>OU565300.1:12113112-12713112 GCA_913789915.3 Sphecodes monilicornis | reverse complement strand
TGCATAAAAATATGCATAAAGGCTACATTATTTTTCAAACGAAAAGTTTGTAAGAAAACGGGCATTTAATTAATACCTCGACGGCGGTTTATTTGATCCAGATTATAAAAATTGTTAACTTAATGAGTGCTACATTGGGAATAACAGAAAGGCTAACGGATCTACAAGGAGGACCTTCAAAAATATGTTTTAAAAAATTCATGAATAATTAGTCTCTGAATTATCCCAAATATCGTCAATTGTATAGTTACCAAAATGGCCCGTCAAAGGGTTCAAAATGAATGAATTTAATTCGCCATTTCTTTAACACTAAACATACTACCGCCAGTCAAATAATAAGTGTTACAATTCCACTATTATTGAAATTATAATGTTGCATTCGCGGAAAACGATTGCATAAATATTTTTATAAAAGTACATACATATAGTAAGAACCGCGAAAACTCTAAATAGCGTTTAGTGTCAACAATAATCATGCCGAACACAAAATGTGACTGGTATAGTTTGTTTCATGAAAATTACAAGACTAAATTTATTTAGATTTCTCGCCATTTCTATAAAAATGAATCGATGAAGAAATTTATTTAATAAATTCTAAAAGAAATTGACATTTGACCAGCCGTGGTACGGCTAATATTAAAGTCGATACACACAAATACAAAAATGTTATTTAGTAATAGATTTAAGAGCAATAATGTTAGCTGGAACAAAACCACAAGTTTATTTCCATTATGCAGTATACGGTACGATATAAAAATTGAAGCAATTAGTTGCGACAACTATAAATTGTGAAGTATACTAATTATTAACCGATGCATTTTTTCATTGATCTTTTTCTATGCGTTCCAGACCAATGTTATTAAAACCAATGTTCAAAGACCGCCGTTTGTTGAAATTTGTGCAACAGATAGAGGGAACGAAACCTTACACGGCGGTTCTACGGTTATTGTCAAAACAGCGGCGCTGAAGAGTGTGAGATCTGATCGGATTAACTTTCGATTTCCATTAAGCACCTGTCATCGACGGGTGTGAGGATCGGTAATTGTTACAGATCGATGACTAATCCGCTCTGGAATTGTTAGTATTCTCTGCGTAAGGGCGCTAACTGACTCGATTACGAGTTACGAGGGCCCGCGAGAACAAAGGACCACCAGTGTGACAATTGAACTTCATCGCGCTGATATAAAGTTACAGATGCGAAGGGAGAAAATGAGAGGCGAATATTAAGTCAGCGTACAAAATGGCCGTCGCGAAAAAATAGGGATACGTTCATTCCTCTCGCTTCTCTGTATACATACATATACACAACATGTTGGTTCGCAGAGCTCGAATAGCAAACCAACACGCATGCGCTAACCAAACGGATCGAAAGCCCCGCCCAGAGACTGCCTTTGTTTAATCCACGGCACCTACGCCCATGACATGTGGCCAACAAACTACGAATTTGTCTCTCCGCAGGATCCTAATCTTCGTGTAGCGTCGCTGTACGCTACAGATGCCAGGAAACGGACTGCGAGGGGGAATCCGATGACGCGGATGTCGCGGCAAGTTATCAATTTACAGTTTCGTATCGTGAATTTTCAGCGGGTGTTGAAAAACAATGCAAACGTAAAGTCGATAAAAATTTGCTGACAAAAATATTGATGTTTGAAGATAATAAAGAATTAATGATACCTATATAGGAAACGCAATAAACAATTTCATGTATCGCATTTTAGTATGATTTACGAAGAGTACGCACATGCAATATTATATACAAAGTTCATATAATTGCAACATATGCACAGTGGGTGAAACATTTTTTCACTATTAGATAGAAAGCATATTTTAAGAAAATATAAATTATATATACTTATATGTGTTTTGTAAGACAGGTTTAAAGATGTGGTAGCGTGGCCGAGCGGTCTAAGGCGCTGGTTTAAGGCACCAGTCTCTTCGGGGGCGTGGGTTCGAATCCCACCGCTGCCAATTTTTTTTTTATAGTCTTCTATGTGATTATACGATTTCACTCATCACAATTATGCATATTATATAACCTAGAATAAAGTAGTTTTTAAGAGAAATTTAAAAAATAGTTCATACAATAAATAGAACTTTGGTAAAAATCAATTATCCACGGAAATGTGGGATGTGATAGCAGTTATCGTTATTGTCGACTAAGTTACCTAAAATCACCGACGAGATACTGTTAAAAACCTTACGGGAGTTAGTGTCGCCCGAATTCAAGCATTCTCTTGCGCCCTCTAGGATATATTTTGACTGAAGTGAGAAACAGAAGACCACTGAAGAGAGAATATATCGTTTATCATCAAATGTTACATTCCCCGCCATATTTCAGACGATATTTTAGTGTTGGTGTTTAAGGTTTAAAATATTAAAAGCAACATTAATATCAAGAATAAAAAATTCATAGAAATATTGGGAGTGCTCACGCCCGGGGCTTGGCCGTGCCAACTTTTTACTTTTAAGCCTAGAACAGAACCTGTCTCCACTTTTGACCCCCTCTAACGGCCGAATCGGAACTAACATTTAGCCTGGATCAGCACCTGTCTCCACTTCTGATCCCCTCTAGCGGCCGAACCGGAACTAACATTTAGCCTGGATCAGCACCTGCCTCCACTTTTGACAACCTGTAACGACCGAATCGGAACTAACATTTAGTCGGGATAAGAACTAGTTTCAACCAATTATTTAATTTGAATATAAAATAATGTTTCAATATCGAAATAATATGCGATATGTAACGTACATCTCAGTACGTACATCATATTTAGACTACATCAGAACCTACAATCTACAGCAGGAGTGCGAATCTATTTAACACTCGTTCACGAGAGCAAGAGGTACATGTATTCTGAAACGAAAACTTTGTATTTGAAAATAATTGTTGAAGCTGGGACATAGGAAAAGGAAGAAAGTATTAAAAGTCTTACATTCTACTATGAAATACATATTTACGCAAATTCTAAATGTGCAGCTATTAGCTCGATATTATCCACCACATGCAAGATACTATAATTTATAAGTTATAGCATTTTGCGAATTGTGGATAATATCGATTGCCCAGGTCTCACCACGAGGAGGTTGCTGCACAAGAGACCCGAAAGGGAGACAGAACGAAGTCTTAGTTCGTTCTGTCTCCCTTTCTTACAACGAAGATTCTTAGAAACTAAGTTCGCAGGTCGCTAAATGGAAAAATAGTCCTTTCACGGAAAAGACTTCTTTTCCATTTAGCGTATGTCGAGTAATTATTGCGGAGCAAAGAGTGAATCGGAGAAGAAGTCTCCGATCCACGAGGGACCAAAGGCGAATCAGGCAGAAGGCTCTGATTCTTTCAAAGAGAGAAACAAGATCGAACCAGAGCAGAAGGCTCTGGTTCAAGGGTGACGCGACGCGTTCAGTGCTTACAAGTCCTGAGCCGACCAGCCCGATACCCGCCACTCCATCACCAAGAAAGATGGCAAAGAGATGCGCTCAAACGGTTTCTGGCGCTACTGGGTGACATGAGAACATGGCGTGTCCAGGATTACGTTAACACAGAGGATCGTCAGAAGACGAGTGAACGAGTCTCTTAGACATCCCTCTCAATGACTTCACGCCGGATACCGAAACTGGACCGGCTCAGGACCTGCAAGCAAGGCCGACACAGCAAAAGGCTGTGTCGGAGTCAGAAAACGGAGCGAGCAAAGTCGAGTTACGGCAATAATTACTCGACATAATTACAACGACGATAAACAGTGTTAATAACTAACGCACGCAATAAAACTAACTTATAAATAATCCGGAGTCTTCGTTCGACGAATCCTCTTCTTTCGATGAATTTTCTTCGTACGATGAATTTTCTTCGCAAGATGAATTTTCTTGAACAAAATCGATAACCAGCTGAAACAAAATTGACTCCAAATGGAAAAGCTGTTGAAATAAAATCGAAACAAAATCGAAAACCAGTTGAAACAAAATCGAAACAGAATCGAAAACCAGTTGATACGAAATTGACACCAAATTAAAAACCAGTCGAAACAGAATCGAAACCATGTCGAGCCCAAATCTAATGATTTGTGGACGCAACGATCTATAGGCGATTCGGGTGGCCCCGGGGACGCGAGTCCCCGTACCCACTCACGGGCCCCATCCCGTGAGTGAGCCCCTGAGGGAACTCCGATCGGAGGAATATCAATTTCAAGACAAAAATATCAATTTGGGAAAGTTGAAATGTGAAAGTTCAGGAGCAGATTCCAATTAGAAATCCAAAAATTAATATTAAAGGTGTTTGTTGAACACACATGTATTCTGAAAGCAAAACTCTGTATTTGGATAATTAATTGAAAAGAAATGCTGAAGCTGGAACAAGGAAAAGGAAGAAAGTATTAAGTCTTACATTCCACTATGCAATATATATAAACGCAAGTTCAAAGTGTGCAGCTATTAGCTCGATATTATCCACTACATGCAAGATACTACAATTTATAAGTTATAATATCTTGCGAATTGTGGATAATATCGATTGCCCAGGTCTCACCACGAGGAGGTTGCTGCACAAGAGACCCGAAAGGGAGACAGAACGAAGTCTTAGTTCGTTCTGTCTCCCTTTCTTACAACGAAGATTCTTAGAAACTAAGTTCGCAGGTCGCTAAATGGAAAAATAGTCTTTTTCACGGAAAAGACTTCTTTTCCATTTAGCGTATGTCGAGTAATTATTGCGGGGCAAAGAGTGAATCGGAGAAGAAGTCTCCAATCCACGAGGGACCAAAGGCGAATCAGGCAGAAGGCTCTGATTCTTTCAAAGAGAGAAACAAGATCGAACCAGAGCAGAAGGCTCTGGTTCAAGGGTGACGCGACGCGTTCAGTGCTTACAAGTCCTGAGCCGACCAGCCCGATACCCGCCACTCCATCACCAAGAAAGATGGCAAAGAGATGCGCTCAAACGGTTTCTGGCGCTACTGGGTGACATGAGAACATGGCGTGTCCAGGATTACGTTAACACAGAGGATCGTCAGAAGACGAGTGAACGAGTCTCTTAGACATCCCTCTCAATGACTTCACGCCGGATACCGAAACTGGACCGGCTCAGGACCTGCAAGCAAGGCCGACACAGCAAAAGGCTGTGTCGGAGTCAGAAAACGGAGCGAGCAAAGTCGAGTTACGGCAATAATTACTCGACATAATTACAACGACGATAAACAGTGTTAATAACTAACGCACGCAATAAAACTAACTTATAAATAATCCGGAGTCTTCGTTCGACGAATCCTCTTCTTTCGATGAATTTTCTTCGTACGATGAATTTTCTTCGCAAGATGAATTTTCTTGAACAAAATCGATAACCAGCTGAAACAAAATTGACTCCAAATGGAAAAGCTGTTGAAATAAAATCGAAACAAAATCGAAAACCAGTTGAAACAAAATCGAAACAGAATCGAAAACCAGTTGATACGAAATTGACACCAAATTAAAAACCAGTCGAAACAGAATCGAAACCATGTCGAGCCCAAATCTAATGATTTGTGGACGCAACGATCTATAGGCGATTCGGGTGGCCCCGGGGACGCGAGTCCCCGTACCCACTCACGGGCCCCATCCCGTGAGTGAGCCCCTGAGGGAACTCCGATCGGAGGAATATCAATTTCAAGACAAAAATATCAATTTGGGAAAGTTGAAATGTGAAAGTTCAGGAGCAGATTCCAATTAGAAATCCAAAAATTAATATTAAAGGTGTTTGTTGAACACACATGTATTCTGAAAGCAAAACTCTGTATTTGGATAATTAATTGAAAAGAAATGCTGAAGCTGGAACAAGGAAAAGGAAGAAAGTATTAAGTCTTACATTCCACTATGCAATATATATAAACGCAAGTTCAAAGTGTGCAGCTATTAGCTCGATATTATCCACTACATGCAAGATACTACAATTTATAAGTTATAATATCTTGCGAATTGTGGATAATATCGATTGCCCAGGTCTCACCACGAGGAGGTTGCTGCACAAGAGACCCGAAAGGGAGACAGAACGAAGTCTTAGTTCGTTCTGTCTCCCTTTCTTACAACGAAGATTCTTAGAAACTAAGTTCGCAGGTCGCTAAATGGAAAAATAGTCTTTTTCACGGAAAAGACTTCTTTTCCATTTAGCGTATGTCGAGTAATTATTGCGGGGCAAAGAGTGAATCGGAGAAGAAGTCTCCAATCCACGAGGGACCAAAGGCGAATCAGGCAGAAGGCTCTGATTCTTTCAAAGAGAGAAACAAGATCGAACCAGAGCAGAAGGCTCTGGTTCAAGGGTGACGCGACGCGTTCAGTGCTTACAAGTCCTGAGCCGACCAGCCCGATACCCGCCACTCCATCACCAAGAAAGATGGCAAAGAGATGCGCTCAAACGGTTTCTGGCGCTACTGGGTGACATGAGAACATGGCGTGTCCAGGATTACGTTAACACAGAGGATCGTCAGAAGACGAGTGAACGAGTCTCTTAGACATCCCTCTCAATGACTTCACGCCGGATACCGAAACTGGACCGGCTCAGGACCTGCAAGCAAGGCCGACACGGCAGAAGGCTGTGTCGGAGTGGGAAAACGGAGCGAGCAAAGTTATGTTACGGCAATAATTACTCGACATAATTACAACGACGATTGACAATCTTAATAACTATCGCGCGCACTAAAACTAACTTAAGAATAATCTGGAGTCTTCGTTCGACGAATCCTCTTCTTCGATGAATTTTCTTCGTTCGATGAATTTTCTTTGTACGATGAATTCTCTTCGCAAGATGAATTTTCTTGAACAGAATCGATAACCAGCTGAAACAAAATTGGCTCCAAATGGAAGAGCTGTTAAAAAAAGATCGAAACAGAATCGAAAACCAGTTGAAACAAAATCGAAACAGAATCGAAAATCAGTTGATACGAAATCGATACCAAATGAAAAAACAGTCGAAACAGAATCGAAACCATGTCGAGCGCAAATCTAATTATTTGTGGACGCAACGACCTATAGGCGATTCGGGTGCCCCCGGGGACGCGAGTCCCCGTACCCACTCACGGGCCCCATCCCGTGAGTGAGTCCCTGAGGGAACTCCGATCCGAGCAATATTGATTTCAAAATAAAAATATCAACTTCCTGAAATAAATATCAATTTCCTGAAGTAAATATCAATTTCCTGAAATAACTATCAATATCCCGAAATAAATATCAATTTCCTGAAGTAAATATCAATTTCCTGAAATAAATATCAATTTCCTGAAATAAATATCAATTTCCTGAAAGAAATATCAATTTCTTGAAATAAATGTCAATTTTCTGAAATAAATGCCAATTTTCTGAAATAAATTTAAATTTCCTGAAATAAGTATCAATTTCCTGAAATAAATATCAATTTCCTGAAATAAATGTCAATTTTCTGAAATAAATTTCAATTCCCTGAAATAAATATCAATTTCCTGAAATAAATATCAATTTCCTGAAATAAATATCAATTTCCTGAAAGAAATATCAATTTCCTGAAAGAAATATCAATTTCCTGAAAGAAATATCAATTTCTTGAAATAAATATCAATTTCCTGAAATAAATGTCAATTTTCTGAAATAAATTTAAATTTCCTGAAATAAGTATCAATTTCCTGAAATAAATATCAATTTCCTGAAATAAATTTCAATTTCCTGAAATAAGTATCAATTTCCTGAAATAAATATCAATTTCCTGAAATAAATATCAATTTCCTGAAATAAATAACAATTTCCTGAAATAAATAACAATTTTCTGAAATAAATAACAATTTCCTGAAATAGATATCAATTTCCTGAAAGAAATATCAATTTCTTGAAATAAATATCAATTTCCTGAAATAAATGTCAATTTTCTGAAATAAATTTCAATTTCCTGAAATAAGTATCAATTTCCTGAAATAAATATCAATTTCCTGAAATAAATTTCAATTTCATGAAATAAGTATCAATTTCCTGAAATAAATATCAATTTCCTGAAATAAATATCAATTTCCTGAAATAAATATCAATTTCCTGAAATAAATAATAATTTCCTGAGATAAATAACAATTTCCTGAAATAAATAACAATTTCCTGAAATAAATAACAATTTCCTGAAATAAATAACAATTTCCTGAAATAAATAACAATTTCCTGAAATAAATATCAATTTCCTGAAAAATATCAATTTCCTGAAAAATATCAATTTCTAGACAAAAATATTGCATCAATTTGGTAAAGTTGAACTTTGAAAGTCTTACAAAATTAAGTATTACCATTTTTACAAATTACATAAGAAATTTAAAACTCCTATGGTCTAAAATTCTAAATCGGTACTTTTAAAACTACTTTAAATCGCGGCTATTTATTCGCAACATTAACTAGACAATAAGTCAACTTTGAAAATTTATACTATTACAACGCGTGTTACAATTTGTTTCGAAACGCTACTTAATATCGCGAATGTTCTTATCTCACAGTTGATCGTTGCAACTGGAGCATGGGCGCCTGAAATATCGAAACATTCTAATACAAACGCGATTCTTTTGTTGCGCAACGCTAATTCAACAAAGCGAAATTCAAAATACTATTTAAATAAGAAAAGAACTCTGACGTCTAAAATTCTACATCGGTGTCTCTAGAATTACTTTAAATCGCGACTATTTATTCGCAACATTAACTAGGCATTTGATCAATTTTAAAAATTGGTACTAGTACAACGCGTGTGACAATTTGTTTCGCAACGCTACTCGAAATCGCGGATGAGCCCATCTCACAGTTGATCGTTGCAGCTCGAGCATGGGCGCCTGAAATGTCGAAAGACTCGAAAGCAAACGCGAACTTTTGGTGCGCAACGCTAATTCAACGAACAGAGATCCAAAGAAGATTACTCTAATTCAACAAATCGAAATTCAAATTGCTATTTAAATAAGAAATTTAAAATTCCAACGTTTAAAATTGTACATCTGTATGTCTAGATTTACTTTAAATCGCAACTATTTATTCGCTACATTTACTACACATTTAATCAAGTTTTAAAATTGATAGTAGTACAACGCGTGTGACAATTTGTTTCGCAACGCTACTCGCAATCGCGGATGTGCCCATCTCACAGCTGATCGTTGCAGCTCGAGCATGGGAGCCTGAAAAGTCGAAAGACTCGAAAGCAAACGCGAACTTTTGGTACGCAACGCTAATTCAATGAACAGAGATCCAAAAAAGATTACTCTACAGTTTCTGCAAAACGAATCGCGACTATTTGTTTCGCAACGCTATAGTTTAAACAAGCTATATCGCTGATAGATACTACTGTTATATTTAGAAGAAAGGCTAACTTTGATCTCTGTTCAAAATCGACTAACGCAACGCGTACTTTTTTCGCAACGCTAGTGCAAATCGCGGACGTTCCCATCTCGGCTGATCGTTGGGGCGGCGAGGCCTGCCCATGCATGCAACTAACTACTTTTACATTCTACTACAACTCTATTTCTACAGACGAGTATAACAACAAGGTAGTGATAAAATGACTCACTCGAAGATGCGAAGACGTTGCAATGATTGTCCTTTTGAATGACAGTTTGTCCGGCATCTCTGGCATGAAACCTCGTCTGCTCCTTCGGCCCCATCCCGACAATTTGTTTCGCACCGCTACTCAATATTGCGGAAGTACCCATCTCACAGTTGATCGTTGCAACTGGAGCATGGGCGCCTGAAATATCGAAAGATTCTATTGCAAACGCGATTCTTTTGATGCGCAACGCTAATTCAACAAATCGAATTTAAAATGCTATTTAAATAAGAAATTTAGAACTCTAACGTCTGAAATTCTAAACAGGTATCTTTAGAACTACTTTAAATTGCGACTATTTATTTGCAACATTAACTAGACATTTCATGAACTTTATAAATTGATACTAGTTCAACGCGTGTAACAATTTGTTTCGCAACACTACTTGAAATCGCGGATGTGCCCATCTCACAGTTGATCGTTGCAGCTCGAGCATGGGAGCCTGAAAAGTCGAAAGACTCGAAAGCAAACGCGAACTTTTGGTGCGCAACGCTAATTCAACGAACAGAGATCCAAAAAAAACGATTACTTTAGATTATATGTAAAACAACAACAATATGAACTTTAAAAGCGCAGTTATCAAATTGAAATGTAATTTTGAACCGCGACTATTTGTGATTCGCAACGCTACGCTCTAAACAATCTATACCGTAATGTTAGCTTTAATCTCTGTTAAAAATCGACTAAATTCAACGCGTGGTTTTCTCGCAACGCTAGTGCAAACCGCGGACGTTCCCATCTCGGCTGATCGTTGGGGCGGCGAGGCCTGCCCATGCATGCAACTAACTACTTTTACACTTTACTACTACTCTATACTACTACTTCTACAGACGAATATAGTGATAAGGTAATGACAAAATGACTCACTCAAAGATGCGAAGTCATTGCAATGGTTGCCGTCTCTGAACCGATCAGCACAGTACTGACAGCATGCCGGATACTGAAACTGGACCGGCTCAGAACCCAAGGTAAACGAAGACAGCATTGAAGAGACCATGGCCCCCCCCGAGCTAGCTTAAAGTAGGCCAAGGAAGTTTTAAATAACCCTTGGTCTACCCTAAGCTAGCTAAAGGTAGACCATGATAAACAATGGTAGGCCATTGGTGGAGGACACTTGGTCAAGCTTAAGCCAGCTGATGGTAGACAATGGTAGGCCAGAGTCGCTCTGGAGGACCACTGGTCAACCCGAAGATAGGCAAGGGTAGGCTTGAATAGCTCTGGAGTAGATCAGTGTGGCCTACCCGAGCCGAAAGTAGGCAAGGATAGACTACGGTAGCTCTGAATGACCACTGGTCAACCTCAGGATAGTCAAGGGTAGACCAGGGCAGACCACTGCTGGAGGACCCATGGTCAGCCCTAAGCCAGCTGAAGGTAAGCAGGAGTAGGCTAGGGTAGCTCTGGATGACCACTGGTCAACCTCAGGGTAGGCAAGGGTAGACCAGGGCAGACCACTGCTGGAGGACCCATGGTCAACCTTAAGCCAGCTGAAGGTAAGCAGGAGTAGGCTAGGGTAGCTCTGGATGACCACCGTTCAACCCCAGGGTAGGCCACTGCTGGAGGACCCTTGGTCAACCCTAAGCCAGCCGAAGGTAAGCAGGAGTAGGCTAGGGTAGCTTTGGATGACCACTGGTCAACCTCAGGGTAGGCAAGGGTAGACCAGGGCAGACCACTGCTGGAGGACCCATGGTCAACCTTAAGCCAGCTGAAGGTAAGCAGGAGTAGGCTAGGGTAGCTCTGGATGACCACCGTTCAACCCCAGGGTAGGCCACTGGTGGAGGACCCTTGGTCAACCCGAAGCCGGCTGAAGGTAGGCCTGGGTACCTCTGGAGATCCACTGGTCATCCCCAAGGTAGGCAGGATAGGCCAAGGTACCTCTGGAGGACCCCTGGTCAGCCCCAAGGTAGCTGGAGACCCTCCTGGTCCTGGAGCCCATCCGCTTCTGCCGGAGGGCCCGGCCCGACTGACTGACTGAGCGCGCTCCGCGAGCTTAGGTAAGCAGTGATGCGCAGCGCGCAGCAGAGCGCAACGCTCCCCACCCCAACTAATTTTGGTAGTTCTCGATCGCCGTGATAATAATGATTGATAAATGCATTATTTCTGGTTGTATAATGTTTATAACAATTCCATTTGCCAACGATGTCGACAAGCATCCTCTCGACTATCTACCATCTTATTTTTAAGTAAAAATTGCTAATAGTACTCGAGATACAGAGTAACTTTTAACACATGAATATCACCAAACAATATTATATCAAGCAAATGTAATTAATAAATTTATTATCTCTGGCTGTTTAATGTTTATAACAATTCCTTTTGCAAATTATGTCGACATGCACTCCCTCGACTATCTGACCATCTCATTTTTTAATAAAAATATGTAATGGAACTCGAGATATTGAATATCTTCTAACACATGAATATTCGCGCGCATTAATTTATCGAACACAATTCACTGATAAATTTATTATGTCTAGCTGGTACAAATGGGTAAACAAAATGAAAGAAAATATGCAAAATGCCTATATGTACATATGCGCATACGTACATATGCGCCTATATGTACATATGCGCTTCTTGCTATTCGTTTGTTGTACAGATACTAATGTGTATCACGAAGAGTCTATATATATACAATTTTTTTTGTATTTCGTAATTTTGTATTTTTCCGTCGGGTGGGACGATAAAGAAATTCCAAGTGGGTGGGTGGGTCTCGCTCGCAGCAACCTCCTCGTGGTGAGACCTGGATAATCGATGTGATTCTTGATTTATAATATTCTGTTGAGCAAACATATAAAATACCAATTGCTCTATGAAATATTAAAAATTGACAGTCATATCGAGCTAATAGCTGTGAAAATAAAATTATGAAAGAATCCACTGGAACGCTTAATTTTTGTACGAATACAATGCGACAGCATTGCAGTTTTAAAGCTGACAACGCTGTAAAATCGAGCCTCCTCAGACACACACTTTATGCGTTGCAACCTCATGTGGTTCACCACCTGACCGTTCCATTTCGATAGAGTCCGCTATCGTACTAGGGCATTTTCTACAGAGTCGGTAATTCAGAACCGTAGACAGAAAAATGCATTGCAATATTGCATGCAATGTCTGTAGGTATCTTAAGTCTGTGCCTAAACAGAAAAGTCCATAAGGTGCAATGTCTGTATGTGTTCACATTATCTCGTCGGTAATTCGGTATATGTATAAACCAAATCACAGACAAGGTTGAGGAATAGACCAATCACTCAGTACATTTTTCTGTTACATACTCGCGGAACTCTACAAACCTCTTACCATTTCCATGTCGGACTTGACGTTACCGGTAACTCACGAGTGTAAGCTTGTTAGTCAGAATCGAGTATACTGTATACGTACTTCATTTCTATTATGGGCATTTGATATGATCTGAAGGAAAAAAAATTCTTGCGACGCGTATATTAGACTCTTGTGTGAACAACCGTTCTGGGACTCGAATACTATACATCAATTAATGTTTTGTTAAAAAGGATTCATATCAAATATTTTCAGTAACTAAGCTTCAATTTGGGGTCTATACAGCTGGACCTAATTTATTAAGGTGGGCTCCGAATGACCTTGGGCAACGCAGTATTAATATCACATTGTTGTACAACCTTGTATCGGTGTACCCGAAGATATACGACAAATCATTGTTAGACGAATTGTGAATCGAAATCTTTGAATGAAATTATATCAAATACAAAATTCCTAATGCTACTTATTTATCAACATAAAACATTAAAATATAATAATTAATCTACATTTGGACAATTTTTGCGTATTGTATTATGATATTTTTTCTTTTCCACTTGCTTCTGTATGTAGAATCATCACCCGGCCGTTTGCGCCACGACTTCGGAAACATCCTGTTTAATAGAGTGTCTAATGATGGTTGGTACGGACGGGCACGATGTGATTTCATATGCAAAAATAAGTAAAAAAGCGAATAACATGTTTTCGGTTCACGCTTTGTTTTCGAGAAAATTGAGACATCGAGTTCATGATCAACCTATCCTAATTCTTGTGAATACAATGTATTGTATTGTATTGTATGTATTCAATACATCACTACCGTGATGGGCACGGTAGGGGCCCCTCAAACGGCTGCTTCTCCCACCAACCTCTCTTTCATGCGCGAGGCCTGCGCACTGTTCGCGACGGGCAAAGCACTTCCTTCCTCTATGGTAACGGTGGATGGTGGTGGGGGACAGTGAACGCTATAGCGGGGACGGTTTGTCTCAATTGAAGCAAAAATGCCCATCCTTGCTGTACGGTATAGTTCGCCTAGTTGACTTTTCTATTTGGGTAGAGGACGTGAGATAAATATTGATTTTGGCGATGTCAGTATATCAGATCGTGTCACACGAAATCCCATGTGTTGATTGGTCTACTTCTATACCTTGTCTATGATTTCTATGGTTTAATATTTTTCTAAAAATACCTAATTTTTTTCTCAAGTATTTATTACGAAGTTCGACAAACAGGCAATCAAAAGGTTACATATTACTCATTTTATGAGAACTACATTCATGCTGTAAAATTTATGCTATACCATGAATTCACGGATAACAAATCTCTATTCTTGTTAAGTCTACTTATAGATTTGCAATTAAACAATTATAAAACATAAGCAAATGCAATCGTCTTTTTTAAATGCACATTCTTTTTGCAAATCCGTCTCTTGTTCTCCTGTACCCGCGGGAACAGTTTTCGGGAAGTAACACCGAATTTATTTCGTGCGCCACACCCGCTTTATTCAATATATCACTCTTCACAAGTGTTGCATCGTTTACCTGAAAATTGTTATGATTAGCAAAATATATCAAATTAACTATTGAATTTATAAAAAACAACTCACCAGTATTTTATCATTCTTCCTCACAACATTCACTGTATTTTCCTTTGTTTTCAGAGTATACTGAAGATTGGGCATAAAACTTTCAGAAAGCATCATATTGTCCACAATATGATTTTTCACCGTCTGAAACATAAGTGGGCATACTAAGCATACTAACTACTAAAACAGACATTATTTTATTTTTAAAATAAGAATTCTTATGATATAATTCAATAGAATATGAGCAACTAACACCGGTTTACTTATATACCTGGTATGTTATTGTTTCACTATACCTTTGTTAGATAATTATTATCTTCTAGCAGCTTTCGAAGTTTAACGTTTCCTAGTCGCCTAAACGCGTCATCCGAGGGAATAAAGTACGTACACGAAGAATTTGCGTGGTGGAAGTTATTATATATATCTGGTTGAACAACTTTAATCCTCTCCATTGCATCTAACCAAATGCTGCAACAGTTTTGCATTAACGCGACTTTTATCTGAAAATACACCTTCTCCTCGACCAGCGACCTACGACCATCCGCACTCACAACCATCCGGACCCACAACCATCCGGACCCACAACCATCCGCACCCACAACCATCCGCACCCACAACCACGCGCACTCACGACCACACCAAATAAATGAATAAAAACAGTAAATAAGGAAGAATACCTACATTGGCAGGGTCAAAAGCGTACACATTACGTTCAATAGTTGTACGTGTATAGACTGAATTTTTTTGTCTTATGTACAATGTTTATAACCCTGAACAAACATAGTGTTGAAAAATATAAATCCGAATTACGACTTGTTAACCGGAACGCAGTTCGGTTGTAAATGCAGAATTTCAAGATTTTGAAACGGGAAGAAATTGTAACTAATAACATTAGCGATAAACATTATTTTTAACGATAAAACAATTAACCGGTTTGTACAGGTGCAACACGTATTGGTGTAGTTTGATTAAATAAATTCTTGAAGCGCTAAATTTCAATTAATCGTTTGTAAACCGGTAAATCGTGCAAATGTTAGTGCAAGCGTGTTTGCAAAACGTTTCTTGTGCGTTTCATTGTAGTGCGGAACTTGTCATACAAGGTGTCCATATCTGATAACTCTAATTTTTCTGTTCAGTATACCTAAAGTTACCCTCCCTCCTGAGGATATAGTCCAAGGATTCCTTTGCTGGATGCAATACGTGACTGATCAAGTGTAAAACACCGTTGCTGCATCCTTTGTCAGCTTTCACAATGAGGGCGTTCTCAACACCGAATGTTCCTCGATACACTTGGAAGCGTAAAGGAGTTCCTACCTCGAGGGTCCTGGCTACCTGTGGTCAGTTATAATTTAATAATAATTTAATAAATATAATTTAATAAATTTGTGGATAACTCACTCGGTTGCTGGTTATTTCGTTCGTGAAGTACGTTCCCGTAACTACATGACTCAACACGAAGTCACGAGCGCTCTTTTGATTTCTCTGCAACGCCACAAGTTGTTGCTCGGACAGAGCTGTAAAAGAAATGTTTAAAACGCAATGAAACGAAAACTATCATTGTTGAAACAAAATTGAAATCAAAATGTTGAAAACAAAATACCTACAGCGCATAGCTGTTTCAGAGGGAGCAAACATCGTGAAGTGTCGTAATCGTCTCAGACTCTCTTCTAGACCAGCTGTTTGAATTATTCTGAAAAATGTGAACAGTCCTTCTTCCTTCAGCAACTCCAAAATTGATTTTGCTAGAAACCAAACAAATCTTAACAAATATTAAAAAACATATTTATAAATAACCAATTTCAACATTTCTTTGCAGTAAACGTGAACTTACCTCGGTCAGGAAATAGTACACGATCCAGGATATACAAGAGTCCATTTCTTCCATGATACATTTCAGTTTTTAAATTCGCCTGATTCACAATAGGACCGTGTGGACCGCAATTCAAGGTCAATTCTTCTTGTTGCATCGTGGCCGCGCGATACTCCGAAATTACGTTTGGCACGCATACAGGATGCGTAACGATGTGATATGCAATTAACGCTGCGAAATATACATAAACGAGAAGAATGGAAAATAACCGTTTCGAATTTTCATTATACAGGGTGTCCCTGTAACTGATGGTACAACCGAGCAGAGGGTGATTCTACATGAAAAACTGAGTCGAAAATATAGAATAAAATTTTTTGATACAAGTCTTTGTTTCCGAGAAAAATGAGTTTGAAAATTTGTCTAGTGCGCGTGCACTCGGCTTACTTGCGGCTCAACGGATTCCGCTGCCTTTGATTTTTATTTGTGGGGTCAGGTGAAATCGATTGTGTATCGTGATGACATAACGAGCATCGAACAATTACAACAAAAAATTGTGATAGCGTTTGAACATTTAAAGCAACATAATAATTGCGCATTACAAAGAGGTTCGAAGGGATTTAATACGAAGAGCACAATTATGTCTACAACAACGTGGACAGCAGTTCCAGCAATTTATGAATTAAACCTTCCTTAAGGTTAAAATTTCCTCAAAGGTTATTCTAACATTGTAACCTCGACCTTCGATTTATTCGATGTATACAAACCTCGAAAACCTTTGTGAAAAAAGGTTGGGGTGACTCAGAATAAAGTCCGTTGAGCCGCAAGTAAGCCGAGTGCACGCGCACTAGTACAAATGTTCAAACTCATTTTTCTCGAAAACAAAGCCTTGTATCAAAAAATTTTATTCTATATTTTCGATTCAGTTTTTCATGTAGAATCACCTCCTGCTCGGTTGTACCACCAGTTACGGGGACACCCTGTATACCGTACCATTTACTGCATCAGGATTGGCCATCAAGTCGCTCAACTGTTGTTCCGGAATATGACGGAAGGCGTCATCCGTGGGCGCAAAAATTGTACACGGTACATCGCTGTACCTAATTCTACTACCCAATTCACTGTTCTCAAGTGCTCTTAAAAATATCCCGAATCTACCATCTTTTGCGGCAAGTTCAATTATATCCGAATTTTCTGCTAGAGCAAGGTCCAGTACCCCATCGATCACGTGCACAACGCCATTCGTGGCAAATTGATCTTTGCGAACAATTCGATGACAATTTACTGTTTCCATCTGCAGAACGAATGAATTGGACAATTGATATAGACACCAGACGCCTTTTTCCCCTCCTCCTTTTCCCCCTCCACTACCAGGAGCACAGTACAACGTCCTTCGCTAAGACCTTAGACTGGTCACGTAATATGCCGCGCGCGACTGATAATACTCTGGTCATCAGAGAGAGGGGGTAAATTGTATTCCCCTCGATTTCAGCGTCTTACATCACTGATAGATGCTAATTAATCTGGAAAATACTTACCCCGCTGGAAAATTGATTGATTCTCAAAACATTTCCCTGCAATCTCGATGGAATTAAAAGATTCGCTTGCCAGTGATTTGACAAGATGCGTCTGTCTGCTATATGATTTGCGATCAGATTTACATAGTGATTACCATCCAGCAACCACTCTGACAAAATTCCTTTTATCTTTAAGTAGGTCTAAAATATTAATTAAAGAGATTACTTAAACGAAAGACTAGCTCTTCGGATAATTCTACTGTATGTCGAACTAACATCAAATGCTTCTTCGGAGGGAACAAAGAGCGTGACGGGAGGACCGTTCTGCAAATGTTCTGCCAAATTTGATGTCTCGATTAATCTTGCAAATTTTGTCGATGCCACGCGTCTTATAGTCTCAATAACATCGTTTAATGGTTTTACTAAAAATTTAATGATAATATAGCCAAAATATACAAATAAAGATTGTCGAATATTAACGGCAAGATTGACCACGATACCTCCTGTACATCCAGAATGCCCTGCGACTCTATAATACCCTGCACAACACTCGTATCTTACGGATCTGTAAAACAAAAGCAATCATTGAAATATTTTAACAAGTTCCATAAACATACACAAGGTGTGCCCACTTAAGTTGAGATTGTGAATAATCTCGAAGACATATGATTTGAAAACAACAAACTGACACATCTCCTTGAGTGTTTCGAGTGGGGAGGTTTTCAAGGTTATTTCAAGGTCATTTTGACATTTTAATCATAAACCCACATTTTTTATTTCGGAATCGTAGACTAAGTAAAAAAATGCACAACTTTTGTTTGAAACATTTTTTTGTAAGTTTGTAAAAACTTTATTATGTATTCATGAGTATTTTATTAAACGAATTACCAAGTGTCTAGAAGTTGAGGGTAAAAATTTCGAGCATTTATTATGATGTTCTTAAATGAAATAAAAAATCTTTCAGAAGAAAGTAACGTTGTCATTTTAATAGAAAAACAAAATTATCCTTGATAGAAACATGAAAAATCAGCTAAATATCTTAATAAATACTGAATTTATAAAAAGATATTTCAAACAAAAGTTGTGCATTTTTTTACGTAGAATATGATTCTGAAATAAAAAATATGGGTTTACGATAAAAAAGACAAAATGACCTTGAAATAACCTTGACAACGCCTACGCATTAGAAAACTAGTAGCGCCATTTGACTCCACACTCGAAACACTAAGGGACATGTGTCAGTTTGTTTTAAATCACATGTCTTCAAAATTTTTTATAATCACAACTTAAATGGGACACCCTGTATAAAGTGCAATTAAACTTACGTCTGCTTGCCACAAATTTTTCGGGGATTCCAATCTCTGCTCTCGGTGTAGTAATTGTAATTTATGTCGTCGTTCACTTCTACAGCGCATACATTCGGTCTACAGTGACAAAAATCACTTACTACCCAAATATTTGATTAGTTAGTATAATTTTTATATGTTATTTTACTGTTTTCAGTCGAAATGTTAAGAAAACAATATTTGGTTTTATAAGTGCCACAGTGCACTTAATTGCACTCAATCACTGAAGTTTTCAATGAAACTCATGTTGAACGTCTTCGTTCTACTAGCACGGTGAAAATTATTCGATGAAACAAATTAAGCGAATGTCACTGTAATTATTCATACGTAAATGCAAAAACTTGTCATATGTAAAGAGAATATTAATACAAAAATGTTTGTTTTTCCATGATTTAAGGGATGGTTTAACCACCCCCGAACATTCAGAACATTTCTGTGGCAATGTCTATTGCCATCTTCATCGTTAGAAATATTACAAAGCATCGTATTGCTTTGTTACGTTATTCATCTAATATTATATATTGTACTATATTATCAATATTTAATATACGCCCAAATAATCCGTTAACAATAATGTTTACGATTTTGATCGAATATTTTCTGTCAGGGTTTCTAAAGTACGTAGTATATTAAGAAAATCTTATTAACACTAAACCTACCAAATGACCGGTTCGGTAGTTTCCAATCATTGAAATTATAAAAATTAGTTTATGGAAAATAATGGAATAAATTTCCTTGTCCAAGCATCTATTATATTGAAAATTACGGACCTCAATAAATTTGGTGTTGCTATTTTTTTAACGAATGTTTAATTTTTATAATTTATAATTCTCGTGAATTAAATTCTCACCCTTCTCTTTGCGTATTGCTAATATTCCACCACATACTTTTCCGAACCGCACAGGTCGCGCCAAACATCACTGATAACGTTAATATTTTTATAAAATCTCTGTCAAACATGGCGTACCCAGAAAAATACGAAAACTAATACAATTTTATTTCGCTGAATGAAAGCTTTCCATGGTATCGTCCGGAATCGCTACAATTTATATCATGGAGGATGTACTCCCTCCCTGCCATCTTGAGTTTACGCGTCTGTTGAAACTCGCATTGATGTTATCTTTCTTATTTTTCGCCGAGCGTTTAATAAATGCATTCGACATCTGCCGAGAATCGGGTGGTAATATGATGAATTGAAACGCAGATTTGACTGTTACGAAATCGTTACGAACAATCAGTGAATGTTATACAGACGTTCATTAAACATTGCAGACGTGTTAGATGTTTTTCATGATTCAAAAAGTATGCTACAGTCACTCCCATTAATATTCGTACACTCTTAAAAAGACGATAACTTGTTTAACACTAGGTTTACGAGACCCGTCAAAATGGCGGGTTCGAATATTTTTAATTTACGATTATTGAGGTTGTAAAGATTCGCCCGTGTGAAATTATTTAACAAATTTATTTTTTGTGGGTATATATTAAAAAAACAATGGCTAAACATTTGGATAGACATATTCTTGTAATTTTTATAAAATAATGTAAAATAGTCACTTTTACTGTTCCGTAAATCTAGTGTTAATATTGGACCATACGACTTGGACTTTTTTGAGAAGTTAGAACAATTAGTTTACTACACGTTGAAAAACAGAAATGTTGAAAAAATTGTAATTGGTCGGAATTACAAAGAAAATACTAAAAGTTGTTATTTATAACTGTTTTATGTGGGTCCATATTGAAAATTCAACAAATACGTTTTGTAGATTTGTGTCAACTGTATGCACTCTGAATATTTCACCAAAATCGGCAAACGGTGCAATGAGCTAGAACTGTTTGAAGATGGTAAAAATTGCAGCTTTTCACAATTTTCGGCCTTAAACTGTAATATAGTATTTCATCGGTAATTGTCCCAAATGTCTCCGACATAATTGTCCCTGAGATATCCCCACTAGTGCGGGAGGTACCCCCTAGCGCCAATAACATCTCTAACATAATTCAAAATTCGATCGATAGAAATCACAATTATATTAATGGGAGTGACTGTATATAAAGACAAAATTGGAGGCCTTGACATATTTTCAAACAATTTATCAACAGATTGTTTCGTAGATTTTTAATAATTCTTTAGAATTTCACAAATCTTTGCCTTCTCTTTTTGCCTTTAAACTCAATGAAACTGTAACGAGCATCCCACCGAGATAAGAATCATTGTATTCTCGCATTACACGTGTGCACTATGTACTGTGAACCCGATATTGCTCTACATATAGACATCACTCATAGCCATTATTACCAGAGGAATTACGTTACCTCCCAACGGATATACAAAGGGGCCCTATAAATTGACCAGTATCCTACATGCTTTCAAAATAACCCACAACGAGCGTTCCAATTGCTCATCTGTATTTTTGACGAATACACTGAAAGTATCTCATAGTCGTTTATAGATTTACCAACAGATCTCAAGGCGAGCGTGCATAGTCTATTATGCCACTAATTTGATGAGCAGAAATTTACGAAGGAGAAACATGACTATGCAATTTGCAATTGAGCGATTCACAGAGGATCCATAGTTCTCCAAGTTGCTTCCATGAGTTTTAATATTGGCCAAGGCCACAGAGGCGGCATAATCATCTTTCGCGAACTGGGTCTATCGTCAAACTTCTTCACGTGTTATAGCAAATTATTTCATTGATCAAGTAGTACAGACAACGGTGTTCTCTTTGAAACAATAAAAAGCCATGATGCTATTTTAACTCGAAAACTAAACTTTTCTTTCAACGTAGAATATTTCCATTCTATATGATTTTTTCATTTTATCGATATGAAACTGATGCAATTACAGTACTTAAAGGTTTAGTACTTTACTAAGTTTAAATAAATTTAATAATGTAACAAATATTTTGAATAATAACATAGCAATTTTTAATGGCGCCGGAGAGTCGCCACTCGAGTGCAAAGGGTTAAGATTTAACGATATCCAACAGGTTATGTTCAAATATTGTATATTTAACTCGAATTTGTATGGTTAACCATAACTTGATTACACAGGGTGAAAATTATAAAGCGTTACAGACGAATATCTCCAAAAACATTGATTAGACGCAAAAATGTTTCAGATAAAAGTTGTTCAGTACAGGGGTGGGGGGGCATCATGTGGTGGAACTTTTATTTTTCCCGGTGGACACTCCAAAGTGAAGTGAATGATGTTTTATCCACCATCAAATAGTGCGTTTTAAGAAGAGTTAAATCACTCAAGGTCATTCAAGGTCAAACTTGCAGGGAAATGCAGAAAAGTTGTGAAAGTTGACCTCACCTTGGAGTGTCCACTGAGAAAAATAAAAGTCCCAGCGCACGATGTCCCCTTCGGTACAGAACAACTTTCATCTGAAACATTTTTGCGTGTAATCAATATTTTTGGAGATACACGTCTGTAACGCTTTATAATGTCCACCCTGTATTGGCGAAATATGGCCAATGATTGTCTTGATCTTTGGCAATATTTTGCCAATACAGGGTGGAAATTATAAAGCATTACAGACGAGTATCTCCAAAAATATTGATTACACGCAAAAATGTATCAGATGATAGTTGTTCAGTACCGAAGGGGACATCGTGCGGTGGGACTTTTATTTTTCTCGGTGGACACTCCAAGGTGAGGTGAAGGTCAACTTTCACAACTTTTCTGCATTTCCTTGAAAGTTTGAGAACATTCCTTCCATCAGTCCACGGCGTCTACCTTTATTTGCGGTCTAGTTCTTCTCCAATTGCTCTGTTCCAATTGTCTTAATCGATTGTTAGTTGACACTTTGGTTTGTAGAACAAATTGTACGTTTCGAAATAAATCGGTTCTAAAATGAGTACAGGGGTTTGGCAAATTTGTAACCATGATTGTCTTGATCTTGGTTACAAATTTGCCAATCCCCTGTACTCATTTTAGAACCGATTTATTTCGAAACGTACAGTTTGTTCTACAAACCAAACTGTCAACTAACAATCGATTAAGACAATTGGAACAGAGCAATTGGAGAATAACTAGACCGCAAATAAAGGTAGACGCCGTGGACTGATGGAAGCAATGTTCTCCCATCTATGAGTAGGACAGTAAATAAACACGAACTGCTGCGATATACTTTGATCGTTGGAAAAAGGGGTACGGCGTCAAGGGATGAACCCGTTCGCGTTCTCCATTTAGAGCAATTTAACCGATGCCGTGGATCCAATCGACACGGGTCTATTTCTACGCGAAACAGACTCGCGTGGTACATATTTTTCTCCCTTCTGCTTATTCAGTGCCGTGCGACCCGTCGCGATGAGTGCCTTCTTCCTGTAGCCGGTCGTCTCTTTCGCTCTTGGCCCAGCCTCCCTTTCCTCTATCGGTGTGCACCCTGTCCCCTCTCCCGCGATCTAATCAGCTTCCTGGATGGGGCACATTATCTACGTGACGGCGGATCGTAACTACGCGATATCTAGCCAAGTCCCGGGGTTTCGATCATACGGTAGTCACTCGGCTGTCCATCGCGCGTAAAAGATCCGCCAAGATCCGCGGTTACAGATGTGTCGCTGAGCTTGTTACACGATTCCGCGGTACCCAGTGCAGTGATCTTGGGAACGGTGCGTCGGTTACTACGGACTCAGGTGTGACCTTATTTGAAAGATCTATTCTTCTAAACGTTCTATTGACCCGTAATAATGTCCTCCGCTGCTCGATCCAGTGTTTACTATAAACATTAGTATCCGTTCTTAGTATGTAGGTGTCTTGACGGAAAGTATGCCTCGACTAACTCACCAGAGGCAGAGAACATGCATCGTACTACAGTTTGTATGACGATAATCCTTTTCGTTTGTAAAACACAGATGCCAAGGCGGTTGAGGACCGCGGGATGGTAGAAAACGTGTTTATGATCTTCCTCGTGCCCAGAGGAAGACTTTTCAAGGACTCTTAAAGCGACCTGTTACCGAATTAATCGCGATGTCGTTGTCACAACGTATATCTGGGGCTGTTGCGGTTCTCAGGGGTACCACGGAGATCAAGGAAACTCACACGTGAGATTCGCTGGCCTTCGAAACATTACCGTTCGCATCTATTTTGTCACTTACCAGGAACGATTTCCAGGTCATGTGTCGACGAGATCGAGAAGATACCGACCGAGGAGGAGGAGAGCAAAGTGCGTCATCAGATGACGCCGCTCGACAGATTGCAAATTGTTAGTAGCAACCCTATTATTACCTTTCGAAATATTCTCCTCTTGCTCGATCGTATCTAATGGGTTCGCAACGAACATGAATTTGACTGCAGGTAGTGGATTGGATACAAGAGAACTTGCTTCTTGTATTAACGGTGACCGGAGTCTTCTTAGGATTGGTTCTGGGATTTCTTGGCCGGTTAGCTAATCCCTCGCCGCCGTCTATCGCTCTCTTCAGTTTCCCTGGAGAACTCCTTATGCGATCGTTGAAGATGTTCATATTGCCCTTGATCGTTTCTTCGCTTGTCTCCGGTGATTCTCGTGATCTGTTAAACCCGTAGAAAAACGTTTCCTTCTACACTGTATCTATTCCTTTTATCGCTCACCAGGAATGGCGCAGCTGGATGCAAGGAGCTCCGGTCGAATGGGCTTCAGAGCTTTGACGTATTACACGGTAACGACCGTTCTAGCCGCAATTGTCGGTATTTTGATGGTGTTGATGATCCATCCTGGTGATCCAAGCATCAAGTCCACGATAACCGCGCCTAGGCCGGACGATGCGAAAGTCTCCACGCTGGACGCTATTCTGGACATAATTAGGTACAGAGGAGACGCGGGGCATGATGTCCGCGATCGCCAGTAATGAGTATCATATTTTAGAAACATGGTGCCGGATAACTTGATGCAGGCGTGCTTCCAGCAAGCGCAGACCACGTATGTAAAGAAGAAAGTGCTGATCGTAGGGAGCGCGAATCAGAGCGATTACGTCCTAGAGCCAACATTAATCTATAAAGATGGAACGAACGTGATGGGCATGATAGTATTCTGCATCACGTTCGGCCTTGTTGCCGGTCAGCTCGGTCCACGCGGCAAATTAATGGTCGATTTCTTCGTGGTGCTGAACGAAATAATAATGAAACTCGTCAGTATCGTTGTGATGTGGTAAGCAATCGAGTCAGAATATAATTTCACGCTTGGTACTGTTTCTCCCTACATTCAGTGATTAGACGAAGCAATATCGGCTCTAGTCTTAATGTCACGCAGGTACTCTCCATTCGGCATCATGTGCCTGATAGCCGGGAAAATAATGTCGATCACCAATTTGGCAGCAACCGCACAGATGTTGGCTCTGTATATGATCACTGTGATCATTGGTCTACTGATCCACGGTATAATCACCCTACCCGCGATATATTGGTTCTTAACGCGTAAAAATCCCGCTGTGTTCTTCAAGGGTATGTTACAGGCTTGGATTACAGCTTTGGGAACGGCGTCCAGGTGATTGATTCATCAAATTTCTTTATACTTCCGGGAACTTTGTAATCGCCATCTTCTTGACGGTTTCAGTGCGGCAACTTTGCCAATCACATTCCGCTGCCTCGAAGAAAACAATAAAATCGATCCACGAGTGACTCGATTCGTGGTGGCGGTTGGTGCTACAGTAAACATGGATGGAACCGCGCTTTATGAGGCTGTTGCTGCGATTTTTATCGCCCAAGTGAATGGAATTTCATTAGGAATAGGTGAAGTTATAACTGTAAGGTGCGTAACTATCCCCAGTAACCACCATACAGCTAATTACATCATTTCGTTTAATTTCTTTTGTTTGCTTTTGTAGTCTTACAGCTACTCTGGCAAGTATAGGAGCCGCAAGCATTCCCAGTGCTGCCTTAATAACCATGTTAATCGTACTCACTGCTCTGGGCTTACCCACGAGCGATGTTTCTTTGCTGTTTGCTGTCGATTGGCTGTTGTGAGTTCTTCTTTTCCGTTCAAAACTTCGAGCAGATTGTACATAATAGTTTATTCTTCAAAGGGATCGCATCAGGACATCCATAAACGTTCTTGGCGATGGTTTCGGAGCTGGGATAGTGTACCATTTGAGTAAAGCCGACTTAGATAAAATGGACCAAGAACGAAAACTGGAAGGCCTTGAAACGGGTACACCTCTTGAGGATATCTCGGAAAGTTGCCGGTGCGTGAGCGCACAATCGCCTGAAGAAAGTTCTGAAACCAAGATCTGATTAGTAAGAATGTTGATCTTGTTTTGCGGAGATTTTCCAACTTCACAAGCGGCGGCGTAAAAGAAAACTGTGCTCACCTACACCGCGTTGTTTAGATGAAATTGTTGCAACGGCGAGGAAATTGATAGAGATAAAATATATGTTTCACTGCCGAAGATATCTTGAAACATGAACACCGTTGTAACTTAATTAATGGTACCGTTAAAATCATTGTCAAATATTCAATAATAATATTGTAATGGTCGGATATGCAGAATGCAATAAAAATTGTGAGCATGCCAAGTACAAAGCAATGTTGTTCTCCATTTTTGACAGCCTGTTTACGATATTATAACGATTGTATCGTCTTCAATAACAGTTAATTGAGACTTCCATTGTGTAGAGTTCGTACGTTCAATTCGTTATGGCGTTCTTTGCTCATACGATTATTTAAAAAGTGAAGCGAGTAAAATATTTTGTAATATTTCAAGCATTTTCTATGTGTTCACTCACTTGTTACACATTAAATAACATTTATGTGGAAAAAAATTATTAGATTTTATAACATTTTGTTTACGATGTTTGTGTACTGTATCTTGTTATTTATTGTATGCATAGTACGTGATCAGTGAAATAAATAGACACACGAAAACGAATATTTATTTAGTAATATGCTGATATGGCCAATACTTGATTTGTGTTATTCAAGATTCACGTAGCCGCAAACCCAAAGGTGAAGAGAGGAGTGGAGATCCATGGGGTTAAAAAGAAACGTACAGAAAGCAACAGAATATTCTGTAGATAACAGCCGCAACGGGCAAATTTAAAAGTTTATTCGCATACATACAAGTTGTATTGTTGTAACGACTTCACCGTTTACATCTTCAACAGGATGCAATAATGAACGAAATTGGACAAATGGAACGGTGGAATAGATATATTTTTGAAAGGATTTATCCTATGTACACACATATACAACACATCACGCTGTGCTTTTTCGACAGTGTCATTTACTCTGGCTAGTAACTTGCAAACTGTTTGTGATATATTTAATTTATTAACGACGCACCTATTTAGTTAAAAAATATCAATTCTTAGAACTAGTTATCCTTTGGATCAGTAGACATGTACCATACCATATAAAAATCTAATTATACGTTGAGGAAAATACGTAAATATACATATTCAAGATATACAGTGGATCCTGGTTAATTGGTACATATCGGGACTGAATAATTTGTCCCAATTAAGCAGCTTACCGTCCAAAAAGTATTGTACTGAAGGTTTTTTTCTGTTCCTCAGTATTTGTGCCAAACAAACAGCAGGCTCAATTAAGTGGCATCCTAATTAACTGGATCCACTGTACATAAGTTCAATAAAGATGTAATACACATTGATTATTGTTATACACAAGCATTTGAATATTTTGAAAGGATACGTCCAAAATAGTACATATGTCTATTACATAGACAATACTTTCTATTAAGAAAAATATGTGTTACGAAAAGTATGTTGTATTAACCCTCCAAATACTGTGCCAAAGTCACTGGTGACTCAAGATTCAAGTGGTACATACACAATGATGGAGCTCGAGGCTCAAGCAACAATGTAGTATTAGGAAGCTATCAATGTGAGTCAGAAATGACTCTGGCATTGGACTCTGCAACACCAGTACTGAGAGAGTTAAATACATTTTTTATGATGATCTAAAGGATACAAATAGACCTCCAAAAAATCCACTAGTTAAAAGATTTCGCCTGCTTATAAAGTATTTCTTCCATTGACCCCCAGCTTTTAGCAATAACATTGCCTATAAAATTTATTACAGTGCCATGAAAATTCCTTTATTATTTTTCATAAATTATCTTACCCATAATCCAAATACTGCAAAAATGTAGAATCCAAAACCGTATAAACCTGTTAATCCTAATAAACCAGCTGTACCACCTGATAAAGCTGCCATCGATATCCTACAATATTCCACAACAGCAGCATTATTTACAACAGCTGCTTCACTGTATGCAACAATTTCTGTAAAAAAATTGGAATATTAAATTACGTGACGAAGAAAATATTTGTCAAGTGGAAAACTGAACATCATTTAAAAAATTCTAAACATCAAAACATTTTCCACAAGTGGGACTATGTATTTATTATTTTTACGTGATCAGAATGCTAAATACAATTACTTGCTATTAAACAAAAACATAACCTACGACAGATTTGAAACGCATACAATGAGTCAGAGTTCCAAAGATGAAAGAAATGACAATTTAATTTATATTTCGATGACTTACCTCCTTTCTCTTGCTTTGTTTTGATTTTCCCCAACATGATCGCAGTTTTGTCTGTATAAGTTCACGATTTATATAGATTAACCTAACAAAACATTCGTTGATTAAATATGTACAACGACCAACAACGAGTGAGTTTTGTCGGCTGCAGGCTGCAGTCGGCTGCTTGGCCTGCTTGTCATAGTCAGTGTTGGGATATGGTGCAAAATTTCACGCGCATGCGCGGCCAAAACAGTAATGTATCTATATCATGATGACATAGGTAGTGGAGCCCTGTGACAGTTATATTGGCGGGAATGTATCGAAACAATTTGTTCCGGACAAAAAGATTTCAGGACGTGTCCTACGAGTTACAAAATATATACAAATACACATGTTATACATTTATTTTTCAGAATCAAATTACACCAATTTTTAAAAATTCTGCTAGGTGCTCAAGGTCTCCCATTTTATCGAGAATCTTACTTTTATGTATAATAAAACAAAAAAAAGAAAAATTATGAACAGAATATTAGGAGTTACGGAGGACAGTGATTTAACCCATGGTGGCATATCTGAGTTACGTATCTGCCACCATGGGGTTTGTGAAAGAAAGAGAATTGTGTTGTTCAGAAACGCTGTGATTTGAATCGCGCGCGGTGGTTTTCAAGTTTCGGCGCCTACTGCGCACTGAATGGATGTTTTTCTGCGCATGCGCGTTCATCGCAGTGACGTATCTATATATATCCTACGTTTGTGGAGAAATTGGTGGTTTACTATTATTGGCAGGAAAATACTAGAAGTGTCCAGGACAAGTTGACGAGATGAGCATGTTACGAATTTTGGGTAAGATTTTATTACTATTTCATTGACATACCTACACATGTTATATCTCACTCTTAACACGATCTTACGTTGGGTTCCAAAAACGCCTACAGAAATGCTTCCATGACAACAGACACCGCTTGTCTGATGTTTTCCACACTTACGTAAACATTGCTGTCAACACCATTCCTTTTTAGCGAAAAATAACGATTTTGTAATTTTTTCAAAAACGTCCGACCCCTCTGCCTCACCCTGTACAATCATTTCTCAAAATCAAATCGTAAAAAATTTTGCGAAGTCATTTGGGGTAACTAAGATCCTCCATTTTAGCCGACCTTTTACGTTACTGATGCTGAATTCGCCGTGCATGCGCGAGAAAACCCGACCAATATCTCATTACTGCTACTGCGCATGCGCATCGTCACCATCATGCCGGCGGTTGGTAATGCGTAAATAGTTGGAGTTGGATCAAGTTGGATGGAGTTGGATCGGTCGGGATTTAGGAGACATCTTTGGGTAGCACTGCTGTAAGTTTGTTTTATCGAATTCTTTCCTGCATGACAAGTTCTGATCCGTGTAAAAAGTTTGCATGCAAACTACAACAGTGTTTGAAAGGTTTGTAGTTGTATTTCACTTATCCAATTTTTCGTAGCTGTAGGTTAGGGCGAGATTTTTATCACGAAATATATTTCATTTCAGATAACGTTTATCAACCGTCACGCTGTGATACAGTTATTGAAGAAATAAGACAGTGTTGCATTAAATATAAAAACCAGTCAACGGTTTGTGGAGGAATAGATATTTCTAAACCTTACGAGCACAACACTGTGGATTATGTAAGCACAAAATGTCTCAATATTATTGGTAAAGAGCCCCATAATGCGATTCTACACCTTGGTGGATATTTAACCGCAAAATTCTGTGTTAAAAAATACCGTTGACTTTGAAAATCATGGTCAAGAGGTTAATTTTTTTTTTATTCAATTTTGCGGAAGGACCCATTGGTTAAAACTCAACCGTTTTTTTTGAAAATAATGTTAAAGTTTCAATTATGATTAAACTGTCCTTACTCACATTATATATTCACAGTGGGAAAGTATTATAAATAGCATTTTAGTGACAAAACAACAAGATGTTACAGATTAGCTTATGATGTACATCAAAATTCAGTTTGGAATACCTACATATATAGGTATTAGATATACTATACCTAATACCTATACATACAGATAAGAACCATAATAGTGTTGCCGCAATGAGAGCAGCGACTTTGGAGTCCAAAACATTGCACTCCATCTGATCAAATACGATAGAATGAAAGAAGAAAATGGACCTTTTGGCCTTGATTTTCATGATGAATAGCAATTTTGCACCAACTTTTTTAGTCAAATATTAAATTTAAATATCCACGAAACCAAAGGTTTAGAATCATGGTATAGTGGTCTTTACCAACATTTATACACACCATGCAATGAAATTGTCGATTTTTTAAGTTATTATTGAAATTTATAATATATATGATATATATTAATATATGGTTTTTGATTTTTTACAGAGGAAAGCTCAAAAGTAAATTATGGTTTATCCATTACCTCTATTGCGTCCGAAATATTTAAGAGCATGGCAAATTATGGATATAATAGGGTTTGGGTATGCTATCTATTTTTTTCACTTTGCGAAGTTTCCTAAAGGTCCACAAAAGATAGGATATTTTAGATACAAGAAGCAGCATCAGGGGGATAAGCAGCACATACATTAGAAGTGCATATTATTTAACAATTAAATCACACAAAAAGATGTACTGATATGTAGCAAATATATATAGTAATATGTGAGATTTGTTTATATTACTACTGTAACAATGGAAGCAGTGAAAAAAGCAAAGGAACGATTTAGGAAGTATCCAGTTCTTGTTGCTCAGTGCCACGAAACTGGTGCTAAGTATGCAGCATGTGTATTGGCAAAATCCAATTTGAAACAAAATGATTGTGAAGGTGAATTTAATGCGTTCAAGACATGCTTAATGCAAGCAGCAACAAGACATAATACAAAGTTTTGAAAATTGGAATTACCTTAACAGTTGACTTCAAATTACTAATTGGTAATTGTATTTATGAGAAGTCTAGCTCGTATTTTAAAAATGGATGCATCATTATTTAAGAAACATTGTTTAATAGCCTTTGTGCTTAGAACAGCTCTAGTAGTCTATTCTAACTTTCACGATAAGACCTTCAATGTTCCATACACTGATATTGATTATAAAGTGTTTACGGATGCAGCGAGACATGTGGTAGCAGGAAGATCTCCATTCGAGCGTGATACTTATCGTTATACACCATTGCTTGCTCTCCTCTTGACACCAAATATTTATTTACATGAGAATTTTGGAAAAATCTTATTCTCTTTTGTTGACATAGTGATAGCAGTTTTGATAAAAAGAATTCTGTCCTTGCAAAATTGTAATGAGAAAGTGAAGCATAGTTGTTCTCTGATATGGTTATACAATCCTTTCACAATTATTATTTCAACTAGAGGAAATGCAGATTCTGTGGCTGTTCTCTTAGTTATGTTGACCTTGGATTTATTTCTTCAACAAAAATACATTTTAACAGGCTTATTGCATGGTTTATCAATACATTTCAGATTATATCCTATTGTATTTAGTTTACCAATGTATTTATCTCTTAATAACAAAAATCTACTACCAAACAAAGATCAATGGAAATTGGTATCAAGTTGTTTATCTTCCATGATTCTTTTAACTATTATAAATTATTATTTCTACGGATATAAATTTCTTTATGAAAGTTTCATTTATCATGTGATCCGTAAAGATACGAGACACAATTTTTCTGTTTACTTCTATATGCTATATTTATCTGCAAATCATCTGCCAAGTATAATTCAAAAAATGTTCACGTTTTTACCACAGCTCATATTGCTACTGACTCTATCATATACATACTCCAGAAAGTCTGAATTACCGTTTGCAATGTTTACACAAGCTATGGTAATGGTAACATACAATCCAGTGTTAACGTCGCAATACTTTTTCTGGTTTTTATCCCTACTACCACTGTGCCTCCCAAAATTTGGAATCAGTGTCAAAAGATCTCTATGCTTATGTTCCATTTGGCTCCTAAGCCAAGGTATTTGGTTATTAGCTGCTTACCTTTTAGAATTTCGAGGACTAAATACTTTTACATATATTTGGCTTTCTAGTTTATTATTCTTTATTGTAAATACTAAAGCCTTAAGTGATGTTATCGCATATTATAAATATTAGGAAAATATTATAGCATAGAGTTTACTTTTATAAAGAGTTTATTGTCATGCGTATTTCTATTTGTTTGTGTGTAACTCATTTATTGTAATTGATTGAACTCCGCAATGGGCCATTAAATAAATGATGATTGAGGAAATATAAAGGATTATTTATAATATACACAAAATCTCGTAAGTTTGAATGATTAGGTTTTCAAGAGTCAATAATGCAATGGAACGGTTGGAAATATTTAATAAACAATTTAATGGTTCTTAATTTTATTCTTGCAGGAATACAAAATATTTATTTACAGATGGTTTCATAAAGTAATAGTGGTAGATTCTTAAAAAGAATGTAGATATAGTAATAATAATACAATAATAGTAAATCTTAATGTTGTAATCTAGATTAATTGTGAGCAAGAGCATCCTTTGGATCATCTTCAGAAATATTTCTCATCGTTCACTTCTAAGCTGCTAATGTTGATGACATTAATTAACTGGGACATTCCTTGTCAAAAGTATACGAGAATGCTTCTCACAATTTCTGACGACACCACTCGAACGTATAGTAATTTGATGTAACGAGTATAAAAAAATGCGATATATCAATATCTTTAGTCGTACGACTCGAATATCGGGTCCGATACAAAGAAACGGTATGATCCACGGTGTGATCGTCTCGTGAATACCCCCAACGACAAAGAAAAAAAGAAATCAACGACGTGACACGAAATTTCCCAATCGGTAGACTAATGAAAGAAGGGGAGGGAAACGAAATGTATATTATACGGCTCGTACAACTATAGATCACCACGGCAGACGATGCAACATATAAAAATAGCATTATTTTCTTTCATTGCTTTTGTTACAGTTTATTGAACTGTGATCTATGTGAAATAATCTATATTATATCCCTCGAGGTGAAGATACAATCGATCCTTGCCCGAACCTGGCAACGATGTCCGGTTGAGGGAAAATCATCAACGATAAATAGTAAACGGAAGAAGCGACACTAGATTTCTGGACCCTGCAACGACTTCCGGTCGCAAGACGAACGAACCTCTGAAGTAGCTCAGCATCGTTTCAGTAGGCTTTTAGGGTCCATAACAGTTGACTCGGATTAGTTTACATTTACGAGAGAAATGAATCGTCACCACGCCAAGATCATCCGAAACAAATGATCACCGAGGTACATATATAGGAGAAAAATAGTGTTCGAAAAGAAAACAAAAGAAGGGCATATTGAGGATTCGAAACCGATACAATTAATCACAATCTTGCTGGACGATCTACACTACAGTCAGCGCTCGCTCTAGCGGTTACGTCGCCCCGGACAAAAAGACAAATTGCCGCCCCTTAAGAATATATATTTTTTAAATAAAGCCAAAATAGCGCCCGGGACAAATGTCCAAGTTGCCCTCCCCTAGAGCGAGCCCTGACTACAGTAATGCACAATTTTGCGTTCGTAGTCTGCACCGAAGGCGGACGCTTAACCCCTTAACCTACAACTACGGGCATAGCCCGTAGTAGATGATCGGCCCAAAAGTGAATATTACGGGCATAGCCTGTAGTAGATGATCGGGCCAAAAGTAAATATTACGGGCCCGTAAATTTACGATTTGCCCGATCATCGTACTAAACAAGTCGGGCGAATGGCTCGAAGGCTGCGCGAGCTTGATTACGTCTTGGGCCCAATATTCTCGAACGTAAATTGTAGGTTAACCCTTAACACTCGAATGGCGACTCTGAGGCGCCACTAAAAATTGCTGTACCATTAATTCAAAATATTGTTTACATTATTAAATTTGTTTTTATTTTGTAAATTAGAAAATATTCACGTATTGTACGAGGTATTATATGCAATTTCATATGCGGAACATGGAAAAAATCACGAGGAATGGAAATATTCTAGGATGAAAAAAATGTTTGGTTTTTCAATTAAAATCACTCCGAGTGCAAAGGGTTAAGGGGTTAACCCCTTAACCTACAACTACGGGCATAGCCCGTAGTAGATGATCGGGCCAAAAGTGAATATTACGAGCCCGTAATATTTACGATTGGCCCGATCATCGTACTAAACAAGTCGTGCGAATGGATCGAAGTCTGCGCTAGCTTGTTTACGTTTTCGGCCCAAAATTCTCGAACGTAAATCGTAGGTTAAGGGGTTAACCCCGTAACCTACAACTACGGGCATAGCCCGTAGTAGATGATCGGGCCAAAAGTAAATATTACGGGCCCGTAAATTTACGATTGGCCCGATCATCGTACTAAACAAGTCGTGCAAATGGCTCGAAGGTTAACCCCATAACCTACAACTACGGCCATAGCCCGTAGTAGATGATCGGGCCAAAAGTGAATATTATGGGCCCGTAATACGATGGGGCCAAATATAAATATTACAGGCGTAGCTCGTAGTAGATGATCGGGCCAATCGTAAATATTACGGGCCCGTAAATTTACGATTGGTCCGATCATCGTACTAAACAAGTCGTGCGAATGGCTCGAAGGCTGCGCGAGCTTGTTTACGTTTTCGGCCCAAAATTCTCGAACGTAAATCGTAGGTTAAGGGGTTAACCCGGGGTGTTGGCTTTTGCGAATTCGACTGAAGGAAGGAGGGGGGATGTCGAAGCTCAGTCCGAGGGGTCCCATTTTCTTTGGAGTTTTGGGGGGACAAGCGGCGGACGATAAAGTGTGCACTACTGTATCTACTTCTCGTTATAGTTGAGAAGCAGATGTTACTGTTACACATAAAATCCATTTTCAATTCGCCCGTGATGGTGGTTGTAGAATTACAATCGTATCGGTTGTGTTTTTCGTTTTCGATATCGGTTTCGATTCCTTGGTATACACCTCGGGGTTCGTCAGACAGACACCTCGTTATTTCGAATTACCCCGGAGGACCTCGAGAAGAAAAGGAAAGGAAAGAAAAAAAAAAGCGCTCTGCCGCTCGGATTGTTTCGTGCGCGGAAAGCACGAACACAGACGGCATTCGCGAGAAGACACGACTGCCCGAGTACATTTCGTGAAGCTGCAAAAGCGGATACGACGACGCGCGTGTATGCAGCTTTGAAACGGCGCGGATACATCCGCGCGAAACGGCTCGATATTGCGCAGCACATGATATTTCTGAAAACGATGCGACGTTTCGGCGCATCCGAACCACTTGTTCTTTGGTTTCTTTTGCGACGCGTCAAAGGCTTTTGTGCTTTTGCCATTCTTCTCCTCTCGCTTACGATAATCGGTTTTAATACGTTGCAATGAAACAACGACAGAAATACGGCGCACAAAGACGGATTTTGCAATCGTGTGACTGGAAACGGGAGAACGTGAAAAGCATGTTTCACCAGCAGGATTGTTGAATGCATATTCATGGGTTGTTCCGCAATAAACGGGGGACAAATTAAATCGAATTGCGATTGGGTGGTGGAGAACGTGAGACTGCGGATGGTATTATATGGCAAAGTTTTAATAAAATATGTTAACAGCGGTGATACACATTACACTGTACGAGAAATATAAAATAAACGGCACTAGCTGCTTAATAATTAGCACGTAAACCAATCAGTTATAAATAATAATAAAAATAATCATGATAATCGTTAACATTACGACGACGTCTGATGGATGGTTAAATCGGTTAAACGAAATGTACACCATTAGTATAAAAGATTTCGACGATGAATCGCGATTGATTACACAAAACAGATACCTATTTAATAAAGACGTATGTCGGTATACGTTATTACACGTAGATGACAGCATCTACATTTACGATAATAAGAGTAATTGAAAAATAATATAAAAGGAAGAATAATTAAAGCACTCGGGTGCAACGCACGGATAAATGCATCGGCTTACACGGCATAAACTCAATTAATATACATAACATTAAAATAAACATTTCTTTGGTCTCGTCGTTGCCTTTCTTTTTTCCTGTTCGTCTCCGAAGTAAATAAGAAAGAAAAGGAACGTATCTGGGTCTCGAGAAATCTAGTACACCGCACGCGCGGAAAGTTTACAAGAAAAAAAGGAAAACAACAAATTCTTCGAACACAACGAAATTCGATTAAGAGGAAGGGGGTCGTTGGGCGGCGAGGAAGGGGTTGAAAGCGAAAGTGCAGATCGTATCGTACTAGCACGATAAAACCGACGTGTTTTATCTATCGATTGCCGAAACGTTGAAAAATTGAAAAAGCGACAGATCACTGTATTTCTCCTTTTTTCCGTTCCCTTTTTGTACTTCACATTCTTGCGGCATTTGGACCAAAGGAATTCGCGACTGCTCGTAGATACACGCGCCATGTATACCTCCATGCTTTAATCTTTGTCTGTTTGACTACTTTCTTTCGAACGGTTTCTCCAAACCGAGTAGTCGCGAACTTCTTCAATCCACATCGCTCATAGGTCCACGTGGCAAAGTAAGCTTTTCTGCCACGTTTACGGAGTTGTTTATCGCGCGATTGCAATGCGATTGAAACCCCGAGTAGCTCAGAGGCATCGAAGGGAATGAAAAACGTGATTAGTTGATGGCTACGCTCGGAATAAGAGGGGGGGGGGCTTGTTGGCACACTGTCGTTATCGAAGGGTCAATTTTCTGTTGCGTTCGTTTCTCAAAAAAGTTTCTCTCTCACACACACACACACACACGCGCGCACACGTTTTTTCTTACTCCCCTATCATTCTTTTCTAAATTCGTCTCTTTTGCTAACGGAAGATCTTGTGCGAATGCTGAATGATCTCCGCGGGCGTTGTTTTCATGCCCAACCGATCTTTAATGCTACAGGTACATGCGAGGAATTCGGGATTGAATTTCAGTTGAACCGATACGGAGACGAATGGGCATGTTTCAATTGTTTTCTAGAAGTCGAATCATTATCAGAGTCAGTGCCGTAACGAGGGCTTGGCGAAAAAGACGCCCGCCACGGGCGCAACTGGGTTTGGGTCGCAAAACAAAGGATTGAGAGTTGCACGTAGTTTATATTATTTGAACATTCTACTCTACATGAATCAACACCGACTGTCGCTGGCCGTTATTCGAATCCCGACCAATTAGACAGAGACGTTTTTTTTGAAATTGTATTTCTTTTATTTTGTCGTCATTGAATATGAATAAAAATTTGTTCTTATATAGGCGCAAGTTAGACACTTGCCACAGGCGCTTCATACCCTCGTTACGGCACTGATCGGAGTGTTTAACCTATTAATCAGACGTGTTCCCGAACCCCGATGCTCGCACAAACTAAACAAATTATAAATATTGTCAAAACAATCTAGCTAATTTTAGCCCGTGAAACATAAATAAGATGCAATCTGTAAGTAATCTTTTTCGATATAAAGATTGAAAACGAGTGACTTTATAATGCACTGGTCAGCACTTTCCGTATCGCGTCCGTGACGATTCAATCCCCTCGGGCAGCACGCGAGATCTTTCGCACGAAAAAAAATTCCCAGAAACAGCGAGTGTTCTTCTTCACTGTTGCCTTTCGTATGGAAATCTCGATAGTGTCTAGCTAAACGTTCGTAGGCTATCATACAAAGTAATGTACACTAAAAAGGATGATTCGCTGTTCGTAGTTCACGTTTCTAGAGTAAAATATTTACACGGTTTTCATCGTCCCTGTTTCACCTGTCGACCACCATGCACACACAGTCCACTTGTGCACTTGTTTCGGAGGGCCATCGATCGACTAGTTCCCCAGTGAAAATCAACGATCCAAGAATTGGGCGTTTCATGTTCGGTCTCCCACGATCGACCGGTTCAAGATAACTCATCGGAATAGTTTGAGGTTAGAGCTTGCATTCCCGCAGAGTGGGAACCCACAATCCCGCAAGATCCGCGTCATTTTTAGTCCCGCATTTCTTACATAGGTGATGCGGGATCCCGCATAGTCCTGCAAAGTTGGCGGGATCCCGCATCACCTATGTAAGAAACACGGGACCAAAAAATGACGCGGATCCTGCGGGATTGCGGGTTCCCACTCTGCGGGATTGCAAGCCCTACACGCATAGTCGGAATAGTTTGAGGTTAGAGCTTGCATTCCCGCAGAGTGGGATCTCGCAATCCTGCAGGATCCGCGTCACTTTTAGTCACACATTTCTTACATAGGTGATGCGGGATCCCGCATAGTCCCGAAAAGTTTGTGGGATCCCGCATCAGCTATGTAAGAAACGCGGGACCAAAAAATGACGCGGATCCTGGGGGATTGTGGGTTCCCACTCTGCGGGATTGCAAGCCCTACACGCATAGTCTCGCAAAGTTTGCGGGATCCCGCATCAGCTATGTAAGAAACGCGGGACCAAAAAATGACGCGGATCCTGCGGGATTGCGGGTTCCCACTCTGCGGGATTGCAAGCCCTACACGCATAGTCGGAATAGTTTGAGGTTAGAGCTTGCATTCCCGCAGAGTGGGATCTCGCAATCCTGCAGGATCCGCGTCACTTTTAGTCACACATTTCTTACATAGGTGATGCGGGATCCCGCATAGTCCCGCAAAGCTTGTGGGATCCCGCATCAGCTATGTAAGAAACGTGGGACCAAAAAATGACGCGGATCCTGCGGGATTGCGGGATCCCACTCTGGGGGATTGCAAGCCCTATTTGAGGTGCCTAGTGAAATCGGCCGCGTAGGGAAAGGGGTCTCTGAGGCAGGCATGTCCAGAAGTAGCTCACTTGGACGCAAATTCGAGGGAGACACCTACTTCTCCCGGCCGCGCTACTCGCTTCCCGTGGCGGCCGTAGTCCTCCTAGGTCTTCAGACCCGTGTCTACCGTGGGTCCGGGAGTCGCCGCATCGCGCCACACGCAGTATATGCCGCAAGCGGTAGGCACGGGTCTGAGGAGCTCGGAGACCTACGGCCGCCACGGGCAGCGAAACGCGCGGGCGGGAGAAGTAGGCATCTCCCTCGAATTTGCGTCCAAGTGAGCTACTTGTGGACATGCCTGCTCTAAGGGGTCGTGTTACGGAGCGCGTGCAAACGAATCTGTAAAAAGTAGTTATCAAACGGGTATAGTCGGCGGAACTATATTTTCCAATTCGGTGCGCGATAGTATCCGGAACGTGTACTGCCGTTCGCAACGAAAAGTTTCTTGCATTGATCGCGTTACGAAAGTTTCCTTCGTTACATTTCTTCCGGATCGAGTTACGTTTTCATTCGGTTAATTTACTCTTTCTCGAAGCAAATCTTTTCCATCCCCGTCCCGCAGCGGGTTCTCGCCTAAAGCTAGCGCACGCGTTATCAAGATAATTGCCCATTATGGCTGGGAATTTCAAGTAGAATTTCAAGTACAATTTCCGTGTCGCTCGCGATCTCAAAGTTTCGGGTTCGGTGGACCGATCAACGAGAAACCACGTCGCGAGCCGAGCGTGATAATGAAATTCCATTGTGTGCGGGTTAATTGTTGTACGAATTTTGCAGAGGGGTTCGGTCCACCCTGTGTCGTGACTCCGCGCGAAAGTAATGGTTCCACTGAACGGGCACCGCGGGTGTAGAAATAGAAGGAAAATAAAAAAAGAAATAAGATGATGGAGGAAAGGTGGTAATAACGAGTTAATAACGAGCCCTATTCGCGGTAACACTATCCCGCCACGGATATCACGAACCTTCCTCATTATTACCGCGAAAGTCTCGCCGTTCGCTCGCTTCTTTCTTCGTTTTCTACAAGTGTTCGTTTCGACCGAAGTCACGCGACTCCTATACACCGACCAGCATATACAAATAAGGAACATCGTGTCCGAATTGCTGTTCGTTATCGTGTAATTCTAATGAGCAGTCCGTTTCACGGTTGTGCAAGCTTTGTTTTATTTTATTTCCCTGCGGAGCAAATTCATGACGTTCACTTCGAACCGACGACAACGAGAAACACACGCACGCGTCCATGAATTGTTCCCAAAGTTCGTTCTCGTTCGAGACGTATGTACGAGAATCGGATGAACTCGCGCGGCGCGTTTATTAAAATTATTGGTCGGGATCACTACGCACGGAGCACGGTCGGAAGGTCTACGACAAGGATGGGCAATTTTGCCTCAATTGAGGCAAAACCGTCCACACCGTAGCGCCCTCTGTCCCCTTCCAACAAACGCGGTGCAATGGGGCAACGAAGACACGAGACATCAGCGTACGCAACGAACTTGCGCGCTGCATGAAAGAGACGTTGGTGGGAGAAGCAGGCGTTTGAGGGGCTCCACCCGTGCCCACCACTGGTCTACGACATATAAAAGAAAAAGAACTATCGCGTCATCGGATATTGGATGATCGTGGAATCGATCGAAATAGAAACACGGCGATCCGTCGTAAAAGAAGATGCTCGGCACGAACCAGCGTCAACGCTGCTCGAAAAGAACAATCCTTCGGTTCGCGCGGCCATACGATTAGGGCTTGCAATACCGCAGAGTGGCATCCCGCAATCCCGCAGGATCCCGCGTCATTTTTGGTCCCGCATTACATGGGTGATGCGGAATCCCGCATAGTCTCGCAAAGTTTGCGGGATCCCGCATCACCCATGTAAGATGGACCAAAAATGACGCGGGATCCTGCGGGATTGCGGGATTGCAAGCCCTACTTACGATACTCGTTGCAACAATGATATCGCAGCTCACGGATCATTAATGGGTTTGCGACTCCACTCGTTTGAATTCCGTGAAAAAAGCTTAACATCGAGAAAAATATGGGGGTATATGCTACATATTTTCTATACATCACTCAGTCGAATTCGAAATAGTTTTTATAGTTAGTACCGACGTTGTTCAACGTATTTCCACAATGGCTCGCGAAAAAAGTATAGATTCCTTAGAAATTCACTTTGCGTTACATAAATCGGCGGCGTTTGGGGAACCAAGTGGGTCTAAAAGGGGGTGGGATGCAGGAGGGTAGTAAACGCGGCTCGATCGTTTTTAATACAGCGCGGCCACGTTATCCGATTCACGCAGCATGATTTACGTCCTTCTCGGCAATCGGATAGATTCCTCCTCTTTTTTTTCGTTGCTTGTTGCCTTTCGTTTTGCGTTTTACGATCTGAGCCCAGCGTCGAAACGTTATTTACACTGGGAACAATGCTACGGCACGTCCCACTGAAACGGGACTATGATTCTTCCAGTTGTTTCCAGGCCACCCTCGCGCCAGGGCACGTCGATTAAATCACGGAACGCAGCCGGTCGTGTCGCGCACGCGAATGGAAACGACTGAATCGACGGATAAATTTTGCGAAATAGTTTGTAATAGGCCATAATCCCTAGTCGTAAAAGTATGAAATGTATCAACAAATTTGAAAAACTTCCCTCGCTCACCCAGTTAGGCAATATTTTCTCTCTCTCTCTCTCTTTCTCTCTTTCAATCGTTCTTCCGTTATTGAATTCGCGCGCTCGCGCAACAACGGAACGTACGACCCTTCGCTAGGGGACTCGTTAGATTGCCTACAAATTTCGCATTTTACAACACAGCATGACCGAGCCACGGAGGGTCGAGCTTCCTCAGGTGAACAAGACCGATCGCGAGCGTCCGTCGCGCGGATAAACTTTCAATGAAAACAACGGTAATTGCACGAAACGAAATGATTGCACTATAGAAAAATAAACTATTCGAAGATATACACATATGCTCCCCCGGACGAAGTTCCCCAGGCAATGAAAAGGAGGACTGCGTCGCGGGAAGAGGTTCGCGCGGCGCTCCGCTCGGTCTCGGAGGAGAGCCCGACGACATCCGGCCCTCGTTCCTTTCCTTGACTAAAGGCGAAGAAATCGATATAATTTAATTAATAATTGACAGATAACCAATTAATACGTATAGGATGGCCACGCGGCAAGAAGGCGTAAATTTCTAAGATTCAAACGACATAAACTTTTCTAATTTTAACATCGCCCCGGGCCATCCAGTACATTGATTGTAATTACTTCCCGCAGTATACTTCGTTAACCTACTATCATTATAATAGAAATCATGTGTCTGTATGTAGAAGATTTCTCTCTTTCTTTTTTTTTTTCTTCTTTCTGCATGGCCTTGTACCGTAAAATGTTGTGTACACGCTCCCTCGAATACAACTATAGGCGAGCAACAGTTCCACCGCCGGTGTGTACGTGTGTGTGATTCGTGTGTTCCTCTTCTTCGTGAGTCTGTACAGTTCCGCCAAGCAAATTACACATTTACATGCCGCGTTTATGCGCGTACGCGCGCTCTTTGAATTTCAATTCCCGTGGTTAGCGCGCCCGTACGCGCACTCGACTTCGTTTGCGCGTTTCGAATGAGATTCTCAAAAAACATTATTTCTCTCTCTCTCGCTCGCTCGCTCTCTCATACATATACACACATACGCGCTCTTTCTCTCTTTCGCATGTACTATCTCTCGCTCTCGGTTGCACACGCGCATACATACAAACGTTCTTTCTTTTAAATAGTTAACAGTAACATCAGCATGAACATTGTACAGAGTGATTGATGTACAATAAGCCGGACTTCCGGCGGACAGTTCCCGTTTCCGGAAACGATGCTCCGTTGACGAGGTTGCGCGACGTCGTGACCTCGAGAAAGAGCGGCCGAGCAACGTCGAAATCGAAGACGCTTACAAGTGTAATAATACTACTCTGCACGATCTTGCTCGAGCCGAATCGTGTGGTCCCGTCGGCGCGACGTCGCGTAAGAAGGAACTGATTATTTCTTGACGACGGGCTGCACTTACGCTCGAACGCGGAATGTGAGAACGGGTCCTCAATAGGAAGGAAGTATCGTAACGAATACTGATTCTATTTTCCGATCTTCGACGACCGGAGCAGATCGCTCGGTGGGAACTGTCTGCCCGAATGGATCCACGCGTAGAGTCGGATATGCACAATAGTGTTCTTTTTTTTTCCTCATCTTTTGTCGACAGTTACAAAACTAACTAAACCTTACGAGATACGGTGAGCAATAATTCCAGTTATGTACAGAAATTATGTTACAGACGTCACAATATAAAGATATCCTCTGACAATACAAATGTATATTCGTTCTAGTCCCGAACGGCCATTGGCGACGGGTTCCGCTGTCGTCCGATGGCCGTTCATTCGTCGTTGACGCTGACACGCTCGCTCGAGTTCTTCTTCGAGTTCTTCCGTCGATCACCGATCATCGATCACCGCCGCGCGAGTAATGCGCCGGTTTTTACTCTGCAGCCTTCCCACCTCGGAATCGTTTTTAATAATTGATAGGCTACCCTGTTTTCGTTATCGTAATCAATGGTATATGATCCTCGTTGAACATGATCGCGACGCGCATCAGTGGTATCTCTGTTTTCTTTCCAATTTTTTCCTCTTTTTCAATTATCGCGTTTTCTTAAACCCGAGACCGTCCCGTACATCATTGCCAAGAACACATGCCGGTTGATCTTTCTGCGTTCGACTTGTTTAAATCCCCACCCATGAACCACGGACATTCCAAACTAACAGAGAGAAACGAACCGATCTACAATTCCGAGTAAAACCGAGAATAACTTAATCACGAGCGCAATCAAGCGAATACCTTTCGACTGGCTTACCTTACCTTATCCTACCTCGCTTTGTCTTCGGATCGCGCTTGTTTTCTCCGTGAGACGCGATCAGTTTCGCCTAAAACTTTCTTCGCTTCGATAATTCTTGTTTTATTTCTGTTATTTAGTTATATCGTTACGTAATATTTACAGGAAGCCGTTCTACTCGTGAACGAGCTTATTTCAATAGAGTTTTGTTCTCGTAGCGCCACCGAAACTGTAGGCCCTATGTTCATATTGACAACAGGTGTATAATATATATTTATATATATATATACCTAATCATTTTAGCTATCTATTTTACAAACGTCGGCCCGGCAAACGCGTGGATCGTTTAGCAAGCACGCGTTCGCACCCAATCGAATCAGGCCGGAAGGAGACACAAGATCGCGTCGGGCCTAGTCGCACAAGTCCCCCGCGATCATCGGTGGTGTCGTTTGTTCTCGTTTAGTGTGCTTACTTGCGAATACTGCGCGAGATCTATAACTTCGATTTCCCTACAAATAAAAAAAGGCAGCGCGACACAGTGACGTCGAAGTAGCAGCCGAGACGTTGCCGGTCCGTGGCGGGGCGGCTTCACGAGCGATGGGCGACGTCGCTTCGGCCGGACGTCCGTCTCCATATCACATATTCAAAAAAGCGAAATACCCGACGAAGCTTGTTTGACCGCGCGTCTCAGTGTCCCTCGACAACGCGCACACACGTTTCTCTCTCGTAAAGTAAACTGCTACTTCGACCAACGACAATCCGCGACGAGATTCGATTCGATTCCCGTTTTTTTCTTTCTTTCGTTACTTCGAGTGAACCGCTTTAAATGCTTATCGAGATCTACATTATGCGAATAAAAAGATTGTCGATACCGAGTGGCCGGTTCTCGTTCCGAAAAGCCCCTTCGACTTACGAACCTAACCACTGTCCCTTTTTTCCCGTCCCCGCGACTCTCGAACACTTTTGTCTTTCGTCGATATTCATTCGTTCTTCACGTCGAACTCGAAACTGTTGCACACTCGGAGCAGTTTATTGCTTTTATCCTGCTGATGTTATCTTTCATCGGTGTCCAGCCTCGCTGACCAACCAGCAGACAAATCAGGAGAATACACTGTTGTTCCCATGTCACGAAGAAGCCTTCTTATTCCCGTTCGGTTTTTTTTAAATGGATTACCGTGCAGCGAACACAACCAATCGTTTCCTACGATCTGGACCGGCACACTATCCCGTCCGATGCGTGCGCACCATTCTTTGAAACCAACCGCTGGATATTCCCTGAATTCACTAGTCGAGCATCGACTTCCATATTCGTCGAACTGGCAGCAGGTGCCATCCGGTGTTTGTCGTTTTTGCCGAGGCTCGCCCGAGGTAACAGCCCTTATGTGTCATACAGCAAGCCGGTCTGGAGGTTTGTAGCTCGCAGTAATTCATTGAATAATCGGGGTATCGATTCCTGCGTAACCGGGAACATGTCTGAATCTCTGCCGACCGCTGCTCGGCCGCTCGTGAATCCTCCTCGGCGTCGTCTCCAAGATGTTGAAACCCGTTCCGTATGTTTTCCTTTTCGTCAACAGTTTCCTAGCGACGTCAAAGTCGACAAACTCCACTAGCTCCAACGGCTCTTCCCGTTTGCCTTGCGACGCTGGGGGTCTCTCCCAGGGGATTCGATCGTGATCACGGGCGCTCCGTCTGCCCGGAATCCAGGTCTCGCTCGAAGGGTATGCGCGTGTCGTCGACGACTTGCAAAGTGGTTGTGACGCACCGATTCGATGGCGCTCCTCTACAAGTTGCCGATGATCCCTGCTGGCCCTTCTCAGCTGACGGAGCACCACCTCGATGTACCTCAACGTCTCGCCGTTCTCGGCGATCCGTTGTGCTCGCCCTTTCAGTCGACACTTTCTATCGCGGTCTTCCATTCCCATCCTCGGCTCACCCAGCAGTCGTTCGACCTCCGGCGCCATCGTGGAAGTTCGTTGATCGACGTCCTCGTTCTCCAATTTGTCATTTCGACGGTCATCACAATAGTAGCTGTTCGCGTCCAAGGGGATCGTCCCTCGCGGCTTCAACGTATCCGAGCTCGAGCTCGCATAGTAAGTCTCTTCGAGGGCTCTGCGATGTCCAAAGGTGGTGGTAATTAGGCCCGAACGTCGACGGTTCTAGTTCGGATAGACCCCCTGGCCTCATACATGCGTCGCTAACGTCCCGACTGCCGAGGTGCGTTTCACTGTCGCGACGCCGCCGTTCGGGCCGCCCGTGATGTAGTGCGCTGACAATGGAGCCTAGAAATGACAGGCATCACGTGAAATTAGTTCCCGGCTCACCTTTACGCTCTTACATTCAAAATATACAATTTCGGCTACAGAGTAAGGTTCGCGCTCATTGCACTCCCGATTAAATGAACATTTAGGAAACCTCGTTCGTTGCAAGGTGGGGAACGCAGCTTAGTGGAAATGGTAATTTGATGAAGGTGTTGCTTCGATCCAATAGGTGGCAAATCTTATGCGACTAAGTGGGCACCTCGTTACCTGCGAAAGCCTCGGCCCTGTTGTCGTGCAACGCGCGAGTAACGATCTATTGTAATCATATTTTCAAAAAGCCTACGGATCCGCGATTGATTCTGTTCTTTTCCTCGAATCGTTACCCACGGGAGTCACGGTTTGGTTGAGAAATAATCGTTGTTAACATAGTTCCTAGACTTAATGTTATCGAGACAGCTCGTCTACTAAAAGCTTTGTGCTCCCGGTTAGCCAATTTAGATCATGTCATGCGTGGTTAATCCCCCCGGAACGGATCGCGAAACTTCCCATTATCCTCCTTCCTCTTGGCTAAGTATTTCAATCGACCGATAAAACGATGCCAAAACGAGAAGCTGTAATCAAACGAACTGCCTCTGATCGAGCTGATTAGATCAACTCCGCGCGCAGCGAACTATTCCCATAGGCAGAGATTTATCGGAACTAGTTCAGGTGAGCATAGGAATGCACCTGGGATATCGCAACCGCGTCTCGGAATTTGACACACATTCACTGTCATTGTACTAACCTGCGGCCCAGCGCCGTTCAAGGCATTCAAGCTATTCATTCTCATTGCTTGCGTGTAGGGTGGTGGTGCTGGCGTCACTCCCGGCACCGCCGTGTGTGGCGCGTGTCTCAGCTGCTCCGCCGCTGACATTCTATTGTTCGTGGGAAAAGAAAACGATCAGACATGTAATCAATCCTGATGGGGAGGAGGGCGCATCGATTTGTATCGCAACATGGAACGCGGAATGCAGAAACCGGAAACCGAGGATACAATGGCGCGGCGGACAATAGTGTCGATTCGCGCGGGCACGGAATCATGCGCACAGATTTGCTCGATTAATATTAAAATTCGGCGAGGCCCGATTTCGAAGGAAGCGTTATAAATATTCATGACGATTCATAATTTAAATGGCACGCGATTAATCCATAGAAACGATTGTACGCGACCCGGCAAATCCGTTGATCGATATGTCGTAAATATTGTAACGTTAACACGCCAGGTTTTATAATGTCGTCGACAGGGTACCGCGTACGCTCCAACATTATCCGTTCTGTCCAATATGTCTCGGTTCTACTGCCAATTCGCGGAACGTCAAGTTCCATTATCTTTCTCCTTTTCCACTCATTCTGGCGTTCTTTCTTTGCAGAGGAGGAGTCGGATGGTTGAGCTATAATTCAATTGTCTTTGGTGGAATTCGCGCGCTCCTTTGTCGGAGTACCGCGTCAACATACAATTACAGTTGGTCAAAGGTTCCTCTATTACAGCGTGTCGAACTAGATTGCAGACTCGATGACAGAGGCGACGTTTCATCGAAATCACGCTCCGTGGAGGTTTACCTGAGGTAGGGGTTCCCATACGTCGCAGAGAAACGGGGGTCGATCGCGGGAGTTGTCTGCGGGCTCGAGGTACCCAGGTTTGCGGAACTCAAACCGATCTTCTTCGAGGCGAGTATCCCGCCCGATGGTATCCTGCTTAAGGATTCCCGCGACGCACCCACTCCTTGCGTCGTAGGCGGCATGTAGTCGCGGGTATAGTCTACGTACGGCACGTAACCATTATTGTTACTGCCGTCCTGCAACAGAGAGAACGGGAATGTCAGCGATAAATGCAACGAACACGGTATCCTTTTTATGAACAGACCGTTCGGCAGCGAATGGAGCATACGGAATTGAATATCATGATATATCCGTGCTCCACTTTCGTTAAGACTGTTTTCTCGTTTTTGATACATAACATTTCCTCTCCACTGCCAATAGAACCATGAAAACCGGAATACGTAAACTGTACCGGAAGAAGAATTAATCCCCCCAGGGCATGACACTGGTGAGCACGCTGTACAAACTTCCGCGTGTGCTGGATATTAATACGGTGTACCGTTCCGTGAATTCTCCTACGCGACCCAAAATTATTATTCAATGCGACCGAAATGTGGTTGATGATGACGTTCACGAGATAAAATAAATAGCCTTTCTCCTCTGGTACTGCGGGGAGAGTCGTGCGGTAACAGCCACTCTAAGTTTTTGTACTATAGCTACTGTTGGTAACAATCAAATTTCAAGAAAGTAATTTGTGGTATAAATGGTGTTTAATAAAAGAGCAGAAGTCATTGTTCTTAAATATTACCATAAAGATTGATATTTCGCAAGAATAAAAAAAGTTGTAATAGTATAGCCGGATGAGATGGTTGAAGATGACCTTGGACCAAGTTCAACTCATTAATAGCGATTAACATGATATATCTCGACCGGGAAGGCAGTTATGAGGTAAAATTGGAACAATTAATTTTTTATCTCTTTGCCCTACTTACTCAAATCCGAAAATTCTGGAAAAAATCGAACAGACGTCAAATACCAAGGTCATGTGTATACGGTGGGTGTGCAAAGTATTCGTACACCTTTAAAAATCGCATAACTTTTTTAAAATTGGATCAAACGACTCCAATTATTATGAGATGATAAGTTTACTAGGTAGCGTTGTGTAAATAATTTTTTTCTAAAAATTGCTATTACAGTACACTCACCAAACAGCAGAAGCGAGATTTAGCTTTTGGCTGGTACTGTACGACTGTCCTATACGGACACTCAATGTGTGTGTGCATTACGTTCAAAGCTTTAATATTTAAAATTGTATCTATAAATTTTTACTGTGACAAAAATGTCGAAAAAATTCGTAACATTTATATAATATTCTACATAACCTCGAAATTATTAAAAAAGAGAGATAGGAACAGGTATGCGCGGATGCTCATACGAGGAATAATGTAATAAGAGACTCGGATAACCAAAACAATAGATTGTTCGTGTTTTATAATAGTTATTGCAACAATGGGTTCGTAATTATGAATTTTGTGGAGCATGCGAATCTCTGGTGTTTTATGGTCTAGGGATGGAAATGGCAAAAGAGATGAAATAAATTCACAGTGTCGTCGAGAGTTCCCTTATTTAGATAACAGGTTTCGCAGCGCACTCCTGAGACCTCCAGCTTTTGTTCCGAGATATAGAGGGCGTAAAATAATTCGAATCTGTCAAAGTAGCAGTATCTATCAACAGCAACGACCGGTGTACTGTACCCCTCGTACTCCTCTATACTTCGCCATATGTTTGCGTCCCTCTAGATGGCGCTGCTTTCAATCGAGTTGATTGGACAATGCAATCATGCGGGAAATAGATACACATAATTTATTCATAAATTTATATTGGAGCTGAATGTGCAATATTTTATATATGTACAGATATATATACAAATACACTTGTTATGCATTCATTTTTCAGAATCAAATCATATCAATGTTCCCGCAACGTTATATAGATGGCAACACTAGTTTTGCCATCCAACATGGCCGCAGTTTACCATCCCTCCCCGCTCGCGGCACGACCCCTCCCACCCATAAACCCACTTTATGCTCAGTCCTTTAAGTCCGGAATGGCAATACCGTATCCATAGTGTATATATATGTGCAGCTGGCAAGTTCACTTACATTATTCTTCGGCGGGAACGAAGGTTCCGTGTAATCGGCGCTGTAACGATAACCCAGAGGATTCGGAACAGGCCCAGCTAACGCCAATGCATTCACACCTCTCGTGCTTCCTTCGCCCTCGCTGTCAAGTGCTGTCACGCTCTCCGCGTTGCTGACACTCGAACCCGCTCGTATATCCGCTTTGACATCCGAGAGGTTACTGCTTCTGTCACTCTCTCGATATCGATCCGCGTTTGAATCTGTTTCTTCTGTAGGACGACCGAAAAACAAACCAGGCCGAGTCAGGAGCGAGTTTAGTGGTAGAATTTTTCTAATGTGTTATTTTTCTGAAGAAATACTGCATACGTTGCAGGTTAGAACCGACTCAGCCAAACTTAGTGAGCGGTCAAATTAACAAATAATACAATTAGTTGAATCCACGAATTCATTCGGATAAAATAAGTGATCCAAGAGTCTTATAAGAATTATACAAGATTTGCTGTTCATTAATTATTAGTTCTTGACCGCATATAACCTCGTAGCTTTTTACTCAGCATTCAACATTCTTCCGAATCGTAAGATAAAATATTATATTGGGTTGGCAACTTAGTGATTGCGGATTTTAAATAAAAAGGAAAATTCAAAATTTTTACTTGAAAATATAACTTTATTAAATTAGGTATTGTCCGTTTTTGTCGATGACCTTTTGTCATCTTTCAGGCAGTGTCATAATTCCATGTTCATGAAACTAGAAAAGAAAAAAAAAAGAAAAATATGGCAAACCAATTTTGACACTTTCAAGGCTACATCCCCATATACGGGACTGCCTTTTCGTAAATAATAATAAAATATGTCTGAAATGGGCGTTTCGTTCTTCCATTTTTAAACTGGGATAAAAACGAAACGAAATAACTAATCGATACAATTTTCTTACTAATCAAAGGTGGAAGTCCAAACAACCAGAAAACAATATAGGTTAAGTGCTTTGAACACGTTGACAAAACAAGGGAATGGGCTAGAACCATCTATCGACAAAATCCGCAATCATTTAGTAGCCAACCCAATAGCACAAAAACTCAAAGTCACTTTCACATCTCGATGAAAAAAGCGAAATGTGAAAAACCTAATTATATGCCCCGGCATGTCAAACAACTTCCATTGGAAACGTGTTTTAACACAATAAGTAGTTTATGAGTAAACGTATGTGGTACGTAGTCAATAAGTGACTCACCCGGTATAGACATAAAAAAAATAAAATTTGTAGAAGGGAAAGGTAGATATGATATATGGAACTGAAAGAGTTTCGTAAGTCGTTGGTATACACATTGCCTGTTTGGCCAACTGATAACCATAGCCCATGTTGGTAACGGCAACGTTTCGAACAATGAACAAGCCGCGTGTTGCGTCGCGTCGACTCCACCCTTCCAGTTGCGGATTAAGCGCAACGTATCGGGCTCGTTTGCATTCAATAACCTATCCTTCAAACCGCGGAACATTTTTCCGCGTCGTTAACGATAGATGCGGCCGATAACGGCCTCTGTCTCCTCGGAAGAACGTTACAACGGGCGAAATTACGAAATGGCGAATCACGAGCTTTGAAAACAATGGAAAATCGCGTTGCTTGACTAATGCCGTTATAATTCATTCGAACATGATATTCCACTCACGCATATCAGTCTCCTGGGTCTGGGCTGTCCTCGGCCGCGGTTGTTTGATGCGGTCGCGGCACTGCAGAATGAGTATAATGATTACGCCAATCAGGATCACGCAGACGACCAATCCACCGATGATGAGGATCAGTTGCCAATCGACTGGAATCAACGCTAAGCGTCACGTTTGGTTAAAATCTTGGGTATTTAGCTCAACGAGTCAGGGCGACATATGTTCTCTCTTTCGTGTCTGTACATATTGTTCGAGTATATGTTTGCTGTGGGGGGGAAAAAAGATGGAAAAACGATCGTTAGCTGGATGGGGATGGGGGGGAATAAAATTTGGGAGTAGCGGCTGCGACCGACTGCTTAATGAGCCCGGCTAAATTTTACAAAGTGTACGCAAAATGCGCGTGGCGCCGGCGCGTGTCGCTTAATTGAATCCTGTGGAATTTACGGCGTGGCGCGCACATCGGCAGAACTTCATAAAACGCGCGTCTGAATTATTTAAAATAACGAATACAGATCGTTCGGGGCAGTTCACGAAAATCCGGACTCTCTGCGACGAATTCCGCGTACAGCTTGCGCCAGTTATTCCACGAATTGGTGAAATTGAAAAGCGGGTGTTCCTGTGCACGCGAATATGAATATAAACCATAGACTTGTTTTTCTTTCATCGAGAGCAGCGTTTTTGCTTTTCAATTCGCCTGGCTAATACGTCCGGTTATTAGCATGCTCTGTGTATAATAATTTCGATCGGTAACGATGCTGGCGTTGCATATTTTTCATTTTTTAAGGATCGAGAAGATAACGAAGAACTAGACTCCGGAAGTAAATTGCACCACAATGTGCAGAAGATCGGACAGAGCGTGAGGGGAAGTTTTCTATTAAGAGTTGCAGGATATCCAGGTTCTGAAATTAGAGAACAGGCTTTCGTGCGTGTACCGCGTCGGAATCTGTTTAGTCCCGAGTTGCTCTGCGCTAATGTGTTCGCGAGCTTAGTCTGCCCCAAACAGATTGAACGAACCACTGAAAATAGAATCTAAAAGGACCTCGACCATGCACGAAGCTCCTAGGAGCAGTCTATATCACGTTCAAAATTTGCTCGCACGTTTAGCGGGTTTCCTCCTCAGCATATTGCAGCGTCCGCTTGCACAGACGCGACGCGGTTCAACGTCAACCCGGCCGCTCCTCCAGCCCCTCTTCCGCTTCCGTTCTGACAAAAACGGGATCGCTCGATCGGATGGATCAGATACCTGGGGGCGTTTCCCCGAAAAATGCAAAATCAGCAGCGGGCGCGGTCGCTTTACGGGATCGCAATTCCGTCGTTGCGGTTTTGATTTTCCCCGTCAACAAGATGCGACAGCAGCAGCGCGGGATCGAAACGAGGCCGCCCTAGAATTCGGTGCGTTTGCGATGACCCTTGTTCTCGGCCAAAGGACTCCTTTGTTTTTCAGGCGCGGATCCTTTGAGCGTTTTTCGAGCCGAGAACACTGCCAATTCCTCGCTTAAACTTCGAGCTGTCGAAGGAACGCAGGATGATCAAAAGACATGAGAGAGGGAGACAGGTGACTATGTGTTCGTGTGTGTACGTGTGCGAGATCAAGAGAGAGAGAGAGAGAGGGAGAGAGATAAAGAGGAAAAAAGTTCAGTCATAATGGATATGAACTTACTGTGTGCTGTCAGCTTGATTATGACGGAATCCATGCCGAAGCTATTCGTGACCGTGCAGTTGTAATCCCCGAAGTACGTGGATATGGGATCGAGTAGTGTGACAGTGCTGACGACCCTCTCGGCGGTGTATTCCTCCTGCACGTAGAAAGGCGTATTGTTCGACGAGAAATTGAGCTCGCGACCAGCGAAGCTCCATACCACCGAGTCCGCTTTTGGCACAGATATCGCGGTACACTTCACCTGCGAAATCGAGGAAGAACAGTCGAATAAAAAAGATCTCCGGTTTGACGCTTGTCCTCTATGCCGTCGGATCGACCGACGTATATCGTGTTCCGTTTTAAACCGTTACGCCGTGTATCAACGAGGATGTAGGTACGTGGCACGGCGATCGATCGAATATAACAGATAGAAGAGGACAAAGAAACAACAAAGAAAAGAAAACATTGCGATGGCCGTAACCACATTCCATCTATTGCTGGGTGTTCATCGTGCCCACCCAGATTCCATCTACGAAATATATGCTGCACAATTGAGGAGTCCGCTGCAACAAGGAGCTATGCGATAAACTGTTGTAAATCAGATTTTCAATAATTCTGACACTTCGCGGTGTCTCGCCATTATGTCACATTTTATAGTCAGACAGCTAAGTTGTGGTTATGTTCATAAAATACGAGAGATAAGAGAGAGAGCTAATTTCACAAAATGAGTGCTGTGACATAGCTCCCTCTCGCAGCGGTCCCCTCAATTAAGCGTCCACAGTCGGGACCGAATACGGATGCCTAGGTGGGGAATGTGACTTCTGCGAATTCAACTGAGTGAAGGACAGGGGACGTGTGCGAGTCGGATACCCGGCACGCACTAAATTTTTGTTCGACCCGTTCGAAGTTTAGACCGAGGTTCCATTTTTTCTTAATTGGGGAGGAGGAAGGGGATAGGGGCGGTCGGTTAAGTGTGCAAAAGTGCGGTCGGTTCACTGTGCCCTAGTGTGTGGCAACCTACGGACATCTCATAGGTTACGTGGCGCGGTTTCCTTATGCATTTATTCGAGAGATAAGAGAGAGAGAGAGCTAATTTCACAAAATGAGTGCTGTGACATAGCTCCCTCTTGCAGCGGTCCCCTCAATCAAGCGTCCACAGTCGGGACCGAATACGGATGCCTAGGTGGGGAATGTGACTTCTGTGAATTCAACTGAGTGAACCAAATTTTTCTTCGACCCGTTCGAAGTTTAGACCGAGGTTCCATTTTTTCTTAATTGGGGAGGAGGAAGGGGATAGGGGCGGTCGGTTAAGTGTGTAGAAGTGCGGTCGGTTCACTGTGCACTAGTGTGTGGCAACCTACGGACATGTCATAGGTTACGTGGCGCGGTTTCCTTATGCATTTATTCGAGAGATAAGAGAGAGAGAGCTAATTTCACAAAATGAGTGCTGTGACATAGCTCCCTCTTGCAGCGGTCCCCTCAATTAAGCGTCCACAGTCGGGATCGAATACGGATGCCTAGGTGGGGAATGTGACTTCTGCGAATTCAACTGAGTGAACCAAATTTTTCTTCGACTCGTTCGAAGTTTAGACCGAGGTTCCATTTTTTTTTAATTGGGGAGGAGGAAGGGGATAGGAGCGGTCGGTTAAGTGTGCAAAAGTGCGGTCGGTTCACTGTGCACTAGTGTGTGGCAACCTACGGACATGCCATAGGTTACGTGGCGCGGTTGCCTTATGCATTTATTCCACAAATGCCTGGTCCAAAATCCTACGGGAGAAGATACGACGGAGTAAATCGGAGCCGGCAGTGTTTTCGGTAGTTTTTATGGGACATTGAAGAACCTTGGCCGGTTCTCCGTTCCTTTCGATCAAGGGATGATCCGCACGTGTCGAGGTCTAAGCATTTTAAAACAGGATGGAGAAGAGGGGGGAAAGGGCGATCGAAAAACGGCAATGACCAATGGAAATTGAAGAAGAATACCTTGACGACTCCCTCGTCGGGCACGTACTGGACCCTCTGCGACACGATTCTTGGCGGCGCTCGGATGTAGATGTTCGCGTAACCCGTCAATTCCGGAAAGCCGGGCACGTGAGCCTTGCAGAAGTACCGTCCAGCAGTCTCGTGATTCACAACGACACTTATGTTCGGTGTAGAGGCGACCTGTCGCTCCGAGTCTTCGTGGTACCAGCGTATCTCCGGAGTTGGGTTCCCATCGACGTCGCATTGCAAGATTTCCGTGGCGCTGTATTGCGTTTCTACGGAGACCGGTGGGTGTCGAAACTGCGGCCCGTCTGCGGAATTCAATTTTGACCTCCGGCAATCCCTTGAGATTGATACGACAGTGTGGCAAGCGAAGCGAAAGATAGAGATAGAGATAGAGGAGGGAGAGGGGCAGACGGAGGGAGAGGGAGAAAAAGAGCGCCACGAGATCGCTTCTCTATGGTCGCGTCTCCGCCGCCATTTTCTACAACGTTACGCGGGATCACGTTCGCCGTTCTCGGCCCGGAAAAGGTAACCATAAATCGCGAAGACGCTCCAAAAATACACGGACAAATGCTCCCTGAAGAGGTCCAATTTATTCTCCTCCATCCAGGTCTTTTGACAAGCGTGATCCCGAATTTCGCTGATGCTCCGCGCGAAAAGCTCACGAAACTGGATCCCCGGCTAAATAGCTGGGTGGAACCGTATCGGAATGGCCCGTCGGACGGGCGGAGCAGATTATAGGAAAAAGAATGAGTCAGCGAATAGTAATGCTTAGATTCGGCCTCGGAGCACGGTAAAACTCTGCGTGGTGTGCCGCGCCGTAGTGCAAGAATTTAGTGATTCTATGTCGAGCGCGGGCATCATCCGCAGAAATTATTCCGATTCTCCGAGGTCGAAATTTTGATTAGGCAGCTTCTAGGGCAAGGCACTCACAAGTTATATCCAAGGTCTCGGTGTCTTCGCTTTTGCCGACGTCGTTGTGAACCTCGCACTTTACGATAGCGTCGTGAAGATCGCGGGTTGCGTTGTGGATGATCATCTCTGTGGTGTAATCCCCGATGACCTTCTTCTCGTTGATAAACCACCTGGGGAGAGGGAGAAAGAGGATAGGCTGGTGAGTGTGTAATTGCACGATAATATGCGAGGCTCTCTGGTAAAAAGAGGCCACCGGCGCGGCGGTCGACCAGCCAGCGATGAAAAAAGCTCGGGGGATAATTATGCATTTTTTAATATTCTCTGTTCCTACTGGCACGACCCCGCTCTCTTTCTCTTTTCACCGACATCGTTCATTCCTCGCTCCGTAATCCGTTTTTCCGAACCGTCCCTGTATATCTGTGGTCATGGAACAAAACGGTCTGTCGCATTCTTGAAAAAGTTGATCGTATATCGTACTCAAATGTGAAAAAACAGAATATATTAATACGTCGAATTAACATTGCTAAACATTCTACCAACACCAAGTAATTTATTCGATGAAACGAGAACTGAGATGTTAAGCTTTGTCATAGCAACTATTCTTTCATCCCTTTTCATGTCACAAAGTATAATCAAATGCACCTAAATATACATAACATGTTCACAGTCTATATGTATAGGACTAACGAGTACTACTTGACTTTTATTTCTTGCAATTGGCGCGAACAATTTTTATTGGGGGGTGTCCCACTTGGACCCCATCCGATTGGACGCGTTCCTTTTGGACGCCGTGCCGATTGGACTCGTCGTTTGGACGCCATGCCGTTTGGATTTGTGACATTTGGACGCCGCGCCGTTTGCATTCGTGACAATTTGTGTGCCGTAAATTTTATAATCATTGCTTTTCTAATTCAATAAGTGGTGATATTTTATTTTGAAATATATGGTTAGCTCTGAGTTAGATCTGGGTTAGGTCCAGTGGGTGGCGTTGCAGTGGGTGGCGCTGCACCGGTGCAACCCACCCACCGGGGAGGGAAGGGGGTCGGTCCTTAGGGTTTGAGCCAAAGCTCCCCTAAGCAGGACCGGCCTTATCGGAAGTCAGATGTCTTTCCAGTGTCTGTCGTCACCGAGTCCCAAATAGGTTGGCCGGTGGGGAGCTCCTCACCCCTCCCATGTGTGCATGATAGGGCGGTCCATTCCGGTAGCAATGCCATATGCAGATACCGGAATGGGCCTGAAAAGCCCAGGGCACGGCAGAATGTGAGGTTTAGTTGGTAGGCCTGACCTTTGGGTCAGGAGAGTCCAACATAACCCTCTACAGGCAAGGGGACAGGGTATCCATAAGGCGGATTCCCTACATTTCAAAAAAAAAAAAGGTCTGGGTTAGGTCCAACCGGTACGGAGTCCAATCGGCACGGAGTCCAAACGGCACGGAGTCCAAAAGGAACGCGTCCAATCGGATGGCGTCCAAACGGGTGTGTCCCTTCTTATTTTGCGTGAAGATCCGCGGTCTACTTGTTATACATAAAAAAGCTACTTTCTGTTTATCAAATATCAAGTAAAATCGTGATGGGCACGGCAGGGGACCCTCAAACGCCTGCCTCTCCCACCAACCTCTCTTTCATGCGCGAGGCCTGCGCACTGCCTTCCTCTATGGTAACGGCGGATGCTGGTGGATGACAGTGGGCGCTATGGTGGGGGGACGGTGTTGTCTCAATTGAGACAAAAATGCCCATCCCTGAAGTACAACATTGCCTACTACAATGAAAATTTAATTCCGAGTCACATGTTCTCATTGTTTCAAGGTTAAATTTAGAAGACTCGGTCAGTTAGCATATTAATTTTGAAATCTGGAGTAATATGCCAATAAAACAGATGGTGAATGTGTCAGAGAAAAGGTGTGCGAGAGTATTGAAATTCGCAGTGGTATTGATGCTCAGAATTGTAAACCACGAGAAAAACACGGGACGTCGGATGGTTTGCCTCCTATTCACAGCCGTCTCGTACGCCTGTCATTTCTTTCGTCGATCGATACGAATTTCCGAGTCGACAAAAGGAACAAAGACGGGGAAACGATAACCTCTCGCGAATTAGTTCCGGGAGCAGCGCCCCCGGAGCTATCATCCTCGAGATCGTAGTTTATACTGGTCCCGGGGTGCGCGGCGTCGCAAGATTTATATCGTTCGGCGTGGTACAATCGATGAAAAGAGCAGCAAGAATCGTTTCAGGTTGATAATAAACGAGTAGAACAGTTATTTTGGACGTTCGAATCTTGCTCACATATGTTATCAAAGAGGGCGAAGAGGCGAGCCGAATGGAATCGGCGAGGTTCGTGTATCTTTGGGCAAAGTATCCGGGCGTGCTTCGCGCCCAACCTACACCAAGTTACGATAGCCTTCTATCAAAGTCACGTCGCTGATGGCTAGCGCATACTCGACCGCGGCGCTGCTTTTTATTATTTTGAACGGGATTGAACGCGACGAGAAGTTCCGGTCGTGTACGGGTGTTTGTTTTACGACTTCGATTTGACCCATAAAACTTCCACGCTGCGACCGAAAGTTTTACCGCTTAATTAAACCCCGTTTACCGTGTCCCTCTTTATCTTCGTGGAGCGCTCGTTCCCAATACAGGGGCCACGACACGAAAGCGGACCATTCACGTGACTGTCGTCCGCTTTCGCTTTCATTCCGAGATCTTTCAATCGTTGGAACGAAACAACGGAGAACGCGTGCGCGGCCGTGTGATCGCGTTCAACCCCCCTCCCCCCTCCCACCGCCCCGAGGACTCGCGAAACCATCGGGGCGGGCAACAAGACAACGAGCAATGCGACGCACGACCGGTTAACATTGTCTTAAACTTCGCATTGTCCCCTCTTTGTTAAGTGCATGAATTATTCGTTTGCCCCGTGCCGCAACCGATTGCTCGCTAATTCCACCTTTGTCCGCTGTGCGCGAGCCGTTTCCCGACAAAACAACGGTTCTGTGTTTGCTAAAAGCGCAGGGAAAAGCGCGCGCTACCTGATTCCGGAATGGATACTCAATTGCTGGTGTCTATTTTATCCGTTGCACGACGTAGCAGAGATCGAGGCTCGGTTTTCAATGCCGAATCGATGAGTCTCTCCGCTCCAACCTTTGACGATTCGGTGACAGTGAGAAGGTGGTAAGTTCCTTTTCAACCTTTTGCTCTTGGCGGAACTCGAGACTGGTTTCAACGTTTTACCTTTATCAGCGTGCAGGAGCTCTATTTGTGTCAATGAAACAGGTTACTCGTATGCAGCTGACACAAACCATTAGAACCGTTGATGGTATAGTTGATATCAAAGTCAGGAAAATAATCTGCGTACGGGCGGTGCTTTTCGCATTTGGAAATTCCGTAAAAATTTTTATGAACGTAGGGAGGAGTATAAAGCTGTACAGGTAATACGAGCAACCAATGAAGAAACGTTCCGTCTGCAACTACAGTGTTTCCTCGATAATTGTCCAAAAGATCTGGCCTGTAATTGTCCCAGTACAATCCCCACTACCACGATGTATACCTCGTGAGAGGCCAAGAGATCTCGGTCGCCGAGGAATATAACATAATACGGATCGGGTATGTCGATGCGAGACCGGAAGACTCCTACTAATACTAATCCAAAAACAAAACTTCTCTATTTTACATAATTTTTTGAAGGGACTTTCACCCACATATTCGTTGCGTTTTTCTAATGAAAATGATATCAAATTTAATATAATTCTGATAATATTTACTTGTTTAATGAACGATGAATCGGCACAGTTCAAAGGCCCGCGACATTTTGTCGTTCACTACACAGGTAAATATCATCCGAATTATATCATATTTGGTATCATTTTCATTATAAAAATGCTACGAATATGCTGGTGCATGTCCCATAAAAAAGTAACGCAAAATAAAGAAGTTTTGTTATTGAATTAGCAGTGGTCTCACACCGATATTCCCGAATATCATGTTACACTCCTCGGCGACAGAGGACTCCTAAGTTTCGCTGTCCGTCCTTACGTCCACTAGAGGTCAAATAATAGTGTCTTCTGTACAATAATTGTCCCTGGCCGAAAACACTGTATTGTCGAGATCGGGCGTCCCTGCAACACAACAATTTCGAGGCCGGCGTGGGTCGTCGCGGCGCACGGCGTGGAATATCGATTATATCAGCCTCTTGTTCGCCAGCAGTGATACGAGCAACCGGAGCCGGGGACTGGCGTTATTCGCGTGCTACCGCTCACCTGTATTCCACGTTCGATGGATTAGCCTCGGCACGACATTTGAAGCGGAGTTCGGTTCCCTCGATGATGCGGCCATTCTTGCCCAGACCAGACCGGATTCTTAGGGACACTTTCGGCGCGTAGCGAACCTGAAAACCGAGATACGGCGTTTGATAGAGCACTACACGAGATGCTCGAAACGTCACGCGAGCCGATGCTCAAACTTTCACGAGCATCGTCGCGTCGCGTCGTGACCTGATCGATCCTGGAACGTGGCGGCGCACAATGTTGCAATTCGAAGTGCTAGCTGGACATAACCTCCTTTCACTTTTTCCCCAACTTTTGCGAATGCGTTCGCAGATATTAAAAATATTAACCCGTATAAATTTTTCTGCTTTTTCTTATACAATCCATTACGACGATTGTGTTTTCGAAAATCCCTCCGAACGTCAAAATATTGTTAGCTTTCATCATAATTACTCAGTTTTTAAAAATTATAATTTTAGCGCACACTATCAGGATAATTTCAGTTTGCAAAATTGTTTTGTTGCTCACACCGTTACTGAGAGTTTAGAGTAGTTTCTCACTCGAACAACAAAATAATATCAGACTTACACGCTAGGCGTCCTCGTTTTATAATACATAACCTATAAATAATGGCGGTATGCGTGAGTCGGAGTTTATACGGATGAAAACTACTGTGCGACTGGTCTCTTGAACTGTTAGTTAATTTCTACGTTTGATTGCATGGGAAAATGCTGTGATCGTTTCAGTGCCTGTTAAAGATCAGAAATAAATCTCTGTCGTAAGACGATTATGCCGCGGACCAGTTTTCCGGACAGGCCGTTAATTATTCTTCAGCTCGTTACCATGACTCCGGCCGGTTTCACGCGGTCTGTGTTAATCTCGTTCCTTCGTTCGAAAAATGGGTTGTCGAGGAAAATGTGCGAAAGCTCGGAATCCCTTTTTAGCCGGGATGGCCCAGTTTTCCGGGTTCTCTGTTCTCCTCTCGTTCGACTCACCTCGACGCGCAGCTTGGCATTCTGCGGCGTGCGGTCGGCCGCGTTCTGACTTTGGCACGTGAACGTCGTGTTGTCGTGGTCCTTCCGCGGCATCACCCTCAGGACGGATTTCACGGTGTAGAGGGGGCCGTCGTCGAACAATTCCTTCGTCATCTTGATACCCTTGTGCAGTACGTTCCCTAGGCCGTCGATCCACGTGATCTGCAATCATAAAGCAATGATCACTGTGAAATTCAATTTCTTCGAACGATTCTGTCATTTTCTGTCATCACAATCTAGACTTACATAATTCGTTAGATACAGTGTTGGACATGATAATGAGTAGACGTATAGTGCTGAGTGGCTACTTATTTGTTACCGTCAACGAATTTTAAGAGAGATTTATGGCAGGATATTGGCCTGCGCGAGGTCTTAAAGAGGGATGCTTGAGACTAAACAGAACCGTCGATGGACGATGGCAGGCGATCACGCTGGGTCTTCCGCTTATCGGCTGTCGTGGGGATGTTTATGGGAAATAGATGAGTGAAAGTTTGGAATGACATCAAGAGAGAGGGGGTGTCCCACTTGGACGCCATCCGATTGGACGCTTTCCTTTTGGACGCCTTGCCGATTGGACTCGTCGTTTGGACGCCATGCCGTTTGGATTTGTGACATTTGGACGCCGTGCCGTTTGGATTCATGACATTTGGGTGTCGTAAATGTTATAATTATTGCTTTCCGAATTCTACATATAGTGATATTTTATTGTGAAATATATGGTTAGTTCTGGGTTAGGTCTGGGTTAGTTCTGTGGGTTAGGTCTTCCCACGGCCGCACACTCGGGTGCGAATGTGGGAAGGGGTTAGTGAGTGAGGTTGCATCGGTGCAACCCCGGTCCTTAGGGTTTCAGCCAAAGCTCCCCTAAGTAGGGCCGGCCTTATCGGAAGTCGGATATGTCGTTCCCCGCCGGCGAGGTGGGGGGAAAGACGTATGCGGGAGTCGTCGGACAGGAGGGCCTGTTACCCAAATGTCCAACGGGCGGCTCCGGGGAAGTGGGGAGTCTGTCGTCACCGAGTCCCAAATAGGTTGGCCGGAGGAGAGCTTCTCTCCCCTCCCATGTGTGCATGATAGGGCGGTCCTTCATAGGGGAGAGGGTATCCATAAGGCGGATTCCCCACATATCATCAAAAAAGAAAATTCTGGGTTAGGTCTGGGTTAGGTCCAACCGGTACGCGTCCAATCGGATGGCGTCCAAACAGGGGTGTCCCGTTGTACTAGGCTCACTAACCCCTTGTCCTACCCGCTAACTCCCGATTGCTCAGGCCATAATAAAGAAGAAGGTCGGTCACGCCTCGAGCCATTTAACTATTTAGCCGTGTGCTCGAACTTGCGCAAAATGTATGCGTCTTATGATCTTTACGGACAGCCGTCAAATTGACGGGTAAAAGTAACCACGTATTTTCTTTAAAAACATTTGTTTGAGCTTTTGAGTTCTAGTGTGTCAACGAGCACAGACGCACACAGTGGAAACTTGGTTCTGCAAGCGCAGAGCGAAGCTGGCAACCATATCCTAGATCCCCAATAAATTCGACTTAGATTTTTAAAAATATGCCATTAGACTTCACGAATTTCCGGGAGACCAACGGTGTTGGTGCTACCGACAATAGACGAATCGATACGCAATATTTCTGACTGCAAAGTGAAAGATAAAGACAGTGAGACCCGTCGGACAACAAGGGATCCCGGGGGGGAGAGACACCGGGCGAATCCAAGCGAACAAAAGCTCAGTTAATACAGTGCTCCCAATGAACAGTTCTATTATTTTCCGGGATGTCCAGAAGAAATCGAAGATCCATCAGCGTGATTGCCACCCTCACAATCGCCGACGAAGCTAGAATTAAGTTGGCGAACGTTCTCGAGGCGATCGGGTCTCCCAGGGTGTGGGTGCAAGGATAGAGTACGTATATTTTCCCGGAGCAAAGGTGCAAGTCAAGTTCTTCCTTGGTGAAAGGGAGGTCGGTCGGTCGGTCGGTTGGTCGCTTGGTCGGTCGGTCCGTCGGTCGGACTGCCGGGAGGGAGGCAGCTCATCGAATATTCATCGGGGCGAGGAAAAGAAATTTCAAAGGCCGTCCGCCCGGACCGAGAGGAAACGTTTCTTTCTTTTCGTTTCCTTCGTTCTCTCCTCGCAGATGCAACGAGAAGCGGTGCGGAGTCGAGCGGCGCGGCTGTGCGACTTCCTCAACGTAATCACCGCGCGTTTATTAAAATTACAACGCGCGCTGACGTTTATACGCGTCCCAGCGAGTATCATAAATAGTGCTTGAGCGCGGCGAGCCAAGACTTGCAGTGATATGAGAGTGTAGAAGCACTGATGCAGCATGCCTAATTATAGACGATACGATCGATTCGCGCCGGTGCAACCACGGCCGAGAGTAGCAACTCCGCTCTCCTCTCTATACACACGCGAACGGGCTCGCGCACAAACGCAACGCGACCGCACGCATCCCCGCGATACCCCTGTACACACACGCTCGGATCAGCTAGACGAATAATAGAGGAGCTCAGAGAAGAATATCCGTGTGCACGTGTGCGTCGATGCTCATCGAGCCAGCAACAGCGAGATTTTTTTCGACGTTTCGGTCTCTGCCGAGCACACTTCCATTATCTGAATAGTGGAGCAAGTGCTCGATTGCTGATCGCGTAACAGGCTCTGTTCGATTTTTCAGAGTTTACTTTGGAAACGTTGCCGGTCAACTTCTTCCGCTGTTCGTTTTCTTTTCGATACGCGTTCCGTTTAATTCCGGTGAATAGACAAGACGACGGTCGAACGCATAGAAAACCGATGCGAAATTTAAACCATTTAAAAATTGCTAGCATGTGCTGCCTTGTAAAAATGACATTTATAATTAAAAATCTAAAATCGTTCATTTGACCGGCGGTGGTAGGTTTAGTGTTAACAAAACCGAAGTGGACATTTTCGCTAAGGAAAAAGTTACTTTGTGGAGGCTACTTCCTGCGCTTGTCGCCAGATGGCCAGACAGACAACGCCTTTCCCGCTAGTATCTGATCCGTCACCGATTGGTATATCCCGGTCACGGACTTAAAGGACTGAGCATAAAGTGGGTTTATGGGTGAGAGGGATGGTAGACTGCGGCCATGTTGGATGGCAAAACTAGTATTGCCATCTATATAACGTTGCGGGAACATTGATATGATTTGATTCTGAAAAATGAATGCATAACAAGTGTATTTGTATATATATATCTGTATATATATAAAATATTGCACATTCGGCTCCAATATAAATTTATAAATAAATTATGTGTATCTATTTCCCGCATGATTGCATTGCAAATTCGCGCAACTAGTATTTAAAGTTGCCTGTAGATAGCGTTGGGATATGGTGCAAGATTTCACGCGCATGCGCGGCCAAAACAGTAATGTATCTATATCATGATGACAGAGGTAGTGGGGCCCTGAGACAGCTATATTGGCGGGAATGTCTCGAAACAATCTATTCCGGACAAAAAGACTTCAGGACGTGTCCCACGAGTTACAAAATATACACAAATACACATGTTATACACTCATTTTTCAGAATCAAATCATACCAATTTTTTTAAATTCTGCTGGGTGCTCAAGGTACCCCATTTTATCGAGAATCTTACTTTACTGAGGCTGAAATCGCGTGCGCGTGAAATCTTGCACCATATCCCAACACTGCCCATAGAGCGCACCACAGTGTTTGCCATCCAAGATGGCCGACAAGTTGATACCCCTTCCGTCTTTCGGAATGCACAGTCCGTAAGTCCGTGACCCCGGTGTCTAAGGCAGGGCCCGCTAGATGGCCTGATTGACGAGTCCTCTAGCTGACCCAGGTCGAAACGCTCCTTTTCCTCCTCTCTCTAACACATTTTCAGTCGCCGTCCAAAACTTTAACTAACCTCAGGAGCCGGCCATTTAAAAGATTTTCGCTATTTTTGGGACCCCCTGTATAAGGCACAAGAAGCATTCCAATGTTCAAGTACTGGCTGACAGTTTCGAATCCTAGGGCACGAAGTTGTTGGTTAATTCAAACAACGAGTGGACTGCGGTGTTTCTGACCGGAAACATCATTATTAACGCCGGGCCGCGTTGCATTCGTGTCGCGAAATTTCTAATTAGAGCCGATTAGATCGATTTCCATGCGAGCCTACCCAGCCACACGGGCATCCAACCGAAACTGAACGGAGAATGATTCGAACAACAGGATTCACGGTCGTTCGGTCGCGTCGATCGATGTTGCCGGTAACGAGCTGCGGCCCGCGATTGGGACGAAAGACGTGACACGCTGCCTCGTCCAGCTCCAAACTCGTAACGAGGATGAATTTTCAATCGGTGGACGCGAGGAATTCTGGAAAAAAACTTAAAAGTGCAGAGAGCGAACGACTCTCAAGACGAAGCATGCCCACGTTCGCCAGAAACTCCGCTAGTCATGATCCGTTTTACTCGTCTACTCGTTCTGAACCTGATCACGGAGATCGATCGTAGACGAATTATTGAATAAAATATGACGGCGTCTGTTATAATGAAATAACTTCCGATATGCGCAGCCCGTTTCCACTTCCAACGAGTTCACTCGAGCCCTGATGCACTCTTTGTGCCGACTGATAAGCTCCTCTCAAAGTCTGACAGATTTCTTGTTAGAAATCTCCTTGGAATTACATGCTAATAGACATCCAAGATGGGAACGAGTTCTCGACTCGAGAAAGTCTTGGCGAATTATAAATTCAATGTTGGCCTCGGATGGGTTACATTGATACGTCGAGAAATTACCCTCTAAGATCAAATTTCAGTTGCCTGCGTCGCATCTTTCCAAAGACGAATTTTTTAAAACATGTCGAAAGTGAATAAAGCACTTGTAGTTTTAGATATAAATTCTGTTCATCGTTCTTCGTATTCATTCCGGTTAGAATTCCGGTAAATCACGCTCATGGCTAACTGAAAACGATTGACATCCAACTTCGATGTAGAAATAGAGATGGCTGGTGGTTAAAGTTGTGCTATCGTTATTAAAACGTTAATCTCTTTCTATGGCAATTTTCGGGACACTCGTACACAAAATGGAGTGCTCTTACCAGAGGGCATAGCCGCCTTCCCCACTCCGTGGTCAGATCCTCCAGGACACAGTGCCCATCTTTGTGCAACGCACTCGTCGCTTTCTCTCTTGGGACACCCCCGTTTGGACGCGTTCCTTTTGGACTCGTGTCGTTTTAACGCCGTGCCGTTTGGACTCCGTGCCCATTGGACTCCGTACCGGTTGGACCTAACCCAGACCTTTTTTTTTTGTTTCGTAGTGGTAATCTCTCTTACGGATACCCATTCCTTCTCGAGGGGAGAAAGAATGGGTTCTGTTGGGCTCCCCGGTCGGGGTGTGCAAGCCGGTATACCAACTAACTCCACTACGCCCGTCCCTAAAGCTCCTGGAGAATGACTGTGATCCAAGCGCGCATGTCTATCCGGTCATTCCCCGCTTAAGGGTCCAACTATACTGCCGGGACGTGATTTTTTTTTTACATAGGATGGGGTCTAGAGAAAACCTCGACCGTAGACCCCATCCTATGTAAAAAAAATAACGTCCCGGCAGTATAGTTGGACCCTTAAAAAACCTCCTAGGAAGACGACGCGGCCTCTTCCTACCTACTCTAATTAGATTCACCATATGACGGAGATATGGTGCCCCCCCCCCCCGTTTCAGGCCGACCGATGGATGCCCAAGCCCCTCCGCTTAGTACATCCGACGACCTTCAGGGACGTCGTTGATGACCGAGGTCATCAAGGACGTCACTAGACCTAACCCAGAACTAACCATAAATTTCACAATAAAATATCACCATATGTAGAATTCGAAAAGCAATGATTATAAAATTTACGGCACTCAAATGTCACGAATCCAAACGGCACGGCGTCCAAATGTCACAAATCCAAACGGCATGGCGTCCAAACGACGAGTCCAATCGGCACGGCGTCCAAAAGGAACGCGTCCAATCGGATGGCGTCCAACTGGGACACCCCCAGTACAACCGGGGACATTATATTCTACTCGCGGATTAATTGTACCATTATTGTGAACACCTACAATAGCTTACAATAAAGAGCGAAAAATGCGAAACCACTCCAATTCTTCTTCACACTTTAAACGAAAATCTCCGTGAACCTAGTGTTAACAAAATCAACTTACGAATTCAAGGACAGGTTTTTAAAGTTAATTATAAGCAGAATTAACATGAAACCAAAAAGAACGAAATTAAATGGTGTTCGTGTATAGTTCCGCGAAGAGGAAAACCATGTTAGGTGGAAACAGCGTGGATGAGGATACGGTGTGGACGGGGCGGGGGGAGGGGGGGGGGGGGGCGACTGTATTAAAACCTAACCCCATTTATGAATTCCCGGGAGCATCGAAACAACGTCGGGCCAAACAGTGTCGGCAGTTTAACGCGATCCAAGGTTTATGGTCTGACTAGGGCTCTTTGAAATTGCAGCGGACGCGTCGGGCAGGCAATGAGCTTCGTTTATCGTCGCTTCGCTTTTCTCAGGCGTTCACGAGGAATCGATCCCGTTCGTTCTAATTAGAAGTTCTGCGTGCCCGCGATGCGGTACCATTCGCGATTACGGCCCGGCCGGGCTGATATTTTATCTATCTTCCCGATCGAGGTAAGAGAGAACGCTCGACTCGCTCGGAGGTGCGGCGGAGCGCCAGCGTAAACCGCGATTACGAGCCTCGAGCCACGTCCAATCGATTCGTCCCACCCTAAATAAATCCACCGTGAACGTGCGAGCCTCGATTCTTCTGTCGAGCGGCTTTTTACGGCCTAAATATCGCCGAGAACGTCAGCCAATCGGTTCACGCGTCACGACGCTCGCGGTCTCTCCACCCCGCGAGCTTAGCGTCACTAACCTTGGCGTCCGCGTTTATTTCCAGCGGAGCTTGCTTACCCTTACGCTCTTATATTTTTATAATTCTACCTAAGCGGGTAATCTTGTTTAATGTTTCCACGTCGGTTCGTTAACGGCTGCTTTATTGTCTTTCATGGTGTTTATTAAGAACCGGGTATGAGAAGCAGGAGCGAGAGGACAGTCGTTAAGATCGTCGGGGACGCCCTATCAGGTCATGCAAAATATCAATTAATTCGCAAAATGGAGCACCGTCGGGTTGCGGTTCGCCGTTCAGGAAACTGAAAACCTTGCGCTGACCAGTTGAAGATCTCGCTACTTATACCTTCTTGCCGACTATTGTACTACATATATTATGAGGAAGCATTCTTTTGCGCGTTCGGTTGAGTCGCCGCCTGTCGGGCGTTGTCGGGTCTTGTCGCGAGTTATATGTGGGAGTTGTACTTCGTCACTTCATATATATATATATATATATATATATATATATATATATATATATATATATATATCAGTGACGAAGTACAACTCCCACATATAACTCGCGACAAGACCCGACGATATATATATATATATATATATATATATATATATATATATATATATATACCAGTGATGGGCAATTTTGCCTCAATTGAGGCAAAACCGTCCACACCGTAGCGCCCTCTCTCCACTAACATGTATATTTCGTGCGTCGATTGTTAATTAGTTAATAAAAACCAGGATATGACTCTACCTTTTACTCCGTTTCTCTGACGTGTGCTATATTTGTTCGGGATACCCTCGGGAAATTATTAGTTGCGAATCCGATCGTCGGCATTCGTCGCTGCTATATAATTCGCTACCTGGCTCGCGAATATGTTCCCCTTGTCCTGTATTATTTGCGTCAACCGGATATACGCTGCCACTTCTGCATTAACCCCCATGCGACCATGAGCGGGATACTCGGTGCGTAATGGCGCTCAACGACGATTTGCACGAGATATTTCGTACTGTTTTTCATTAGAACGAGAGATATAAAATTCGAATAAAAGTTTGTTAATATCTTGTCCGAGATTGCGTAACTAGAGTATATTATTCTGTTTTATGCGTGGGATTATTAAAATGGAAATATTCTATTTGTAGAGATTTCGTATCCCGTATTAAAATATTGGATTGAGCCGTAAATAATTTCAGCTTTAGTGTATTAATAGCATACACGTCGATACCGAGCGATGTCTTAATCAGTAACGTATTCGTCATTATTTTGCACAGCTTGTTACATTATTAAATTATTTATATTTTACAGACCTTTTCCTTAAATGTCACTCATTTCGGCATATACGACTACCCCTGGCAGCAAATATTCAATCATAATCGTTGAACGAATATTAAATATGAATAATAAAGTTCAATGAAAACAGGGCGTTTGCGAAATCGTGGCACAACTGGTAAGGGGATGATTCCTCGCATAAAATCTAGTCCTCGCGTAAAAAGGGTCCTTATTTGATAGACAAAAATTCTGTTCAAATATGAAAGTAGAAAAATTGAATTTAGGCCAGGCATGTCCAGAAGTAGCTCACTTGGAGGCAAATTCGAGGGAGACGCCTACTTCTCCCGCCCTCAGGCTCAGTGCCGCCAGATCAGGGGAAGGTGCCTCTGAAAAGTTACCCTCTCTCCGAGTACCGGGTTAAGCACGCATGCGCGACGGGAACGCAACAGGAATTGAGTGGGGAGCGTATGATGACACGTTGCGCGTGCGCAATGGGGACACGGGTGAGCGGACACATGACAGGACATATCGCAGATTATAGGTTATTGCCGCGTATCGTATCTCTTACCTACTAAATGAAATCTGAAATGGCTTCACTGATGCCACCGCTACCGTTATGTGTCGCCACAGTCGCGCGCGGCACGTCACGTGACCAGTCTACGGTCTTAGTGGGGGTCGTTGGAGTGTGCTCATGGTGGTGGAACGGGATGGTGGAAGGAGCGTCGTAGGGGCGGAAACGACATCAAAATGGATTACGTCCGGCGACACTGCTCGGGACCACTGTGAGTCGTCACAAAATTGTGTTACCGACGAAATCGAGTCAAAATGCGTACCTTGCGATTGCGAAGTAGTTAATGACTCCGATCTGGCGGGTCGCGTACGCACCGAGAGAATCACGCAGTGAAATGACGGGAAGAAATCGTAGGAATCGGATCCCGAGCGGGGGACGAATTTCCTGTTTCCTCGGTGTGCTGGGTCTAGCGTTTAATTGCATCGCCACCGTCGAATAATTTGATCGAATAAATTGCCACCTCGCCGTTCCCTAACAAGCTGCCTGGCCGCCTCGACGATCTCTGCCGGCAGTTTGCAACTTTTCCCGGCTTGTTTTTCGACTTGACAAATTCCCGACGCCGCGCCCGACGGCTTGTCAGACATTTTTATGGTAACACGCAGACGCGACGACTACCACTCGATTCCAGACCGCTGTCGGATTTCCACACGTTTTTTCCCCCCCCCCAGATTTTTCCCGGCGAACGCTCTAACGGCCGGTGAGAGCTCGTTTACCGAGGCGTCGTATTTTTTTTTCTCTTTCGCGCGCGTATGTGCGCGCGAGCAAGCGCGTCGCTCGTCGCGCGTTACCTCATTAAGCAGTCGTAAATATAACAGAACCCGCTATGGAGTCTATGGAGAGCGAGCGTCGGCCTCGCGTAGTCTACCGGCGAGGGAATGAATGAATCCCATCAGGTTTCATTAGATACGAATCATACCGGGAACGACGAAGCCGAGTGGATCTAGGCTGGCCCGGTAAAAACATCTGTTCGCCCTCCTAATGAAATTAATTATCTGCCGTTGGCCGAGCGATATCGAGCGGCCGTATGTGTTACACCGTTATAATTACCATCCTCGTCTCGACGGAAATGACGCGTGGAACGATTCCTAACTCGGTGAAGCGAGATTGCCTTGCACTTGATATCCGCGAGCAGACATGAGCGCGGAGAGATCTGTGGAAATGTTTCGCTGTGTCGCGTAAAAGCCGCGTAAGAACTCTGTCGGAAAGCGGCGCCATGCGGATTTCTCGCGGATTCTCTGTATACGTGTGTGAAACACACTGCAAACCCGCGCAACGTACATGCTTCCCGAGGATTGAACCCGCGCGCGAGCGAGCACGCTGAACGTCACCGTGTCGGGCGCGTCCTTCTTGCGAAGCACTCAGAGATTTCTTTGGATTATTGTAAAAATGCATTACGCTCGAGCTGGGACGAGGGCAATAAAAAAATTGCGCCGCATGTCCGCCCTCCCGGGAAATCCTGACCGAGAGAGTGTTCCTTCCTGGCTTTTCATTTTGTGCGAATTGCGTGCGTGGATCGCCGCGGCGCGTGATCGCTTGCTTGCTGAGCGGCGTCCTGTGAGGCGTGTTGTCGCGGAACTTCAAATAAAGATTGCCTGCTAAAAGTAGAATTTAACAAATTGTTCTAAATACCGGGATTTTTACGACTTGTTTCGTCACCGCAATACTGCGGTGAAAAATGCTGCGCAACGGGAATAAACGCTCAAAGGGTTAATTCGAAAATAATTTGCGTTGCATCAAAAGGGTCTAGCAGGATAAAAATGGTCTAGCGGCCGCAGCGACATTGGTATTGTGCGGAAAATAATGGTTTTCTCATTGGTGGAGTTACCCTAACCTCGAAAACATATTTCAAAAACATTCGCTTTTCATATCGATGTTCGCTTAGAGCAGAGGTCGGCAAGAAGTGCTCGTTTCGAGCCGTTTTCGAGGGCCACGCCTCCTTTTCCCGGCCGCGCGTCTCGCTCCCCATGGCGGTCCAAGTTCTCGAGTCAGCTCAGACTCGTACCATATGAACTGCGCGTGACGCATGAGGGCGACACTCGTATCAATAGGTTTCTACATTAGCGTGGAGGTACTATTGTCAATGCGTTCTTTTTGTCAGTGGTATCCCCTGTACGCCTATTCCACTATGCCGCATGGTAATTTCGGAAAATAAATTTAAAAAATGAACATCTGGAAAGTTAATGAACAGTCTTAACCATTTCCCGTTGTTCCAGACCTCCTTCGGTAAGTTACAATAAAAATATAAAAGCGTATTCTGGCGATCACCAAAATGATTTGTACCCAATTAAATTAGGAAACCCTATGCGGTACCCGTGAACAATCAGACGTCCTAACCTGTTTCGCATTATTTATACCAAATAAAATAGTAACGAATGAGAAATGAAACATTTGAAATATAATTCTTCGGGATTGAAAGGAATATTACGATACTCATTGCTGGAGTTACCTAACCTCGAAAACATATTTCAAAAACATTCGGTTTTCATATCGATGTTCGCTTAGAGCACCCTGTTACACTTGAGGCATACGATTTGTTTACGAGTTTCGGTGACAACGGTATAAACTCACCCGTGCGTTGTTGTATAAAAATGAAACCTAGAGAGAGAGAGAGAGAGAGAGAGGGAGAGAGAGAGAGAGATCGTTGAAACTTGCAGTAGGAGAAGCGGATGGTTTCACGAACGAGCCGTTACAGTGATACGCACGATATCCTGCAAACTATGGCCAGCAGGTTTATTCTCGCTCGCGCTCGAAATCCCGACCGCGGGTCGCGAGCCGAGAAAAATATCATCGACGGGCATACGCTGCGCCGAAAGATAGTTACACACTAGTTTATGTCGCACGAAAAAACAAATTCCCTGCCCCGTTTTCGCCAACACAAAAAAAAAGCACAAAACAGAATATAGTGTGTAAAATGGGAAGAGAGCCAGAGCGAGCGAGGGAAAGAGAGGAGAAGAGAGAGAGAGAGAGAGAGCAAGCGAAAGAACAAAAAGGAGAAGGAGAGAGGGTGTAATCGCTGGGCGAGCAACATTGCGATCCGTTGTAATTCGTCGATTACGCGCGTTCGCGGTCTTCGCCCGCACGGTTCGCCGAAATAACCGTGAAAAACCCCCGCAAAACTCTGGCCATTGTTCGACCCTTGAAAAGTTTCCGCGGCAGTACACAAACGCCCTGGGATTGATCCGCGCGCACGGTAAAACGCGCGTGTGTATGCCACACTTTCAATTTTGAATAAATCTACCCTGTTACTCCGCGGAATTGTCTCGGATCGTGGGAACGCTCGAAAACCGAATCGCCGGCGGTCAGAAACGCTGCTGTTTGGTCATCAATAAAACGCTCGGAACACCATCCGGCAATGAACGCAGCAATTATCCTACTGCTTGTCCAGCTGAATGATCAAGTTTCGTAACGATGTCGGCTAATAAAAAAAAAACAAACAGCGGATAGCTCGGTGAACAGTTGAACGACAGCCTTGGTGCGCCGAAGACGAATCGAGAAAACAATGGCAGCGTAACTGCTATCGGGCCGTCGCGCGTCGCGATGGAAATAATAGTGTTTCGGCACGGTAATAGAGAGCGCATGAATCGATTGCGCCGTGATCGCGAGTCCCGAGGCAGTGGACGGTGCAATTAAGCGCGATGCACAATCGACGTGGAAACGGAGGACCGAGGCGGACAACGCGTTAAATTGCCGAATCTACTGCAACTTTGCGTACCCCTAGGCGTCCAGCTACATCGAGACTGTTTTTAAACAAAATATGGACAAAATAAATGTAGCTATTCCATCATAAACTCTTTCCACTCGACTGTTCCCTCCGAAGCACTGCTAAAAGCTACTATACTGTAATTCAAAACAGTTCATGCATAGGTACTAAATGTCATTGTGTTTTGAAGCGGCAGGTTTTCGAATTCTGAAAAAGATGGAAAAAGAAGAAGGAAGCGTTTCATCCTAGGCCTGCTAGAGCCTAGTCAGTAAGGCTATTTAGCGGACCCCTGTCTCAGTCGCGGGATGTCGTTTAAGGACAGCTTAGGACGGTATATATAAATACAAACACAGGAGGAATCAGGTATTGCCCGCGCAACGAGAGTTGGCACCACTGATATATACAGGGTGCGGCGCAAATTAGTCCCCACGATTAATACCTCTAAATGCGAGGCGTTGCTATTACGTACCGCCGAAATATTTTCAATATTCTGGCAATTAATTCATGGCGATATTATCTTTCAAGGTCATCTGAAAGTCATTGTATAGCAGGTCGTTGAATTTGAATGAAATTAAATAATAACCCTCCGCCTTTTCCCAATCTCTATACGGCGGTATTTGGTCTGGGAGGTCCGTGATCCCACACTCGGCCATCCTGCAATGACATTCGCCCTCGAATGTCCGTCACATCATCATCGTCTTTTTGGCCACAGCGTCATCAACATACTCGTTACCAACTTCGTCACTTTTCGGGAACACCATCCTACTGCCCTCTCTAGCAGTTTTCCCTGGATATGCCCCTTACTTCACTTCGTCGTCTTTTCGCTCGCGTGCGACCGTCTTCGCAACGCTTGCTAACTGCGTTCGTCGTCTGTCACCATGCGGACATCGGTGTTCCCCCCATCCCGGACGAGCCCCCAAATGTAGGATCTTAGGAATAATGAGGAATTCCGCGCTGGGTATCGAACTCGGGACCCTCGCGGTTGTAGCTGATCATCAACTCTTACACATACCCACGGAACCCTCCTACTTTTCCTAATCTCCATACAGTACTTGGTCTGGGAGGTCCTGATCCCACACTAGCGCCATCAACACAACTCATCACCGACTTCGTCACTTTTCGGGAACACCATCCTACTGCCCTCTCTAGCAGTTTTCCCTGGATGTGCCCGTTACTTCACTTCGTTGTCTTTTCACTCGCGTGCGACCGTCTTCGCAACGCTTGCTCACTGCGTTCGTCGTCTGTCACTGTGGGGGCATCGGCCCCCCCCCCCCCCATCCCGGACGAGCCCCCAAATGTGGGATCTTAGGAAAAATGAGGAATTCTGACCCGGGAATCGAACCTGGGATCCTCGCGGTTGTAGCTGATCAACTCTTACACATACCCACGGTACCCTAGTACTTTTCCTAATCTCCATACAGTATTTGGTTTGGGAGGTCCTGATCCCACATCTATTATTTTTTAGATGTTTGATGTTGGCACAAACATGATCAGTTTGCTCCACTGTGCGGCGTATCTGTCTTGGATCCATGCGGGTATAAAAGCCCATAAAGAACACCATGCAAACAAACCATTGTTGTTGTCCAATCGCAGTTTTCGCTCGACCGACTAATTTATGGACAAAAAAGGCTATATACGGCGGATCGGGACGAGTTGCTCGCGCAGTCACGCATAAATTTTCATCTCGGTCGCGCCGAAGTTTTTGACGAGTTCGATGTAGGAAGCGGGGGAAAAAATGTCACAAGTCGCGTTACCCGGGGCGAAATTCGCGAAACTTCTAACGATCTATTCCCGACGATGCTACCAGCAGCCGCCGCGCCTCTCCCCGCGTAATGTGAACTCGTATCCCATCGTATAGCCTGAAAAACAGGGAAAACTCTCGTTAAATTGTTACGCAAATTAGAGGCGGAGAAGTGGACCAAGACGTAGACATGGTCGATATTACCGGAGACGTATTGCTTCTCGAATTACTATTAGGACGTACAGTGTTGTTGCGATGAAAGCAAGGACCTCGGGTTCGAAACATTGCACTCATTGCGTACAGACACGATTCTTCGAGATTTCTTTACCTTTTACCAGTGAGTCAATACTAATGCAATGATACAACTGTTTTTAATTATTTTTCATGAACCTTTTACCAACACATTCGTGACATTTTCCTGATTAAAATGACACCAAACACGGTGTACAGTAGTCCCAAAAATGTTCGAATTCTTGGAAAGGGATATTTTAAGCAGCTTCTTCGTTTGCGAAAATCAGCATGCGTGCAACTATTGCTCGGTATTAAATAAAAATAATTCAATATTGCCGTATAAGATAACTTGAAGCAGCAACTGCGTGTACTGTTGAATACGCGAGTTTCATTTAAATAAGTTGTTACTCCTCTTGCTCACGATTCAAGCACGGTGCGACAACAATATAATATAATCCAAATTATACGATGTTTGGTATCATTTTAACCAGAAAAATGTCACGAATATATTGGTACAAATTTCATGAAAAATAATAAAAAGAAACGGTTTGACCCGTGTGATGTTACATTTTTCGGCCGATTCGAGCGGTCGGGCTCCTTGTCCCCCTCGATTGATATACCCCACAGTGGTGGGGATAATTTTATTGCACTTATCGTGTACCGCTCTCTAATTTCTATCGCGGATGAACGACATCTAAGAAGCATTTTAAATTACAATTGGAGCTGCCATTTTAAATCATATGTTTGCTCATTATTGGCCCGTAAATCTCCCACTTGATTTACGTTGTTCGGATCCTAGTCGGCTGCTGTAGAAAAAGGAGAGAAGTATGCGAGATGTGTCGGATAGAATGCGCGTGCCGATAAAGTGGTAACGACTCGATGAAAAGTCGAGGGATCCCCGGTTCGGCCGACGAAAAACTTGTGGGCATTTTCGAGAGAAATCGGTCGGGGCGCATTGAAACACGTGAATACGACTCTGGTCGTCGCGTCGTTGCGGCCGATGGAAACACGCAGCGTGACGTTGCGTAACGCGGCGCGCGGAATATATTCATTTAAATGAAACGCAATTACCCGTATCGTTATCGAGCCCGTGAATTCGACGCTTTAACGCGGAGAGAGCATGGTCGTATTTAGAACGACTGGTTCTAGGCAGCGGCAATCGTTCCCGCGTCATTATGCGCCAGCCGTTTTAATTACCACGATCATCTTCGGCCAGGAAACTGCCTTTCCTTTTGCCTCTTGCCTTTTCCTCTAACCATTTGTCGTTTTTGCATTGTTTTCATTTGCCTCCTCTTACTCCCGTCCTCTTTTTCTGTATTTCTTGTCGCGAACTCAAATTCCATCGCAATTGCTGGGAAACCTATTACGCTAGCCTGCGCAGGTATAAAATAATTCATAAGTCTGTACCGGGCACAGGACGTGCAATTACACTGTCCAACACCAAATTTGTTTCTCAATTACTGTTGGGTGGTTCTTACAGAGTTTTTCGCGCTGACTCCGAATCTGCCCTTACTTTTCTTCCTACACGCACAGTTTTTGAGAAACAACAGTTTTTGCAAACTTCAAAGAGGGGTTTCTCAAGACAAAAGTCTGCTCTAAGGCGTGATACAGTTCGATTTTACGCTGGACGCTTGTTTTTTGAGATAAATTCAAAAATATCCTCAAAAATTGGTGCAAAAGTGGTGTCTCTTCGTCTTTAATGATTGGTTAGACATGTTTAAACAATCATAATGTATTAATATTGGATATCGCTGTATTCGGGAAAGTCTATAGAATCTTTTTCTGCAAAGAACCATTCAATACCTTTTATAATAACATTACAATATTTGTTTAAAGTTGAAAAATAGGTTTTTTTTCTCAAAAACTGTGCGTGCAGGGGAAAAACTAAAGGCAGATTCGGAATCAGCGAAACTCTATAAGTACCACCCAACAGTAATTGAGAAACATAAAAAAAGTTGAAATTTGTTGGACAGTGTTATTTGCAGATACGTATCGGCCAGTGCCGCGCATTTCGCAAGGCTGTGGTCTCACGAAAATTGCGGAGACGTACGATACCGGTGGACGTCGATTTACCAGAAGATAACGAGGACATTGTGGACGCTGCAATTTTGGTTTCTGCATGTTGCGTGTCCCCAAAAGAACAATGGCAGTATCGGAGAGCAAGGGTGCATCTCATAAAACTCGGTAGCAAAAATTACTTCACAATTTGCGTAATAACTTGGAGTCACCTTAAAGGGCGTGCGACTATTCACTGCCGTGTCGGCTACATGTTACATTTATAATTACATTTTTTGCAAGTCTCTTGTACAAATACACAATTTTCTAGGTTTAGTGCAGAGTAATTGTGACTACATGTACATTTACTTCTTTCTCGGAGGATTTTACTAAAATTACGTTATCAACTTTAATGAAAACTATGTTATTCACGCGCATCGTCCGTGGTCCAGTCACGATTATTGATCGTAAATTTATACTTTTGGTAAATATTTCTGAGTATACATATATATATATATATATATATATATATATATATATATATATATATATATCAGTGGATGAGGACCTCCCAGACCAAATACTGTATGGAGATTAGGAAAAGTAGGAGGGTTCCGTGGGTATGTGTAAGAGCTGATCAGCTACAACCGCGAGGGTCCCGGGTTCGATTCCCGGCGCGGAATTCCTCATTTTTCCTAAGATCCTACATTTGGGGGCTCGTCCGGGATGGGGGGATCACCGATGTCCGCATGGTGACAGACGACGAACGCAGTTAGCAAGCGTTGCGAAGACGGTCGCACGCGAGCGAAAAGACGACGAAGTGAAGTAAGGGGCACATCCAGGGCAAACTGCTAGAGAGGGCAGTAGGATGGTGTTCCCGAAAAGTGACGAAGTTGGTAACGAGTATGTTGATGACGCTGTGGCCAAAGAGACGATGATGATGTGACGGACATTCGAGGGCGAATGTCATTGCAGGATGGCCGAGTGTGGGATCACGGACCTCCCAGACCAAATACCGCCGTATAGAGATTGGGAAAAGGCGGAGGGTTATTATTTAATTTCATTCAAATTCAACGACCTGCTATACAATGCCTAAATAGATAAACATTTCAAAGTTAAAAAACGTTCGCACCATAATCTCTCTATTTCTCGCTAATTGTGCAATATTTCAGATTGAGCCCAAAAGGAAAATCACCGCTGTGTCTCATTTCTATGAAAAGATCTTTGATTTTTACAGAAACTTCATCAGTTTGCCCCAGTGTGCGCCGTGCCGCGACGACTCTGCTGAGAAGTTCAAGCCTCCCCTTTCCACCGTACAATCTGGAAATTAATATTAAACGGAGGTCAGAAGTGTACTTTAGTTGCCGTATCGACTTATCGCGATACCGGTGCGGTTTCAATTATTGCGCAGCTTCTGCGACTTTTCCAATCCCACTTGGACCCATCGCGGTTAGTTCTTCTTTCTCCTCGAGCCGGCCGACCTGCTACTCTCGTTCGTTTCACCGTAACTTTGTAGTTTCGCAAGTTTCTTTCGTATTGTTGCGGAAACTTGCCGCGAAATACTGGCAAGTTTTCTCGAAACAAAATTTTAATATCCCTGTCGCGCTCTTAATTCTATTACGGGGGATCAAAGAGAACGTTTTCCACCAGCCTCCGCCTGTCCATGCAAATACTACGAATTTTAAGAATAAGAAACACTCGACAAGAACTGCTGCATACATTTATAAGACGCGACATCGCGAGGACTTTATTAAAGTGAACTCTCGAGTACGAACGGCGCAATAAGAATTAGCCAGGCGGGCCTTAACCCTTTGCACTCGGAGCTAGTTTAACTGTAAAACCAAACATTTTTTTCCGACCAAGAATATTTCCATACTATATATGTGGGATCAGGACCCCCCAGACCAAAGACTGTATGGAGATTAGGAAAAGTAGGAGGGTTCCGTGGGTATGTGTAAGAGTTGATCAGTTACAACCGCGAGGGTCCTGGGTTCGATTCCCGGCGCGGAATTCCTCATTTTTCCTAAGATCCTACATTTGGGGGCTCGTCCGGGATGGGGGGAACACCGATGCCCGCATGGCGACAGACGACGAACGCAGTGAGCAAGCGTTGCGAAGACGGTCGCACGTGAGCGAAAAGACGACGAAGCGAAGTAAGGGACACATCCAGGGAAAACTGCTAGAGAGGGCAGTAGGATGGTGTTCCCGAAAAGTGACGAAGTTGGTGACGAGTTGTGTTGATGGCGCTGAGGCTAAAAAGGCGATGGCGCTGCGACGGACATTCGAGGGCGAATGCCGGAGCAGGATGGCCGAGTGTGGGATCAGGACCCCCCAGACCAAAGACTGTATGGAGATTAGGAAAAGTAGGAGGGTTCCGTGGGTATGTGTAAGAGTTGATCAGCTACAACCGCGAGGGTCCTGGGTTCGATTCCCGGCGCGGAATTCCTCATTTTTCCTAAGATCCTACATATATATGATTTTTTTCATTTCATTGATGTTCGGGGTCTGGATCTATCCCAGAATGGGGGACTGCAAATCGAGGTGGTCGAACCGAAATAAAAGTCTGCGTTGTGAGAAGTGAACACGTGGTGTCCTTGTCTTTATTTAACAATTATACGGTCGCGCACTTAATGTAATTGATGTACTTTCGGTGTGAACAATAAAGGTGGTTGAAATAACCGGTAGTTTTAAATAAACTTGTAGAGAATAATTCTCGGTCCACGTGCGTGGCGCAAGGCAAAAGAAGATATTTGGTCGCACGTGGTTGCTCTACAGTGGAAACGGTAGTGAGAGCGAGACGACCGCGTAACGGACCGACGTTCGTCTTGCCTAGTCACGGAGAAGGGGGGGGGGGGGGGCACCGGCCTAATTATTGGCACGCGTATGTGCTGTAGCACGGTAATCCGCGAATTACGACATCGCGGACGCGGCCGAGTCGACGAATCGCGTCATCACGTTTGCGACGGCTGATCCGCGAAATCGGCGCGATATTCAATTCTGAACAATTGATATAAAACTGATATAATACCTCCTACAATACTTAACTGTTTAGTACCTAATTTATGAAATAGAAATTTTGTAATGTAAACAACATTTTGAATAATGGTATTGCAACTTTTAGTGGCGCCTCAGAGTCACCACTCGAGTGATAAGGGTTAAATGACACACGATTCGCGCGATAGCTGCGATGCGTCGATTGCTGTTCTTGAAATTAACATAACATTCATTTGTTGCTCGAACGTAGCATATTCATTTCAATTTGTTACGGTATATATATAATAATAATTGCGTATGTATTTGGATGTTTTCACAAGAAAAACCGAGGAGACGTCTTTTCTACGTAATTACCAAATGGCCTATTTATCAAAATAAAAAATCTGAGATCCATCGATAACCACAATAATAGCTGTTCACCCTACTCGGAGAACCTAAATGTCGTCGGTCTCGAGCGATCGTGGTGGGGTGGACAGGTATTATTAGACTAGGGATCTTCACGCGTTTATGGTATTTATAAATTTGTAAAATAAGAGAAAACGTTTTCACAGGGAGACGTTAACGACGTTTTTATTTGTGGTTTCGCTATGAGAAATAGATATTGTCAATTAAGCAAACGTTTTTCCTATTTCAGTTACTATAAAACAATATTTATAATAGAATAAATTCAATCTTGTTATTTTTATAAAACAATACATACTAGCCATTTTTAATGCTCGGTAGGTTTAGTGTTAGATGGCACAATTAGCCACATCAACCTATGTGCACAGAAGAAGGAACGATTAATCCATATTATTCATAGTTTGACACACCGACTGTTCATAATACGAATACTTTCCGCGAGCTATTCCATCGGAATATTATCAAACTTTGGGGGCGCTTCAAAAAATTAATTTCTATTTCGCAACGTTCCTACCTTGTCGATCGAATTGCTGCAAGTTCCCGACGTCCACGGTTTTACTGAAATTCCGGGCATAGCGTGCGCCATGTTAGTTTCAAAATGTGTGCATATCACGGACTTAAAGGACTGAGCATAAAGTGGGTTTATGGGTGAGAGGGATGGCAGACTGCGGCCATGTTGGATGGCAAAACTAGTGCTGCCATCTATATAACGTTGCGGGAACATTGATATGATTTGATTCTGAAAAATTAATGCATAACAAGTGTATTTGTATATATATCTGTATATATACAAAATATTGCACATTCGGCTCCAATATAAATTTATAAATAAATTATGTGTATCCCGCATGATTGCATTGCAAATTCGCGCAAGTAGTATTTAAAGTTGCCTATAGATAGCGTTGGGATATGGTGCAAGCTTTCACGCGCATGCGCGGCCAAAACAGTAATGTATCTATATCATGATGACAGAGGTAGTGGAGCCCTGACACAGTTATATTGACGGGAATGTCTCGAAACAATCTATTCCGGACAAAAAGACTTCAGGACGTGTCCTACGAGTTACAAAATATACACAAATGCACATGTTATACAATCATTTTTCAGAATCAAATCATACCAATTTTTTAAAATTCTGCTGGGTGCTCGAGGTACCCCATTTTATCGAGAATCTTACTTTACTGAGCCTGAAAGGCGCGTGAACTTTACACGCGCATGTGCGTGAAAATTTGCACCATATCCCAACACGGCCTGTTAGAGCAGTGATGGGAATGTTGGCGCTTTTCACGCGCATGCGCGGCGATTTTAGCCTCAGTCAAGCACGAAAATCAGGTACCTTGGTCGCCTCGCTAATTTCGCAAAATTTATTATGATTTGATTTTGAAAAATGAATGTACAACATGTGTACATATAAATGTAATATATACATACGTACATAGCATATATAATATATAAATATATAATATTTATGTATCTATGTACAATATAATATATTATATATTTATAACTATAAGTTATAACTTACTCTTCTTCATCATCTTGGGAATAAGGAAGGGAAGGGTACTAAAATAACTTTAAACGAAATATATAATAACAAACCCACTACTTTCGCCCCAATAGTACCCCACAAACTTCGGACGTAGCCTTGGTGTTGCCGAAACTCGCGCATGCGCGTGAAATCTTGCACCATATCCCAACACTGCCTATAGAGCGCAGCACAGTCTTTGCCATCCAAGATGGCCGACAAGTTGATACCCCTTCCGTCTTTCGCCTCACCCCCGCAGCATAATGCACAGTCCTTAATGGTGCATATACATATGCAACAAGGATGGGTCATCCCCGTAAAGGATCGTTCGAACGAACCGGTACCTCTCCAATGCCATAATCGTTCCCAGGCGGCTACTTCCTATGCTCGTCAACAGAGGGACATTACGACAACATCTTTCCCGCTACTACCTGAATCTTCCTCTGTTCGTATATATACCGTCCTAAACTGTCCTTACGACATCCCGCGTCTAAGGCACGGGTCCGCTAGATAGCCTTACTGACCCCTCTAGCGGGCCTAGGACGAAACGCCTCCTTCTCCTTTTTCCATCCTTTCATAATTCGACTGCCGCCATAGATTAGAAAAACTCTGATTGAAATAAAGCAGAGAGAATTCTCTGTACGTAACACTGGTCACACCGATCGAATATGACTCTGAGCTGGAATCCGGTGGTCGGTCCGATCCATCGGCTATTAGAACACGAAATATTTGCGTGCGTATTTCGAGCACGGTTACCATCGCAAGCCTCGGGGATCCATGTTCCCCTGTAACTGCATTAATCAAGGGACGCGTAATTTTAATTAAAAAGCCGAGCGGACAGGTCACGCGAATGGCTGCGAAACAAATTTAATTAATTTTTCACCGGTTCCCACGTCGACGACAATCCCCGGGACTCGTTATTTATCTAGGCCGAAAGGCGTATTCGCTCTGATCGCGGTGCTCCGAACGATCGAAAACGGATTTCTGCATTAACAAATGCAATCGCGTCCACAACGCGATTCGAACGAACGGTGAATTAGCGGGGAGCTCGGCAGCCGCGAAATTGTTCGCGGTGTCACGAATCGGTCCCGCATTAACGCCGCATCATCGATATCCCCCACGAGCGGATCTTTATTACGTCATCGATTCAATAAGCTCCACGGATAAAATTACTATCCAGCGGATTCCTGGCTTCGCGGTATGGCTTTACATGCAACGCTGATCAAATACGGCTGATGAAAAATGTTAGACGACCCTACTAAGGCCCCACACTGCCAGGTCGATGTTTCAAAGTGCATTATGGGACACTGTATAGCGACTATCTGTTGCATTTCCTTGAAATACCTGCTACAACACTTTTGTCGGGTACGCACGATCTCGCAATTAACAATAAACCTACCGACCGTTAAAACTGACTAGTGTTGCCTCAGAAAAGTGGCAGCATCGAATTTACTTAGATTTCATGTGGTTTTCTATTAAAGTATTTCATCGATAAGTGTCACTAAATTCTCAACAAGAAGTGTCCCAGAATTATCCCCACTCCTGCGGGGTATACCCGGTAAGAGGCCGTGATGCTCCACAGGCCTCGCTCGCCGAGGAGTATGACATCATACGGGTCGCGTATATCGGTGAGACCACTATTAATCCAATGACAAAGTTTCTTGATTGTATTACAGCAGTGGAGACCCTCAAACGCCTGCTTCTCCCACCAACCTCTCTTTTATGCAGCGCGCACGTTCGTTGCGTACGCTGATGTCTTATGTCTTCGTTGCCCCATTGTACCGCGCTTGCTGGAAGGGGACAGAGGGCGCTACGGTGTGGACGGTTTTGCCTCAATTGAGGCAAAATTGCCCACCACTGTATTACAGTAAAAGTAGAATTTTTTGGTCATTCAAGTTCTTCATTTCCAAGATGGTTATCTCCACTTTTACCATCAACGACAAGTACATTAATTAATCACCATGCAATCGTCAATATGTTATTTTTCCTCACGTGTACAAGGAAGACACGACAGTCGCATTGATCGATATCAAAATAAACATTATTTAAAAGTCAAATTAGACATCTGAATTCAAATTGGGCATGGAATATTAACCCTTAACACTCGAGTGGGGACTCTGAGGCACCACTAAAAGTTGCAATACCATTATTCAAAATGTCGTTTACATTACAAAATTTATATTTAATAATTTAGGTACTAAACAGTTAAGTATTGTACGAGGTATTATATCAGTTTTATATCAACGAAATGAAAAAAAATCATATAGTATGGAAATATTCTTGGTCGGAAAAAAACGTTTAGTTTTGTGGTTAAACTAGCTCCGAGTGCAAAGGGTTAAAGATTAATTTCATACCTCAAAGATTCATATTACAAAACTGTAGACTGTAATAGCGTTTCTTGATCAAAAAGTTTTATAAGATTTGCATTCTAAAATCGGACATTTCGTATGCAACAACCTAATAGCATCAAATGATTCGCCCCAAGAGATTCTGCTGAAGAAGTGAAATGAATAACAATTTTCGTCACGAGTCCCACACACCTTAACTCCTACACTTGAAGGTTATAAACGCGTAACACTTTTCTAAATCTGTCGCGCCACACCGGTTAGAAACCACTGAATAGCAAACTAAAGTCTCATTAAATTATATGAACGTCTGAAGGAGCGTAGTTCATTGCCGCCTAACGACATTTTGATCTTTCGTTAACCGCGGATTCCGATTTCACGCACCGAGTGTGTGGGGGGGGGGGGGGCATAATTGGAGGATTGATTTTACCGGAAGACTAATAGCGGAGCAAGACGGGAAGAATACCGCAATATGTTCCCCGTTCAATATCGACCCACGTTTCCTCATTACGGGCTCACATCGGAGTATCTTCGGAATTACATCGCGCTCGATAATTCGATAATTCGATCGTGGGAAGCGGCGTCGCGATAACGCGTCACCGGCGCGTCAAGTACGTGCAGCACTTCGCTGCTAAGGGATTAATGATACCATTATTCAAATGGCATCGTGGCTAGGCGGTATTGAAAGGGGCCTGGCCCCGTTTACGGTTGCGCCGTTATTCCACCGCGCATGCACCTGCGTGCAAAAACATCTCCGAGCCAAAGTAAATAGACAAAGACGGAGGAATCGAAGCGGGCCGGCGCGCAGTGGTTGAGGCGGGCGCTTTTTTTTTTCCGCCGGTCGGTCTTTTATCTCGCGGCGTTTTTAGCAGCGATGCACGCAGGCCTCGGCAGCCGCCCTCAAAGATACGGTTTTCCCTTTCCAGCGAATATCCAGCGAGGCCGCTCGCTCCAACGAAACCGAAGCTACCGCCCCTCCCCCCCCCCAACCTGCCGCCCACTGCTGCCGTTGCTGATGCAGCAACCCGAACTCGGTCAAGCTGCCATTTCGTCGAGTCGCATCTGGCTGGTTTAAAAGCGTTTCGGCTGGCCTGTCATCGCCTCGAGACGAATGGCAAAACATCGGTCAAAAAGCGCGAAACGGTCTCTGATGCTTACAAACGTCCGCTGCTGTCGCGTTTCTCATCGCCGTGCCGCTTGAGGAAGATTTTTCGGACACGTTGCCAGAGTAACATGCCGCCGCGTCCCTTTATCAACACGTCGCGAGCCGTGCGCCGTGCCGAGCGGAGAGGACAAAGCACTCTCGCGCAGTAATTACGCGTTCGACCTAATGTGTTTTAACTTGTAACGCGTTATTTCGGCCCTCGGGCTCCCAACGTTGTCGAGCGGGGACTTTCCGTTCTTAAATTATGTCTCGTTTCTTCGCGGGACTTCTCAGATCTTTCTTAATGACGCGACTATATTTCTCCGCCGGATATGATTTAAATATGCTCCGAGTGAATAAGAATGGTCCGACACAACGACTGAATTGCCGCGTAGGTTGGGTTTTAGCGAGAGAAATATTTTCTCTCTTTAACCAGATGATAAAATCCTCGAGACACGGCGAACCTTCCAGTTGCAAAAGCGCGATCGATGTATCTACTTTTGAAATGATAAGCACCCATGTACTTTGCGTACGCGCAACGAACGACGGGAGTTTACAGGTAACTCATTGAAATACGTCACGAAAGTGGTACGAATGCTCGGAATGTGCGCGAATAGGAGTCTTTCAACGGCCTCATACGAGACATGAAAAACATCGCGCAGAACTTGGATGACAGTCCCGATAAGGAACATTCCGACGAAAGTCTCCTGGTGAGCGTTTAATTAATCAGGGAATTATATGTGGAGAGATATAGTTAAGCTGGTGCAGTAATGTCTTGCAACGTGGACATATTTTAAACTAGCAGAAAAACTTGTCTAGATGCGACCGGTTCTTCGCTACCCAAACGCGTCGCCTATCTCTCGAATGGGAGCGTATCAAGATTTTTGCGCGGCCAACTCGGGCGGAGGGAACGAAACGCCACGGCAGGTTATCATTCACTCGAATCAATATTCAAAACTGGAAGAAGTGAATCTTACCTCCGCAGGCGGTTTGCCAGCAACGCTGACGCACTCGATTACCAGCTCCCGGTCCTCTGTGGTGATAAGAGAGTCGCCTTGAAGGATCTTCGGCTTCTGCGGCGGAACCAGGACGCTCAGCTTGGCGAATCTCGAGCGCAGAGCCGGTTGGCCGTCGTTCGTCGGCGAGGCCTGACACTGGTAGGTGCCGTCGTCCTCCAGCTCCACTGGGTATATGTGCAACGAGAAGTCACCTGAGAAATAGAAAAAGAACAAATGTTAAGATTACACGAATTTCATTCAGGCAATGTTTACGGTACACACGTGATATCCTGGTTTTCAGAGAAAGCTTCCCCTTAATCTATTATTTTATTTAGGTGCCAGGACAAACGACTCTAAGCTCTTCCGGCGCCTCGATAGCAATGATGTGTCATAAACCACGTAGACTTCCACCTGCAATCGGGGTCACTCGCGAGCAGTGATGCCAACGTAGAGTCTTTACGTAGGATTCTGGAAATGTCCCGAATTGAACAGTAGATTTGGATGCCAGCGCCGCTATCGTTCGACCGGCGTACTGTACCCCTCGTACTCCTCTTCACCCCCTGATCCTTTGTACTTCGCCATGCGTTTGCGTCCCTCTAGATGGCGCTGCTTTCAATCGAGTTGATTGGACGTCATCGACACTTCTTATTTCGTCGCGTTTTTTTTTTCACATGTTCAACTTCGCTTTGTCTCGATCTTATCGTTCTTAACTTTGTCGCACGGCGAAGAGAAGAACAAAGAGAATACTCAATTGAGACAAAACCGTCCCCACCATAGCGCCTACTGTCCCCCACCAGCAACCGCCGTTACCATAGAGGAAGGAAGTGCTTCGCACGTTGCGAACAGTGCGCAGGCTTCCCACATGAAAGAGAGGTTGGTGGGAGAAGCAGGCGTTTGTGACAACATTTATTACAGAATCGACCCTGGTGTGTCAATCTGACTCTTATATTTTTCACGTGTTTTAACTCCTTTGACGGCTAGATCATTGTTTTGTAATTGTCACAGGACAATCATGTTAGGGCAATAAAAATCACAAAGTTTCAGATCAATTGTTCGACACAATGCGGAAGAATTGTTGTATACATTTTATTGTTTGATCGTTTAAGGGGAAGTAACCATTTAAATGAATAGCTGTAAATTTCGGTGGAACTTGTATGATCGCGGCAGTCGACGTGCGAAAAGTCTGCTTAACTGCCTAACGGCGCGGCGCGCGGCAGTGTGTTACGATTGTCAACGTTCCGGGGTCGCAGTGCGAAACGTAACACAAGCGTGGGGCGTGACTCTGGCGCGACGAACAGAAGTTTCTCACTTGATAGGAGACCCGGTATCGGCGGGGGCGGCGAGAAATGGAACAAGCTAGGGGTCGGGTAGAAAACCATTTACCCCGTTGATTGAAACTAACGGTTTACGAGCGTCTGCTCGATGGTATCGCGCCAGGCCGTACGCAGGAAATTTCTCCGACTGACGGTTTTATTTTGAAATCTCCGCGTATACGTGTAAGCTGTCAGGAACAACGCGGCTTCCGTGCAGCGCGAATCGACGGGAATTAGAACGGTCCGTTGCCGGGGCCGTCAGCGAACTCGCATTTTTCTCCCTGCACCATTGAACTCACCCCCTAACCGTCCCATGATCCGCCCGCTTTTACCCATTTCCGTCCGTTGTCAAAAATGAATACGAGGATACACTTCTAGAAGCCGGTCCTAGGTTCTCCGCAGTATCGCGACGATTATCGACACCAGGGACGGCCAATCGAGCGTTCAAGTAAATTCTCCCCAGATCGATTCAACCGGCCGACCGACCGACCAACCATCTATCCATCTATCCAGACATCCAGACATCTATCATTCTGTATAGAAACCCCCCGTTGCCGCGCGCCGATCTATGCAACCGATTCCCTCTCGGTTCGCATTTCTTTCATTCCATTCATGCAACTTTCACGAACCGCCTGTACGGCATGCACGGCCAAGCAATTGTGCTTCGGCTCCAGCGAACGGATGAAACCGAAACGAACGAACGAACGAACGAACGAACGAACGACCGGACGGGGAAGGACCGGAACCGAAGGTGGGATGAACCCCGCAACCGACGGAGACAGGGGACGCAAATGGAAAAATGGGATCGTCTCGCCTGTACGCGGCCGCCGATTATTCCAATGGTAGATCCGTCACCGACTTGCGACAAAACTTTCTCCCTTATTTCCCGGCTTTTGTTCGGACCACCCTGCTCGACGACTTCCGCCTCGCTGGACAATGAATGGGCTGAACTTTGCGGCATTTTGCACGTTGATCGTATGGGGTTCTCCCGCAGGGTACTTGTCGAAACCGTATCTAATAATCGATGAAAACTGATGGATCACAAATTCCTGGTTTTACTAGTTCGTCGGTAACTGATGGTACAACTGAAACGGCGGTGGTTCTATATAAAAAAGATAAGTTCAAAATGCAGAATAACATTTTTTGATACGAGAGTTCCTACTCAATAGGAATCGTCTGACGCGTCTGGTCATGACTTTCCGGTTCTACTTACAAGTATAGAGAGACAAAGAGAACAACATACATACATACGCTGAATAGAGACAGGCGGATAAAAGAGAGACTCTTTTAGCGGATCAGCTGACACTCTCTCGCAACGCTCGTCGCCGCTAGCCAGTCGCATAGACACTTGGAACAAATAACTTTTATTTGAAACGTTTTTTTCTCCGCCAATTATTTTGTATAATATTGACTTTATTAGGGAAAAATAATCTCAATTATACGGAAGGGCAATTATTTTATTAATAATAATACAGGAGAATTGCAACTGAACTACAAGAAAATCAATTTAACAAGTATTCAGTAACATTCTGATTTGCATTTCACGCGAGAAAATGTGTGCGGAACCAAATTTTAAGTAGCCAAATAGTTAAACTGATAAAACAATTTCCATTGCCCTCCTATTACATTGAGTTACATAGGACAATATTGTAACGGCATACTGCAGAGAATGCAAACAGGTTTCCGCTCAATCCACCATGATTTAATTAAATGTATTTGAAGTGCGTAGTAACACGATGAGTGATCGATAATCGACGATATTAAATTACTTAAAAATGATCGCAATGATAGACACCATAGAATTCAATATTGTAATTTACCATGTAATGAAATAAACGATACTAACGTAAAATGCTCAACGTTTGGTAAATCCGAATCATCCGGGCACAACAAGATGGAGACCGACGCGCGACTGCGACGGCAGCGAATATTTCCTAAATTATGAAAACTGTTCGCGTTAAATAAATTCATCGTTTCATTTACATTCTGTAATAAAAGTCGCGAGATGCCTCAGATGTATATGATGTTTTAAAAGACTAACCAGTCGTTCCAACGGCACGGCAGTTTCGATGTTAAACAAGACATCCACTGCAGAGCTCTCTCCAGTTCATAAAAGTGTAAAATCCTAGTCCGACAAGGATAAAGGGATTCGCGAAATTAACTGTAGAAACTTTCGTTTTTATTTCATTTAAACGGCAACGTCAAAAGTCTGATTTTCATTTAATACCCATCACCTTGCGGAGTTCCCCCCCCCCCCCACCCCGAGATGTTCGAGGTCACAGTTTCAAAAATGTTGCACAGAGACGCGTGCAGTGTGTATCCCTCAAGGCTTCGATGTGCAGAGCAGGGGGTGTAAGCTGGCGTGTTAAAAATTTGTACAGTATTGCAGCGCTCTCTGTGTCTCGGGCCGGAACTAATGACAGTATATATAGATATAAACGCTACTCGCTTGTACATAGATACTCGCGTGACTCACACAACTCTATCTACCTTAGCTATATGTACTTTAATGTACACGCGTACAATTAATGTTTCAAATGAAAAGAGTAGAAATTTATACAGCTTCAAATAAAATTAAATGTTTATTACTGTAAATGTAACATACTTAAAATATAATGAAAAATCTTGTGAAAAATATTATATTTCAATTTTGCAGCTGGGACAAAGAAAAACAAAGAAAGTATTAAGTCTTACACTCTACGATAAAATACGTATTAACACAAATTCTATGTGTGCAACTATTAGCTTGATATTATCCACTACATGCAAGATACTATAATTTTTAATTTATAATATCTTGCAAATTGTGGGATAATATCAATTGCCCAGATCTCACCACGAAGAGGTTGCTGCACAAGAGACCCGAGAGGGAGCCTTATGTGCGCATCAGTGCGCATGCGCCCCCATCACGTGATAGGGAACAACAACGCCACCTCCGTCTCGGGCAAGAATTATAGTGCTTGAAATATTCCCATTCCAGCTTACACCCCCTGGTGCAGAGCCTTTACTTAGCGTTCTTACTTAACGTCTCAGCCTGTGCATCAAACGACGAACGATGGCGCTGCGGTCGAAAGTGGATAATCCGTGACGTGTTTTCTTCCGAGAATGCCATGCATCGCACCCGCCGGGTTTACGTGGCCTCGCGATCTACGTCCCGCGAACAGCAATCTCGCAACTCGCAATCTCCGAGGAGGCAATAAACGTCGTATCCCGTTCCTTTTACGCGGCGCTGAAAGCCACGCCAGATACATATTAGCGTATCGCGGAAACAAAAAGGATTTCCAGCAGCGACGGCGTTCCCGTTTTCCCCGTGGTCGCAATATCGCGGGAAATTGGAGACTGCTGCGTGTATCGTGTCGCGGCGATAAAGGCACGTCTTATCGCGCGCCGCGGACAAGACGCCGCGCGCCGCACCGAGCTGCGAATGTAAATTGGAATTGTGTCTCTTATTTTCGTCCGTTTAACCCCGTTTATCCTGCCCCTCAACGCCGCGTAATGGCCTTACGGTTACGTTACAACGGAAACGGGCGAAATTGTTTTCAAATCGATGGACCCTTTTCAACATCGATAATATGTGCAGCTATTTTATAGAAGACTTGATTTTATCACAACTGAATAAGAAATTATTATGAAAATAAATTGTTTTACGGGAGGATGAAAAGAGAGGGAGGAGGAGGGGAGTGGATGGGTGGAGAGAGTGTATGAATGAAAGGATTGGGAAGGGCAATGAGCGACCGGAAGTGGGGTTCCGCGGTTAGGGAAGGGGGGGAATGAGTAGGGATACGGGAAGCGGGAACGGTGATGTAAATGGGATATTGTAAATATTGTAATATCGGCTTTTGTAAATATGTTTCTCTCTCTCTATTTAATATAAGTATAGATTTAACCCCTTGTCGGACCCTCTACACAGATATACAGGGTGGGGCAATAACTTTGTCTACCTTAAATATTTCCGTTACTTGTAAGAATATGAGAAAATGATATACACAAAAGTTGCACGGTATAGAGGGGGAAATATTGTGATGTAGACATTTTTTACGTGCGTGAAGACATTTCGGAGATTTCGAGGTCTCCTTGATTTCTTTAAATGAAAAGACCTACTTTTTGCATCATGAATTGATAGAGTATCAAATTCTGCGTAAAAATGTATTTGACCTGTATATGTCCTAATGTGATAGTTAACGAGATATTATTTTCCATACGTACCCACTATGTGCCAGTGATGACAGAAACACCCAAAACTGGGTGGATTTTCCTCCCCTCCTTTACCCCTTCCACTACGTGAGCACATTCTAACGTCCCCCACTAAGACCGTAGTAAACTGGTCACGTGACGTGCCACGCAACGTGTCACATATTACTCTGGTCACTAGAGAGGTGGTAAATTGTATTCCCCTCGATTTAACCGGTCTGGCATCACTGCAATGTGCCTGGAAGCTTATCGAACTGATGTCCCTCAAATTGTATATGGTGAGAGCATATGGAAAATGATTTCGATAATATCTCATTAACTATTACATTAGGACATATAGAGGTCAAATACATTTTTACGCAGAATTTGATACTCTATCGATTGATGATTCAAAAAGTAGGTCTTTTCATTTAAAAAAATCAAGGAGACCTCGAAATCTCCGAAATGTCTTCACGCACATAAAAAATGTCTACATCACAATATTTCCCCCTCTATACCGTGCAACTTTTGTTTACATCATTTTCTCATATTATTACAATTAACGGAAATATTCAAGGTGGACAAAGATATTGCCCCACCCTGTATATACTATGGATACGGTATTCGGATTCTGGAAATGTCCCGAATTGAACAGTAGATTTGGATGCCAGCGCCGCTATCGTTCGACCGGCGTACTGTACCCCTCGTACTCCTCTTCACCCCCTGATCCTCTGTACTTCGCCATGTGTTTGCGTCCCTCCAGATGGCGCTGCTTTCAATCGAGTTGATTGGACGTCATCGACACTTTTTATTTCGTAGCGTGTCAATGACGTCCAATCAACTCGATTGAAAGCAGCGCCATCTAGAAGGACGCAAACACATGGCGAAGTATAGAGGATCACGGGGTGAAGAGGAGAACGAGGGGCACAGTGCACCGGTTGAACGATAGCGGCGCTGGCATCCAAATCTATTGTTCAATTCGGGACAAAAAGATGTGTAGCTGGTTTATGGCAATACCGCATCCATAGTATATATATATATATATATATATATATATATATATATATATATATATATATATATATATCAGTGGTCTTTGCGCTCCCTTCCTCCATGAAACCCATCGTGCAGAGAGTCGTGGCTAGTGTTGTTAGAGGCGAATGGAGCGACATTTAATAGTAGAAGGGGAAGCATTTGGAGGGGAATACAAGCCCGTAGTCTCCACGGTGAGTCGCGAGCAGTGATGACAACGTAGAGTCTTTACGTTTCCTTCCCCCATCAAACTCCCCTTCCGCGCCTTTGTACGCGAAAGAGAGTGCAAGAGAATGCCCATCTTGTAGAGAGTCGTGGCTAGAGTGTTGTTAGAGGCGAATGGAGCCACATTTGGTAGTAGAAGGGGAAGCATTTTGAGGGGAATACAAGCCCATCTCGAATCCCTGGTCGCGATTTGCAAACGTGCACACCGTGTGCAGTGACACTGTGACTTGTCTCTCCACCTCCATGGTGGATAAGCTGGGATGGGTGTAGGGGAAACTCCCATCAAGATTGCCATTGCTAATTTCCCCTCGCACTAACATTTCTATAACCAATTCGCCAACACTCACGTTTCTTGGTAGGGGTTTTGTTTGTTTGCGTCCCTCCAGATGGCGCTGCTTTCAATCGAGTTGATTGGACGTCATCGACACTTTTTATTTCGTGGCGTGTCAATGACGTCTAATCAACTCGAAAAAAAAGCTTCAAGCTTCAAAACGACTCCAGGCCTTTGGTTGCACTATTTGTTTCTACGCAACTATTACAATTTAAACATTGACAATTTCGATTATTTGATTTGTTGAATAACAGGAATTTATTTTTTGTTTTCATTTCTGGAGCGAGCAATTGGTTCACGATTTTTCTGTGGACTCGCAAGAATGTTGAAAGATTCCTGGATTAAATTCCGCGCAGAAAAATTTAGCTTCTTTTTTTGTTTCATTCGTTTCTTTACGAAGAAGCATCACGAGTCCTCCCGCAGAATAAAGAAGCGTCGCGGAATATCTTGGCAGGAGATGAGGACGGCGGGGAGCCTACAAAGTACGAGGATTCTCTGCCGATTCTGAATCCGTGCTTATTCGCCCCAGGTTTCAAAAATGATTCACACTCTCGCGGGCGCGTTAAACTCGAAGGGATTCCCTTGCATTGCTGGGGACAATAATTAGCACTCCTCCCGGAGCGAGGCCATTCAGGGAAGTTTTGGAACTCCGGTGGCCAGGAAGCTGGGCTCGCACCGCCGCGAAGCGCGCGTTTACCCTGCCGCTTCGGTAATTACTTCAGCAGGGAACGCCGTTCCTGCATTCGTCGCGAATGACGCCGGCAAGGCCAATGACACGAACAACTCGCCCGAAGTTACTCCGCGGCCGTAACTTTCTCGTAAACAAAACCGGAGGACCGTGGAAAAGTCGCGGGATGTCTTGAATCACCTTGGAAACTCGTTCAACGCAGAAGGGTCGTTTCATTTCCCGTGGAATAATACTAAAAGGAAAGAAACCAAAGGGGAGAGATATAATATAAATGCGAACGGGGAACAGAGGTGGGATGCGTTAAACGATTCCTACAGCGAACTGACGTCATTATCCGGAGGTACATGAATCGGAAACTTGAAGATTTTGTGCTCTGCTAAGTCATCGCAATGGGTTGCCATGCTCGTACAGAATCGAAACTGAAATTTTCATTTGTCACACCTGCCATGAAACTTTAGGGTTGTTGCGGACTTTCTACAAATACGTACAGTCACTCCCATTAATGATCGGACAGTCTTGAAAAGACGATAACGTATTTAAGAGTGGACCATACCACTTGGGTTTTGTGACCAAAAATGAAGGTCACTTTAATTTTTCAAAGGTTAAAATGTAATTTTTATTTGATAATGTTGTAACCGGCGTTCAGACGAATTCGACGATATACAGGGTGTCCCACATAAATGGGAACACCTAAATATCTGTCGTATTTACGGTACTATCAGAAAACTTCAGAGGACAAAGTGACACTATTGCAGGGGGCAAATATAATGGTAAAGAAAAATTTTTTTTTTTAAAAACTTAATTTAGTAGATACCACCTTTTTGACCTTGAAATGACCTTGAGCAAGTAAACAACGCGTAATCTTTACTGAAACACGTAAGTTTTAAACTTCCACATTTTATCCGCTCCAACATGATTATTCTTGCTCAAGGTCATTTCAAGGTCAGAAAGGTGGTATCCACAAAATTCAATTTTTTATTGTCTGTCATGCTGTCGTAAAAAAAATATACTATTCCATTTAAAAAAACATCGGTGACCTTGAAATTTCATTAAAAAACACGACATAAACATACGCTGTTTACTATGAAAAATATTTCAAACATTTATTGTGGTTTGTAAAGGTCATCCCGATGTAAACAACGCGTAATCTTTGCTGAAACACGTAAGTTTTAAACTTCCACATTTTATCCGCTCCAACATGATTATTCTTGCTCAAGGTCATTTCAAGGTCAAAAAGGTGGTATCCACTAAATTCAGTTTTTTTATTGTCTATCATGCTATCGTAAAAAAATATACTATTCCATTTAAAAAAACATCGGTGACCTTGAAATTTCATTAAAAAACACGACATAAAAAATTTTTTTCTTTACCATTATATTTGCCCCCTGCAATAGTGTCACTTTGTCCTCTGAAGTTTTCTGACAGGACTGTAAATACGAGAGATATTTAGGTGTTCCCATTTATGTGGGACACCCTGTATAATATTATGTTTTTGAGCCTATAAATCACGGTGTAGTTGCGTTCGGATAAAAGTTGGAAAAAGCCACGTCAAGACGAGGCAACGAGGAGCCGATGCGAGCGGCTAGAAGAGGCTTGCGAAGCGAGGTAACAGTGTAAACCCTTTACAAGGTAGCTAGTTGAAGAGAGCTTTTACAACTAACTGGGTGCGGTGAAACAATGCATCATGAACAATTAGTGTTGGACTGGGCGCAGTCGGTAATATTACAAACGGCCATAATTAATTTTAATTACGCGAAACAGGTAAGGAACACTTCGCTACAGACAACTATGATTAATTGTGCTCTGTCCGACTGGAAGGCATAGATCGTCTCTGGATCTGGAGACCGTTTAGCGAGGATGTTACGCATCTCGATAACTCGCTTTGACCCGTTGTCTGTATAATTTGCGAATTTAGTACTCTGTCTTGGAAATGAAATCAACCTTGCACAGGTGCGATGAAACATTGAATTATTACGGACATTTTACTAAGCAGAATTATTCGATCATTATTTGTTTTATTTTCTGTTAGCTTCTCGGTACAATTTACAATTTTACGAAGCACGGATTTCATTGATAATCGTCGCCACCACGGGTCCAGCCGGCGACAATTAACGTTCAGATAATACTACTCTTTGACTTGTGCCGAACGTAGAAAACACTTCTCGGCGATCGAGGCCTCTCGAGCTTCACGGCCCCTCACGGGGTATACCCTGCGGAAGGAGGGATTGTTTTGCGACAATTATCGTTCAGAAGTTCACGACAATTAACGATGAAATACTGTAATTGATTGCGACGGAAATGAAATATTGTCGGAGTATTCCAGAGAAAATACTAAAAGTTGTATTTTCAACTTGTTTATGTGGGCCTATATGGAAAATTTAAAATCTGTGTTAATTATACATATTCTAGGGATTTTATTAAAATTTGTTTCATTAAGAAATAATTTAAGAATCCTTAGATTTATTACAGAGGCCTAAAATTGCGAAAGGTTTCAATTGTTAACATCTTTAAACGTTTGCAGCTCATTGCAACGTTGACCGATTTTTATGAATTTTGCAGAATCTGTGTAATTGTCACAGGTCTGCAAAACTTATTTCTTAAATTTTCAATATAGGCCCACATAAACAAGTTAAAAATATAAAAGTAAAAATATACCGACGAATCGCAATCTTTTCAAAATTTTCTCTTCACGTGATGTACTAAAGGAATTGTTCTAAGTTCTCAAAAAAGAAAATACAGGTCTTAGGGTCCAATATAAAGAAAGTTTTCGTCTTCTTAAGAGTGTCCGAATATTTACTGTGAAGTGAAAAGATGAAAATGGTTTTGCGTGGTTTACGACTGAGCAAAGTAACGACGCGGTATCAGATGGTGTTCGTTAAGAGTAGGTTCGCTAAAAATACGGAGGAAATTGTACAATGTGTTGGCTGCGTGCGACCATTTGTCAAGTGTATTCGAGGCCTAGAAAGGAAACCTTTTAATAGAGACTGATGGACAGGAGGATGTTGATTAATCGAACAGCTCCCAAGTTTGTGCCACATCCATTAGTAGCGTCAAAATAGAAATGTTGGTTCACAATTTATCATCAGACGGCACGAGATTCAATATTATATCGGTATAATTAAATCGCGAGTGCAATCTGTTTTAGATCAACGCCTTGAATTTCGAGCGAAACGACTAAAATAACTCCACTTAACTTACAGACGAATCGTCGTTCTTATTTCTAATTCAAAATCGTAATATTCATCTTTGAACAGTACAAATTACAGTTCGAACCTAGTTACATGAACGCGTATTCTGAAGTATACGTTCTCTAAAATATATATTCTCAATTGAGACAAAACCGTCCCCACCATAGCGCCCACTGTCCCCCACCACATTCCGTCGACAGAGAGGTTGGTAAGAAAAGCAGGCGTTTGAGGGGCCCCTACCGTGCCCATCACGGACTTAGATTGTTCTATAGTTAGTGGATCGATCAGATGTTTTCTTTTTTTTAACTAAAATCACATGGTTCAATGAGAGCTTTAAGATGATTGCACCAAATTTTTTTTTGATCCCTTCTTTTACAGAGTTATCAAGGTCACCTTCAATTTTTTTTATAGGTAAACCTACAATTTTGTTACCCCCATCTTTTAGGGGATATAATTCAGAATCGATAAAATGTGCAGTGTAAAAGAAAATAAGGCCGGATAGAAGAAAGTGAGGATGTGTTATCCAAGGGGAAATGTGACAATGAAAGAAGTGTACGACGGGAAATGCATTGCACAAGTGTCACGAAGGTACCTATCCAGAATGGCATACGAAAGCATCCCCTAAATTGAAATAACTTTTTTAAAATTGTACCAAACAACCTAATCTTTTTTTTGGCAATTGGAAGCATTGATTTGCTAAATGGTGGGCAAAGAAGATTTTGAAAACATTGCAATTGGAGGGAACTATATGAAAAAATGAGAATGGGACCTTTTAAAACATTTTTATTTGAGCTCGTATGGCTGCTGAAAAGTGTATGAGAGGAGGGAAAAAGGAGAAGGGAGCGTTTCGTCCTAGACGCGGGATGTCGTAAGGACAGTTTAGGAAGGTATACATACAAACAGAGGAAGATTCGGGTAGTAGCGAGAAAGGTGTTGTCGTAATGTCCCTCTGTTGACGAGCACAGGAAGTAGCCGCCACACTCGTAATGGAAATGTAAAATACTGAAAATTTTACCGAAATCATACAAGGGGATTCGTTTAAATTGCATTTCTGCCCAATTTCATTTAATTGAGAGGGGTTGCAAATTCTGTTACTACTCCTATATAAATTAAACTTTCACCAACAAGACAATTTATTACTTTTTTCTGGAAACCATAGTTTCCGAATTAAGAATGTTTCCGCGAAATTCGTGAATTCCACTCGACTTTCCGGCGTGCTGAGAGAAAGGTTATACTGGCCCTTTTATCCAGCCCGGAAACGAACACAGGGTACGTTGAACGACGCGCAATATCCGTGAATTTTCGAATTCAAAATCAAGCCACTTTTCCGGTCGGTTCACGGGCTGGGCTAGAGAGAAAGAGATGACCCGGCCAGGACAATAATCGGAAAACGAAAAATTTGAATAAACGCCGAAAACGAGCGGGTCGCGTTTCTCGCAGCGAATATAGGTTAGCTTCGCTCCGTCCTATTTACATGCTTGAATACTAATAATAATCTAGATATATCGTGACAGTGTGTCAATCATCGGGGTTATTACCGGTATTATTATTTCGGTTAATTGGATCGCAATTTCCGGTTACATTCTCCTGTGCCGGTGAAATATAGAAGCAGCTGCATTATCATTTTGAATCTGACCACGCGCAGGGGAACCGCAGTGTCGCGATGCGGCTGCCGTCTGGTCGTTTCCCTCTTTCAAAGTATTTTTTTCTCTGCTACGAACACTTTCTTTCCTTTTTTCTTTTTGCGGCATAATTATACCGTCAGCGAGATCGCGAGCGTTTCATTAGAATGGAAAACCGAAAAAATAGTAGAATCAGAAAGTTGGGCGACGAATATTTAATAGATACTAAAAAAAGAAAGGTCGAAACGATAACTCTTTGGTTGACCGCTGTGAAATGGTCACCTGTAGTTTATTAAACTATAATATACAGGCTGTACCGTAATTGGTGGTACAAGCAAGCAAGAGATGATTCTATGTGAGAAAATATGTCGAAAAGATGGAATAAATTTTATTCACATTTGTGGAGGCCTCGTTTATAGCACTGTGGCGGCTACTTCCTATGCTCGTCAACAGAGGGCCATTACGACAACACCTTTCCCGCTACTACCTGAATCTTCCTCTGTTTGTATATATACCGTCATAAACTGTCCTTACGACATCCCGCGTCTAAGGCACGGGTCCGCTAGATAGCCTTACTGAAGAGTCCTCTAGCGGACCTAGGACGAAACGCTTCCTTCTCCTTTTTCCATCTTTTCATAATTCGACAGCTGCCATAGTACCAATAACAATTTGTAAAGCAATACTTAATGTAAATTAATTATGTTTTGAGAAAACTCGTAGAAAATTAGTTAGCTTCGTGTTAAGTGTTTGTGTTTGGTGTTTGGTCCGAACGAAGTACCACGAGCCAGGCTCGCGTTGTTCAAGTTTGGTCCGAACGAAGGGGACACTCTTTTGTATCGATGCACCAAACTAATGGGACTGAATCGTTGAGATGCACCCCCCGTTTGGACGCCATCCGATTGGACGCGTTCTTTTTGGACTCCGTGCCGATTGGACTCGTGTCGTTTTAGTGCCCTGCCGTTTGGACTCCGTGCCGATTGGATTCCGTACCGGTTGGACCTAACCCAGACCTAACCCAGAACTAACCCAGAACTAACCCAAAACTAACCATATATTTCACAATAAAATATCACCACATGTAGAATTCGAAAAGCAATGATTACAAAATTTAGGGCACCCAAATGTCACGAATTCAAACGGCACGGTGTCCAAATGTCACAAATTCAAACGGCATGGCGTCCAAACGACGAGTTCAATCGGCACGGCGTTCAAAAGTAACGCGTCCAATCGGATGGTGTCCAAATGGGAAACTCCCCAACGAAGTATGACGAGCTAGGCTCGTGTTGTTTACGTTTGGTCCGAACGAAGTACAACGAGCCAGGCTCGCGTTGTTTACGTTTGGTCCGAACGAAGTACCACGAGTCAGGATCGTCCTAATTGTTTTCGCCCAAATTTCTTATCACGAGTCTCACTCGTTGTTATAAGCCAGGGTGTTAAGCCTACCCAGACCCCTTATGTGGGGTCTATACAGCTGATTGGTTGGGTAGTGCTAGTGTTCAATAAATTGCTTTGATTTTTTCGTAATTTTCATGATAGTCAAGTGGGCGGATCAACGTGTTAACGAAACTGTTATTGTAAAATGTAGCAGCTTGTGTTTCATTTTCAAATTGGGGCACGATCTTTTACAATCATCTGATACGTTTATGCGCTAGTGATATTTTTCTGTGTAACAGCAAAATAGAGAAACATGTATCGATAGGAAAGAGGGCACAGTGAAATATTCTGGTCGACCGCTTTCAGGTCGTACGTAACAGTGACGTCGCGTGTTTGCCTAACGGGCCATTAATCCGATCGTTTCTGCGCAGTTCTTTCCGCGATCGACAATTAGCGCTTATGAAATGCTAATATCTTCCTGGCTATCGTGATATCGCGTTACGAGATGGCCGGGTCGCGAACGGATCGAAGTAACTACCCGTTAACTGGTAGCGACGATTTACAGAGTGACGTAACAGCTCTTTGCACGGCATTTTTTCTCGGAATCGGGTCGACTCATCTCGCGGATATCATAATCCCCTCCACGTAGAACTAGGAGGGGTTGAAATGACCGATATCGTGTGTTGCGCAACCGCAATTGGGAATCCCTTAGCGTAAATCCACTAATCCTTTAATCAGAAATGTAGTTCTAGGTGCCAGGACACAATCGTGGACGGTTTGCCGCCACAACTGAGCAAACAATGTCTGTGCTAACGGTGGAGAGCGCGCGCGCGCGGGCTACGCATTGCCTTTATTGCAACAGTAAATCAAACGGATCTCGATAATGCAGAGTTGACCTTACCTATAAGGCGGGGTCTGAGTTTATGCTGTAAATCTCGCAGTTTCGAAACTGCGTGCAACAGTAATTTCTTAGTCAGAGAGTGTCGTGACTCGATCGATAATACCGTTTCCCCGTTTAATGGCGGCGCGTTACTCTTCAATCGATTGTCGTTTATCGGGCTCGTTAGGAAAAGAAACGCGTACCGATGGAAAATGTTGCTTTTAATGCCGCAGCAAGAACACCGGATAGAGAATTAATCTCCATTAATTTCGCTGATAACTGCGGCATCGCGATTCAACAGTTAGATTAACAGCTAACTATTTCAATGGTGACGTTATCGGCAACATCGTGAATACTGGTGGCACAACGAACAATAATTACAATGTGTGCGCGCCGGTCAACGCATCGCGGCTACCATTTATACCAAGAACAAATCATCGAGTCGTTGATAATGCATCGCGAAGGATCCGCAAGGCGGTTGCATGTTAATACAAAGCCACGCGCGAGACACACGGCTCGTGTATTTACAGGCAGCTCACCTGATCGCATCACAATTGACTATTATTTACGAAGCTATTAAGCCTCGAGCCTTTTCAAGACAAATATTTATTTATAAAGTGAATCATACATCTATTATACTTCGAAATAGTCTCCATTATTTTCGATGACTTTGATCCATCTTTCAGGTACCTGCCGAATTCCTTGACGAAACAAAGATGGCGATTCTGATGCAATGAGTTCATCAATACTTTTTCTGCACCTCTTTCAATGTTTGGATATTTGTATTTGTTAAACAACGATGGAGTGACCGGAATAAATGAAAATTCAGTGGAGCCAGGTCAGTAGAGTATGTCACCACAGGACAAATGACCCAGATAGCACTCGGACGTCCAATGTACGTCCGTACCGGACATATGTATGTTAGCGTCAATGTGTTTTAAGCCAGGCCAAGGGTTTGTATCGAGGCGACTCTTAGGCCTGGAAGACAGGCTGATTTAAGACAGGATCTTGGCCTGCGTGAGGCCTTAAAGAGGGATGCTTGAGACTAAACAGAACCGTCGATGGACGATGACAGGCGACCGCGCTGGGTCTTCCGGCTATCGGCCGTCACGGGGATGTTTATGTGAAACAGATGAGTGAAGGTTTGGAATGACATTATGAGAAAGAGAGAGAGAGAGATAGCGACGAGTCCGTTGCACAAGGATTGGGACTCTGCCCTGAAGGAGCTGGCCACGGAGTGGGGAAGGCACGGGGGTGCCTTCTGGTAAGAGGACCTTCTAACATGTACGACCCAGGGACGTACGATATGTCCGTGGTACGTCCGAAATTTATGTCCGAGGGATGTCCCACGGACGTAAAAAACGGATGTCCATGGGATGTCCCACGGACGTAAAAAACGGATGTCCATGGGATGTCCCACGGACGTAAAAAACGGATGTCCATGGGACGTCCGAAATTTATGTCCGAGGGATGTCCCACGGATGTCCATGGGATGTCCCACGGATGTCCATGGGATGTCCCACGGACGTAAAAAACGGATGTCCATGGGACGTCCGAAATTTATGTCCGAGGGATGTCCCACGGATGTAAAAAACGGATGTCCATGGGATGTCCCACGGACGTAAAACACGGATGTCCATCGGATGTCCCACGGACGTAAAAAACGGATGTCCATGGGACGTCCCACGGACGTAAAAAACGGATGTCCATGGGATGTCCCACGGACGTAAAACACGGATGTCCATCGGATGTCCCACGGACGTAAAAAACGGATGTCCATGGGACGTCCCACGGACGGAAAAAACTGATGTCCATGGGATGTCCCACGGACGTAAAAAACGGATGTCCATGGGACGTCCCACGGACGTAAAAAACGGATGTCCATGGGATGTCCCACGGACGTAAAAGCGGATGTCCATGGGACGTCCGAAATTGATGTCCGAGGGACGTCTCACGGACGTACACGACGGACATTGGACGTATCGGACGTCCTATGGACGTACTTTTCGACGACTGTCTGAATTGTTTCACAATGCACATTTCTTCTTCCGTGATATTGTTCGCAACAGTAAATTGTAACTGTGCATGGTTACATAACATACAATAGAATGTTTTCTCAGTCAAAGTCAGTAGATCAGTAAGTGCTCTAAGGAGATGTAAAGAATTCAGCGGAAATTCCATTCCGGCTTATAAATATTGGAGTGAATGAACAATGCGGTTCATAAAAATGCATGCTCCCATCAAGAATGTATACAAGACTACCCGAGGCAATTTTTATACTGATGCACGCGTTAAAGCATTCGCAAGAGTGTAAGCGTTCGTTGCGCAAACGAAAAGTGAATCCGTCTACAGGCTGTTTGTTTCTCTTTATACACTCTAGCTGCTCACTCGCGCGATCAGAACACAAATGTTTTTACTTAGAGCAAGTTTTAATCGTGCACACGTCAACAGAACTGCAACAAACCGTTGCAATTTTCAGTGAGAATTATACAAAGTGTGTTTGTCGTTTAAGCTTTCACTTTCGAGAACAATGAGCTTGAAAATCCACCAAAAACATAAATAAAAATATGTATGCAAAACGTCGATATTAACAAATCTGGAAACACCAAACAAAATTCATGTAATACTAAACGTTTAGTAAAAGGTAAGGACTAAGGATTTCAGTATTAGTTCGGAGATTTTGATTATAATTCTATTATTGTTAGTCTTACAAATATCTTCGTGAGAGCCGTTTCAAAGGTACTCTTCTTCAAAAGTTAACCTCAAAAGCTCGAGTCAAATCTGACGTGTATGGCGGATGCCAAACTACCAGAGTCTGTCCAGAAACTGTTAAGTGCACAGTTTTTGCTCCTTGAAATTCGCCATGATTCAAAACCGCAAGAACTCAAATCACCGTTCTTGCAAAGAGCTTTCCAAAAACTGCTATCGAATGTTTTTGGAATGTGTTTGTCATACGGCAACATAATTCCGATATTCTTGGCAACAAGTGTCACCTGAAGGTCATTAGAATTTTAGTCATGGAGCGATACACGGTAGAACGACGTGTTTATATCGTTAAAAGTTATTCCGTAAATTCTTTTTCCGCGAGAAACACATTTCGCCAAATTCCTTTATTGGGTTCATTTTATCTGCAAAACCAACCATTTTCCGCGACCAAAAATATTTCCATTCTATATAACTTTTATCATTTCGTTGATATAAAACTGATATAATATCTCGTATAACCTCTCTGGTGTAACAATTTTTAGTGGTGCCTCAGCAGTGGCGCGCCGTGACTACTTGGGGCCCCTGGGCAAAGCAGAATTTCGGGGCCCCTAACCTCAACTAAATAACTTTCACGTTATTTAAAAACATCTACATATTTATTATTGCATAAAAAGTGAAATAAATTCTCCTTCATGCATGAAAACCTTTTACATAAAAATACAAAATATTTGGTTTGTGTTCGGGACTCCCTTATGCTTGGATATATATATATATATATATATATATATATATATATATATATATATATCAGTGACTCTGAAGCACAGTGGCAACTTGGGTAAATGCCCGCGGACCCCAAGCATAAGGGAGTCCCCAACACAAAACAAAAATATTGTATTTTTATGTAAAAGGTTTTCATGCATGAAGGAGAATTTATTTCTATATATATATATATATATATATATATATATATATATATACTATGGATACGGCAGGGCCCTCTGTCCCCTTCCACCAAGCGCGGTACAATGGGGCAACGAAGACACGAGATATCAGCGTACGCAACGAACGTGCGCACTGCATAAAAGAGAGGTGGTGGGAGAAGCAGGCGTTTGAGGGGCTCCACCCGTGCCCACCACTGGGATACGGTATTCGGATTCTGGAAATGTCCCGAATTGAACAGTAGATTTGGATGCCAGCGCCGCTATCGTTCGACCAGTGTACTGTACCCCTCGTACTCCTCTTCACCCCGTGATCCTCTATACTTCGCCATGTGTTTGCGTCCCGCTAGACGGCGCTGCTTTCAATCGAGTTGATTGGACGTTCTCGACACTTTTTATTTCGTAGCGCGTCAATGACGTCCAATCAACTCGATTGAAAGCAACGCCATCTAGAGGGACGCAAACATGGTACAGTACACCGGTCGAACGATAGCGGCGCTGGCATCCAAATCTACTGTTCAGTTCGGGACAAAAAGCTGTGTACCCGGCTTATGGAAATACCGTATCCATAGTATATATATCAGTGCTCAGAGTCACCACTCGAGTGCAAACCAAAAATTGAAATCTCAGAAAATCTTTTATATCTGTTCCCATTGGAACTTTTTTGAAAAAGTACCACAGGTAATCAATTCCAATGAAGCTGATGCAAATTTTCTGGAATGCTTTCGAACTCTGGCTATGATCTTGTCCAGATGTGTATATTGTTTCTCTATAAATCAGCGGAGTTGAACACGAGTGAGTTTCTTGAACGCGACACGATGGCGTTGAATGTAGTACGAAACGAATATCTGTCGATATCTCGGGTCCGGACTAATGGAACACCCCGTAGCGGAGCAAAGAGCAACAGTGGCCATAACTCGCTGGCGAAATTAGTAACGGTTAGGCCTACAAACGGCCGGTAGCCGTAGCGAGCGTCGGCCGGACGAGCCAGCCGTGACATTAATCGCGTCTGTAAATTTCAGGAAAGCACGGCCGACATAGGTGTGTGCTTGGAACGCAGCGGCGAGGCTCGTGAGGACGGAGGGTTCAATGGTAGTTACGTGGGTGGGTCGCGGAGGGAGGGGATATGGTGGGTGGGGGACGAGCGACGACACGTAACGTAGCTGTCGATCCGATCATCGTCGAGCATCGAACCCTGAAAATCGGGAATTGGAAACGGTGCAGCGGAGCCGACGATTAGAGCTTCCCTGGGCTTTGCCCCATTTCTTCCGGTACCTTCACGGACCGAGCCTTAGATAAAGACGTTCATCCCCCCGGCCGTTAAGCGATCCCCTCTAACGCCGATCCACGAGGAGATGGTTTTTTAATCCTGGCGAACGCCGACAGGATAACTTACTCGACGGTAATGGAAATTCAGATAGCGTTCGACAGAGATCCTCTGTAAAACACGGCTCATTACCGGTGTATCATTCCCGAGATCCTTCCCGGATATTTTCATCGAAAATATTGCAAACTATAAATCGCTCCGGAAAAATCAATTAATTTCTAGCAATTTCGTAATGTGCAGATAGATAAACTTTAATAAAAATTGTTCTTTCTGATTGGAATGTCATCGATTTATTGCAAAACACTACTGCAAACAAAAAAAGCCAATTTATTTGAGCTGTTAAGTAATTTCAAGTAGTGAAATAAACAACAATTTTCCTCACAGATCCAACAGACCCAACCTGTGCACCGGTAAGGGTTATATTGTTTTAACATTATCAATGTTGAACACTTGAAACACCTGTCCGATTTTTTTCCTAAAGATAATTTTGTTTTTAAATTTATTAGCGACATTTACATTCACTATATTTGACTGGAAGTTAGTAATTTAACCCCTTGCCTTATAATGGCGAGCCTAACTAAAATTTGTTTAAAATTGCTGAGTTTGTTGTACAGTACAGGTAACCCTCCTATAACACGGTAGATAGGATGCTGTGGACGCCATCCGATTGGACGCGTCCCGATTGGACGCCGTGCCGATTGGACGCCGTGCCGATTGGACGCCATGCCGTTTGGACTCGTCGTTTGGACGCCATGCCGTTTGGATTTGTGATATTTGGACGCCGTGCCGTTTGGATTCGTGACATTTGGGTGCCGTAAATTTTATAATCATTGCTTTTCGAATTCTACATATGGTGATATTTTATTGTGAAATATATTGTTACTTCTGGGTTAGTTCTGGGTTAGGTCCAAGTGGTACGGAAACCAATCGGCACGGAGTCCAAACGGCAGGGCACTAAAACGACACGAGTCCAATCGGCACGGAGTCCAAAAGGAACGCGTCCAATCGGATGGCGTCCAAACGGGGGTTAGGTCTGGGTTAGGTCCAAGCGGTAAAATCTAATGACCATCGAACATCACATAAATTACTAGAAACTACAAGTAAATTCACAACGCGACACGAAACAAAATCAGGAAGACATACGACACACTACAAAACAGGAAAGGACTCATAGGTAGCGCTGAAGTATAGCATAACAGTTTACCAGCGGAGAAAAGAAAAGTCACCTGTCAAATGGGAGAAAAGGAGTACAGTGCAGGGAGGAATTTTAGTGGGTAGTCAAGGTCAAACCTTGAAGTCCCACACGGCCTCCGGATTGCATTACGTCCGGGGGTTTGTGCGTACATGCATTCAACCCCCCTGCACTATAAACAATAAAAAAAAGGCCCAACCGGTACGGAGTCCAAAAGGAACGCGTCCAATCGGATGGCGTCCAAACGGTGGTGTCCCCTATTCCAACACTGGTACCGAAGCTGGTAAGCCGATAGTATCGCGTTGCGTGAACGATCGCAATAAATGAAATTCGAGGTCCGATTAAATACTGTGTTATAAAATGCGAAAAGTTTTGAAAATATCGGCACGCGGTTTCCGCTGAAAAGTAAAGAGGAATAGCTCACGAACGTCGAGCAGGATGAACGTATAACACGGGGTGAAATTCGCGGGCGCTCCGCCGCGAACATCCGGCCGATTGTATACGTGCATCCGTTCTTACGCCGGAGCATCACGGAACCCGGAACGATCGGCGGTACGTTCGATCGTGAATGTGACACGTGTCGGTTGCCGCCAATTATACCGACCGCTTGTAGTGGATATCTATCGGGTGTCCAAATATTGTTGCCACCAGCGAACACGTGCCGGCGTCCGAGGTCGCGCGATATTAATCAGATATCTGTGCGGGTGTGCACACGTCGCCGGAATATTGTCGCGCCGATATGTGTGCGCGCACGTGCGCGTTGTCCTTATGTGTATGTATTCGCGTGTGTACGAGGTTATGTTCACGCATAACAACGGATGCCTTCTGAAGATCGGACCCCGTCGCTGGTGAACATTGTCCGAAGATTTATGGCCACCGCGATAACGGATAATTAGACTCGAATCGTAGGACGGCGCGATACCGATCGTCGACGGCCGGTTATCGCAAAGGAATTTATACGGTGCGCGTAACGTGCACACGCGACCATAGAAAAATTGTGTCCCGAGGCTGGTGGACGCTGTTTCGCATTAGCATACGTATAGAGGTCGAGGACGAGGGTGTAGAAGGGCGGGGGGGGGGGGGGGCGAGATTTCGGTAAAACTGCATGGATGGCCGGCGCGAAAACTGGAGCACACGCACAAAACCGGGCGAAAACGGTGCTCGAACTTTCCGGTGAAACGATGGTAACAACGATAACCATCAGACATCTGGCAACGTTATCGCGGCAAATCTGCGACAACGGGAACCGCGGACCCATTGTCAGAGCCAATTGTTGCCACTCGCAATTCCTTGTTTTTCAGCTTATTCTACCTCGTCTCACTGGCCCTCCCCCCCCCCCCCCCCTCGTTCCCCTCCGCCCTTCTCCAGAGATCTCTCTCGCCCAGAGATTTCGCCATTAATCACGCCACACCGGTTCTGGCGTGCTTTGCGCGAAATTCTCCCCATCTCTCCTTCATTCCTCCCCGCGGCTGGAAAACCGCGTAAGCTGGACCTTTGTTTCATCCCCTTTCCGGCCTTCCCTACTTCGTCTGAGTATCCACTCGTAGCGGTTTTTGAAATTTATAAAATTACTGTCGAGCACTTAAACGACGGTTTTATTTCACGGTACGTTGCTGCCTCATTGTGCGGCTGGTAACGTATTCGAGACGTGTCGAGGGTAATGTCATTCCCACGTTTTTTTCAACGGTCGTGCGAGCGCGCGTGTCCGTGATGGCCTTTTTTATAGGATGCCGCGTTGTAGGAGGGCTACCTGTGTTTAATCGATAAGTGTCACAAAATTCTGAACAAGAAGTGTCCCGGAACTATCCCCACTCCTGCGAGGGGCCTCTCTCGCCGAGAAGTATGACTCAGACGGGTCGGGTATATCGACGAGACCACTACTAATCCAATGACAACGAAAGTTCCATAAAATGATAATAAACAATACAGAAATTTTGTCATTGGATTAGTAGTGGTCTCACACTGACATACCCGACAAGTATTATAGTACACTCCTCGGTTTCCCCTCAAACTTTACGAGTGTTTTGTTCGATATCAAGGAACACAGAATGTTTGCGTCCCTCTAGATGGCGCTGCTTTCAATCGAGTTGATTGGACGTCATCGACACTTTTTATTTCGTAGCGTGTCGATGACGTCCAATCAACTCGATTGAAAGCAGCGCCATCTAGGGGGACGCAAACACATGGCGAAGTATAGAGGATCACGGGGTGAAGAGGAGTACGAGGGGAAAAGTACACCGGTCGAACGATAGCGGCGCTGGCATCCAAATCTACTGTTCGATTCGGGACATTTCCAGAATCCGAATACCGTATCCATAGTATATATATACATATATATATTTTTTTCCTCTCCTACTTTTCCCCTTCCACTATCCCATTCCACTACCCATCCCTGACGTCCAATCAAAACACAAAAGACAAAATTTTTGGGACACCCTGTAGAGATCGTACAGGCTAGCAAGATTTTAATTCTCTATAGCAGGCATGTCCAGAAGTAGCTCACTTGGAGGAAAATTCGAGGGAGACGCCTACTCACTGATATATATATAATGAGAGTTAAAATCTTGCTAGCCTGTACAATCTCTACAGGGTGTCCCAAAAATTTTGTCTTTTGTGTTTTGATTGGACGTCAGGGCTGGGTAGTGGAATGGGATAGTGGAAGGGGAAAAGTAGGAGAGGGAAAAAACAAACAGTTCTGGTTGTTTCTGGCATCACTGGTACCAAGTTAGTGGTTATTTACAGTCTGCTTCAGCATCGGACGATTTTGAGAGGAAACGGGTTGCCGAACGATACTCGTTCTGGCTGCTCATTTTCGATATAATTCCACCACTATAACATCATAGACTCATATCGTAGTAATTCCGTACCACGAATGCAAATTAAACCCTGCTCGCCGGCAAATAATGAATTCGTTTCAGTCGCGGCTCGGCCGCTATTCGGCGTAATGCGAGCATCCATGCATTTTCCCATTAATCGAGATCGATCTGCTATTCCGTTTGGCTAGTTTCGATATATGTAGTTCTTGACGCTCATTCGACGAATACTCCGGTCATTTTACTCATTGCTAGTGTACCAAATCTTTTTCTTATTATTGTAACCTAATATCACTGATATATATATATATATATATATATATATATATATATATATATACTAAGGATACGGTATTGCCATAAGCCAGCTACACAGCTTTTTGTCCCGAATTGAACAGTAGATTTGGATGCCAGCGCCGGTATCGTTCGACCGGTGTACTGTACCATGTTTGCGTCCCTCTAGATGGCGTTGCTTTCAATCGAGTTGATTGGACGTCATTGATACGCTACGAAATAAAATGTGTCGATGACGTCCAATCAACTCGATTGAAAGCAGCGCCATCTAGAGGGACGCAAACAAACCAAACCCCTACCAAGAAACGTGAGTGTTGGCGAATTGGTTATAGAAATGTTAGTGCGAGGGAAACTTAGCAACGGCAATCTTGATGGAAGCTTCCCCTACACCCATCCAAGCTTATCCACCATGGAGGTGGAGAGACAAGCCACAGTGTCACTGCACACGGTGTGCAGGTTTGCAAATCGCGACCAGGGATTCGAGATAGGCTTGTATTCCCCTCAAAATGCTTCCCCTTCTACTACTAAATGTGGCTCCATTCGCCTCTAACAACACTAGCCACGACACTCTGCACGATGGGTTTCATGGAGGAAGGGAGCGTAAAAACCACTGATATATATATATATATATATATCCTATGGATACGGTATTGCCATAAGCCAGCTACACAGCGTTTTGTCCCGAATTGAACAGTAGATTTGGATGCCAGCGCCGCTATCGTTCGACCGGTGCACTGTACCCCTCTTACTCCTCTTCACCCCGTGATCCTCTATACTTCGCCATGTGTTCGCGTCCCTCTAGATGGCGCTGCTTTCAATCGAGTTGATTGGACGTCATTGACACGAAATAAAAAATGTGATGACGTCCAATCAACTCGATTGAAAGCAGCGCCATCTAGAGGGACGCAAGCACATGGTGAAGTATAGAGGATCACGGTGCGAAGAGGAGTATGAGGGGTACAGTACACCGGTCGAACGATAGCGGCGCCGGCATCCAAATCTACTGTTCAATTCGGGACATTTCCAGAATTCTAATGCCGTATCCATAGTATATATATCAGTGTCTAATATACACAAATGCTCGAGCAGAAACAACGATGTATTAGTTTCGGAAGGCTGTGTGTAACAGTGTTTACCGTAATGATGATCAAAATATTGTTCGTGTGTATACCGCAATGGTGAATAAATAAGTGTGTAAATATAGATAATTGATTGTGAAAATACGCAACAGGAAACGAGAAATAACTCGGAAAAAAACCAGTAATATTTCTTGATTCTAGGAACGACTAGAACTACTCCCAAGGCGGACGCGTTTGCGGCAAATCACATCAGAGGAAGAATAATATTCTGTTTTGTATTCTCTGTGTAGACTGCTTTGAGTACGTGTGGTTTCATTGCTATCGATATTGACGGAGCCACGACAATACCCCAGAGAGCAATCTGTACCCAAGGCTACACTACACGCATAAAAAAACCTCGTGATCTATATTTGCTTTGGTGACAGCAATATATTGGCAACTATATTAAAGGCAAATTTGTGCATACGTGTACATCATAGCAGATATATTTGTGCAGCTTATCGGCCGTTTAAGCTGTTACAATTTCGTAAAAAGAGATATGTTGCCGATATTTAAATTGTTATACAGGGCGTCTAAAAAATGTTGAATATCCTTGAAATGGGTGGTTCCTGAGGTTATTTAAAGCAACTTTTTCCTTTGCAAAAATGGCCGGCTCGGTTTTGTTACGCATCTGACCACGACTAACCAATTCTACTTCTTGTAAATGCTGGGACACGCGTAACCGCCGAATTTTCAAAAACCCCATTTTCTTGAAAACGAAGCGTCAACCGAGAAAATATTATTGCCTTTTTTCGTTTTATTTTTGCAAGTAGAATCACGTCATGCCCGCTTGTACTACCCACCTTTAGACGTTCTGTACATATTGTGGGATTAGGACCCCCCAGCCCACAAATACCTCAGGAAATTAGGAAGAAGGTTGGGAGGGTTCCTTGGGTGAGCGCGTTAGTCGATCGGCTACCACCGCGAGGGCCCAGGTTCGATTCCTGGCGCGGTGCCTTCCTTTTTTCCTGGGGAAACAAGGGGGAAACAAAGCACGAAATACAAAATATGGAGTTACGAAACGAGTGCAAGAGATTGTATTGATGGCGCTGAGGCCAAACATACACGAAAAATACGATCACGCTGTAATGAACATTCGAGGGCGAATGTCTTTGCAGGATGGCCGAGTGTGGGATTAAGACCCCCCAGACCACAAATACCGTAGGAAATTAGGAAGAAGGTTGGGAGCAGTGATGCCAGAATCGTGGAACCGAGGAACTTGCCCCTCTGGTGGATCCTCCGGCTAGACCCCCCACTCTGACGTACCGTCGTCGCCTTACGTTGTTTCTTACTGCGCACGCGCTACACACAAGCGTACCTCTAGTCTGTCCGTGTGAGCTGCCTATTCGACTCGACGGCGTCGAGGTACGCTTGTGTGTAGCGCGTGCGCAGTAAGAAACAACGTAAGGCGACGACGGTACGTCAGAGTGGGGGGTCCAGCCGGAGGATCCACCGGAGGGGCAAGTTCCTCGGTTCCACGATTCTGGCATCACTGGTTGGGAGGGTTCCTTGGGTGAGCGCGTTAGTCGATCGGCTACCACCGCGAGGGCCCGGGTTCGATTCCTGGCGCGGTGCCTTCCTTTTTCCTGAGGAAACAAGGGGGAAACAACGCACGAAATACAAAATATGGAGTTACGAAACGAGTGCAAGAGATTGTGTTGATGGCGCTGAGGCCAAACATACACAAAAAAGACGATCATTAGGACCCCCCAGACCACAAATATTCCGTAGGAAGTCAGGAAGAAGGTTGGGAGGGTTCCTTGGGTGAGCGCGTTAGTCGATCGGCTACCACCGCGAGGCCCCGGGTTCGATTTTCCCGGCGCGGTGCCTTCCTTTTTCCTGAGATCCTACAATATTCGCTTCCCATCGGCGTTCAAGTTCACATATGCGCTCGTGAATCACCCTGTACTTGTCCTCGGGAATAAATCCTGATCGATGACACGTTCTGGGCAGTGTTCGCTAGGCTCGAATTCCCACCCGACAGCTCCTAGCATGTTGGCGCGCGTGGGTGGATTGCGATTGAACCGGTCGAAAAGCGACCTGCAGCCGCGATACATACGGAGAAGGCCGCGGGCAACGTGAAAGAGACGCGGTGAAAACCGGTACGCCCGATTAATCGGCCTGGCCGTGGCTCGAACGGGTGGAGCCGGTCGTGCAGGTTGCTCGTCCTCGGCTAACCGCTTCTGCACCGATCACGGGGAAGACGATTGCTGCTGTTCGCGCTCCTTGCCACCGACGAAGCTCGCGAGCCTGTTCGCTTATAATTGATATTCAAACTGCGGCCGAAAAATCGTCACGGGATTACGACTCGCAGCACCGCACTGATAGCAATTAATGCGCGCAGGAGTCATGATTTACGCGCGCGCTGGTTCGTGCTGTCGATTATCCGTTCCAGCCACAAATTTTACTCTTAACTGACGGACTCAAAGAGGCCCCGTGTTAATTAAATGTATTTATTGGGACGATCGATAACGATCCCACTGAACGGGCTACGTTAAACAAGGCCGGAGGGGAGCAAGCCCGTTTCAAGGAATCAACGACCGATACGCGTTATTTATTGCAAATTACTGTTTAAGACGTTTTTATTCTACAACCTCACGATCGTCGGATCTTCCCGCGGCACACCTAATAAATCGAGCAACGCGACTTTAAGTGCGCAGAAAATTGCACCACGCCACTGGATTGGATTGCCAGCACGGACGGATATGCGGCCCGCATTGAGATCTTTGTTCACGTGTAAGAGAGCGTTTCTATGGCCGCTACGGCAGCGGCCGATCATTTTTCTCGTCAATCTCCGCGGAAACCGACGAATCCGGTCGTACAGGTTTCGCATCCTGTTGCGAGGCCGTGGTAGATCCACTTTACGCGAAACGGACCGATGAACTCGCTCGATCGAAGGAATCGAACCGATCGGCAAGCAAGGACGTGTTCAAAATGTTGTCGGATAATAAACCGCGAATCGGACGTCCTTGATCACGTTGTTCATTGGGGGGTGTCCCAATTGGACACCATCCGATTGGACGCGTTCCTTTTGGACGCCGTGTTGATTGGACTCGTCGTTTGAACGCCATGCCGTTTGGATTTGTGACATTTGGACGCCGTACCGTTTTGATTCGTGACATTCGGGTGCCGTAAATTTTATAATCATTGCTTTTCGAATTCTACATATGGTGATATTTTATTGTAAAATATATGGTTGGTTCTGGGTTAGTTCTGGGTTAGGTCCACAAGGCGGGACGATTCCCCCTTGGAGGGGTTACCCCTCGCCGTACAGATCGCGAGTTATTGCGTTAATTAGATTTTTGGTGGAGGGAAAAAAAATTCTTTTTTGGTACCAATCGGTGGGGCTTCGTCCGTCCGACGTTTTCCCTCCCTGAGGGGTACCCCCCTCCCCTGTAGATTAGGCGCTATTCCACCCCGAAGTCGGGAATTGGAATACGCGTATAGCGTAGGACACTAGGAAGTGTATAGAATAGGAAATTGTAGTTTACAGTACGGGAAATATATTATACAGGTCTGGGCTAGGTCCAACCGGTACGGAGTCCAAACGGCACGGCGTTAAAACGACATGAGTCCAATCGGCACGGAGTCCAAAAGGAACGCGTCCAATCGGATGGCGTCCAAACGGGGGTGTCCCGTTAATTTAATCGCAGGTAATAACTGCATATTTAAATCCGAGTAAACAATCGACTGGAAAAAGTTCTAAATTACACGTGAGATTACCGATTGCGGTTCTTGCGAACAGATGTGCAGTTGGTTAAGTGGAAAACGCAATAATAAAAATAGCATCCCCGATCATACGAAAATTTTATTTCAAGCGTGAACTAATTTGTAACCGATAATTAAATCGAAGAGTTTATATCGCCGGGAACCGTGTACGATACAAGGGAACGGAAATTGAAATAAAATTCATCAAAGATCCCCATTTGTGATCAGTTGGGCAAAGGTTTAATGAGGATTGGTCAGCGGATGAGTGAAATTGCTGTACACAATCTAGCGATAATACAGACCTCGGTTAATATTATGCGAATACATGTAAATAAACTATAAGGAAACACGGTGCGTACAAACTAATAGCAATGAAAGTTTAACGACCAAATTTGTTGCATGAAAACCGGTTCTGATAACAGAATCAAATCGTGCGGGAAACAACCAATTGAACTTGAAACTCGACGTGAATATTATGCGAATAAAGTACTTAAATAATAATGATTTCAATATGTTATTTTAAAATAATCATGTTTTACAATTACTTTGTATGGAAAAAAGCAAATTGGCATGTTCATGTTTTTCAACTATAAATGAAATTCAAAAGAAGCGCTATGGCTCCCTTTGATGTTGTCATACCGGATTTTTAAAACAATTTTACAAATTTCTCTGGCGTGAGCGACCAGAGGGTACATTACAGAAGCGTAAAGTTTTTTGCTAATTATTTACATGTTGATTTTCGTCACCGATTCTGATGACCTTGAAATATGTTGTCAAGGTCATCGTTCTGAACAACCTTTTCCTATACACGTTAATTCTGTTTTTAATTGACGCACACGTATTTTAGGGCGGAGGTCTTTATTACGCCGTGCCGCAACCAAAAAATCTAACCCACACCAAACCAAAATTCGTTTGAAATGGCGGAGTTTGCCGTAGTGGACCTAACAGTTTTCACAAACATGTAACATTGTGTGTAGGGAAGAGTTGTCCAGAATAGTTATAGCTATAGTCGTCCTAACAGTTTAGGAGACACTTGAAATCTGATGAGGACCAACTTCCATATAATTACCAGTTTTTTTTTTTAAACCAAATGAGTTCCAGAATAATTTAGTGCAAAGAAAGTTATTTCTGATCGTGGACTTCTAAAGAAAAATCATTGGAATTTCTTCTTTAGCAACTGAAATTTTTGGTTTTGTCCACCTAGCAAACAGTGTTCGGAGCACTGTGCGAGGTGGAGATGATGCGAATCTCGATATGCAAAGTAACATTCAGAATGCAAATCGATTCTTTTCGTGCGTCAGTTCAATTGCAGCGGCGTCTCATTTATCGAGCGCGGAGCATTTCCACCAGGAATTGTGGCTATCGCAACAATCCTCTTCTTTGACATCCTCTCTCCGTCTCGTATAGGTTCGGGATATTCCGGGTAGCATCGGGTTAGGTAACCGGTTGCCGATCGATGTAGCATCGAGTCGATTAATACGCCTTTGGATCGTAACGTGACTATTGTCCCGACGGATCTTCAGCAAGTATCGAGCTGTACCGAAGACGTTAACCGGCAACCAGCTGAGGTACAGAGAAAACGAACAAGTGGCAAATGTTCTCCAACTAATTTAAAGTTGACTGCGAGTCGGGCAGGCGGTGGTGTGCTCCCCATCGTTTGAACCCTTTCGCTACGACGGCCCTCGCCGCTGAATCACTCCCACTAGAACATGCCTGGGCCCGGGTAGAGTTGCTCAAACGCCTGCTTCTCCCGCCAACCTCTCTTCCAAGCAGCGCGCGCCGTCGTCGTGATCGCGCATGTCTCGCGCCTTCGTTGCCCCCACCATACGTATCGTTGTACCTGACCGCGCGCGAGATATAAACCACTGATATATATACTATGGCAGAGATGGACAATTATGCCTCAATTGAGGCAAAACCGTCAACACCGTAGCGCCCTCTACCCCCTTCCAGCAAGCGCGGTACAATGGAGCAACGAAGACACGAGACATCAGCGTGCGCAACGAACGTGCGCGCTACATGAAAGAGAGGTTGGTGGGAGAAGCAGGCGTTTGAGGGGCTCCACCAGTGCCCACCACTGGGGTACGGTATTCGGATTCTGGAAATGTCCTTCATGCATGAAAACCTTTTACATAAAAATACAAAATATTTGGTTTGTGTTCGGGACTCCCTTATGCTTGGATATATATATATATATATATCAGTGACTCTGAAGCACAGTGGCGTATTACCCTATGGGCAACTTGGGTAAATGCCCGCGGACCCCAAGCATAAGGGAGTTCCGAACACAAACCAAATATTTTGTATTTTTATGTAAAAGGTTTTCATGCATGAAGGAGAATTTATTTCAATATATATATATATATATATATATATATATATATATATATATATATATATACTATGGATACGGCAGGGCCCTCTGTCCCCTTCCACCAAGCGCGGTACAATGGGGCAACGAAGACACGAGATATCAGCGTACGCAACGAACGTGCGTGGTGGGAGAAGCAGGCGTTTGAGGGGCTCCACCAGTGCCCACCACTGAGGTACGGTATTCGGATTCTGGAAATGTCCCGAATTGAACAGTAGATTTGGATGCCAGCGCCGCTATCGTTCGACCGGTGTACTGTACCCCTCGTACTCCTCTTCGCCCCGTCATCCTCTATACTTCGCCATGTGTTTGCGTCCCCCTAGATGGCGCTGCTTTCAATCGAGTTGATTGGACGCCATCGACACTTTTTATTTCGTAGTGTCAATGACGTCCAATCAACTCGATTGAAAGCAGCGCCATCTAGAGGGACGCAAACACATGGTGATGTATAGAGGCTCGCGGGGTGAAGAGGAGTACGAGGGGTACACCGGTCGAACGAAATTTGTGAAACTATGCGGGGTAACCTCTTAGGTTAACCTCTTAGGCACGGCTGAATTTTGCGCGGGCCTGTTTCTCTGTACGGCGGAGTTCAACGAGAATTACGTGTAAACGATATAACCTACAATGTGTGACGGACAATGCTGTTCTCTACGTGATTACATTGGAATGAAGTTTTTGATGATGAAATTATAATTTTAACTTTAACAATTTACTTTAATAATTAATGGTACAAATGGGTACGATATATTTCACGGGCGCATCAGAAGACGACCATTTAATTCAAACGGTGAGCGAGTGAGCTACTAGAGTGAGCCACTATAGTGGCGCGTCGTGCCCACCGACTTGAAGGACTGTGCCTAAGCCTGCGGGGACGTTCCAAAAGACGGAAAGGGTATCAGCTTGTCGGCCATCTTGAGCGGCAAACACTGTGGTGCGCTCTATAGGCAACTTTAAGTACTAGTGTAACCCAGGCCGTGCCCACGCCACGTATTTCCTACGAATTGCAATTTTTTCAAAATCTTTTTTGCACGTGATTTACTAAATCAATGCTTCTAATTGCTAAAAAAAAAGTCAAATGGTTTGGTCGAATTGTAAGAAAGTTATTCCGATTTAAAGGGCGAGCGAATACTTTTGTGAGTCACTGTAAATGTATATTAAATTTTAATATTTCATATATATATACAAATACACTTGTTATACATTCATTTTTCAGAATCAAATCATTTCAATGTTCCCGCACCGTTATATAGATGGCAGCACTAGTTTTGCCTTTCAATATGGCTGCAGTCTACCATCCCTCCCCGCTCGCGGCACGACCCCTCTCACCCATAAACCCACTTTATGCTCAGTCCTTTAAGTCCGTGGTCATGCCTAAGAGGTTAAGGTACCCTATTTTAGCCCAACTTTGTACTTTACTGACGCTAAAATCGTCGCGCATGCGCGAGAAAACCGACACCATATACCATCACTGCCCAGGAACGCTCGGCGTCGTTAACCAGATGACGGGAGTTGACACAAACAGAACTGCAGTTATCGCGGCTCCCGGCCAGGCCCCCTATTTGCATCTTTAAGTTTCATCGATCGCGATTCCCAGATCGGGCAGGCACGCTGTCCCACCCTCGACTTCTATTTTCCGATATCGACGCGAACGGGTTGTATCGACAATCTTAAACTCGCGACCACTGCTCCCAAGCGGCAAGATTTGTTTGTCGTGAGTAAGTCGCGGCTTCGTCGAGACCTGTGAAAGATGTTTACTTCGTACTTGACGGGAGCACTGCACCGGAACAAGTGAACATAAAACGGTGATGGTCGTTGCACTCTGCTCTATTCATAAAGGCAGAGCTTACTCTGGTGAAACTTCTGAAATGGGACTGACGTTTCGTTTTGCTTTTTGCAGATCAAACATGCCGTGTTTGTCCACTATTTGCAGAGGTTGCATAGGTCGATCTTATTATCTGGGAAACAGATCTGCGCGTAACACGCGTATTGTTTGACGCGTTTGAAAATTTACGGTCTGCTCAGCTCCCAAAGGTGCTCGTGCCACCGAGCAACGATAATTCTTTCTCCGTTGCCACGGAACGTTACCGAATTAATTAATCCCACTGGAATTGACGGGTCTACCTGTGGTTCGATCGTCTCCTTGAAACCACGGAAATCAACGGGATTGAAGCACGTTTCGCAAACGTGTGCGAACAGCCGGGGTAATTTGTCTGTCTGTGTGGTTGGCGTTTGACGTGTGCGTGCGTCTAGCGAAATATTGCCTTTGCTGATGTAGCAATAATTTCATGGAAATCCATGGTGGCGCCGCACGTTGCGCTGGTCCGAATCGAAGAATTTAGTACCGTTCTGCTAAAATAGTTTACGAATTCATACCTCGTCTGAACCGTATGCCAATCTCAAAAATGATGTGTACTGTCGAATCGGTCACCTCGAATTAGGGGATTTGGATCCGACTGGATTTACGAAGACTCGCTGTAAATTCCAATTCCGGAGAGCAACTCGTTTATTTTGATAAACTGAGATAGGCTCGGCTATATTTAGAGATATCGGTAGATCCCTGGTCGAGAAAGTTCTGATTTGGTGGAGTCGCGGAAGATTTTAGGAAAGCTCGGAGGTAGGTGTGGTCTTAGAAATTTGTACATGATTTTGCTTTTTTAATGAAGAACATCCTTTCAAATCCTTCACTTCATTCTGTTACAATAGCCATATTTGGATAAACTAGAGCGTGTCTCGAAATGACATGACATTTTAAATTGCGCGCCATTTTTAGTTGTGGCGAACAGAGAGTACTAATCCTTGACAACTGGCATCAGGAAGTACTAAGTCATGGAGAATTACATGATCGAGCAACGCGTAGAAATTGTGAAAATTCACTTTTATTCTTTCAACTAGATGGCGCAACCTGCCACACTGCGGGCGAAACAATGCAGTTATTGCAGACGAAGTTTCATGGTCGTGTTATCTCGCGCCGCGGTGATGTGAATTGGACACCAAGATCGTGCGATTTGACGCCACTGGACTTCTTTCTTTGGGGTTTTCTGAAAGGAAAAGTGTGTGCCAATGATCCACAGACCGTTCCGGAGCTCAAGGAAGCAATTGGACAAGAAAATTTTGTTGAAGGAGTGAATCTTTACAAACCACGGACTTAAGGTCTGTGCATTATACTGCGGGGGCGAGGCGAAAGACGGAAGGGGTATCGACTTGTCGGCCATCTTGGATGGCAAACACTGTGGTGCGCTCTATAGGCAGTGTTGGGATATGGTGCAAGATTTCACGCGCATGCGCGGAGATTTCAGCCTCGGTAAAGTAAGATTCTCGATAAAATGGGGTACCTTGTGCACCCAGCAGAATTTTAAAAAATTGGTATGATTTGATTCTGAAAAATGATTGTATAACATGTGTATTTGTGTATATTTTGTAACTCGTAGGACACGAGCATCTTTAACTTCGTGAACAATATACAAATGAATTGAAAACATCGTTTCATGTTTTCAATTAACCGTTAGCACTCGAAACAATTTTAAAACACTGATCGCCCAAATCGACAATCACAAAAATTACATAAAATCGATGGAATTTATTTAACAAAACAAAAACCGAGAAGTATAGTTTTGTGATATTAATTACTGTTTCAAACTTCTTTCATTCCTCAGATCGTAAGCAAATTGTGTACACAGTCAATCTACCAACATCAAAATTAATTTTCAATTCTGTATAAATAATTCCTTCACCCAGATATGGGTGACATGGCGATCAAAGTATTAATTCCAAAATCAAGATATTTCTTTTAACCTAGAATATTTTTGGGTAATTATTTAGAAGTTTGCCCTTCTCACCGATTTCGATGACCTTGATGAGTCAGTACGCGTCACGGACTTAAGGACTGTGCATTATGCTGCGGGGGTGAGGGAAAGACGGAAGGGGTATCGACTTGTCGGCCATCTTGGATGGCAAACACTGTGGTGCGCTCTATAGGCAGTGTTGGGTTATGGTGCAAGATTTCACGCGCATGCGCGGAGATTTCAGCCTCGGTAAAGTAAGATTCTCGATAAAATGGGGTACCTTGTGCACCCAGCAGAATTTTAAAAAATTGGTATGATTTGATTCTGAAAAATGAGTGTATAACATGTGTATTTGTGTATATTTTGTAACTCGTAGGACACGTCCTGAAGTCTTTTTGTCCGGAATAGATTGTTTCGAGACATTCCCGCCAATATAACTGTCTCAGGGCTCCACTGCCTCTGTCATCATGATATAGATACATTACTGTTTTGGCCGCGCATGCGCGTGAAATCTTGCACTATATCCCAACGTTATCTATAGGCAACTTTAAATACTAGTTGCGCGAATTTACAATGCAATCATGCGGGAAATAGATACACATAATTTATTTATAAATTTATATTGGAGCCAAATGTGCAATATTTTATATATATACAGATATATATACAAATACACTTGTTATGCATTCATTTTTCAGAATCAAATCATATCAATGTTCCCGCAACGTTATATAGATGGCAATACTAGTTTTGCCATCCAACATGGCCGCAGTCTACCATCCCTACCCGCTCGCGGCACGACCCCTCTCACCCATAAACCCACTTTATGCTCAGTCCTTTAACACTAGATTTACGGGGCCCGTCAAAATGACGGATTCAAAAATTTTTAATTTACGATTATTAAGAGTTTAAGAAGGCATTCGTGAGGAATTATTAAATAGATTTATCTTTTTGTGTACATATTACAATAAAAATCGCTGAAGATCTGAGTAAATATAATTTTATTATTTTTATAAAGCAATGTAAAATAATCAATTTTAGTGCTCCGTAAACCTAGTGTTTAGTCCGTGTTGCAAACAGGGACGAGGCGGCCATTTATCGGATATTGTGTTCCACACATAACCTCCCTGTTTGTACATTATATTAACACTAGAACTACCGGAGCAGTCAAAATGACTGGTCTCTAATTTTTTCTTTAACGAATATTGAAAATATGAATACGTTTTCGGATGTCGTTGTTCAGTGAACTCGATTGAAGTACATATTTATGCAAAAATTGTACGAAATCTGAATAAATACAATCTTGTCGTTAATATAAGGTAATATACGACAGTCGCGTTTAGTGCTCGGTAGTTCTAATGTTAAAATAAATACAACATTTTGAGACACCCTTTATTTGATACTTAGGTTGTTATGGTAAAATTTTAGACACCTCACTTTTACTTGTCTCCCGTTACGCCTTTGTAAGCGTTCATAATTGAAATGTCACGCAGTTAAAATGTTGAAATTGCTGGTTTGCCGCAGTGGAACTGCAATATTGCTATGTGGAAAGAAATAGTTGTAGTACTCTCGTACAATCAACTAACAAATACTTTCAATATTCCTTTTCGTAACGAGAAACCGTGAAAAAAGGTCGAATATTCGATATACGAACTAGATACTAAACTACTTCAATAGAACCGGGAGTGCAGCCGGTGCATTTCCGTGCATTTGCATCGGTGACGAAGCATTCGCACTGATTCAAGAGTCTGAGCCATCCGTATCAGTATCCAGAGAAATATTTCCAGTGTTCGCAAAAGCAGCGGAGCTCCCGCGTGGGGTCTTTCATTTCGTCAGGACCCGCGGACGCGAGCAGCCGAAAGCGAAGGAAATAGTCCGGGTAATAGAGTCAGCCGGTACACCCAGTATATTAAGGGTGCCGTTCGCTTAAATTGCCTCTCGCCAGAGCTCCGAACCTTATCGTTGGTAGCCGAGCGTGATTGCTGCGAAAGCTGGGCGGCGCGGCGCATGGCGTGCTGGGGTACGGCAGCTTTGAACGCTTTGGCACGCGCGCCGAAGTGGTGCACCGAGCAGAACGCGGCGATGTAGAATGGAGACGGCGTATCGCCGGGAATCGGTTGTAGTGCTAATCCTTGCAAATAGACGTCAGGGATGGCGGAGGGGAATAGCCGAGAGGCGACCAATACGCGTGTGCCCGACGATGTTTTATCGCTGCGGAACGCGGAAAATTTTTCAATGGATAAACCTTGGAGCGGTGCGCAGCGTCGTTTTTTGCTTTAACTTTTTTGCTTCGTCGGTTTTTGCACAGTTAGAGACGGGGATCCCGGGACACGGGGAGAAATTCCGGATCGTTGTTGACGGTTCGATGGGTAACGAGACGGAGGGGACGAGGAACACGACGAGACGGATAGCGAGTTGTTGGCCGTTAAACCTCGCCGCAACCGTCCCCGTACATATTATGATATTACCGTATTGCGAGTATGAACAGACGATGACACACATCCGCGGCCACACGTCGGTCACGGAGAAATTGCTAAATCTACCGACCACGTCGGCATGAAGCATGCCACGCAAAATAGCCTGCGGCCGCGGATCGATTAGATTGACCGGTCCAGGTTGCCAAAGGAATTCTTTGCGGTACGCGCAGTGGTTAATTGGCAGGTAATCGAATAAACGGTCGATCTATCTTTCCCGAACGAGCACGGACGCCAGTTTTTCTACTGAAACAGTCTGGGGGAAAGCTTGCCCCGAGGTATGCGGATTTTAATAATCGCATCGGACAAGAATAGCGTTTTGGGGGTGTGGGGGATGAGACCTCGTGTTGTTGAATTAGCCTGGCGACCGTGCGAATTGCAGATTAAGGGTCTCTGCACACCCATCCGGGACGGGCCGGACCGGGATTTAGCTAGTTAGTTTAGATAGTTTACTTTAAGGAGGTGTGGAGTCCCTGGAAACATTGTTTTTGTGCTACGCACAGAGGGAACTGTCAACGCGCGCTCGAAAGTGCAAGAATTATGGCCCCCCGGTCGCGCGAGGGAAGAATCGGTACCACACCGGAGCAGACATCCCGGAGACCCCTGCCTATACCAAAGCTATGTGATATAACTCTTCTGGTCCCGTCCCGGATAGGTGTGCAGAGACCCTAAGAGTCTCTGCACACCCATCCGGGACGGGCCGGGCAGGGATTTAGCTAGTTAGTTTAGATAGTTTACTCTAAGGAGGTGTGGAGTCCCTGGAAACATTGTTTTTGTGCTACGCACAGAGGGAACTGTCAACGCGCGCTCGAAAGTGCAAGAATTATGGGCCTTCGGTCGCGCGAGGGAAGAATCGGTACCACACTGGATCAGACCTCCCGGAGACCCCTGCCTATACCAAAGCTATGTGAAAAAACTCTCCGGGGCCCGTCCCGGATGGGTGTGCAGAGACCCTTATCGTTTCATACCGCGTGGAGGCCCCGATAGACTCGACTGGAAGGCCCTACAGTATTTTTCCCGGAGGTATAGTGGGGGACTCGAAAGCAGTGGAATTTTCTCTTATTGGTAGATGTGTCACTGTTTTCCTCATTCATCGCATTCTTCTTTCACAAAAATTGTGCTGGAAGCGCGGTAAATGTACTAAGCACTTCTGAATTGATTGACATTTTAGTAACAGCTAATAAGAAATTGGAAACACTCACACACGGTGGAGGACGAAATTATTCGTACACAGTACCAATGCAGAAATAAAAAGAGGGTAACTGTTACGTTATGGGGAGTCACCCCGGATGACCTTGACATATGTTGTCAAGGTCAACATTCTGAGTAACCGTCAAGAAATTTTAGCCGGCGCTCGTTGTTTATTAAAAAGTTATAAGAAGAAGTTTTGCACCGAACTAAACATGCCGATGTCGATTAAGAATATATTCTAACAAAAAAACAGCCTGGGATGTGGTGGAAGGTTTTGTTGAAGATTTTTGCGAATTGTAGATTAAGGGTCTCTGCACACCCATCCGGGACGGCCCGGACCGGGATTTAGCTAGTTAATTTAGATAGTTTACTTTAAGGAGGTGTGGAGTCCCTGGAAACATTGTTTTTGTGCTACGCACAGAGGGAACTGTCAACGCGCGCTCGAAAGTGCAAGAATTATGGCCCTTCGATCGCGCGAGGGAAGAATCGGTACCACACCGGATCAGACATCACGGAGACCCCTGCCGATACCAAAGCTATGTGAAAAAACTCTCCGGGTCCCGTCCCGGGATTTAGCTAGTTAGTTTAGATAGTTTACTATAAGGAGGTGTGGAGTCCCTGGAAACATTGTTTTTGTGCTACGCACAGAGGGAACTGTTAACGCGCGCTCGAAAGTGCAAGAATTATGGGCCTTCGGTCCCGCGAGGGAAGAATCGGTACCACACCGGATCAGAAATCCCGGAGACCCCTGCCGATACCAAATCTATGTAAAAAAACTCTCCGGGTCCCGTCCCGGATGAGTGTGCAGAGACCCTAATTCGTACAAGTCGTGCACACTTGCACGTTGAAGTCGTCGCGCGACATGAAGCGGCCACTCAAGATCATTGAGAGGAACTTCTCGTACAGTGTCTGTGTGGTGAATGCCTCTGCGGAGATGTTGCCACTGCTCTTCTTTCACGTTACAGCGATTCATTCGAGGAAAGAAGACGCGTACAACGATCGCGCACACTCGGCAAAGTGGTCTTGAGTGGCCAATTGGTCCGACATCTCTAATAAGTGAGGATAATTTTATGATTTGTAGATTAATTCTCAGTCGATCAATTGGTAGTACGATCTTCGCGTGATCTCTGACGGACAACAGTGCTGAAGCACGCTGCGGATTACTAACCTTCAAGATCTCTTCTAATTAGACGCTACACCATAAACCGGAAACCCGAATTAAGAATCTACAGTAGTAAATCTTTTGTACTTGTAGTAAAATTGAAACTTCGATCAGTCTCCCTTCTGAGCAAGCACGCATACTTTTAGACACAATGGTATTCTATATAGCCGCAGTCTTCTAATAAGAGAACAGGATTATACTTTGCAATTTCTGCCCACAAATATGTTGGCCTAAATACCCAGCCAGTGCCTTTTAGCATACATATGAAACTCTACGGGCACGCGAACAATCAATCGCGTGAAGAATCGAGGTTCTGAAAGTTGCTTCGTTTTGCCGAACATTAATAATAAGGATGTGAGGCAAGTGGAGGATATTTACGCAGATACACGTTTCCTTATACATACAAGTTTATGAAAATTAGGTATAACGGGTCACAAGTTCGTCTACTGCATCAGAGGCTCCATTACGTTCCACAGGAAGTGGAAATCTTACTAAGGCTCATTTAGTATTTTGCTGTACCAAATTTCATCGGGTCAAGAGTGTCACATACACATAAACTCCACAATCTAATACAGCGGAATTTCGCTAGTTTCAACCCCGTTGCTTGCACGTAATCCTCGTTCGTTGCATACTAGCCACTCCCACCACTCGAGGTGTTCAGGATTCTGGAGCTCGTGGTGGGCGATCGTGGTGGTTACGTAGACACAATAGAAGATCGACACTACGAAACATTGTGATTGGATACCTCTTTCGTAACAGAACCTCCGTGTTTGCACGCATTTTCGGTCCAGTTTTGTACTAGCCTAAATAATTATATAGTGCGTATTACTTTCATGAGATGAACACGAGGTACAGGCACGAACAGCCTAAATAAATCGATCGTTTGGACCGGTCTCAAAAGGTGGAAGGCATAACATGCTTTCAGCGAAACTTTTACGAAGACGTGCGCACACGAACCTTCATCATAGTTCCGCCATGTTGAAACAGAGGGAAAGAGAGAAAGAGAGAGAGGGAGGGACGAGGGCCCACCAAAGTACAGGTATCGGACATGTATGAATATCACATGACCATCGGTCTCGTTCGAGCGGACCCTCGCGTTTGACCTCGCGCGTGCATGCGAGCGTCACGTGAGGACATAAAATATTTTGTCGCGCCGCGACGATTTACCCTCACCGCCCGCTATTTGCCCCCTTCTTTCCAGTAGGGGGTCAGAATGATAGAGAGGGGGGGAGGAGGAGGAGGAGGAGGGGGAGGGGGTTGCGAGCTCGACAAAAAATCAATAGGCCGCCGCAGGAAATTGAATTTGGCCCGCGCGAACTGGCCCGGCGTGTATCGCAGCTGCGTGGCGGTCGAGAGAAAGGAAAAAGTGGGAAAACGAGCGCGAAGGAAATAGCCGCCTGTCGGTCGAACGCGACCGAGGCCACCTCCATCGAGATTCACTCGATTTCTAGCCCGGCTGAAAATGTGTTCAACCCTTTACAACCGTACGTCTGTTTTCAGTCATCCGATGGATATCCATTCCACTCGTACGTCTATCTGCACCTCCACAATCCCCCCCCCCACCCCTCCCCCTCACTCCCTTCTCGTCGATGAAACTAGATGTGTATTGCGATTCTTTGTGCCCCCCCCCGTACATTTGCTGACACGGAATGTGATCGATGGGGAACGCAGTTCCTTTTTTTTTTTTACTGCTTCTGCGAGTCCGAATGTTTCTATTGAAATCGATCATTGCTGGTATTTTGTTGCCCTTTGCCCGTTTCTGTGACTTCACCGTGAAATGGCTATAGCAAGTTATAGCCTAACCTAGACCTGGCCGAGTCCTCACGATATTCGGAAGCTGAGTTAAGAGGGTCGTTACCGTTGTCGATGCTGTTGATCTACTTACAGGTTAAGCTACTAGTTCAGCTAGTTCAATCGGTCCAGTAGTTAGCCATCCAAAGCGTTGTTATTATGAATATGCTATGTTCTAAATGTTTAGTAATATAGGAACATGAGGCTACACATTGGAATTGAGGAATAGGCTGATCATTGTGCTCATTCGAATATGTATAATAATTAGTTAGTAGCTATTTATTTGTATGCGTTTTGTTGTTAGAAAGACTGACTGTTGACTAGGGGCTGAAATAAGGCATATTTGTTACGTGTTGGTTAATATTATGTAGGATCTTAGGAAAAATGAGGTATTCCGCGCCGGGAATCGAAACCGGATCCTTGAGGTTGTAGCTGATCAACTCTTACACATACCCACGGAACCCTCCTACTTTTCCTAATCTCCATACAGTATTTGGTCTGGGGGGTCCTGATCCCACACTCGGCCATCCTGCTCCGGCATTCGCACTCGAATGTCCGTCGCTGCGCCATCGCCTCTTTGGCCTCAGCGCCATCAACACAACTCCTCACCAACTTCGTCACTTTTCGGGAACACCATCCTACTGCCCTCTCTAGCAGTTTTCCCTGGATGTGTCCCTTACTTCGCTTCGTCGTCCTTTCGCTCGCGTGCGACCGTCTTCGCAACGCTTGCTTACCGCGTTCGTCGTCTGTCACCATGCGGGCATCGGTGTTCCCCCCATCCCGGACGAGCCCCCAAATGTAGGATCTTAGGAAAAATGAGGAATTCCGCGCCGGGAATCGAACCCGGGATCCTCGCGGTTGTAGCTGATCAACTCTTACACATACCCACGGAACCCTCCTACTTTTCCTAATCTCCATACAGTATTTGGTCTGGGGGGTCCTGATCCCACACTCGGCCATCCTGCTCCTGCATTCGCTCTCGAATGTCCGTCGCAGCGCCATCGCCTCTTTGGCCTCAGCGCCATCAACACAACTCGTCACCAACTTCGTCACTTTTCGGGAACACCATCCGACTGCCCTCTCTAGCAGTTTTCCCTGGATGTGTCCCTTACTTCGCTTCAACGTCCTTTCGCTCGCGTGCGACCGTCTTCGCAACGCTTGCTCACTGCGTTCGTCGTCTGTCACCATGCGGGCATCGGTGTTCCCCCCATCCCGGACGAGCCCCCAAATGTAGGATCTTAGGAAAAATGAGGAATTCCGCGCCGGGAATCGAAACCGGATCCTTGAGGTTGTAGCTGATCAACTCTTACACATACCCACGGAACCCTCCTACTTTTCCTAATCTCCATACAGTATTTGGTCTGGGGGGTCCTGATCCCACAATTATTACTATCAAACTTTCTAATTTAGTTTACAAAGTGTCTCAGGACGGTTGCCAAAAGCCGGCATGGCGTGAATCTGTTTTAAAAGATATGTGAAGCAAGCGAATAACATTATTTCGGTTGATGCTACGTTTTGTGACAACAAAACAGTAGAATTGGTTGGTCATGATCAGACGCGTCAGCCGTTTCCTATTCCACAGCGCGTGTAACTACTGAATTATCAAACTCAAATTTCTGAGAGAACGAAACGTCAGCCAAAAGAATGTTTATCGCTTGTACCAGTACCAACCTAACCTCAAATCAACATGGATTATATCTCCTTTTGACAGTTTGTACGAGACTAATGTGTACTTGCAACAAAAATTTGACAAAGGTTAACTTTGTTGACCTTGACAACATATGTCAAGGTCATCCGAGTTGACTCCCCTTAACGTAACATTTACCAAAATATGTTACTAGATTTCTTGCCTATTACCATTTTTGTAATGGATTTATTATTACTCAAATCACCGTTGTTAAGATGATTGATGTCCGCGTATAAAATACAATCAAGCAAATTGAATTTAACGTATTCAATTTTCACCACAAATCAACTTGGATTATATCTCCTTTTGACAGTTTGTACAAGAATAATGTGTACTTCCAACAAAAATTTATCAAAGGTTAAATTTGTTGACCTTGACAACATATGTCAAGGTCATCCGAGTTGACTCCCCTTAACGTAACATTTACCAAAATATGTTACTAGATTTCTTGCCTATTACCATTTTTGTAATGGATTTATTATTACTCAAATCACCGTTGTTAAGATGATTGATGTCCGCGTATAAAATACAATCAAGGAAATTGAATTTAACGTATCCAATTTTCACCACAAATCAACTTGGATTATATCTCCTTTTGACAGTTTGTACGAGAATAATGTGTACTTGCAACAAAAATTTATCAAAGGTTAAATTTGTTGACCTTGACAACATATGTCAAGGTCATCCGAGTTGACTCCCCTTAACGTAACATTTACCAAAATATGTTACTAGATTTCTTGCCTATTACCATTTTTGTAATGGATTTATTATTACTCAAATCACCGTTGTTAAGATGATTGACGTCCGCGTATAAAATACATTCAAGCAAATTGAATTTAACGTATTCAATTTTCATCCAAAGACAAATCTTGTAAACGGTTCGTCAAAAGATTACTACGTGCTCGCGTTTCTGGTAATATCGCGGGCGATCTGATAAGCAGCAAGAAGGAACGATATGTACTTCTATTTCTCAAACAGAATTTCTCCAACGTCTGCTGGTTTCGTTTCTTCAAGTGCACAGTGTAATCTAGATGTGGCTGAATATTGAAAATCCAGGCACGCCATTGCTTTCGTTCCAACGATGGAGCTAGTTTCTCAAAAATGCGCTTCGAACGAGCGAAACTCTAGATTGAAAGAGGAGCGTGTGGAAAATAGATTAACGGGGAGGATATTTGAGATAAAACCACTGTTAGGTGATGAATTACAGTATACACTCCGAGTGTCGCTCCGTGTGTATCGCGTCTTGTGTTTTCTTAGTTTACTCACCTTCTTCGTCGCTACCGATCATGGCGTAACGCTCGTATCCCGTGAGATTCCTGACTGCGCCAAGCCCGAAATCGTCCTTTGTCCACTGAATGGGCCCTTTCTGATCGAGGACCCGGCAAGGAAGCGTCACACGACTGCCAATCACCGCGGTCTGATCCATCGGCTCGATCGCGAACCGTTGATAAACTACTTCCGTGGTCGTGACCGGCCTCGCCGTTGAAGCCAATGGCGACACGTTCGTCATGTTCGTGGCGGATGTTGTCCTGGTTCCCAGTGTCAGTAGCAACGGGAGCAAGATCATAGACGACGTCGATTGCGGCGCGGCCTTCGTTCTCCTACTGTAAAACAATCGTAACAGCATTCTTAGACACAATTGTCAATATCAAGGTGCGCGTCAAATTGAGGATGATGTGAACAAATTTTTCGACCAAAACTAGCGTCGAACATGTTTTTGTAATGTAATGATCGTGTTCTGTCAACGAATGACTAGGATTCTCGATCATACTGAAGCGGAAAGGATTTTGAATTATGAAATGGTGGAAAAAGGAGAAGGTAGCGTTTCGTGTTAGGCCCGTTAGAGGATTCGTCAGTGAGGCTATCTAGCGGACCCGTGCCTTAGGCGCGGGATGTCGCAAGGACGGCTTAGGACGGTATATTGTATACAAACACAGGAAGATTCAGGTAGTAGCGAGAAAGGTGTGTCGCACTATCCATCTATTGGCGAATATAGGAGGAAGCCGCCACAACACCAAGGTGGGCGTCAAATTGAGGATGATGTGAACAAATTTTTCGACGAAAACAAGCGTCGAACATGTTTTTGTAATGTAATGATCATGTTCTGTCAACGAATGACTGATTCTCGATCATACTGAAGCGGAAAGGATTTTGAATTATGAAATGGTGGAAAAAGGAGAAGGTAGCGTTTCGTGTTAGGCCCGTTAGAGGATTCGTCAGTGAGGCTATCTAGCGGACCCGTGCCTTAGGCGCGGGATGTCGCAAGGACGGCTTAGGACGGTATATTGTATACAAACACAGGAAGATTCAGGTAGTAGCGAGAAAGGTGTGTCGCACTATCCATCTATTGGCGAATATAGGAGGAAGCCGCCACAACACCAAGGTGGGCGTCAAATTGAGGATGATGTAAACTAATTTTTTGACGCGACAAATACTAGCGTGGAACATGTTTTTGTAATGTAATGATCATGTTCTGTCAATGAATGACTGACTAGATTTTCGATCATACTATGGTGCAAATTGAAATTTTCGAAGATCAAGGTCATTTCAAGGTCATGTTATTATATATAAGTAAATGTATCTTTCTATCAGCTACACGATGAAATAATAGAAAAATGTATTTATGTGTCCAAAAACACCCATGACCTTGATAACTCCGACAAAAGTGACCTTGAGGAAAAAATATTTTTTGCATCCCAATAAGCTGAAGAGATATTTAAGTGGCCTTACTTGAAAGGACCACCCTGTATATAATAAACTTGTAGATTATAATAGTATTTCTTGATTAAAACACTTCATAACAATTGTATTCTGAAATCGGACATTCGACACGCAATGACCTAATAGCAAATAAATGTAATATATGTTAGCGTCAATGTGTTTTAAGCCATGTGTTTTAAGAATGACGTTATGAGAAAGAGAGAGAGAGAGAGAGAGAGAGAGAGAGAGAGAGAGAGAGAGAGAGAGAGAGAGAGAGAGAGAGCGACGAGTGCGTTGCACAAGGATTGGGACTCTGCCCTGAAGGAGCTGGCCACGGAGTGGGCAAGGCACGGGGTGCCTTCTGGTAAGAGGACTGTGTTGGACCGCTCAGCACTTACCCCAGAGCCGTGAAAGAGCAGAGTCGCGATTAATAATATCTAACAAGCCTGTAACTGTTTGTTAACTTTTCCTTTCCAAGTGTGTTCCGTCTGAACACACACGACATGCAAATGTTTAAAATCCTGCTTGAAGAATAATCATTTAATAATCATTACTTCAAAAATTGATTATTAGTCTGTAGAGGTTGTTGCACACATTTACATTTTAACGAGTTACTTCATAAGAATCAGAACAATGGAATAATTTCAAGGTCATTTCAAGGTCATGTTATTATACATAAGTAAATGTATCTTTCTATCAGCTACACGATGCAATAATAATAAAATAGACTCTGCCCTGAAGGAGCTGGCCACGGAGTGGGCAAGGCACGGGGTGCCTTCTGATAAGAGGACTGTGTTGGACCGCTCAGCACTTACCCCAGAACCGTGAAAGAGCAAAGTCGCGATTAATAATATCTAACATATAGATACCATATTCTTGTTATTTTGTACGTCGTCAAATTGAGATAAGGAAAGTTAATTTACGAGAAAAGTTGAAACTGCAGTCAAAACCGATAACACGACGTTGTTGAATAATACGGGTTCTAAACTAGTCCCGCAATGGGTGTCGAGTCCGCGAAATTCGTGGAATTCCGATGTTCTCAATCCCCGAAATAGTCCCGACAGTTACGGAATTTTGTGCACCGCTAGCTGCAAGTTAATAAACTCTGTTAGGATCAACCGGATATAAAATGTTCACAAGAGTGATTACTGTCATCGATGTTTCAGTTACAGTTACCGAGTCAGAGGATGAACCTATCTTCGGATGACAAAATGATTTGGCAAAGCCAATGTGCAACGAGACCGATCAATCGTTCGATCACAAAGGTACACGAACGAATTCGGTTAAGGGTAGTTGCGAAACTGTTTACAGAGACTGTTTATCTCCAGCTAGCCGTGACGCATAAACTAAACGCTAAATATCGTACATCCGCATAACAATTCTTCCTGGCCGCGCGGGGGCACACGGATTTATCCCCTGAAACATAGGCCCACAATTAAGGATCACCATGAATTCTGAAAGTGCACAAATCTCCGTGTAACGGCCTGATGTTTACGGTGTCGCGAGCCCGACTCGCCATCGTGAATCCTCTACGGCGTGGTGTGCCGATCGAACGGCGAGCGGTAGAAGGGGGGGGGGCTCGACGAATGAATGATCCAAATTGTGGAATAAAGGTAGCATTAACAGCGGTGCATGCTCGTAACGCGCCTACGACGCAACGACGGGCGATTATCGTTAAAAGCGTGGAGAGTTCGTTATTTAACGCATTTCTTCATTTCCCTCTGTTTCTGCTCCACACGGCCCTCCGCACCCCGCCGCTCGAAGCTTGATTTACGTTCTCGTAGACGGCGACGATATCTCTTAGTCTGGTTCGAGTCGTCCTTATTTATCTTTACTCTCCCACCGGATTCGGAAACGGGCGACAGAGAGAGAAAAAGAGAACAGAGGCCGAGGGAAGTTGTCGCCGTAAATGGGACGATAAAACTATAGCCGGCACGACGGTAGCAATTTATTATTGCGCTGTAGAGCGCACGGGCAACCGTGCACGTGATGCCACCATTATGAGGAGAGTCGGAGGAGACCTTTTTTTTCCACTCTCCCCCTTTTTTACGAGGGTACTGCTGGTTTGTCGTTGCAGCGAAAAAATACGCTGGCTGCCGGCAATTATTACGCGGGCTGTTTTACGAGAACAAAAAGAAGGCTATCTTGCTGTCATCGGGAACGGCATGGTGAAGCGCGCACGGCACGCCAGACGATCGAGAAATACAATGTACTTTCGTAAAAGTCGATCGTGCCGCTCACTCGTTGCACGACAATTAGATTCACAGACAGAAGCGGCGAGGATCGATAAATCGCGATTCCTCGTAGCGCCGCAGTCCGTTCCTCGCCCCCCGTGTTTTCCTATTCCCCGTACCTGAAGAAACAAGAGCCAACCCCGTCGGATCTTCGCGAAGAAACTGGGATGACGATAAACGGTTGCACGTGTATCCACGCCGCGTTACAATTTACGCAGCAATTTCTCGCTCTGTTGACCCAGCGGGCCGCGACGGACATGGCTCGCGCCTGCCAGCCCAAGAAGCACAACAGTCGGCCAACGAACCATTCTCTTAATCGTTTCATCGACCCCTCAATTAACTTCCATTGGTCTGATCAACGATTACTCGAAGCATTCTACTCGGCGTCAGCTCCGACCATCGTCTCGCTCTTTAAGGGTCTCTGCACACCCATCCGGGATGGGCCGGACCGGGATTTAGCTAGTCAGTTTAGATAGTTTACTTTAAGGAGGTGTGGAGTCCCTGGAAACATTGTTTTTGGCAGAGGGAAATGCCAACGCGCGCTCGAAAGTGCAAGAATTAGGGCCCCTCGGTCGCGCGAGGGAACAATCGGTACCACACCGGATCAGACATCCCGGAGACCCCTGCCTATACCAAAGCTATGTAAAAAAACTCTCCGGGGCCCGTCCCGGAATTTAGCTAGTTCGTTTAGATAGTTTACTTTAAGGAGGTGTGGAGTCCCTGGAAACATTGTTTTTGTGCGAGACACCCCCGTTTGGACGCCATCCGATTGGACGCGTTCCTTTTGGACTACGTGCCGATTGGACTCGTGTCGTTTTAACGCCGTGCCGTTTGGACTCCATGCCGATTGGACTCCGTACCGGTTGGACCTAACCTAGACCTAACCCAGACCTAACCGTACATTTCACAATAAAATATCACCATATTTAGAATTCGAAAAGCAATGATTATAAAATTTACGGCACCCAAATGTCACGAATCCAAACGGCACGGCGCCAAAATGTCAGAAATCCAACCGCAATGGCGTCCGAACGACGAGTCCAATCGGATGGCGTCCAAGTGGGTCATCCCCTTTTTGTGCTACGCACAGAGGGAACTGTCAACGCGCGCTCGAAAGTGCAAGAATTAGGGCCCCTCGGTCGCGCGAGGGAAGAATCGGTACCACACCAGATCAGACCTCCCGGAGACCCCTGCCTATACCAAAGCTATGTAAAAAAACTCTCCGGGGCCCGTCCCGGGATTTAGCTAGTTAGTTTAGATAGTTTACTTTAAGGAGGTGTGGAGTCCCTGGAAACATTGTTTTTGTGCGAGACACCCCCGTTTGGACGCCATCCGATTGGACGCGTTCCTTTTGGACTACGTGCCGATTGGACTCGTGTCGTTTTAACGCCGTGCCGTTTGGACTCCATGCCGATTGGACTCCGTACCGGTTGGACCTAACCTAGACCTAACCCAGAACTAACCCAGACCTAACCGTACATTTCACAATAAAATATCACCATATTTAGAATTCGAAAAGCAATGATTATAAAATTTACGGCACCCAAATGTCACGAATCCAAACGGCACGGCGCCAAAATGTCAGAAATCCAACCGCAATGGCGTCCGAACGACGAGTCCAATCGGATGGCGTCCAAGTGGGTCATCCCCTTTTTGTGCTACGCACAGAGGGAACTGTCACCGCGCGCTCGAAAGTGCAAGAATTAGGGCCCCTCGGTCGCGCGAGGGAACAATCGGTACCACACCGGATCAGACATCCCGGAGACCCCTGCCTATACCAAAGCTATGTGAAAAAACTCACCGGGACCCGTCCCGGATGGGTGTGCAGAGACCCTAAGCGCCCATCCGGGACGGGCCGGACCGGGATTTAGCTAGTTAGTTTAGATAGTTTACTTTAAGGAGGTGTGGAGTCCCTGGAAACATTGTTTTTGTGCTACGCACAGGGGGAACGGTTAACGCGCGCTCGAAAGTGCAAGAATTATGGCCCTTCGGTCGCGCGAGGGAAGAATCGGTACCACACCGGATCAGACATCCCGGAGACCCCTGCCTATACCAAAGCTATGTAAGAAAACTCTCCGGGGCACGTCCCGGATGGGTGTGCAGAGACCCTTATCGTTTCATACCGCGAGGAGGCCCCGATAGACTCGACTGGAAGGCCCTACAGTATTTTTCCCGGAGGTATAGTGGTGGACTCGAAAGCAGTGGAATTTTCTCTTATTGGTTGATGTGTCACTGTTTTCCTCATTCATCGCATTCTTCTTTCACAAAAATTGTGTTGGAAGCGCGGTAAATGTACTAAGCACGTCCGAACTGATTGACATTTCAGTAACAGCTAATAAGAAATTGGAAACACACGCACACGATGGAGGACGAAATTATTCGTACACAGTACCAATGCAGAAATAAAAAGAGGGTAAATGTTACGTTAAGGGGAGTCACCTCGGATGACCTTGACATATGTTGTCAAGGTCAACATTCTGAGTAACCGTCTTGAAGTTTTAGCCGGCGCTCGTTGTTTATTAAAAAGTTACAAGAAGAAGTTTTGCACCGAACTAAACAGGCCCATGTCGATTAAGAACATATTCTAACAAAAAACAGCCTGAGGTGTGGTGGAAGATTTTGTTGTCAAAACCCGGTAGCGAACGCTTTAAAACAACTCTCTGTTGTTATATGTTGCTACACAGTGCGTATGGAAACATCAATCAACGTCGAGACCGGTCGAAGCTGATGCGAAGGGACGATTGCTGTGTCAGGTGGGAGATGTGCTCTAATACGACAGGATTATCAACGGTAGGTCTTGCGCGAACTTCCGTTCGTGTACTGGTGTCTTGGAAAGGCACGCAAGCTCAGAAAATCTCATCCGCTCGTTACACGTCGCGGCCGTGTTTCTTCGGGCCGAGAAGTTAGTCGCGGAGCAGCGAGTCAGCTGGTTCTTGCCGCGGCATGTTCCGTTCCTCGACAAAGAGAGGATGTCGTAAGACGCTCGTACGACATCGTGGCCGGCTGCTTCTTACGAGCTCAATAGGATAATAACCCCGAGGTCGGTCGACGCTACCGGTCGAACGGACCGCTTCAATGGATACACGCGAGTAATGGCCGTAATAATAATTGCGCTTGTGCCCTGCGTTCTCGCCAGCCCCCCCCCCCCCCGTGCTCTCTCCTCCAGTACGCCGCGCCGACCGATGCCGTGCGTCTCGGAAACTTTGAAATGTGTTCGGGCTACAGGACGCGTCCTATGTGGGCCACGTTTCCTGTCGTCGTTGACAAATGCCTGGATCGGCTGCGGCTTTGCGACTCAAATCGATACCGGCACTTTAACGCGTTCACCTGGGCTTCGCGCTTTAGGAACTTGTTCCCCGCTACCCAACCTGGTCGATGCTGGAAACCAGAGAATTTCGCACGTCCTATACATGCGTGTACGGCAAATACCATTGTGGAATTAAAACCGACACAGTTGCGGCTGCTTGTTAAGATCGTCGGGTAAGAATACAGGGGTTGATTTGCGTTCATAATTTTTGGATTGCAGGCGTGAACGACAAACACAGGATCCATGCACATCATCAAGAAGAAGGCGGTGTTCCATTCTCGTGACGAGAGCAAGCGGTAGTTTCAGCTTTATTAGTCTGTAGAGTTTACGAGATTGTGCTACTTTCTGGAATGTTGTGATTTAGCTATTTTCGCGCTCTCGCACTCGTTCTCCAAACTGAAGTCAATCTCTGTCAAGAAAACTTTGACCATCCGCAGTCCCCAGTGGCATTCATACAAATGAATGCGACTCGTTACATGTAAAGGTCCATAATTAGAGTATGGGTTCGCGAAAAACTGGAAATGGCAAATCTAATTACTGACCACGACACGGTCAGGGAGACCTATCTGTGACAAATGTTCCGTATGTGGCCAGGTTCTTGTGGCCAAGTACTTTAAAATGGATTTTCTAAATTATTACCTAAATACTATACACTTTTTACAAACAACGCAATGTGGTTACAGTGTAACGCTATACGGCGCAATACTATGTACACGAATATTCAAGATGGAGATGATAGAGGGTCCAGGTTATTCCATTTGACGAACCTGGCCACATACGGAACATTTTTCTTCTCTACGCTATCGAGATAGGTCTCGTTACTCTTACTTCATGGAACGAGCCAATAAACTTGTTTGAGCGGAGAAACTTATTCACCCATCATCTGGGCTCCATTAATGTTTCTACCTGATGTTTATTGATAGCATAACTGGATTTAATGACGAGGAACGGTCTAAAAACGTGTTCTGTCTCTAGGCTGGTATCAAAAGATGGCGATTCTCTAAGTAAGCACATAGGTTAGGATTGTGGTTTGCGGAAATTGCTTGTATATCTCGGGAAACAAGCGATGGAGTTACGACTGATATCCTTGTATTTCAAACTCATAAGAGGCCATCGAACCCCTAACGCTTTGAATCCCCTTCCGCAGGATAATGCAAATATTATTCTATTCGTGAAACGTGGCTTTAACCAGATTTCGGGGTGTAAAAGATCAACAAATTCCTTGTTTCGAATGATCCTGCCTGAAATAGCTACCACTCTGCTAACACCTACAAGCTATGCAAAGACAAACACATGACACACAAAATGTGGAATCATATTGGAAAATTTATTGATACACAGGGTGTCCCATGAATTTTGAAAATCCTTGAAATGGGCGGTTCCTGAGGTTATTCGAATCAACTTTTTCCTTAGCGGAAATGTTCACCTCGGATTTGTTAAGGAGTTATTAACGAAAACCACGGACCAATCAAAGCGTGACTATAGCGAACGGATTCCGGGTCGGCGACGGGTTACGCGGAACGTGGCTTTAACCAGATTTCGGGGTGTAAAAGATCAACAAATTCCTTGTTTCGAATGATCATGCCTGAAATAGCTACCACTCTGCTAACACCTACAAGCTATGCAAAGACAAACACATGACACACAAAATGTGGAATCAAATTCGAAAATTTATTGATACACAGGGTGTCCCATGAATTTTGAAAATCCTTTGTTGTTCCTGAGGTTATTTGAATTAACTTTTTCCTTAGCGGAAATGTTCACCTCGGCTTTGTGAAGGAGTTATTAACGAAAACCACGGACCAATCAAAGCGTGACTATAGCGAACGGATTCCGGGTCGGCGACGGGTTACGCGGAACGTGGCTTTAACCAGATTTCGGGGTGTAAAAGATCAACAAATTCCTTGTTTCGAATGATCATGCCTGAAATAGCTACAACTCTGCTAACACCTACAAGCTATGCAAAGACAAACACATGACACACAAAATGTGGAAGCAAATTCGAAAATTTATTGATACACAGGGTGTCCCATGAATTTTGAAAATCCTTGAAATGGGCGGTTTGCTGAGGTTATTCGAATTAACTTTTTCCTTAGCGGAAATGTTCACCTCGGCTTTGTGAAGGAGTTATTAACGAAAACCACGGACCAATCAAAGCGTGACTATAGCGAACGGATTCCGGGTCGGCGACGGGTTACGCTGAGCGTGGCGTTGCCATTGGCCGAATCAGAATTCGTCTGCTGTAGCCGCGCTCCGATTGGTCCGTGTTTTTCGTGGATAACCCCACAACAAAGCCGAGGCGGCCATTTTTGCACAGGAAAAAGTTACTTGAAACAACCTAAGGAATGTAAAAAGCGATCAGGTGTTGACAAAATTTCAAATTAAACACTCTGTACGATCAACCGCGATTAAAATCCGCTTACGTTCAATGGTAGATATCGAAATTGATGAAAATTAAAATACACCAAACGTGGGTTTATATTCCATTAGAAAAATTGATTCCCACGAACAATTGATACATGTTTCAAATAACGCGGTAAAAGTTAATACTTTTCATTAATTTCTACGCCGCATTTAACAACGCGCGAATTCCGGGGAGATTTGTTATTTAACCAATCGAACATTATAATTCAGGGATTACGTTGTTTTCCCCAGCGGCACGGTAAATAATCGTCAGACGGTCAAAAATTTCGAGAATTTACGGCGGTGCGGCAGTATTTTTCTCGCAGCCGCGCGCCGCGGCGATCCGTTACATCGATGTCCCAATCTGCGGGAACGATGGCTCGCAAATCAACGATTTTTTTACCATTACTGCTACGATTCCGCATTTCCGATACATACCGTTCGTTTTGTTGCCGTTCCAAATTCTGGGATACTAAAAAGCAAGCATTCCACGAGAGAAAAAAGACGAACATGAACAAAGAAATAGATACGAGTCAAAAAACGTTCATGGAAGATAGCCGAGGTACTATTCGTTATGTGCTTATGCAGAGTATCAATTATGGGGAGGAGAGATAATTGAACCGTTCGCGACGCGGCAGGACGAGTAACGAAGATAATTCATTGTAACGGGCAGCGATTACAAAAGGTTGGATGTTCCAGCGAAACACGATCGGCTGTTGTCGAATTGAGGCCAAACAGCGCACACCATGGTCCCCAGTATCAATTGGCTGAATCACACGCCCCCTTTGCTTTTTATCGCGGTCGTGCGTCGAGATTTCGCGCGGTTTCAATTTCGAGCCGCGCTGCCGTCTACTATTGCGTGCCGTATTCTGGCCCATGGTCCATCCATCGAGCACACCGTGCCCGTACAATGTAACCGAGCGCCCGTAGATCATGTTCCACCGATAAAACCCTGTCACTCGGTGGAGACTCGCGATAATTAATTGCCGGCTGCTCATTCGAACAATTACACCTGAATGCCGTAGCAATTATCGGCGCGAGGTACCAACGACGCCCGCGTTTCAACAAACGCACTTGTTTGTCGCCTGACTGCTTACCATCGCGAGTCATCGAAATTTTATCCAAGATAAAATTATCCGCCGACGCTACTGTTGCGTTCCGTTAATTACTATTTTATTCGTAAGATACAACGGAACTTCATCGGGAACGCGTTGATAATGTACAGGGTGAGTCACCCAACGTTTGTACCTCAAATATCTTTGTTGTTTCTAAAGATACGTAAAATATGGTAAGGACAAAGTTGAATGGTAAAATGGGGCTGACACGATGCAAAAAAAAAAAAATTTTGTTTTTATGTCATTTATTTAGAGATATCAAGGTCACCTTGACTTTTTCAAATGGAACCACCCTTTATTAAACACCTACAATGATAGTCCCTTTCATTAGGAATTTATTCATTCACCGAATATGAAGTCCTGTCGAAATGCAAGCGATTCGAATTTTTTGTCGTAAATATTTCATCGAAGCGATTCGAAGTGATTCAGATCACATCACTAGGCATACAGGGTCTACCCGTTGAGATTTGTCACTTAATTCCTTGTCCTTCTTAGGCATTTCCGGTAGTGCAATTAAACAATGTTTTAGACAGAAGTTCATCAGCACTTGGAGAGCTACATGTTCGTATATTATTAAATCTGAAAATGCTTTTTACGTATAAAAGTGAAGGTCACCTTGACTTTATACGATTTAATTTTTAAATAGCACCATATGTTTTGGATATCATAGGATTGTTGGTGACGTCGAGGGGAATTCAACAGTGTATTATACTATGACCTTGAAATGATCTCAAACTCGAAAATTTTATACAAACGTAATTTTAATGAAAAATTATTTATTAAACGGATAACATATCAAATCTTTCCGTATTTGAAAACTTACTCATTCTGAAAGATCAAATTGTGATACACTAAACTACGACTGAAGCAATACTACCTGATTAGATGGATCATGAGACGCCCTGATTATGTCGAGAACGAAAAATCTAATACAAATAGCGGAGTTTTCAGGACTTACAAAAAGCAAGAATTAACAATAATTTCGATTCGTTTCTAATGCGCGGTTAGCGAAACTAGAATGAAAGTATTTGTAATATAATAATAATCATAACGCGGAAATGAACCAGTTGCGCCTTCTATCTAGACCGTATTGCAATTAATAGAAAACGGCGCTCGTAGGTTCCAGGAACGCAGGGGTAAATTATCGACGATAGCATAGTAATTATAGTATGAGACTCGCGCAATAGTCAATTTATGAGCCAGCGAAGCTAATGCGCAACCTCTGCGTTGCCTCAAACCACAGTTGCTTCGCTTAGTTGCCCGGGATTAGTGCGATGATTGGTTGTAACGGTTGCGGCGCTTTCGAAACAGAAATTGCGTGTAGATCTGTTCGTGAGTGGCAACGAGTTTTTTTCCCGGACGGTTAAAACTGCATCGTTACGGGGCGGTCTGTATCTGACGGATGAAAATCGAACGCGCCGACAGGGGTCGACCAGGCCATCAGGTACAAGTCCCTGTCGCCCGAGCCATCCAAGAGTCACGCCGAGACATGGCGTCTCTGATCAATTTGTCATCGCGTGACCCAGTATCAAAGATACGAGTCCCTGGAGGCTGTAGCTTCTGGAACCATCCGGTTTACGTATACATGCGCTGGCATACGGACGCAGCCCGATATCGTCGAATCGGCCACGTTATGTGCTGGAAACGATAGTGGAGCTAGGTCGATTCTCGCATTCGATTCCACCCACTGTTATTTAACGCTCTACGATCTCTGTGCTCGTTCAACAAACACCTCCCAGCTACTTCATTGCACTACTTTGCTTCCGTAGACTGCGCGATGGCCGAAACAGTTGCTGCGGACCATAAGCCTCGGAACTTTGGCTACCTCTATCCTGTCTCCGTTAGCATTGTAGAGGCCCGGGCGTTTTATGTACCTCGTATAAATACGTGTAGGGGATAAACATGTGCGCGAGCTTCTACCAGCGGCTGGTGATCGTCTGAAACCTGCGATACAAGTAGTCTTCACTTTTACAGAATAGTCTATTGTGTAGTTTCGTTTTAAACTCGTTTTATTCGATGCTCGCAAAACTCCGATGTTATCAGCTAGGTAGGGTGTCATTCTACTCGAAAAGAAAGGACCCGAGGTGGTCGTCTTCGATTATAATCTATAATACTATTGCACGGTGGTAGTATAGATGTTTCTAATGATATACACAGGGTGTCCAACATAAATGGGAACACTAAAATAGACATAGGCAATAAAAAACTGAATTTAGTGGATATCACCTTTTTGACCTTGAAATGACCTTGAGCAAGAATAATCATGTTGGAGCGGATAAAGTGTGGAAGTTTAAAACTTACGCGTTGTTTAAGGCGGGTTGACCTTTACATATCATAATAAATGTTCGAAATGTTGACCATCCCCATTTATGCAATATTGCAATCTTGAGTTAAATTATCTGTAGGCATTGTCGATTTCCTGAGATGTAATTGAACGTCGAACCAATTTAATCAAGGAACTCTTACTGGTATAAAGTATGCTGCATTTTTACGCCAGGATTTGTCGGGCTTTTTAGAAGAAATTACGTTATTCGATCAGGAGCGCATGTAGTATCAACATGATGGTTGTCCAGCGCATTATTCTAAAGTTGCTAGAACGGTGCTAAATACGAAATATCCTGGACGCTGGATTGGGCGACGAGGAACAATTCCGTGGCCAGCCCGTTCTCCGGATTTGACACCATTGGACTTTTATCTATGGGGCAAGATAAAATGTATTGTGTATAAAGGTAAACCCACAACGCAAGAGGATATGCGGCAAAGGATTACTGCAGCATGTGCTTCAATTACGTCTCAGGAAATCGACAATGCCTACGGATCATTTAATGCAAGATTGCAATATTGCATAAATGAGGATGGTCAACATTTCGAACATTTATTATGATATGTAAAGGTCAACCCGCCGTAAACAACGCGTAATCTTTGCTGAAACACGTAAGTTTTAAACTTCCACATTTTGTCCGCTCCAATATGATTATTCTTGCTCAAGGTCATTTCAAGGTCAAAAAGGTAATATCCACTAAATTCAGTTTTTTATTGTCTATGTCTATTTTAGTGTTCCCATTTATGTGGGACACCCTGTATATATATAGAGTATTAGGTTTAGATACTTCAAACATTACTTGCGTACCTTCATTTTACGTTAATCTACCGTATCCCCTAGTGGGCTTTTTCTCTTACTGGTGGAGGGATTAAGCTATCTCGTTTCTGCGGCAATCATTGCAGATGCATGTGTCAAACTTCTAGCATTTTATTCAGTGACACCGGGTGTCGTAAAATGGGGTCTGTGGCCTTTAAAACGACCTCCCAGGAACCTCGAATCAAGCGATAAAGGTTCCGGGATGTTCCCCTATTGGAAAACTTGGAGATTTTTTAGGGGATCTAATCTAAGCGTGATCTCCTTGTTTCCAGATAAACCTCAATCACGACAACGATCCCTCCGAGAGACAAACAGAGGGGGTGCGATCGGGAGTGTATCTTTGAAAACGCCACTGTTTTGCTTCGCCCTCGTTGCGCCAGTCCTGATAACTGCGAAACCGTAATATCTATCTCGCGTACAACCTTTCAATTTGAATAATTCGATGAATAAATTTACTCGGACATACAGTTCCGGCAATTGCAACATCCCCAGTATTTCCTTTCGTAGGTTGAAGCGCGTATCTCTCGGGGCGTCTGTGTCCACGCCGGGCGCTATTTAATAACTTTTCATTGGCTTCGTAACGAAGAATGGCGAACGAATTTACATCCGGCGTCGCGATAGCCCACGGGAGAGATTCAGCCTCGAGGACGAATCCGTTCGGAATCGAGGGTTTATTTTCAAGCTGATCGCCGGTAGCAGTAGCGTCGCCATTAGCGGTTTCTTGACTTTTCGTGCTAAGGCCAAGGCACCGTGATCCACCAGACAAGGAACAAGATCGGATGCGACCAGCTGACGCGTGAAAAACCCACAAATTAGGTTGAACCACTTCGAATATATCATTTTTGTCGTGCCGGGACTCCTACTAGAGCCAATAATCCATAACCGGCCGACAGTTTTCGATTAAATATCTATTAACCCCGAAGGTTTTTTAAAGCTGCCGAGCGAACCGAGTCGGGAACTGGGTCGACCAGGTGTTCACCACGTTTTGCGCCCAGCCCGGCGTGGCTCGGCTCGGCGTCCCGTTCAAATATTAGGAAAAATCTCCGGTGGCAATAGTTCTTACCATCGCGCGGCTGGTCCGCCCTCCGCCGTGCAACGCCTTTTGTTTTCTGTCGGCAGAGGCAAGGGGCGTGCGGGTCACTGGGTGAAATTGATTTATTATCGCGCAACTGTTTTCACGAACTTTGCGTTTTGTATTCGTTCCGTGGCAGTATTCATGGTGCAACGAAAACTGTCGGGGTCTGCGCCGTCGCCTAGTCTAGTAACCTGGCATGGCCCAGCCTGGGCTGGTCTCGCCTCGCCTCGCCTCGCCTTGCCTCGCCTTGCCTCGTCTCGTCTCGCCTGGCCTGACTAGATGCAGCGGGTTAGCTGTTGCAACGCGGACGCATTGTATGCTCACACAACAATCAACATTGGCCGTGTGTAGCTCCACTGGTGCCTCATACGGGACCTACAATGCTAAACTTGACGTGCGTATCGCGTGTATCTAGCCAGACACACTGACAACAGCGCGGCGCGACGACGCGACAGCGGAGCTTCGTGCGTCCGAGAACTCGAGACGCAATATCTCCAGAACTCGGTCGGTCCGTAGCTGAAACAGGAACGAAATATGCCGGGTCCATTGCCGTCAACGCACTTGCGTGATCGAATCATCAATGAGCAAAGAACTCTTTCCAGTGTTCCTGTAATTATTGCAGTACATGCACTAATAATACGTCCTCGCATATCTTCGGCTGTCCTTGGTGGCTCGCGATAAACTTCTTTCTTTTTTAATGTTTCCCAAAGGAAATTATCGACCAGCGTTAAATCTGGCGAGCGAGGTGTCCAACCCATGTTACAGCCATGTCCGATCCGGCGATTAGGAAACATTCTACTTAAGGGGATGTCCCACTTGGACGCGTTCCTTTTGGATGCCGTGCCGATTGGACTCGTCGTTTGGATTTGTGACATTTGGACGCCGTGCCGTTTGGATTCGTGACATTTGGGTGCCGTAAATTTTATAAACATTGCTTTTCGAATTCTACATATGGTGATATTTTATTGTGAAATATATGGTTAGTTCTGGGTTAGGTTTGGGTCAGTTCTGGGTGACACTGAAGGAAAGCATAAATGCAGTTCTGGTGAGGAAAAGAAAACTCACCTGCCCATTGGAGAAAAGGAGCTCAGTGCAGGGAGGAATTTGAGTGGGTAGTCTACATTCATAGGAGTCCCACACGGCCCTCGGATTGAAATACGTCCGAAGGTTTTTGCGTAAAAGCATTCAACCTCCCTGCACTATAAACAATAAAAAAGAAAGTCCGGGTTAGATCTCCTGCCAGGAGGAGGAGCTTCGCCGCAGACGGGGTCTGCGGCATGACCGTTCACCGAATTGCCCAACGTCCAACCACTCACAACTCTAGGAAACTAGGTAGCATGGCTCGGTGAATGGTGTCACCCTCTATTCGGCTGGGCGACCGACGGATATTGGCAACGCGGCCCACAAACCGTCTACCAGTCGGGTGGAGGTTAAACTCTTTCGGTAATGCGCCGCTCTTTATGAGGCAGAAAAGGTCCCACTGGGCCTAATGCAGCCTTGCATCTCGGGACCGCCCGGATGTCCGAGAGCCTTAAGAAAATAAATAAATAAATAAATAAATAAATAAATAGGTCTTGGTTAGGTCCAAACGGCACGGACTCCAAACGGCAGGGCGTTAAAACGACACGAGTCCAATGGGCACGGAGTCCAAAAGGAACGCGTCCAATCGGGATGCGTCCAATCGGATAGCGTTCAAACGGGGGTATCCCCTACTTAATACTTGCCGCGATTGTCAAGGATAATGTGCAATGCACAGGACTTGGAACATAGCTTGAAATAAAGCCTGTTTTAAAAATATCTTAGTAATTATTCATTTTAAGTCATACTTTGAGAAAAAATATTAGACATTCCATTTAATAAACTGATGGTGACCCTCATATTGTTGGAAACATTCTCTGTCGTACAACAAATAACTTACGAGTTTTTTTAGATCGTCACGTTACGAGACTCGCCCTATACAGTTTTAAAAATGTCCAAAAGTTTGGATAGACACATTCCTGATATTTTTATAAAGCCATATAAAATAGTCGTTTTTAGTGCCCCGTAAACCTAGTGTTAACACCGCGCTCTGTGTCCAAGTATTTTCAGTGGATCCGGTGCAACCTCTCCCATTGCGCCGGAAGTGCAGCGATACTTATACCGCGCCGCTCGTTTCACCGCTCCCGGCAAACGTCCGTTGTTTATTTAAGTAGCGACTGTTGTCGAAACACGCGTGGGACCCGGCACCGGCATCGCCACCGACGCACAATGTAACGAGTATACGGGCGTTCCGGACAAAACTCGTAACTTCTAAACTAATCAATTTTCGATTTAAGACTTCTAATACTTTTTTTTAAAGAGGATACAAAGACGCTTCGATTGATGAAAAGAATACATTTTCATTAAAAAAATTTGGGGTGACCTTAATTTTTTATTAAATAAAAAGTTTTTTGCCAATTTTTTCAATTGCAATTCGTTGTCACATGATTCCCGACTAACTTTTTTTGAAAAATATTTTTATCAGTTTATCAAAAAGAGGTACTTTCCGGTACTTTTTTTAAAACTCAAGTCACAGTTGATAAACATTTAATATAAAATGTTAAGACAAATTGTTAATATTGTAAAAAAGTAAGTCTGCAGTCCGGAAGGTCTTATGATGCTAAACATAATTGGTGAAAATCAAATGAATCAGACAAACATTTATGAAATGGCATGTGTTTAAAGACATTCCACCAAAAAGTGGAATAAACTTCATGCATAATTATTAACAAGTTACAAACTTCAATAAATATTATAAATAGTATTAAAATCTACGTTCTTTTATGAATGCTTTAAAATATGGTAAACTATATATTTTAGACTTCATTGTTTCGACTTTTGCCCATTGCTCGTCACACTGTGCGACACCAACGCCGCCGGCTGCCGACTATTTTTATGGAATCTATACACAAGATCAACGAATGTGCACGCCGACGTCCTGGATCTCTGTTTCTCTCAGCTTCCGTTGCGCATAGGGTTGCGTTTCAGCTACTCGAGGAGTTCGACGATACGAATGCTGCCCGATCCACGATGAAACGCTTGTTCTAATAGTATACTTGTGCCGAATGTGCACCGACGCGTCATGAAGTATGCAGTTAGTATAGCATACAACGGTCCCTCTTGTTGATCTCTTCACACATTCAGTCGGTTCGCCGTATTGTTTTGCATTTGTTGATGCAGCCGTGTATAAACTATGTAAAGCATCGGATACGCCGTTCATGCTGTTCTTCCCATTTGTTGTGGGAGTTTCCTAGGTCGCTTTCTTTCTATTACTTGGAGAATGTAGATGTATATCTTCAATCTCTTGGCCTTTATTTGTTTTTTCCAGCGCGTTGTGCGAGACCTTTGGAAACTTTCGAGCCAGATTGCGAAAGTTTATATGCTTATTATGATGCACGAGTTGTTAAACGCAGTAAATTAGAAGTTTAAACTTTTTGCAACTATGCAACGCTATAACAGCTTCTCTCTGGGTGACGATTTATTAAGGAAACGCCACTACAGAAATAAATATCTTTTTCAAACTGTACACCTGAAATTATACCTGTTATACCTTCCACATTTTAGCCGCTCCAACATGATTATTCTGGCTCAAGGTCATTTCAAGGTCAAAAAGGTGGTATCGACTAAATTCAAGTTTTTATTGTCTATCATTTTATCGTAAAAAAAATATACTAATGCCTACAGATCATTTAATTGAAGATTGCAATATTCCGTAAATGAGGATGGTCAACATTTCGAACAATTACTATGATATGTAAAGGTCAACCCGCCGTAAACAACGCGTAATCTTTGCTGAAACTCGTAAGTTTTAAACTTCTACATTTTATCCGCTCCAACATGATTATTGTTGCTCAAGGTCATTTCAAGGTCAAAACGGTAATATCCACGAAATTCCATTTAAAAAAATATCGGTGACCTTGAAATTTCATTCGAAAACGCGAGATAAAAAATTTTTTTCTTTACCATTATATTTGCCCCCTGCAATATTATATATTTAATTATTACTTGAAGTACTTATATGTTCGGTCAAGTGCGAATGCTAAGAGCGCGAGTCGTCGTTGGTCAGCTGTTGTCCTGTGACGAAATATGGAGTGACGCGACGACCGCACGTCATAATATTGTTCGAGGAACGACGCTTTTTCCTCGCCTAACTGACATATGTATGTATGTATATCCCAGCTCATACTTTTGACTTATTTTCTGTAAGACTATATATTTAGGGCGCGCAGTGGCTCAGTGGGCTCAGTGGATAGAGCGCGCGACTACAAACACTGTGGTCGTGAGTTCGAATCCCACCGCCGTCAACTCTGGAAATTCTTCTATGTGATATTATACTGCGTTGCCCAAGGTGGTTCGGAGCCCACCTTTATAAACTGTAGGTCCTTCACGCACACGTTCATACACACACACAACACACCCATCGTACACTCACCGATTACAGTACCGAATCTCATTGTTCCACCCCTGTCGCTAATGACCCTGGCAGTTGAAGCGACGTTAAATAACAAAATAAATAAATAACAACAGTTGAATTTTTAGGAATTTATAGATGTAAAGACAAATCTCATAATGTGAAGACTGTTTTCAGAGTCGCCATTCGAGTGCAAAGGGTTAATACTAAAGCAGATACGGTTAAATGCATAGACATCGAAACATCAATTTCAAAGTTTGAGTCGCGTTATGAATTTCTAGTTCGTCCAAGCGTACCACGGTCAATTCCGCCGTTATTAAAGGGTTAATGAGATTTTAATCATTTAACGCTATGCGGAGTGTTGCGCCGATACAACGATACCTTTAGCGAAGGGATCGAAACTGTTTTTGCTTTTCGATCTTAGATATTAGTGATCGTGAATTAGCATAAAGGTACACAGACTAGGTACCACTGTTGGTATAGTATAATCAAGAGATGTGAAAGAACAGGTTAATCTATGCTCGAAATTGTTTCACCAAAGTTATACGCTTCAGCATCAATTAGAGAAACGAGTCGCCGGTATTATGCAGTGAGTCTCAAAACTGTCGCAATGGTTTGGTCGCTTGGGTATATAGTCTCGGTTTTTTCGCGCATGCGCGACTAAATGCAGCAACGTACCGTACGTCTTATGTTTGTGGGGGAAGTAGGGGAGAACTGTTATTGGCGGGAAACCGGACAGAAAAGTGCAAGACGCCACGACGAGACGACCGTACTTCGAAATTTTGGTAAGTTAATGTTAATATATTCGATTTCATAATGGCAACTAGTATTGGGGAAGGAGCTACTTGTCAATGCACATTTGAAAATCGAAAAAAAATTTGCGAAACTATGCGGGGTGACTAAGGTACCCCATTTTAGCCCAACTTTGTACTTTACTGACGCTAAAATCGTCGCGCATGCGCGAGAAAACCGAGACCGTATACCATCACTGTGTTGGAGGCAGTGATGCCAGTAACAACCAGAAATGGTTGTTTTTTCCTCTCCTCCTTTTCCCCTTCCACTACCACGAGCACACTCCAACGTCCCCCACTAAGATCGTAGACACTGATATATATATATATATATATATATATATATATATATATATATATATGGATACGGTATTGCCATAAGCCGGCTACACAGCTTTTTGTCCCGAATTGAACAGTAGATTTGGATGCCAGCGCCGCTATCGTTCGACCGGTGTACTGTACCCCTCCTACTCCTCTTCACCCCGTGATCCTCCATATTTCGCCATGTGTTTGCGTATATATATATATATATATATATATATATATATATCAGTGATCGTAGACTGGTCACGTGACGTGCCGCGCAACGTATCACATATTACTCTGGTCATCAGAGAGGGGGTAAACTGTATTCCCCTCGATTTAACCGATTTGTCGGCACTGATTGGAGAGGGTAGAGTTCTGATGTCAACAAACGCTGTTGTCTTATTAAAAGGAGGGTTCCAATGTTTACAAACTGACCTCAACGCATACTAAGACCGATTGGAAGCAACACTATATCAGTCCGCTTTTATCCGTCAATCGCAACAGTTTCTCCGCTGTAACAAAGACGCAAACAGCTGCATTCTCGTAATTGTTAACTCGAAAGAAAAATGGAATTTCAACTATCGAGAATAAAACTATTACCAGCGAAAAATCTTGAAGTTACTCGAAACAATTTTCTCGACTGTTGGAAGGGGCAAAACTGTGAAACGGGAAATCTTCTTTTCAACTATAACATTTCTACCATCTTAACTCTATAAAACCAAGAACAGACTTCTTAATGAATCCATCAAGCAGTAGAACTTTCGAATAAAACTCGGATGCGGCTACCTAGTGATATTTTCCCCGATCTACCTCCTCGACCAACTTCGCAAGTTTTTCCTCGATCTCTGCAACCGTGACGTTTGTTCATGTAATATTGTGTCGCGTATTGTAACATCGCGCGGTAGTGGCAAGAACGCCAACGTTTAAACCCGTTGTCCAATTGAGTCGTGAAGAGGAAAACAAATATAATCTAGACATAAGACCATGAACCATATTTTATCCGGGTTTCTGATTCAAAGCCCCTTTTTTGAAACAGCATTTCTGACAAGACGATTTGCGAGACTCGAGGACAATACTGGTCCGGACTCTGTGCGCATACCGGGAGCTTAAGCGCGTTACGTGTCTCTTCCATGCAGAGGAAACATCCTGGCTGTCTCTCGTATCCTTTTCTTACGTGGCCAAGTCCAAACATCTCGTTGAACGATCCAGGAAAACAAGGTAACCCCTGTGTCACGGCGCCCGTCACTCGTCCAGCGAAAATCGCTGTCCTAATCCATGAATTTAGAACGTGTGATTTAGCGTCTTGAATCCAAATTCATTCCAGACGGCGGCGACCACGAGGAATAAGTTAGATTGAAACTGTGATACCGTAGATCAGTGATCCTGTTGATTACGCCAATTATTACTGGATGCAGAACCAGATTCTCCATTCTGCACCGGTTAAACGCCTGCGAATCTTTCCCATCCCGTCGGATTCGACAAGCTCCTACTCTCTAATTTATCAGGGTCCGAGCGGTAATTGGTTTTACTAATAGATACCGGTTGATTTCAGTTATGTTCTAGAGATGAACGAGCTGGTTCGCGTTCCCGTTAGTCTTCAGCATCACACCGGGAATATTCCGAGCCATCAGAGGAAGGGCGGAAACATACTCGACACCGGGTTTTTATAGGCTCTAAAGTCTATCCGGGATAAAACTGCTATTCTAGGGAGTCGTTCGCAATAACCCAACCTCGCTCAGGTTCGATATCGCGCGCCAGGCACCTCCGAGGTGTCACACAAAAACAGTCTGAATGTAAGATAGAGGCGGGGTGTCCGTTGGGCACCGCGAATGTCCGTTAGCGGAATCAACGTGACTTTAGTCAAATGTCTGCTTCTCCCACCAACCTCTCTTTCATGCAGCGCGCACGTTCGTTGCGCACGCTGATGTCTCGTGTCTTTGCTGCCCCATTGTACCGCGCTTGATGGAAGGGGACAGAGGGCGCCACGATGTGGACGGTTTTGCCTCAATTGAGGCAAAATTGCCCATCTCTGCTTTAGGGAAAAGACGATCGACAGACGCGCCGTAAGAATGAACGTGTGTGTGAATGCTCGTTGCCCCCTCTCCCATGAATCACGCGATCAGCGGGCGCGAATCGCCTGTTGGCGAGATCGATCGTGCGATTGACAAAAGACGATCGGCCAAGGCTTCGTGGTCAACGCTGTACGATAGTGATGGGCACGGGTGGAGCCCCTCAAATGCCTGCTTCTCCCACCAACCACTCTTTCATGCAGCGCGCACGTTCGTTGCGTACGGTTATGTCTCATGTCTTTGTTGCCCCATTGTACCGCGCTTGATGGAAGGGGACAGAGGGCGCCACGATGTGGACGGTTTTGCCTCAATTGAGGCAAAATTGCCCATCTCTGCTTTAGGGAAAAGACAGACTCGCCGTAAGAATGAACGTGTGTGTGAATGCTCGTTGCCCCCCCCCCCCCCACGAATCACGTGATCAGCGGGCGCGAATCGCCTATTGGCGAGATCGATCGTGCGATTGACAAAAGACGATCGGCCGAGGCTTCGTGGTCAACGCTGTACGATAGTGATGGGCACGGGTGGAGCCCCTCAAATGCCTGCTTCTCCCACCAACCTCTCTTTCATGCAGCGCGCACGTTCGTTGAGTACGCTGATGTCTCGTGTCTTTGTTGCCCCATTGTACCGCGCTTGCTGGAGGGGGGCAGAGGGTGCTACGGTGTGGACGGTTTTGCCTCAATTGAGGCAAAATTGCCCACCGCTGTTGTAATTTGTAATTCAGGTCTTCATTCAATTGAATTACAATGTAACTCGTAATTGCAATTGGAGTACAATTATAAAATACTATGTAATTAAATTAAGGTGACCAATCATCCTCCATTAGGAAGGACTGTCCTTCTTTTGACGTACCCATTAAAATAATAATTAACCCTTTGCACTGGAGCAGTTGAGTCGTCATTAAAAATTGCTGTACACTATCAAAAATATTTTTCACATTATTAAATTTGTGGCACGAGTACGATTTCCGTGGCCCCTCATTGTTAGGTTATATTTGAGTTCTTGCGGTTATTTCAAGAAAAAAATGTATATATAACATAGTGTTAAACCGGACTGGTTTAGCCTGTAAATTAGATTTCCTGTTTTTTATAAATCTGCAAAATATATACAGACCTTTTTTATAGGAAATTGAATTTCCTATAAAAAACAGTACAATGATAACCCAGACCTAGCCTAACCTAACCGAGCCTAGCCTAACCTAAACGACAATAATATTCACTGCTAATTGAGTTGTAATACATAGACATTTCTTGAGTCTCGTATAAGCAGTTGTGAGCGGAGCCTTTACGTTCCTCGACCATAAGTTCGGGAGAGAGGCACTTGTTCTGTAACTTCACAGAAATATAAATATACTCGGAAACTGCGCAGCTGATAAAAAAAATGTCATACGACATAAATTGTTGGGAATTTAATTTTCTACAAAAAAGATCTCTTGATATTTTGCCATATTCCGCATAGTTACCGAGATATTTGCAAATTTATAAAAAACAAAAAATCTACTTTACCGGCTAAACCAGACCCATTTGACACCATGTTATATATACATATTTTTCTTGAAATAACTCCAAGAACACAAATATAACCTCAAAACGAGGGGCCACGGAAATCGTACTCTCCCCAAATTTTGTTTATATTTAATGAATTATTAACATTACCCAGCCTGTAACTCGGAGACAATAATCGCACGCGAGACGTCGAAGCGTGCGGCAACCATGATATACCAGTCCGATTTTTGCTCCCGGACTGACAACGTTCTCGCGATTGTTATTGTTCCCGATGAAACATCGAGGCCGGGGGCGAGGCGGTGCAATATTACTGGCGTAGCTAGTCAGAGGAGCCGAGCGGTATGTGGTCGTTGGAGGGTATTCAGCGGTGGAATTAAATAGTAGAACAGAGCGCAGAATTCGTTTCGAGAATCAGATTTCACCAGCCGCGGGTCGATGGCAGAGCGGGCCCCACGTGTTCGCCTGTAAGGAGGGGGGCTGGTAAACGCCGCTAACGTTTCACGGAGCGGCGCGCGACGCAGCGTAGCAAACCGCGGCTGGTGTCTGCGTGGTTCCGGCGTTACATACGAGCGTGTACATATGTAATGCGAACCGCGGCTCGTGTCTCTGTGACGCATACATCTGCAATGCAGAAACGAGAGGACCATGTAAATTCAATATTTGTGACTGGACAGGATGATCACTCTAGAAGGGAACGACCAGGCCACTTAAAGGCTTGTGCACGTCGAGACTGGGTACGTGTTCGGCCATGATCGACCGTTCGCCGAACATTTCGTCGATTGTTCGAGGCGTGAATAATTCGCAACGACTCGGACATTCGGAATGCCCCGTGTCTATTAGAATTTCAAGAAAATGAATAATCCAGGATCTTGTAAAATATTAGCTTTCACGCGGAATGAGTTCTCGATATCCTGTCTATCCGTTCCGTTGCCTCGAATTTCCACGACAACGTCGATCGATGGGTCTAATTTATATTTAAACGGGCCTTCACGGGGGGCAACGTCTGACGCGCAAAGAAGATGGCAAGCGAACGAACGAACGGGAGAGCTCGTCGCCCCCGTGCTTCCGGCGTTAATCACTGAGCCAGTCTCATTACGTGAATCAAAATATCCGTGATAGACGCGATCGTAAGTGGCGACGCGACGTCGTTCGCTTACCTGTGTGCCCGTGCGTGCGTGAGCATCGGTGAGCGTGCATAAGCTAGTGGAGGGTTTGTCAGCCGGCAACCCCTTCTAGGGTTGACCTTTCGCCGAGGCGGATCGATATTGTGAAACGATATTTCCTCATTACGGTCCCGCGCTGCCACCTCGACTCGCGGGTATAAATTTCCTCGCCGAAAACAGTCGGACACGTTTCCATCCAACCATTCTCGCCCTCCCGACGAGAGAGGAGAAAAAAGGGGGGGGGGGGAGAAAATAGGAATTGTCTATTACGAAGGCTCGCGAGCGACGAGAGAGGCAAAATGATTCATGCGAGATTACCGTGTGCACGGGGCGAACGTGTACGCGTAGGAATAGAAAAAGGTTAGTGGTGAGCGGTCGTGGGGGTTTGAGGAGGCGGCGGACATTGGGTTTTGTGTAGCTCCGAGGAAACTGTCTCGAGATAATTGCAGCGTCTCCACCGTGATTTTAATAAATGCGGAGATGAATGAAAGCGGTGCCTTGTCTCGTCGTGAGTAATTCTTTTAGCGGGATGAAAATTAAACACGGCGCCTTGCGAAACGAGATAGAAAAGGAATACTGTCCTTTCCTTATCCACCACCGGAAATATGAAATATTTCTGCACGGAATAAAATTATTGCGAGTCCGACATTATTTTGCCCGGTGTTTAAACGGCCTCACGCCGCGCCGCTCGCTACAACGGCCACCCGACTATTTCTATTACCGAGGCCGTCCACCTACACTCTATTATCATAGGCTTCGTTATTCCATCACGATCCGCCCCTCCGATTGCGGTCTAAATTACTTTATCTCGGAAAACGCCTCGGCTAAAATGAATCGGATATTCCTTGCGGAATCCGTTGTTCCGATCTACTCGATAAGCTTCTAGCGGGTATTGTGAATTACGAAAAGATGGAAAAAACGAGATGAGAGAAGCATTTCGTTCTAGGCCCGCCGGAGGACTGGTCAGTAAGGTAAACATAGTGAAAATCCTTGAAATGGGTTGTTCCTCAGGTTATTTATAGTAACTTTTTCCTTTGCAAAAATGGCCAGTTCGGTTTCGTTAAGGAGTTATAGACGAAAAACACGGAACAATCGAAGCGCGGCTGCAGCAGACGAATTCTGGCTCGGCCAATGGCAAAGCCATGCTCGGCGGAACCTGTCGCCGAGCTCGAATCCGATTGGTTGTTGATTTTCGTTAATAACTCCTTGACAAAGCTGAGGCGACCATTTCTGCAAAGGGAAAAGTTAATTTAAATAACCCCAGGAACCGCTCATTTCAAGGATTTTCATTATTTTTGGGACACCCTGTATACAGGGGGCACCTAAATGGGGACACCTAAATATCTGTCGTATTTACAGTCCTATCAGAAAACATCAGAGTGACACTATTGCAGGGTGCAAATATAATGGTAATTTATAATGGTAGTTTTTAATGAAATTTCAAGGTCATCGGTTTTTTTTTAAATGGAATAGTATATATTTTTTACGATAGTATGATAGACAATAAAAAACTGAATTTAGTGGATACCACGTTTTTGACCTTGAAATGACCTTGAGCAAGAATAATCATGTTGGAGCGGATAAAATGTCGAAGTATAAAATTTACGTGTTTCAGCAAAGATTACGCGTTTTTTACGGCGGGTTGACCTTTACATATCATAGTAATTGTTCGAAATGTTGACCATTCTCATTTATGGAATATTGCAATCTTCAATTAAATGATCTGTAGGCATTAGTATATTTTTTTACGATAGTATGATAGACAATAAAAAACTGAATTTAGTGGATACCACCTTTTTGACCTTGAAATGACCTTGAGCAAGAATAATCATGTTGGAGCGGATAAAATGTGGACGTATAAAATTTACGTGTTTCAGCAAAGATTACGCGTTGCAATAGTGCCACCCTGTATACAAACAAAGGAAGAATCAGGTAGTAGAGGGAAAGGTGTTGTCCCTCTGTCCATCTGTTGGTGAGCATACGAGATAGCCACCACAAGATGATCAGCGACGACGACGACGACAACGAGGACGCCGAGCCGCACCGTTGCCGTCGCATCGTATCGACGACATAATCGATGCATAAACCAGTCACCGATTAACGATGATCCAGCTGGCTCGATGTCCTTTCTGCGATTGACGTTTCGATCGCGTGCTAGTCCGGCCACTAAGGCCACAGCAATACACGGTAATTCGATTAATCTTCGATTAATTACATGCATCGGTTCGAAGGGATAACCATACGATGTCCTGTATCCAACCCTCCGATCGGTGCACTATTACAATCACATTGGTAAACGGATATCTAAACTTAAGCATCTGTTCCCATCCTCTTGTCTAAAACTTGCGTACATCATGCCAGGATGAAATTACACGTCGATGAAATAGGGCACAGGATGATTACAGAAGTTCCTGTCTAAATTTGAATATAAAACACCAGCGGTTACACGTTAACCCCTTGCACCCGAAACTATATAGTTACGAAAATTCTCCCCACTAAGATTTCTTATGGCAAAAATAAAGTGGATATTTCGTAAATAACCTGCAGATGTTGCGTATATTTCTTGAATACGGAGAAATGCGTATAATAAAACTTTATGTTATTATATCTTTACCACAAAGACCTTTGCAATGGAAGAGAGAAATTATTCCATTACAGTAAATCCTCTATAAACGTATAAGCCTCGGGGGGATAGTTATGCGTTTATCTGTGACGGGTAGCTATTTTTTGGGCTTCTAAGGCCGAGCCGAACGTAGAGAAGGACAGCGCGTGTAAAGCGAGACCACGCGCGGGCCTTTGAACTGACCCGGCGACTGCGACTCTCCGCGTCTCTTTCTTTCCCATACGCTATCCTTCCTTGCGCCCGAAACGTTCATCGTCATTTAAACCACTAGATACTACAACAGTATTTACACAGTTGAAATCATATCGTGTTTGGTCTTTTTTTAATGAGAAAAATGCCACGAATATATCGATGAAAGTTTCATAAAAATATAAGTAATAATAAAAAAATTTTAATATTGGTGTTACATTGTCATGACGCACGGGCCTTTGGATTGTGCCGACAACTGCGACTCTCCGCGTCGCATTAGTAGTAGCTCACACCGATATACCCGAGCCGAGATCAAATTACTAAGTGGAGGGGATATATTTTATGCGTTTATAGAGGATTTACTGTATTCTGATTCTTATGAAGTAACTCGTTAAAATGTAAATGTGTGCAACAACCTCTACAGATTAATAATCAATTTTTGTAGTAATGATTATTAAATGATTATTCTCCAAGCAGGATTTGAAAAATTTGCATGTCGTGTCTGTTCAGACGGAACACACTTGAAAAGGAAAAGGTAACAAACAGTTACAGGCTTGTTAGATATTAATAATCGCGACTCTGCTCTTTCACGGTTTTGAGGTAAGTGCTGAGCGGTCTGACACAGTCCTCTTACCAGAAGGCACCGCCGTGCCTTCCCCACTCCGTGACCAGCTCCTTCAGGGCAGAGTCCCAATCCTTGCGCAACGCACTCGTCGCTATCTCTCTCCCTCTCTTTCTCATAAAGTCATTCCAAACTTTCACTCATCTGTTTCACATAAACATCCCCATGACGGCCGATAGCCGGAAGACCCAGCGCGGTCGCCTGCCATCGTCCATCGACGGTTCTACAGTATTTCACCGGTAATTGTCCCAAATGTCTCCGACAGAATTGTCCCTGAGATATCCCCACTAGTGCGGGGTATACCCCCTTGAGGGGCCGTGCAGCTCGAGAGGCCTCGGTCGCCGAGGAATATGACTCCATGCGGCTCTGGTATATCGGTGAGACCACACTAATCCGAATTTCCAAATTCTTTATTATTCATTATTTTTTATGGGACTTCGATGACCATGTTCATGAATTTCGGATTAGATATGTTTACATTTCTCGGTGACCGAGGCCTCTCTACGTTCGGCAAACCTCAAACAATGATATCCCTCCGGCAGAATTGTCCCTCCGCAGACCCGTGTTGTGGACAATTATCGATGAAATACTGTATTTAGTCTCAAGCATCCCACTTTAAGGCCTCACGCAGGCCAAGATCCTGTCATAAATCCTTCCAGGCCTAAGTGACGCCTCGAAACAAATCCTCGATCTGGCTTAAAAGAATTGACGCTAACAGGCTCGCATCAAAATGTTCATCGTCCGAACGGAAGCTCAAGCTTTTTTTTCAGTCGGAAAGAACTGGGGTCGAACTATCGCAGTCTGGTAAGTAATTATCGTTCTTACCTGAATTTCACGTTCCAAATCACTCTTTCCATTCAATTGAGCGCAGTCAAAGTTTGGCTATTAAAGCGCCGCTAATTATTACTTAATTAACATCGCAAATAAATCGGGAAACTACGAATCGCGTGTTTCCACGGGTAGCGTACGGTTCGCGCGCGATCGATTGCCGGCTACATCGGTTTCCAAGATTATTTAATAAGCTCTATAACAAACCGCGTGAGCGGCCAGTGATTTACGTTAAGGGCGGAAGGCTCGAGAATGATTTCAGGCCGACGCCGCTGTTCAAACAACCGCTGATCAAACAATAACATCGTTAAGTCGATAAGTGGAATAATTAGAGTATTGATAACCATGTTCGAACGGATGAGTGGATCGTAAAAACACGGGTTGTTAGCTCAACGAACACTCTCGACCCATCGACGGACGAGTACTATTTGCGCTTGCGACGTCGTCGGTTCATTTGAAGATTGGCTGCGGACAGGTTGCGGGAGTAATCACGCGAATCCATCTTTCTGTGTGTATACCAACACAATGGGAGAATGTTTCGTTGGCTATTATCACATCTATTTGCGAGATCAGGGACCTCCCAGACCAAATACCACCGCATGGAGATTGGGAAAAGGCGGAGGGTTCCGTGGGTGTGTGCTGGGGACCTGATCAGCTACAAATCGCCGAGGTCCTGGGTTCGATTCCTGGTGTGGCCGGTACCCTCCTTTTTATAAAATCCTACACTTGGGGGTTCGTCCTGGATGAGGGGAACACCGATTCCTGCATGGTGGCGCTAACGACGGTGACAGACCACGAACGAAGTAAGCGAGCGTCGCGAAGATAGTCACAAGTGAGCGAAAAGCGACGAAGTGAAGTAAGGAGCACTTCCCAGGGAAAAACTGCTACAGAGGGCAGTGGGATGGTGTTTCCGAAAAGTGACGAAGTTGATGACGATCTGTGTTGGTGGCGCTGAGGCCAAAAAGACGATGATGATGTGACGGACATTCGAGGGCCAATGTCATTGCAGGATGGCCGAGTGTGGGATCACGGACCTCCCAGACCAAATACCACCGTATGGAGATTGGGAAAAGGCGGAGGGTTCCGTGGGTGTGTGCTGGGGAGCTAATCAGCTACAAATCGCCGAGATCCTGGGTTCGATTTTTGGTGTGGCCGGTGCCCTCTTTTTTCTAAAATCCTACATATTTTAGTTTCTACTGAATGCTTTATCCATACATAGACCACCCGTGTAACGCGATAGGAGATCTGTTTGGAAAGATAGTGTTTCCTCGATAATTGTCCTAAACATGGGTTCGGCCAGGGACAATTATCGTGCGGAAGATACTATTATTTGACCTCTGCCGAATGTAAGGACGGACAGCGAAGCACGGGAGTCCTCGGTTGCCGAGGAGTGTACCATATAATACGGGTCCGGTATGCCGGCGTGACACCACTACTAATCCAATAACAAATCTTCTTTATTTTGCATTATTTTTTTATGGAACTTGCACCAGCATATTCGTGGCATCTTTCTAATGAAAATAATACCAGATATCATTCCGATGATATTTACTTGTGTAGTGAACGACAAAAGTTTCGGACGCAAAAGAAAGTCTCATAAAAAAATAATTAACAATAAAGAAGTTCTGTTATTGGATTGCTAGTGAGTAATCTTCTGGTTTCATACCGACACATATTCGCACTCCTCGGCGACCGAGGTCTCTTGGTCCCTCCACGGTAGTGGGGATAGTTCTGGGACAATTACGGGCCAGCTCTTTTGGACAATTATCGATAAGACACTTTAGATCCAAAAGGTATTTCAACACCTACATATTGATTTTTGAAAAATCGTCACTGAGCAAACTATGATCATTTCGTTAAACAAATAGTAGAGCAATAAACCTGTTATTACTATTGTAAGACTATAAATAAATAGTCATCCAGCAGTTAGCTTTACAAGTTTGTCAAGCGAAATGATTTCACTCGTCAAGCGCAACATTACGTATCCGTTTCATCATATGACGGTCTTTTTAAGCGACGGCAATTCCAGTTTTATCGATTCTAAAATCCGCTTTTAAAAATTAACCCACGATACCCGATACGACAATTGAGAAGAATCTCTCATTAAAAGTTATTAAAGTCCTTACGATACTGCAATTAGCTATAATTGCCTCGCGAGCACTCGATAATTTCGCGTGCCACCGGTCCGAGGCAATGGTCGATTATCGAAGAATATTCCTGTTCTGTCCAAGGGTAACTGTGAAAAAATACGAAACAATTTGCGGCCCGGCAAAAGAGCGCCGGATAGGTTCAGAAACGGAGCGCCGTGATTCGATCTTAATTTGCGGTTCGGCGGGGGGGGGGGGGGGGGTTGATGGTTTTGCTGGGATACACGTCAATCGTTTTTCTCTCTATCCCCCGTGCCCCATCCTCACATTAATTGAAGAAGATGGGATAAAAGGAAGCCAATGGGTGGTGCGACGCCTAATCCTGCCGCGGCGTAATAGATTAACACATCCCCTCGAGACGACGTCGTCCTCGCAAAAAATGCTTGCGGGACAAAAAGCCCGGGGAAACGGGCTGAAAGGACCAGCCTATTACAGGAAGTTTGAAGAGTCACGGGATAAATAGCTTCCATTATGGGAGATGGCTAGGCGCTTCCATTCTCCATACGATATTTATTTATGCGTACAATGGCAGGGGCCAACGAGGCGCGTGCACTCAAAGCCATCCTGGAAACTTTGTTATCCTTGCCGAGTCCGTGGACGTTACGATATCATAGACCCGGGAGACATGCATATGCAGCGTTGTCCCAGACTATTTACAGGCATAACCAAAAGAAAGGTCATCCGACAACTAAAACAAGATGAAAATGTAAAGTGACATTTTTGCGTGGAACGCTTCGGTTTTCTGGTAATGGGACATGCAAATTCTTCAGGAAGAGACTTTAGTTGAGTTTTATTTGGATTTTATTACCACTTGGAAACTCTAACAATAAGAAATATTTAGTAGCTACTCTGGCACTACTGATTTCATAAACTTCTTTTTTTCGGATAGTACTGGAATTGTCGAGTGTTAAACGCTTGTATACAGGGTGATCGGTTTTGTCGTGGTCAAGCCGCAAAGAGGGGGATTCTGTACGAAAAAGTAAGTCAAGATCAGAAAATCGTGTCGTTGAATCATTTAAAAATTTTACCGACTTTTAAAAATTTACCGATTTTGGAATTAAAATTGCTTCGTGTACAAAATATTAAACCTCACAGGCTCCTCAAATATATTGTACAAAACATAACCTCCAATATTTTTAGCTGATTTTTGTTTTACACTTTGATTGGACGAATTGCTTATTATTCCTCATATTCTAAACAAATACAGTCAAATTGTAGCGATTCAAGAAAAGAGATTCTACAATGTGTGAAAGAGAAAATGGGGGTTGAACAATAATAAATAACATTGAAAAAGATTAAAAGAATCTTCAAGGAATAAACACCACTCCAGTATTTTCAATAAAACTAATCAAGACACATTGCTGAAAGTTCTACTTGTTTGTTTGAGTGAAATGATATCTTTGCAGTGGCGGTGAGTCATCTTTCGACAATTACAATCGACGGGGTAGCGAAGAAAGCGGCGGCCGGAGACACAGAAAAGAGGAAACGGGCCGTTTGCTTCCGTTAACACGATTGCCCTTCTGGTTCGCCGTTGAACGGCCGCCTAGGATTTAACTTTCAAATAGCCGAGTCGTCGCGAGTTTAATTTCACGATTATTTTATTCGCTCGAAAAGAAGCTAAGTAGGTCGAGGGTGGCTCTTAATCAGCACACCTTTTCAAGAAGGTAATACCGCGCACAATTTTGCTTAGCAGCCACTGCTATTAGTTTCTTGTTCGTTCCGAGGACCGATGTTACGGCTGAGAAGCCAGCCAGAATTGAAAGGAGCCGAGGAAAACGGATAAAAGAAAGAAAAATCTGCCGGGTCCCCGATGTTCCGACGGGAGTCTTGGCAAAATCTCTACGGACGTGAGGCTAAACTTCCGAACACGCCCATGCTGAGAATTGAATAAAATTTTGAAAATAGGTTCCTTTTCGACTAAAATGTTGATCGTCGGACGGATTTTTGGCGACTCGAAAAAAAGTTTTTATAATTTTTATGTCACTCTCTGTCTTACCGACAGAGTCGTAAACAGCCCACATGATTTCATACCTCTATTACTAATTCAATTAATTCGTTTCGCACACAAATTCCTAGCCAGTCCTAACCCAGACCTAACCGAGACCTTTTTTTGCAAAAAATTTCTCTACTGTTTATTATTAAACTAAATCCATTTCCAGATTAACAACAACTTCAGTCCTAACTCAGACTAATATCATTTCCGGTCGCTCTTAAAATAAACTTATCGGGTTATCCACAGTCGTTTCTTCTCAGAAAAGTAGAGAGTCACATTAAAATAGTAAAGAAAATTTGTCGGTAAGGTAGAGAGTGACATTAAAGTGGTAAACAAATTTTTTTCGAGTCGCTAAAAATTATTCTGACAATGATCATCATTATAGTCAAAAAGGAACCTATTCCCAAAATTTCATCCAATTCTGAGTATGGACGTCTTCGAAAGTTCAGCCGGACTTGCTGACACTCGTCAAGGCGCCGACGCCCCCGACATCACTTAATTCTATACGGATTCCGGTGTGTTCATTATTTTGCTAACTTTCGTTAGCATTGCTAATTAGAACCGCTCTCGCGAACTATGGGGGCCGAATTTCGGCAAGTTTTCGCGAGACTTCGTGCCGGATGGTAATAAGAACGGTCATTATTATACTGTTTACAATCTCGTAAGGACGGGAGATCCGCGATTCCGTTGTACCTACCGGAAATTTTGACGTTCGCTTCCAACGGAGGCGCGACCCCTGCCCAAGTCTCCTGCCTGGCGCACGTAATCCAAGGGTCTAGTAAGTTTAACACAAATATTTTCAGCATCTCTACGTTCTAACGATCCGTTTCATTTCGGCGAAAATTTGTCGAGCGATACTCGACTAGCTCAATCAAGGTAATCAGTTGCACTGGCGCATCTGATTCGAGACGAACAGCATTTGTGCTTATGATAACATAGGATGTAAGCAGATACAACACTCGTGCAAAGAAAAATATATCACCAGTCGGGGGAAAAAGTATTCGTACACCTTTAAAATGCGAATAATTTTTTTGCTACTAGTTTGCTACTAATAATCTGATGCTACTGGTCTTTTGGGACACCCCCGTTTGGACGCCATCCGATTGGACGCGTCCCGATTGGTCGCGTTCCTTTTGGACTCCGTGCCGATTGGACTTGTATCGTTTTAACGCCCTGCCGTTTGGACTCTGTGCCGATTGGACTCCGTACCGGTTGGACCTAACCCAGAACTAACCCAGACCTAACCCAGACCTAACCCAGAACTAACCATATATTTCACAATAAAATATCACCATATGTAAAATTCGAAAAGCAATGATTATAAAATTTACGGCACCCAAATGTCACGAATCCAAACGGCACCGCGTCCAAATATCACAAATCCAAACGGCATGGCGTCCAAACGACGATTCCAATCGGCACGGCGTCCAAAAGGAACGCGTCCAATCGGATGGCGCCCAAGTGGGACACTCCCGGTTTTTTGACAGGTGGAGGCCTCAAAGAGATATGAAGGTCAACTCTGTGTACGTAGACAAGATACAATGTGGTTGAATGTTTGTTTACGTTCTGTGACCCTTGTCGGCAATTACAAGAGCAATATGCCAACAACCAGAGAATACACAAAAGTATTCGAAGAGTGCTTCGAGACAATTTAATTTCTCTTGCAGTTGACCTTGAGTGACCTTGAATGACCTTACTTAATTAATTACCTAAATAGGTCATTGTGTTCGCCCTGAAATACTCTATCAGAATGTAAGTAAAAAAACATACTGTTCCATTTAAAAAAGAAACAGAGTTGACCTTCGTATCTCCTTGAGGCCACCACCTATTAAAAACCTAGAAGTATCAGATTATTCAGGTGTTATTCAAGTGTCCTGTTTTAAATGCATCACCCTGTATAACTGTTGATGCACAACGCCATTTGCTGTTTTATTTATCAATCTTTTCAAACATAATTTTCAATTTATTTCTTGTAGACATGGTTAATTCTTCCATTCTTCCTATTGCAACAGTTGTCCGATTAATTAATTTTCCTGGAACTCGGTAATTGAATGACAATTTTGATACTATGAGCGAACATCGCCGTCGCAGGATTAACATTGCAGTAATATTCAATAATTTTGAATTTTCAATCATCTCCCTTTAACGGAGGTAATTTGGTCGCACCATCTTTTATACTATCATGAATAAACTACAAAGTTTTTGTATGGTTGTACGTTTGGAAATTACAATAATTTATACGTATGGGAGTTCGTTTACATGTGCGGCGAAATGTAGAAAGCATTAATTAAGTGTACTTAAAGAAATCAAGAGTTTGCACAGGGTAACATTTTCGAAGGGATTTCCGACTATTTATTTAACTGTGAGAAAACGAACGGCGTAAACGCGGAGGTTGAAAATTTGCGTGTTATATGAAAAGAATATTTCTCACTCGGCAGATTTATCGTTTTAATAAAGTGCACACATTCTGCTACATATTTTCACAGGGCCGGAGGTAACGAGCGTCATTGAATTAGAAAATTAGCCAATATTCTCTTGCCACCGACAAAGGAGCGGCAATAACGGAGAAATGAAAGTCGCATTGACCACCGGATTACTCGTAACTCAATCTGCGAACTGAATTCCGCGCAACCTTCGCCCGCAGAACATTTCTTTCTCCCATTGTGCTTCGGATTAATCCTTTGAAGTATCGACGCGCGCGCGCAACTGAATCACCGCGTACACCGAGAACGGAGGCAGGGAACAATGCGGCGCGAGACTCGAGACAAATAGAAGCGGAGAAGACTGTCTGTGAAATAATGCTTGTTTCCGCAGCACGAACCCACGGAGATTCGCCGACACGCCATTAGTCGGAAGCCTCCCGCGGGAAATGCGAATAAAAATTAAAGCAGATACGCCGGCAGTATCTCCCGACATAATCGGCCAGGCTGCGGGAATTAAAAAACGTAATTCGTGGACTTTTGGAAGATTACGGTGGCCTCGCCGCACCGCGGCGATGTTTCGGCCCCTGTATTTCTCGCCGTACCACCTTCCCATCGTTCCTCTCTTACACCGTGCTCTTCCGCTCTATCGCGAAGGTAATTAAAAATAAGCCTTGGCCCTCGGGGGTCAATTTCCCCACAAAAAGGAACTTTAAGCGACCCGCTCGCTGTCGTTCAAACGGTTGCACTGGGTTACCGGTGTCTCATGATTTTTCTCCTCTTTTGCCAGCGTATGGGTCCTATCTGACCTCGCTCTTTCAAGGCTTCGTGCAATTTACCGGCTTATAGCAGCAATCAACACACAGTCTTTCATCGATAATTGTCCACAACACGGGTCTCCGGAGGGACAATTATGCGCGAGGGATATCATTGTTTGAGGTTTGCCGAACGTAGAGAAGGACAGCCAAGCTCGAGAGGCCTCGGTCACCGAGAAATTTACGTAATCATAACACAACCTAACCTAACATAACATAACATAACATAACATAACATAACGTAACGTAACGTAACGTAACGCAACGCAACGCAACGCAACGCAACGCAACGCAACGCAACGCAACCTAATATAACCTAATATAACCTAATATAACCTAATATAACCTTATATAATTTAATATAACCTAATATAACCTAATATAACCTAATATAACCTACTATAACCCAATATAACCTAATATAACCTACTATAACCTAATATAACCTACTATAACCTAATATAACCTAATATAACCTAATATAACCTAATATAACCTAATATAACCTAATATAACCTAATATAACCTAATATAACCTAATATAACATAATATAACCTAATATAACCTAACATAACCTAAACTAATAAAGTTATATAACTAGTTTAATATTGGCCATGCGCAACATCTTGGGCCACATCTTGCGGCTTCCACTCGGGATCATTTTGATTTGATTCATCAGAACATACCTAATCCGAATTTCCAACTTCTTTATTAATCATTATTTTTTTATTGGACTACGGTCATCGAAGTCGCATAAAACAATAATGAAAAATAAAGAAGTTGTAAATTCGGATTAGTGTGGTCTCACCGATATACGCGAGCTGCATGGTGTCATATTCCTCGGCGACCGAGGCCTCTCGAGCTTCACGGCCCCTCAAGGGGGTATCCCCCGCACTAGTGGGGATATCTCAGGGACAATTATGTCGGAGACATTTGGGACAATTACCGATGAAATACTGTGTTACTAGACTGCGGATTCTTATTTAAAATTGAACAAATTGTACGAAACAGGAGCCGCTAACGAGCAGCTAGAATTAACACACTGTGCATTACTGCTGCGAGAATTTAGCTGTGGAATGTCTAGATCTGTGAGTGAAATAAAGGAATGAGAGACGTATGAATACAGTGAATTCTCGATAAATGTCCAAAACACGGGTCCGGCGACATTTATCGTAAAGGAAATACTATTCTTCGACCTCTGCCGAAGGTAGAGAAGCTCAGCGAAACGTCGCCGAGAAATGTAACACAATACGAGGCAGGCATATCGGCGTGAGACCTCTACTAAATCCAATAATAAAACTTCTTCATTTTTCAGAAGTTTGCCCTCTTCACCGATTTTGATGTCCTTGAAATATATTGTGATGACCTTGAAAACTTGTTCAGAATGATGACCTTGACAACATATTTCAAGGTCATCGAAAACGGTAAGGAGGGCAAACTTCTAAATAATTACCACAGTTATCGTAATACTTTCGATTTATATGGAAAGGTGAAACTGAAATTTTATCTTTATAGATCTAGTGATAGTAGGTATTTTGTGCTACTTTTATTATTTCCTGAAGAAATTGTTTTTTGTCGGGTGACCAGGTCGGGTAACTCGTAGCTTTGCACTACAATAAGTTGTTTCGGTGTATCCAGTCGCGTCACAGTCATGTCGATTGCAGGTTTGTAGGTCGCGAGACTCGAGTACGACGTCGTTGAATATTTAATTGATCCTCGTAGATGTACCTGCCCCCTTCATCGTCCCTCTTTCTCTTTCATTCTCCTTTCGTCACTGTTCCATGGCCCAGTGCCTCGGAACGGCTTTGATGTACCGGTGGATAGATAATTTGCTTTACTGAATGGACGCGCGTAACAAACGCGAGCCGGATGCTTCCGGAGCATGCAAAACTCGACGGCTGAGGTGAGCGGAAGAGAAAGGAAGAGAGAAGGGACTGGGTCATGATGAATATTTGCAAATACTTAACGTATCGCGTAACCCACGGAGATGTTTGGCAGCGATATGAATAAGTCATGAGGGTCGAGACATCGGGAATTGAGACTCTGGGCCGAGAAACGCCGGAACCGGCGGAACAAAAGAAGATGAAAAAGAAAAAGAATTCTCTAACGAACAGAGATCCGGGCGCAGATGGCGGAGTTGAACACTCGAGAGTGTATGCGCTGCGCCGCCGAAATGTATTCCGCGTGGGCAGGTTGTTTCGCCGCTCGCGAACCGGAAAATCTTTAGGTAGATTTGGATACGGTTCGCGAAAGGAAAAGAAACTTAATTAATCCGTGGGTGCAACGGTTCCATTGACTTCGGCGGTCACGTTCAACGCGGATGCGAACACGGACTTAAAGGACTGAGCATAAAGTGGGTTTATGGGTGAGAGGGGTCGTGCAGCGAGCGGGGAGGGATGGTAGACTGCGGCCATGTTGGATGGCAAAACTAGTGCTGCCATCTATATAACGTTGCGGGAACATTGATATGATTTGATTCTGAAAAATGAATGCATAACAAGTGTATTTGTATATATATCTGTATATATATAAAATATTGCACATTCGGCTCCAATATAAATTTATAAATAAATTATGTGTATCTGTTTCCCGCATGATTGCATTGCAAATTCGCGCAACTAGTATTTAAAGTTGCCTACAGATAGCGTTGGGATATAGTGCAAGATTTCACGCGCATGCGCAGCCAAAACAGTAATGTATCTATATCATGATGACAGAGGTAGTGGAGCCCTGAGACAGTTATATTGGCGGGAATGTCTCGATACAATCTATTCCGGACAAAAAGACTTCAGGACGTGTCCTACGAGTTACAAAATATACAAAAAGACACATGTTATACACTCATTTTTCAGAATCAAGTCATACCAATTTTTTAAAATTCTGCTGGGTGCTCAAGGTACCCCATTTTATCGAGACTCTGATTTACCGAGGCTGAAATCGCCGCGCATGCGCGTGGAATCTTGCACCATACCCCAACACTGCCCATAGAGCGCACCACAGTGTTTGCCATCCAAGATGGCCGACAAGTTGACACCCCTTCCGTCTTTCGCCTCACCCCCGCAGCATAATGCACAGACCTTAAGTCCGTGGATGCGAACGAAGCGCAGGCGACGAAGAGGATGGAAAGAGAACGCGAAACTACGGCGCGCGCGATTTGAATGAATATTTGTCACGCGATCATCAGCCGAGTCGTCGGTCGAGTCAATTATTAATCGAGATGATCTTATCGGCTCACACGAAAACGACCACGTCGTCGAACCGGGACACCCCCGTTTGAACGCCATCCGATTGGACGCGTCCCACTTGGACGCCTTCCGATTGGACGCGTTCCTTTTGGACGCCGTGCCGATTGGACTCGTCGTTTGGACGCCGTGCCGTTTGGATTCGTGACATTTGGGTGCCGTAAATTTTATAATCATTGCTTTTCGAATTCATCATATGGTGATATTTTATTGTGAAATATATAGTTAGTTCTGGATTAGGTCTGGGTTAGGTCCAACCGGTACGGAGTCCAAAAGGAACGCGTCCAATCGGATGGCGTCTAAACAGGGGTGTCCCGTTTTGCGGAGGCATTTGTGGCGGCTACTTCCAATGCTCGTCAACAGAGGGACATTACGACAACATCTTTCCCGCTAGTACCTGAATCTTCCTCTGTTTGTATATGTACCGTCCTAAACTGTCCTTACGACATCCCGCGTCTAAGGCACGGGTCCTCTAGATAGCCTTACTGATGAGTCCTCTAGCGGGCCTAGGACGAAACGCTTCCTTCTTTTCCCATCTTTTCATAATCCAAAGCCGCCATACATTCGTCGACGATTTCGCGAGCGCTAGTGAAAATTGTATAATGATTGATAATAATCTATCTATCAAATAGCTACCAAACGAAGCTGGCTGAGAAATACGATGCGCGTGTAATACTCGCGCGATGCCACCAAGAAATCGGTGGAAAATCTGAAAAACGGTTGGGGGGGAGGGCGGGTGGAGTGAAGGGAAAAAAGCGAAACGAAATGAGATCTTGTGTGTCGGTCATAAATCACACGGCTTGGCCTTAACCACTTTATAAACCGTCCTGTGTTATCGATGAAACTTTCAAGTCCGAGCGGTTGCCTCCTATTAAAATAAACCCAGAACCGAGACGGTCGGTTCTCGCATGGCGTCTCCCGTTACGTAACTCTGTGAAAAAGAAAAGTTCGCATGAAGATCGTATATTTCAGATTACCATTAGAGCCGGCCGGCCAGGGATGCACTATATTTCACGGAACCCCGGTGCGTCGCTTGCTCACGCTACCCCCGCTGAACCAAGACCTTGTCTGCCCGTTTATTGAAATCGTACGAGCCGCTCATTAATTTACACCCGTGCCTGTGGAAAATTTTCTATTTAGAGGCTGACGTGATGTTATTCCCACCAACAGGGGCGAATCATCATTAACGCGTTGTTTAAATAGCCACCGGCAACTCCAGCGAGACGGAACCAAGCTTGCTAGCTTCGAGGTTCACTACTAGTTCAGGTTTAGGTTTTACTTCATTTTGGAGAACTCTTTTTTACAGGTAGAATTGTCTCCTGTATAGTTGTACCACCCATCCGGCTACACCCTCTATACAGTAATATTAACACTTTGCCGTCCGGCGACACCGCAGTGGTGTCGCGCACAAAGTATTGCTCAACGGCCGGCGACGCCACAGTGGTGTACAGGACGGCATAGTGTTAATTGCGCATTATTTAATATTTACTATTTACTATTTACTATTAATATTTAATATATGTATATCTTCCAAATTTCATGAAAATAGGGGGCAGGATTGAAAACTCATGAGAGGTAACGATGATATTAGTAAAACTTGAAAATTTATAATCACCCGATAACCTCAAGAACGGCCGGCGCCAAGCGAAGAAATTTTTACGAGACGCGCGGACGGCAAAGTGTTAACATCTGAGGAATAAATTAAGATCGAAGGATGTCGAGATTTAGGCTTATCTATCCGAGAAAAATTTCTACAAATTCTTCAGTAAACACACTACGTGTATAACATAATTATTTAAAATTGCGCAAACACCATAGTGATCATTACCAAATAACTACATAGGTAGCAATACATATATAACAAGGAGATATCGTTAATGAATGTTTAAAGAAATTGAGTCTGGAAATAAAATTGCCAACGAAGTGATAAGAATTTTAGATTTGCCCGTAACTAAACGGCGTGCGCAATAAATATTACAGGAAGATAAAAGATTCAAGAAGACGAGAAAACCATTCAACTCTATCTGTTGCATTGAGTAAACACTTTGGCCGAGGAAGTGTAATGTTCTGGGCAGCGTTAATTATGTCTAGACTACGGGTTTTTATGCAATATAAAAATTGTTTGCATCAATTGCGAGATACATGAGCCATTTAGACATTTACATTTTTTGAGAGAGTTGAGTGAGACTTCAAATAATTTTAGCGAGTTGTGAATTAAATGGTTTTACTGTTCTTCATTTGATCTACTAATTTTTGCCATAAGCGTATAAAATCCACAGTCTAGTTGTGTCTTGAAAATATCAATTCGTAAAATTTCTGCACAAATGAATTCCGAGAAAGACAGACTTAATAGAAGATTGCTTAGTTGGGCTGTTCTTTCTTTTGGAGAACCAGATGTTTTTAACTTTTTTTATGTAGCCCTGTAGATATCGATGAGAACATTACGAATATCTAAGTATTATTGTTAGGAATTCACTGGTTTATAAGTTATACGCGTGTAAACATGAGCAATTTTTTGCGTTTTTAACAGGTTACAGCTTCGCCATGATATTTTGATGTATTTGTCCTTCTTCATGACTCTTTTTTATACTGAAGTGGGCACAAAAATTGCATAGACATTGGAACTACCTTTTACATACGAATAAATACTTTTTTTTTTAAATCCATTTAGAACGATGCTGGTTAAAAGTACTTCCTATTCATTTCTAAAGAAAAATACGTTTGGAAAATCCGATACCAGTTCTTTCACCTGTAAACATCAAACAGGATAATTTTAAAGAATTTACGTCTGATTCGACTGACTAATTCTTCGATGAACCAACGATATTGGAAATGTCAAACGATAAAATTCATCGAATTACTCTAATTTTGCATTGATCCTGGAAGGTTTGAATGAACGAACGATATTGAAAATGTCAAACGATAAAATTCATCGAATCTCTCTAATTTTGTATTGATCCTGAAAATGTTCAAACGTTGATTCGAACGCAGCGAAGCGAAAATACGGTTCGCAATAATCACATGCGATTACCAGAACAGGAAAATAAGGCGCGTATCGCAGCATCTAAAAAGTGTCGGAACTCATCAGAGGTAACGTGCACGCGAGGGTGGAGTATATTCTTAAGGACGGTCAGAGAGTGGAGCAGCAGCCGAGTTTACAGGAAAGTTTCAAGCACCAAAATCGACGGAGGAGACTGCGAGTCTCGAGCAACCGTGCAGACCGCCATTGAAACGGACCGAACAGCGAGACGCGGTTGCGTTTGTATTGTGTCGGAATCGCGTCGAGAGTTGCAGTTCGAGTTCCAAATGTGTGTACCAACATACGGAGTTTCTAAAAATATCCTTCGCGCTCGGTCAAGCTCTTAATCCGTCTTGTTCCGAGCGATGAAAGAACCGTATTCGAGGAGGGGGGGGCAAGAACGCACACGCTCGGAAGAGAACATCTGGGAAGAGGGCATTGTCTCGGCGCGGCGAGCGAGGACAGTTCCGCGGAACGGAGCCAAAAGAATTTGTAAATATTTCAGAGCGCACGGCGGCCTTTGAGTTATCCAAGATACGAGGAAAACAGGAAGAAAACCTTGCGGGAGATATACGATGGTATTTCGTCCACGGGTCGCAATACCGGAGGCTAGGGCCAAAACCTGGCTTTCCGAGTCATCGCACGTACTTCATGAGACTTCGGTGCGAAATAATTGTTTCCGGTCGGAGCGTGCCGGTATTTTCTAATTTCGGATACCTATCGGCTAGTCGAAATCAACCTGCCCATGTATACTGCCACGTTTTCCTGGAAGCAACCCGCCGCACCGGGTTCCATCGCAGGAAATAGTTTGGGCGGTTGGAGGGGTGGGGGATTGTTCAAACAGAGGAAGATCCTTTGTATACAGAGCTAAGGAAACCGATGGGACGTGAGCTCATCGTGGGTTTCGCGAATGAAGCCGTTCTAACGGACTCTTTTGAGAAATATTCCACTCCGTCCTTTTGTCTTTTAACGCAGCACCGTTCGACGAACACTTCCCGGTCCCCACGTATCTGTAATATATTTTGATTTCTCGAGAGATCCCTGCTCCAATGTCTTCTCCGACGAGCGCACGGGGCGAATTCAGTTTGTCGTGCTCCGCGACACACACGTTTCCCAACTGCTCGAGAGCACGGTACGAATTTTTTGAAGCGAGGCAGAAACGCTTTGAGACGCAGAGATCGTGGTGGAATAGACGATTTGAGATACACGACGCGAAAGTCTTGGGAGGAATAGATCCTTTTCGCTGAACTCGTTAACGAGCGATATCGATCCGTGCGCCCTCCACGTTTGCGTGGACTGCACCGACGAATTCACTACACCGTTCGAAAATTTCAATTGGCCCTCGGAATTACAACCGGAATTGCTCCGAACTTATCCAGACGAAAAATCCCGACTATCCATTAAACTTGCTCAGCCATCAAATAATTTATCTCTCGGCGGGGGAGCAAGTTCCTGGCGACTACGGCGATGCTTCTAGGAACCCGATTAATTCGACGTATCTGTTCCGCGGCGCTGGACAGTCGCGAGCCATACCAGCCTCGAAAATATTGGCCGGGGATTGCTTGGCGACCCGTTCGTCCCCTAAGTTATAACGTGCCAACCAGCCAACCGGACCGGATCTCCTCGAGAATACGTGTGTTTGACTGGTATCGACGAACCTAGAGTTTTCTGCGCCGCTGGAGCTGGAGGCGACCGTGATTTCGTTTCGACGACTGTTCACTGCATTCTTCCGGGTGGCTCATGCCAGATACGAACCAGGGTCGTCTTATGAATTCCGTGTCCCGGCATGAATACTCGGAGATCATTCTTTCTCGGTTCAAGCGGAACCTTGTTTCCAGTGGAATACAATATGTACGAGCCGATGGATTTTCGAATCTCTTACCATGTTATAACACCGAGACAATGACGGTTATATCTGTACGATCTTAGGAAAAATGAGGAATTCCGCGTCGGGAATCGAACCCGGGATCCTCGCGGTTGTAGCTGATCAACTCTTACACATACCCACGGAACCCTCCTACTTTTCCTAATCTCCATACAGTATTTGGTCTGGGAGGTCCTGATCCCACATATCGTTCACATGGGACACCCCCGTTTGGACGCCATCCGATTGGACGCGTTCCTTTTGGACTCCGTGCTGATTGGACTCGTCGTTTGGACGTCCTGCCGATTGGACTCCGTACCGGCTGGACCTAACCCAGACCTAGTTAGTTAGTTTCCCAGATCTCTCGGACACCCGGGCGGTTCCCAAGTGCAAGGCTGCAATAGGTCTCTATTGTGTACCTTTTCTGCCTCATATAAGCGACTCAGACAATCAGGCCCATCCGAATTCAAACGTTTTTCGTCAGAGAAGAGTTATCTTCTTACAAATTGGATGGGCCTGATGGACACTTATCGATCAAATACTGTATCCCTGAAGTTTTTCCCACCATTTACGAAACACCCTGTATACAGAATTTGTTGGAATACTTTAGAAAATGTATGAAAATGGTAAATGATTCAAAGGGTTAGAAACAAATGTACACGAAGAGAATAGAGTAGTATTCTGCGAAACCTTTTAACTCAAGGATTCACGGGAAGGATGTCGGAAGTGCCAATAATCGAGGACACGAAGCTTGAAGATTGTGAAAGTTGTGAGACGGCGGAGAAGCGGTGCGTGCACGCGTGTTATCTTGCGTGTATGCAAATGGGAGCCGGGCCTGGACTTAATCAAGGGATACTGTAATACGCTCCCTGTGAATCGGTTACCAATCACTGGTCCCGCGGCGAACGGGTTTCTTTGAGGCGAATTAGGACTCGCGCAAAGCCAGTTCGAGAGACCTACCAACTTCATCCTAGCGCTGATGATCTGAAGCCAGATCGGAGAGGGAGAGAAGGAGAGAGACAGGGAATCTTTAACTGGTTCCATCGTATGAATACGAAATCGAGTGCTTTCATTAGGAATACGCAAGACCGACACACTGCGCAGTAATAAGGAGCCGTTCATAATACGGAGACGATACTTTTACGATAGCAGTTAATTTCCCGATCTGAACGAGTTTGCGTAACGTTTCGCAAAAATTCAAATTTCTTGCTGTGTTAATCGCTTAATTAAGATTCTAAGTAAAATAACAAAAGCTGATATTTGTATTAAGATGCTTGGTATATTTTGGATGGAGACACTCGATGATTGGCTCGGTGACACTCCAAGGTGAGGTGAAAGTCAACCTTCTTTTTTTAAATCTAATCATATGTTTTTTAGCGACCACAAAACAGTGCGTTTTAAGATGAGTTCAATTATCTATGGCTCAAGGTCATTCAATGTCAAACTTGCAGGGAAATGCAGAAAAGTATAAAATATAGAGGGTGTCTCTAAAATCATAGTACAAACGGTCAGGTACACATTATATTATGTGTAGTGTAATAATCGTTTGTGAAATTACAAACGGCTAAACTTCGGAAAAGTTCCCCCACCCTTTCGGCAAAAGACTTAAATCATTCTCTTCGTTTTCACATGATGATCACGAAATGTAATTGTCATTTTTCGCGGAAATGAGTAGTTGCCGAGATATTCGCGAAAAACTATAAATAATAAATTGGATTATTTTATAAGGAAAGGCGTAAAATTAGTTCTGGGTTACGTCTGGTACTAAGGCTTGCCCCACCTTCGCCCTAGGCGGGGGAGGGCAGAAGAGAGGGAGGAGAAAAGAAGCCGGGGGTGTGGATACGACAATCGAAAACCCCGCCTCGGAGGAGCAAGAGGTCTTGGGCCAGGCCCAGGACCAGGTAAGAAGAGGGAACCTCTTCCCACGGCTACACCCTCGGGTGCAAATGTCCCCACTGGGGAGGGAAGGGGGTCGGTCCTTAGGGTTTCAGCCAAAGCTCCCCTAAGCAGGACCGGCCTTATCGGAAGTCGGATGAATCGTTCCCGGCCGGCGAGGTGGGGGGAAAGACGTATCCGGGAGTCGTCGGACAGTAGGGCCTGTTACCCAAATGTCCAATGGTCGGCTCCGGGGAAGGGGGGGACACGGTGTCTGTCGTCACCGAGTCCCAAATAGGTTGGCCGGAGGGGAGCTTCTCTCCCCTCCCATGTGTGCATGATAGGGCGGTCCGTTCCGGTAGCAATGCAATATGCAGATCCCGGAATGGATCTCAAAAGCCCAGGGCACGGCAGAATGTGGGGTTCAGTTGGTAGGCCTGACCTTTGGGTCAGGAGTGCCCAACATGAAAGGGTATCCATAAGGCGGATTCTCCACATTTCAAAAAAAAAAAGGTCCGGGTTAGGTCCAGCCGGTACGGAGTCCAAACGGCAGAGCGTTAAAACGACACGAGTCCAATCGGCACGGAGTCCAAAAGGAACGCGTCCAATCGGATGGCGTCCAAACGGGGGTGTCCCCTCTTCCGCGCGCGTTCACAACACGCAGGATTACTCGCGGTCGGACGATACCCTTCACCGTGCACGGGACCGGGCGAAACAGTAGGGTTTACGGTTGAAAAAGAACGAGTCGACCGCTGCCAGGGGACTGAGACAGTATTGCTAATTAAATATATATCTCTATAAGCCGACGTTACAGTTTTATCCGGGCGATATTTTTCCCCAGCAAACGATAATACTCGCCGTATTCCCCATTCGTTACTGCCAAAGGGAACAATTAACTCGGCGTACGTCGTCGATGAATTTATCGTTGGCCATTTCTGCATTTAAATGCGCCCATTCTCGGTGCAACTTGGCAATAACCAGTACATTTCCCGACAGCTCGTGTCTTTTCTTCATTGGGTTTAGCGCTTCACTTCTCGGCACCGTTTCGTATTTGTTCGTCTTGCGAGACGCGTATCGAGTCGTTGATATTTCGGTGCGGTAAAAATCGGAGAATATTCGAATCCACGCAACAGAGAATGTTCTTTTCCGCGTAACGAGAGGTTTCAAGGCGAAACTGAACTAGTTTTGAGTGGGGGCGCACGCGCACTGTTCAACGGTAAACGGGTAAACTAGACCGGGACTCGGTTGGAAAACAGAGAACAACAGACGGGGGGCCGGTTCGGTTGCGTAAATCTGTATAGAAAGACCCGCTCGGTGGGTGTGGGTGGATGGGCGGAATCGAGAGTTCTGTTGACGATACATCCCACCCCATCTAGCCGGTTCTCTCCTCTTCTCGTGGCACAGAAAAATATTGACGTAAGCCGGACGCAATCTTCCAGGGAACTGGAGCCGGAGAATGGTTACCGGTACCTACCCGGAGAAAACCGGCACCGTTTCGGAACGCGCGGTGGACTGGCTTTATTGATCTTTCGAAATCAGGAGGACGGTTAATCCGACCGATCCACTGTCCTCCCAATTAAAAGATAGAATCGAGGGAGTGGGGGGCAGGTTCGGTAGAGTAGGAAGAGGAGAAGTAGGAGGATTGGGATGGTGGTCGGGGCAGTCGGCTAATTGACAGCTGCCGGTATCGGCTGTCGATTTCTAGTCAACCACAATTTATTTTAATTTCCCCCGGCGGAGATGGAAACGTCGGATTTAGAAACAACCACTCGACGTCTCGTGCTTTTTACCCGGTCTTTCTTTCTCCATCTATGGTCTACCCACTCCTTTCCATCCGACTCCTCCCCTCCCCGCCGCTCTGCTCTCTCTCTCTCCCTCTCTCTTTCTTTCACTGTTTTTCCCTCTGATTCCCCTCCGCTGATTCTCGCTCTATCACTCCATCTTTCTCTGTCGATCCGCCCCACGCTCTCTTTTTCAACGTACTCATTCGCATTCAAATTTATTCGAACACACAACCCACGTACGCACGTATACAGCTGGATGTGTGTATGTGTGTGTGTATGGGAACTGCGCGCGAGGGCGGTATGCTTGACAGGAATGCATTCGCGTGCAACGAGTAAAAAGAGCTGGCAGTTCGCGGAGCGTGACATTCGCTCTTCTTCCCCTTTCTCCTCTTTTTTTTTCCTCATCGGTGCATTATTCGACGCATTGCGGCTGCCTACGCTTTTTTCGGGATGAAACGTGAGCGTCGTTCTCCGCTCGACGCCGTCCTCTAACCCCTCCAACCCTCCACGTCCCCCCCCACCCCTCCCACGGTTATACCTCTTTCGCTAAGCCATCATCCTTGCTCATTGTCGTTCGATCTCCCTTTCGCATTTTCCACTATCACCCGACTTTTCCTGATTTTCTCCGGTCAATTAGCGAACGAGTACACGTGAAACGTCGGGCAACGGCTACTCGACCTCCCGAGCACCCTTCCGACACCATGTGTTGCGGCAGAGAATCGTGCGTTCGATGCCAGGTCGATTTTATTGCGGCAAATTAACGCCTCGGGCAACGATATATTCCGCTGGATATGTACGTGCCGAGCAGAGCTCCGCGGAATTGCGGGGATATAAATGGAAGATATGTACGTGATACGCGATTACACAGAAGCATATTAATTAAAATAGGTATCGTGTGTAACCCGATACGTAGACTGAGCAGTTTTTGCGTTTGTACCAGTGTCCAAAAGCTTCCGATTACAGCCGGAGCCTCGATAATTTCCAATGTATTATAAATGTCCCTAGCACAAGTCACTTTCGTAAAAAGCTTCACGAAAGAAAGAAACGCCAGTCTCGAGATTACGATGTACATATAGAGCAGTATACCGATATTTGTTTGTGAAAATTTCGGAAATGACACTTATAACTAGGCATTGAAATGGTTCCAAAAATAACTGTTTCAAACTGTTATACAGGGTGTCCCATATAAATGGGAACTGATTATTCTTGCTCAAGGTCATTTCAAGGTCAAAAAGGTGGTATCCACTAAATTCAGTATTTTATTGTCTATCATGCTATCGTAACAAAAAATATACTATTCGATTTAAAAAAACATCGGTGACCTTGTAATTTCATTAAAAAACACGGCATAAAAATTTTTTTTCTTTACCATTATATTTGCCCCCTGCAATAGTGTCACTTTGTCCTCTGAAGTTTTCTAATGGGACTGTAAATACGACAGATATTTAGGTGTTCCTATTTATGTGGAACACCCTGTATATCGGTTCTGACCGTTATGGAGAACCGCAATAGTCTCATAACTGTTATTATTCGGTGCTGGGTTAGATTAACCGATATACATCGGTTCTGACTGACTGACCCAACCCAGAACCGAAAAATAGCAGTTACAGAACCGAAATAAGTGAGAATCAACATAGCTTATAACAGTTATGAGATGTTTACGGTTCCCCATAACTGTCGCAAGAACCGAAACCGAAATAATAACTGTCTTCAAACCCTGCTTATAACGTACACATACATTATAATGGATTATAATGAATATAATGAATTTTTTTATGAAATTGTTAGCAACATATTCGTGGCACTTCTCTGATTGTAGTGACACCAAACAAGACACAATTCGGATCATATTTACTTGTTTAATTGATGATACAGTAGAACTTCGATTATTTGTACTGATCGGTAGACCATGAGTGCTTAGATAGTAGAACAATTAGAAGCAGTGCTAGACTAAATCATTATTAATCTGTACAGCGAATAGTGATGTATATCGATCGGTTTAGTTGGAATTGTTTGCATGAGAAATACGTATGCGAATAACGTAACATTCGGATATCAACGGTTCAGATAATCAAGGTTCCACTGAATTGTTAATTAAAGAAGCAAATATGCTACACTTTATCTGGTTAAATTTTAGCAATCTAGAATACTTTATGCTCGCGAGTTTTCCGCCATTTTAAGTAACATCTTCATTCCGTTCTTCAAAGAATTTGTTTTTCCTACACAACAAAGGATCGCGTCGAGGAATAATGAAAAAACTTTTTACTTTACTCCGAGATGCTAACAGAGTTTAATCTTTCGAAAATATTGAAAGAAATTGAATCATTTTCTTTGTCGCAGAAATAAAAGATGCCCATCCGTTAACGTTCCAAATGAAATAGATTAGGTTGTTGCATTTACTTGGAAATCAATTTTATTTCAACGTAAATCATTGCGATTGGCGTGCATTCTTTTTACATGCGTGGAAAAGCAACATATTAACTATAACATTATGTGGATCTTGGTTGAAATGTAATTAATCAACGCAGTATTCGTTGATGTTAACAGAAACTACAAAATGGAACAGTCAATCTTGAGAATGAAGAACGCGAATGACCAAAAACTTCAATATCCACCGTAATATATAATCAATAATGAATAAATGTGGATATTCAGTCTTATGAATAAATGTGGATATGAGTTATTAGTTAAATTACATTAAATCGTTTCTTAATATGGCGACGCTTTAACCTGTCGAAAACGCTTGAAATTGCTCATGTTTACACGCGTAGAACTTCTAAACCAGTGAATTCCTAACAATAAGACTTACATTTTCGAAATTTTCTCGTTGAAATCTACAGGATTACATAAAAAAAAGTTAAAAAACACTGGGTATGTAAAAGACAGTTCAGCCTGAATTGCCGATATATGCAGCGAAGAAGAATTTGACGATCTGCGTCGAAATTCCGGGAGATGTTAATTAAGGAAATGTCGATAAAGGCCATGCATAATGTTTCGCGGAGAATAGGCTTACGTCGAAGGCGCAATAGTCTCCGGGCCATCGACTGCTTAATTTTCCACGCAAACACCCGATGAACAGCCCAGTGTAAATTCGTTCGATTCCAGTCAGCGTCCGCCGCAGTACTGGCACGACAGCTATTACGTGTACCGCGTGCTCTACAGGAACCACGAAATCCTAGCCCTGGCGTCACACGTCCAAGGAGATTCCGAACTACGAATAGTTGACTGAAGTGTAGACGGGTCGGTCCATGGGAGGCTCCTCGCGCAAACTATGACGATTACGTCGACACAGTAGCAGCTCTGTCAACAATGATCCAGAGGAGGCGATTCGAATGCGCGGCAGCCAGCACGGATTTCGAACTTGCTTGATTGCTTTCCCAAAATCGAAGGAACTGGCCTCGGTGTTCGTATCTGCTTCGGTGTGAAGCGGACACAGTGTCAGACACTGTCTGACGTATCGAACTTCATCCTCAAACAAAAGTATGGGCACCTGTGCGAACGGAAAATAATCGCACAAAATACGAATCGATCGCTCTCTGGACGTTTTCATTTCACACCAAACTTCCTTTAACCATTTCACGTTTAAAACTAACTAAGATGATTAAACAGAAATAGGGGGGGGGGAGCAAGTATTTGCGTCTGCAGAGTCGTATTGTTGCATTTAAAATTAAATAAAAAGTGACGTGGAAAGCGAGACAAAGTAACTTTTAATCAAATTCAACTGTAGAAAAATCGAGAATTTTACAGGACCTACTATAGAAACAGAAATCCGATAAATTTTTATCCGAGTAGCATAGAAAGTTAAAAGAGTTTCGCTCTTTGTCCCGTTCTTTCGACTCCGTTAAAAGAAGTGGCTTGCAAATTTACGCTCCGGTAAGCGACCCCGAATGGATCGAAACTGGAGAAACTTTCTTTCGAAAATTCTTTCGAACTGTTTCAAATAAAATGGAACTGCATTGAATTCTATTGTTCCTTGCATCGAACAACTTTTAAAAAGACTCGTATGCGTTTTAATTGGAGATCACGAGTTTGAACGTGTATTGAGAATTCACGAATATTGTACGTCCGTGGGGAGCACGATGGTAGGGGCCCCTCACGTGCATGCTTCTCCCACCAACCTCTCTTTCATGCGCGAGACCTGCGCACTATGGTAAAGGCGGATGCTGGTGGGGGACAGTGGGCGCTATGGTGGGGACGGTTTTGTCTCAATTCAGACAAAAATGCCCATCCCTGATATACGTGTTTGTGTTCGTGTAATGTTTGTGTAATGTATCAAATTTGTTGTCATTGCGCCTTGAAATTCAAGGTTAAAGTCAATTTCTCCACTGATCCAGAGGTGGAGAATCACGCCAGAGAAAGTAACGACATATAATTTTGAAACACCCTGTACAGATATTACGATCAATCTATTCCAGTACCCGTGCACCCGGTACGCGGATTAAAACACGCATTTTGAATAAACGTTCGAAATCAAAAACTCTAATTGTGTCCGTGTATCAAAATACACGTGTACCCGTGTAGTAAACAATACACGAACACCCGAACTACACGTGTACACGTGTATTTCAGGAACACGTGAAACGGAGATCTCTAGTTTTAATGCGTATAAACGTTGACTTCTCATTTACCGTTCTACCTCTGAATAAGCAAACTTTGTTGATTCTGCAAGAATTTTACGAGCTCGGGCAAGGCGAGTTTTCAATTTCAATTTTGAAAAACTTACGCGAACGAAATCTCTATATAAACCCTGTAGTGCGGTCGTTGATTTTGGGTAGTAACTTTTCCGGATGGGGGAGCGACAGGCGCTACTTTTATTTTATTACCTGGTTTGTGCACGACGAAATACACGCTTGCGAAACTTGTCCAAGAAAATAAGTGTTCGTAAACCGGGTGCACGTACAGGAAAGTAATTGATGCTGTGTGTGCATTCGTTCGGCGTAAACATTCTGCAGAACCATTAGCGTGTCTTGGAACAGAAAAGAGCAAACAGCCGTCAATGCTCGTAATCCATAAAACCGTTAGCTCTGGCTGTAAAGAAGGAGTTCTATTTCAGCGAGAGTTTCGAGTCCTCTAGGGATAGAACTTGGCGAAATACTCTAAGCATCCAACATTTTTCTAATGACACGTTTGGTCAGTTCGACAGGCTACTCGTCGATCTCAGAATCCCACAAACTACCGCTGTTCAACGGCGATCCAAAGTTACACCGAGGTAATCCCTCGGTTGGCGAGACATATACGTCGAGACCTCTCCTTTTTCGCAATCTATTGCGGGCAAACTAACCAGCTTGGAAAGCAGTGCTGGGAGGAGAGTCCCGCGAGGGGTTGGCACCCGGAAAGGGTGGAAAAGAGAATTCCGGATTGGCGCGTTCACACTGTACGCCGCTGCAGCGCCGTGCCATGTCGTCTCGAACCCCATTACCGTCGATTCGAGGGCGATACCGAGGCGATGCGGTGCGTAACGCGAACAATCACGGGATTCTTGCCACTCCAGACGTCTGCGATGCTAGAATTCAACCCCTGAGAAAGAAACTCGCGAAAACTCTCTGTCTGTCACACCGCGAATTAACCACTCGCGTCTTATTTCGGAGTATCCCACAACAAAGGTCGGCAAGAAGTGCTCGTTTCGGGCCGTTTTCGAGGGCTACGCCTCCTTTTCCCGGCCGCGCGTCTCTGCGCGTGGAGCATTAGGGCGACACTCGTATCAATAGGTTTCTACATTAGCATGGAGGTACTATTGTCAATGCGTTTTTCTTTTGTCGTTAATAATATTCGTTATATTAATAGTCGTTAATAATATTCTTTCGTGTTAATAATATTCATGAATAATATTGCAACTGATTCATGGATGTCCTTCAAATTTTAAATCTGCTCAGTAATTTAGGCTCGACTGCATTTTGGAGAACTCCGTGTTCTTAACTTTTTTGAACATCTTTTTATGTGATCCTGTAGATATCGATGAATACATTCCGAAAATGTGTGTATGGCTGTTAGGAATTCACTGGTTTAGAAGTTATACGCGTGTAAAGATGAGCAGTTTTAAGCGTTTTTGACATCACGTACAAGTTTGAACAGAATTTCTTTAAAAACGGAAGTTACCTGTATATTTCGAGCCGTGCTTAAAATAATCCATGGACATTAAAGAAATATGAGATCACAGTAGGTCGGATATACATTAAAAGAACGTGCTAAGTGGAATGAAACTCAACGAAGTTACTTCATCGAGTTGCATTATTGAAATTCCCATTACTACTCCATACGTGAAGAAGCAACAAATCAAATTTTGAAACGCGTAGTTCCAGATGAGATTTGAGAACAGCGGTTGACGGTCTCCGCGCCAACCTAACCGCCGCGCCTTGAATCGTTATTATGCCGTGACACGAGCCGGGACCACTGGTTTTATTATCGAGCGTTATTCTCGTTATCGCGGACGGTTAAATTAGCCCGCACCGGATCGTTACTCGGAATACTCATATTCATTATTTGGCTGCCGTCGTCGATTCGAATAATTCTATTCTAGGGGCAGAAAACGAAGAATACCGATGCAAGATTAAACACGCGGAAGACGGGGGAATAGCTTTGAGGACGGAGGGCATTCAACCGGCATGGCGGCGCGGAGGCGACTTTGACAGCACAATCATATCGTGGTTCGCGATTCATTTACGATGGATGCCGGAGGAGTCGATCGATCGTACAAACGAACGAAAGGAGACCAGTTAAACTTGGAACCGAATTTGCATCTGCCGAAGGATCCGTCCGCCGACTACTATTTCCGAGTCACTGACCGACCTTTCGCGATGCTGGCTCCCTCTCGGCTACAGTTTGGTAAAAGTCTCGGCGACTGAATCCGTTACCGAGACCTCTCGGCCTCTATCTTTCTCGTCTAGTCTACCGCCTCGCCTCTCTTTTCGCACCATTTCCCACTCGACGATGAATCTTTCAGCGTCACACACTTTCGGATCGACCCTCGCCGACGTCGTCATCGTCGTCGACGCGACGCGGCGGTGGCAGCGGCCCCTGGAGTTAGCCAGCTTCTCCCGGCCACCGTAAAAACGGCGAGGGGATGGTTAACGACCTCCGAGCGAGAAATTGTTTCGCTGCCAATATGCTTTAGCCCCGCTTCACCGTCATTCAAGCAAGTACTTCGCCGAAAGATAATTCGCGCGAATAACGAGTGTCTATTCTGCATGCAGTTACGTTATAGCGTCATTCCCAGCCATCTTGGCCTCTACCAGAGACTCGCAATTACCTGTTTTAAGTTTAAACACCGTTAAGATGACGCCAATAAATTCATCCCCCGACTTTTCCCACGATTATCGTCGTCCTATTAATACAAACGTAGGTTAAACTGTCTTTTAGATACCCAGTTTTTTCAAACTTTTTTTATGCAATCCTAATGATCTCGACGAGAAAACACCGAAAATGTAAGTCTTATTGCCAGGAATTCACTGGTTCGGAAGTTATACGCGTGTAAAGTTGAGCACTTTCGTAAGATCCGTTAGATGGCAGCACAAGCACGTACGTAATAATAAATAGTTAAATATGCAAGAGATATTATGTACTTTCATATTTATATGTAAGCAATTATATTATAATCTGCAAATTTTTTTTTATATAACAGTAAGTTTGTAATATATACTATGTATTTATACATTTATATGTATGAGGCTTATGGATCTGTTAGGGTCTAAAGCTTATTAAATAACCAAAAATTAATAACACATGTACGAAATCAAAATGCGGAACATTGTAAGCATGGTAAACTCACCGCTCCCACGGCGACCTAACCCCAATCAAATTATTTTGTTTGAAAGAATTGCGCGTTTAAAATCTAATGCCACCTAGCGCATGTGCTCAACACTCCTACGTCTACCACCCAGCGAATAAACCAATATGGCGACGCTTTAACGCTTGAAATTGCTCATGTTTACACGCGTATAACTTCTAAACCAGTGAATTCCTAACAGTAAGACTTACATTTTCGGAATATTCTCGTCGAAAGCTATAGGATTACGTAAAAAAAGTTAAAAAAAAAACTGGATATCTAAAAGACAGTCTAGCCCAACGTATTCAGTTTGATCAGAGTACCGCAGGACTCGGTTAAGATACCGACTTTTATGACGACCTGGCTTGTTCCAGCCGGCTCTGGATAAATCGGAAAACGCTTACGAAACCCGCTGAATGTCCGTCCCTCGCGGATCCAGTTAATTTATTCGAGTTTCAAACCGCTTTTCTCCTCCGCACCGTCGTAAGAAGATATTATCGGTGTTGTACCGTGATTAATAGTACGCGGGCGATATGTAACTGGAATTCCTTCCCGGTGTAGCAGGCGTTTCAAAGAACGCGGCTGACTCTATATGAGAAACCGACAAGCGTAGAATATTGTGTAGAGCAGCAGGTGATCTAGATGCTCGAGTTATCGATCCCCTTTCCGCGATAGCTCGTCGATGAGTTAACACTAAAAGTAATTAGTTTGCAATATTTTGCACACATTACGACAAAAATTGCAAGGTCCATTCTAAAAATGACAAGGTTAAACGATAAGTTTGTTAAAACTTCCGATTTCTAACCTCATTACGCGTAAATAAATTTATTTAATAATTTCTCATCTGGTCCGAACGTGTTGATTTTCGTATTGATTGTTGGTACTTTGTTTATGAGCATACACAGTGCATGAGAATATTAGGATGTTGATGTTTATATTTTTTTTTATTATACGTTGTCATATGTGTTTCCATTATTATCGCGTTCTGTGTGTCTATGGGTGTGCCGGTGCTTTGATAGATGATTATGTTTGTATTGGTTGATGTGCGTCGGAAGCGATGTTGCTTGTACGAAGAACTCTCTGATGCTAGATTCTTGAATATTTTTACGAGACTCCTACTGCATAATAAATACGCGGTATCGTTTTGGAGAAAAAGGAGTTTGAAGAATGAGTGATGCGGCTAACGAGCCTAAGCGAATTCTGTCCTTTCCGCGGACGACGTTTCGATTATCTGTGTTGAAAATTAATTCACCGAGTGGGGAGGGGGGGGGGGGTATAAATAGAACGCGCGATAAGATTTTGTTCAAGGTTCTCGATTTGGTTGTTCAGAAGGCCGACGCGAGTAGGCAAACAAGGTGTACGCCTGGAACGCGCGACCGAGCGTACCGTATAATTAACGGGAGGCGATCAACAGCATCGAAATTCGGTAGTGACCGGGACAGCGGCTACTAATTCTTAACCCGTTTCAAGCGGTTTTCGCAATTAACACGTAACTACGTTATAGGGCTGAACGGGCAAGCTGGCCACCTTTTGACGCCTCTACGCCGACGAAAACTCGTTTGCTGACCGCACGACACGCCGTTAATTGGGCCCGGCAACGCCTGCAGCCCCGCTACAACCAGACAGCGGCAGCCCCGTGCACATTCTGCGGCCGTCTTTTGCATAAACAATGATCGCAGCCTGGGGAAATCTTCCCCCCGTGTTAATAAACGAACAAGCTATAAATTCCAACTCGCTCTTTCGCGGCTCGTCAAAAATTCCGCGTAACTACATCTCTACGACCGTATTCGATGATCGCCTGGTATGAAAACCTCCAGTCCACGTTGACGCTTGAAGTTCCCAGCAACACAACCGCCTCGCGGAATACCCAATCGCTGTCATAGGAGCAGATTTGAATTATTGATACGCCGCATCCGGAAACCGCAATTATTGAGTACTGCAGAAGCGCATACATTAAAAGGCTGAAAACATTCCCATTATTGTAAGGAGAGGAAGACTTCTTCAATCATTCTCTGGATGGACCAACGAAATCCATATTTATTAAGAATTCACGCACAAAGACCTGCACGTGGCACGCGTTACCATAAAAATACGAAACATTGCGCTTAACGCGACAGACATGATTCCTCGAGATTCCTCGAGATCATTTAACGCCAGCGTCGAGCTGAGCGACTAAAACAATCCGCACCAGCGTCTCGGTGAGCCAATGCTAATGTAATGAAAACACTGTTATGCTTTTAATTATTTTTTCATGAAACTTTAATATTTATTTTTTTTTTCATAAAATTTAAAGTACACATTCACATAGGCAAATGTGCACAGAGTTTCCTAACGAAAGTATTGTAAGAGTGAGGAGAGTCGCATCACGTCTCTCCGTCACTCGTCGGTTGTCCGATCGTCTTATGCTTTGGACTGTAAGGTTCGGATACGGCTCCGCTGGAGTCAGTGCCGGTCGGAACGCCGTTGTAGCATTATACAATATATCTTTTACCAGCTCCTGAATTAAGTCAAGCCCTTTCCCACGTCCTACAATTTTCAGAAGTGGGATAGAAACCTGTGCGGATAAAAACCTGTGTGGACAAATTTCTGTGTGGATTCGATTTCTGTGTGAATTCGAATTATTACGTGATGCGACTCTCCTCACTCTTACAGTATGAAAAATAGAAATGTTTTACAATTACATTTATTTGTTTGACGAATGTGTGCGTAAAAGTTTCATGAAAAAATAATAAAAAAACAAATAAGTTTTGCCATCGCTTTAGTACCGACTGACCCGTACGGCCCACCCCGCAGAAGTGGGGATAATTTGATTGCACTTATCGTGTACAGCCTTGTAACTTTGATGGCGACAGTAATGTATCTCTTCTCTATTCCACTCGGTACGTCTTAACAAATTTAGACACGAAACGCTTACAAATTCTGTTTGCGCTAATTTCCGGCGAGGATAAGAATATCTTCGGAGCACCGCTTTGTGATCATTTCCGTTCCATGGCTTATAATTTCAGAATTTCAAGTGGCCCTAGAGTGGTAGTAAATATAGGTAATTCTATTTCCATTAACAAATTCGCTTCCGTGTCAAAAATTCAATGAAGCGAGTTATTACTGAACTGAGAATTGAAAAGTTCACTGTTATTTCCATTCGCTTGTGGCAATAATATTTTTGGCGTAGGAAAGAACGACGTGTTGTTACAATCTAAATCTCTCCATTGTTAGAAAATAAAAATTGACAAACATGAAATTACTTTCTGAATACACTAATTCGTTGGTATCCGTGCTGTTTACACTTATTTCCCATTTACACTTTCAGAGCAACGAGCATATCGAAATCCTTCGATTAAATATTCACCAGATATCGAGACAGCATCATTCGACCAAATTAGTCACTGCTTGGTTATCACACACGGTTTTCTGTCACGTCATCGCTCGGCGGGACAATGCGTCACAATCATTGTCTTCGGCGGAGATTGGTGATCATTTGAGTGCCAATACCGATGGCAATACCTCATAAAGAGACATTGGAAAGTATACCCGGTTCGACATACCTACCAAGTATCAGCCAAAACAGTGAATACGTTTAGTGGCGTGGAAATGCTTTGCTCTTTTTAACATTTTATTTTGCTTTGTTTAACTCTTTGTGGCACGCTGGGATTAAAAGTGTCCCATCTTTTTGATGCACCGTAATGCATGGTGGGACATTTTTAGTCCCACCTCGAAATATTGCTGTTGGATTAAAGTGGGAAGCAGAAGAATAAATATTATATTATATTTATTATTAGTTAAAATAATAAACTTATATATATAAACTTAGAGTTGTAGATTCTTTCTTAATTTGCCTCACGCAGAGAGCATCACGTTTCACACACTGTCTTACTTTTGTCTAGTTTCACACCTTTCTTCCGCGCTGCTCGCGCACACTTCTTCGCGCATTCACACGCATATATATATATATATATATATATATATATATATATATATATATATGTGTAGGATCTCAGGAAAAAGGAAGGCACCGCGCCGGGAATCGAACCCGGGCCCTCATGTTGGTAGCCGATCGACTAACGCGCTCACCCACGGAACCTTCCCGCCTTCTTCCTATTTTCCTACGGTATTTGTGGTCTGGGGGGTCCTAATCCCATATATATATATATATATATATATATATATATATATATATATCTGCCTGCCAATACGCCTATAACTATAATAAGTTTTATATTAATCAAAACAACGAGATGAAAATCAATTTCTTATTTGTGATAAAAACCGTGGTTGACATCGTGGTTTTACACTCGCCATAAACACTCAAGTATTGCGGTAGCATGGCCAGCCGATTGCGAGTCAACAGACCTCATCAAGTGCGTCGCGACTATTGACACGCGATCGTATCCCGTGTCTCTAAAACCGCCGATGTCTCGCGATGCTGAAGCAACGGGTCATTCGCCAGCAATCGTATACGTACGAGTCGGTTGGCCATAGTTGGGTCTGGATTGTAAACGTATCCGACAACGATCCCGATTCCTGCGTATCGTCATTACGCGGTTTCACCTATAAAGAGAGGCAACCTGTTCCAGATCAGCCGTACATTAAGCTTGTTCGCGTCAGCATCCTCGCATAGTACATGATCCTCTCTCTCAATATACGGTATGTTAACTCTTTATACTCGAAACAATTTCAATCCCAAAATCAAGATATTTCTTTCAATCCAGAACATGTTAAGGCTGAACTGTCTTTTAGATACCCAGTGTTTTTTAATTTTTTTTATGTAATCCTCTAGATCTCGACGAGAAAATTCAGAAAATGTAAGTCTTATTGTTAGGAATTCACTGGTTTAGAAGTTATACGCGTGTAAACGTGAGCAATTTCAAGCGTTTTTCACAGGTTAAAGCGTCGCCATATTGGTTTATTCGCTGGGTGGTAGACGTAGGAGTGTTGAGCACATGCGCTAGATAGCATAGATCTTAAACGCGCAATTCTTTCAAACAAAATAACTTTCAGGGATATACAGGATCTCAAACAGAAGGTATAGTCCAAATTGGATTGGGGTTAGGTCGTCGTGGGGGTGGAGAGAGCCGGTCCGACCACGTTCACAATGTTCCGAATTTTGATTTCGTCCATGTATTATTATTACGTACGTGCCTGTGCTTTAACAGATCTGCTCGGTATTAATTAGCCGATCTTACGTGTACCACTTAGGGAATATTCCAATATGGCGGCGCTTTAACCTGTCAAAAATGCTTGAAAGTGCTCAACTTTACACGCGTATAATTTCTGAACCAGTGAATTCCTGGGAGTAAGACTTACATTTTCAGCGTTTTCTCGTCGAAATCTATTGGATTGCATAAAAATAAGTTTGAAAAAACTGGGTATCTAAAAGACATGTTAACCTATTTTTATTCTATGTATGTATCTTTTTTACATTGCACGCCTGAAATTGAACCTGTTTTCTCATACAACAGTTGAGTGTTTAGCAATTTTTAGAATAGGGACGAATTTTATAATATGAAAATTGTTTTGAATAATGGTATGATAATTCGAGTGGAAAGGATTAGAGGATTTTAACATTTTACCTTGTAATTAAACTGCGGGTTTTATGCTTTTATTTTGCATAAAGAACCGCAGTGTATGTATAATATGTTGTCAGATCGCGGTGGAGATTTCAAGCTGAGTTTAATACACACGTATGAATATTATTTTTATTTACACTAGTATGCAAAATATCAGAGAGGTATTTTTCAGTACTTTTTCAAAAACTCGAAATTAAGCATGAATAATCCGGACAAATTGGTAATATTTCAAAAACATTCTGGTGGGTTTTGAAAGGCATAATAATACTAAACATTACTTGTAAAAAATCAAATCAATCGAATAAACTTTCAGCAGATGGCACATGTTTCAATAAATATGTCTAGTTTTATATTCGATTTTACGCTTCTGTTTATTACCTATGTTACCAATGTTTTACAACAAAAATTCATTTAGAATTCATACTTCTAATGTTGGACTAATTTAACATTGTACCGAACACTGTCCGCAGGTGACGGTAGAACGGAGTCTCTTATGTTACAAAGCAACCTTAGAAAACGCACAATTGACTGTCCTCACTGACAATTACGCTGCTCGCTTCGATGAGCTAAGGACTTCAGAACTAAAGCGTCCAACTGCAACAACGTCGTCAGTAACGTGTTTCTCCGCAACTTTGATTAGGCAAGCTGGATACAGTAGCAGAACATCTACGGAAATTCGAGTCCGAAGCAGGTACACAAGAGAAGTAAACTGTCAATAGAGGTGGCGCACTACCAAATGTACGCATATCATCGAAATTCTCGCGATATATTCTGCTGCTATGCAACTGGTACAGTCCCTTTATTGTTCTACCGGTTAACAACAACAAGGAAATTTCGGTAAATGTTTGGCGGTTGCTTGACGTTATAAAAATATTTTCAACTATAGTGATGTCTAAAATAGAATGACCATGCTGATTCAAATGGTGTTGATAAACTTTTGCTCTAAAAAGGCAGTGAAAATCAACTTTTGCTCTAAAAAAGCAGTGAAAATCAACTTTTGCTCTAAAAAAGCAGTGAAAATCAACTTTTGCTATTTTTATCACGATTCCGACAAAATGCAATATTTTCAAAAATTGTTTCCCGCATCGTGTAATAAACTTCTCAAGAACACTCAAGTGATTTGCTCTAATTTAAAGAAAATTATGCTGCTTCAAATGGTGTTGATACACTTTTGCTCTAAAAAAGAATAGTAAAATTCAATTTTTGCTATTTTTATCGCGATTCCGACAAAATGCAAAATTTTCAAAAATTGTTTCACGTATCGTCTAATAAACTAGTCCCCCAAACTTCTCAAGAACACTCAAGTGATTTGCTCTAATTTAAAAAAAATTATGCTGCTTTAAATGGTGTTGATGTACTTTTGCTCTAAAAAAGAATAGTAAAATTCAATTTTTGGTATTTTTATCGCGATTTCGACAAAATGCAAAATTTTCAAAAATTGTTTCACGCATCGTCTAATAAACTAGTCCCCCAAACTTCTCAAAAACACTCAAGTGATTTGCTCTAATTTAAAGAACATTATGCTGCTTCAAATGGTGTTGATGTACTTCTGCTCTAAAAAAGAATAGTAAAATTCAATTTTTGCTATTTTCATCGCGATTCCGACAAAATGCAATATTTTCAAAAATTGTTTCACGCATCGTCTAATAAACTAGTCCCCCAAACTTCTCAAGAACACTCAAGTGATTTGCTCTAATTTGAAGATAATTATGCTGCTTCAAATGGTGTTGATGTACTTTTGCTCTAAAAAAGAATAGTAAAATTCAATTTTTGCTATTTTCATCGCGATTCCGACAAAATGCAAAATTTTCAAAAATTGTTTCACGCACCGTCTAATAAACTAGTCCCCCAAACTTCTCAAAAACACTCAAGTGATTTGCTCTAATTTGAAGATAATTATGCTGCTTCAAATGGTGTTGATACACTTTTGCTCTAAAAAAGAATAGTAAAATTCAATTTTTGCTATTTTTATCGCGATTCCGACAAAATGCAAAATTTTCAAAAATTGTTTCACGTATCGTCTAATAAACTAGTCCCCCAAACTTCTCAAGAACACTCAAGTGATTTGCTCTAATTTAAAAAAAATTATGCTGCTTTAAATGGTGTTGATGTACTTTTGCTCTAAAAAAGAATAGTAAAATTCAATTTTTGGTATTTTTATCGCGATTTCGACAAAATGCAAAATTTTCAAAAATTGTTTCACGCATCGTCTAATAAACTAGTCCCCCAAACTTCTCAAAAACACTCAAGTGATTTGCTCTAATTTAAAGAACATTATGCTGCTTCAAATGGTGTTGATGTACTTCTGCTCTAAAAAAGAATAGTAAAATTCAATTTTTGCTATTTTCATCGCGATTCCGACAAAATGCAATATTTTCAAAAATTGTTTCACGCATCGTCTAATAAACTAGTCCCCCAAACTTCTCAAGAACACTCAAGTGATTTGCTCTAATTTGAAGATAATTATGCTGCTTCAAATGGTGTTGATGTACTTTTGCTCTAAAAAAGAATAGTAAAATTCAATTTTTGCTATTTTCATCGCGATTCCGACAAAATGCAAAATTTTCAAAAATTGTTTCACGCACCGTCTAATAAACTAGTCCCCCAAACTTCTCAAAAACACTCAAGTGATTTGCTCTAATTTGAAGATAATTATGCTGCTTCAAATGGTGTTGATACACTTTTGCTCTAAAAAAGAATAGTAAAATTCAATTTTTGCTATTTTCATCGCGATTCCGACAAAATGCAATATTTTCAAAAATTGTTTCACGCATCGTCTAATAAACTAGTCCCCCAAACTTCTCAAGAACACTCAAGTGATTTGCTCTAATTTGAAGATAATTATGCTGCTTCAAATGGTGTTGATGTACTTTTGCTCTAAAAAAGAATAGTAAAATTCAATTTTTGCTATTTTCATCGCGATTCCGACAAAATGCAAAATTTTCAAAAATTGTTTCACGCACCGTCTAATAAACTAGTCCCCCAAACTTCTCAAAAACACTCAAGTGATTTGCTCTAATTTGAAGATAATTATGCTGCTTCAAATGGTGTTGATACACTTTTGCTCTAAAAAAGAATAGTAAAATTCAATTTTTGCTATTTTCATCGCGATTCCGACAAAATGCAATATTTTCAAAAATTGTTTCACACATCGTCTAATAAACTAGTCCCCCAAACTTCTCAAGAACACTCAAGTGATTTGCTCTAATTTGAAGATAATTATGCTGCTTCAAATGGTGTTGATGTACTTTTGCTCTAAAAAAGAATAGTAAAATTCAATTTTTGCTATTTTCATCGCGATTCCGACAAAATTTTCAAAAATTGTTTCACGCATCGTCTAATAAACTTCTCAAGAACACTCAAGTGATTTGGTCTAACTTAAAGAAAGTTATGATGATTCAAATGTTATTGATGCACTTTTGCTGTCCACTGTACAATACAATTGATTCACTAAAATGTGCATTTTGTTCCGATATCTCATGGAAACACGAAGAAACGTACGGTGTCGTTTCGTTTTGTCCTCGGGTGTAGCTGATTGAAACCGAGCACCGATCGATCGATCCAGCTGGCTACTCTCGAATTCTCTGTTCTACGCTTGGCGAATTAACGAGCCGAAGACTCGTTTCTCGGTGTTATTTACTTTTCCGGCTAGGGCGCCGTGTTCAAAGGCGGTCATTAGAAAAAAAAACATTAGCCGCACGGCGCGCCGGTGGCGGTGTGGAGGCGCGTGCGCTCTTAGGTTCAAAGGATACGCTCTGGCCGTTAGAGGGTCGTTCCACGGGACGTGACGTTCTAACAATCGCCGGGGTGGCTACCGACCCCCTTTCCTTCGTCCGGCGGCGGCGTCCTTTTTCGAAGAGGAAAATTGCGACGTGTCCTGGCGAGAACGTGACGCCTTGTGCCGCGCCGGCTAGCTTGCTGCCTACCCACTCCAACCCCGACTCTTTTAGATCCTTCTGTTTACGACTTCAGGGCACGATTCTTGCTGCGTAACACTGTCGCTTCTTTATTCCGGCTACGTTGTGTCTCGAGAGGTCTCCGGATACGTTAAATGTTTCGCCTGATATCGGCTGTCTCGATAACGACGGACGAATGTCATTCGCACACGACATGCCCGGAATCCCGTGATACTTGCGCGAGCCTGCCCCCCCCCCCATGTGAAACCCCGCTAATAACGAGCCGGTACGCGTCCAACTAATCAGAAATGTGGGCTACGGACGAGAATGGCAGTTTTTTCCTGGGACTTCAGGAACAGGTACGGGACCGTGCCAAGCCCGATAACCTCGGAGCATATTTTAACCATTACGGACTGGCGGCACGTAACGTGTGCCGCCTAGACGACCATGTCCCGTGAAAGGGAAAATTGCAACGCGTCTCGACGATGACGTGACGCGTTCTCCAACGCGTTCCTATCAGTCGGGCACCCGCGTCGTCGCTGAAAGACTATAGAAAGAGAATGAAAATCCGTGGAACGAGGTTGTCGAGTCGCGAAAGACACGTGGCGTTAATTCACCGTTTTACCAGGGATCTAATTCAGCCTTTGGCGATGTCCGTCCCCCGGATCCAAGTAATTAGAGCACAACCCGGCCGATGTTATTTGACGGGGAACAGAGACGACATTCCATCGCGTAATTCTCGGGGCGTGGAGACCCCGTAAATTCTCCCCGGCGAGATTATTAAATGTATTCGTCGCGTTCGGTGTCTATTCTGTTTCGTCACGGGGGACCTTAAGGGATCTTAATTGGACCTTCGTTAACGCAGACGCGGACGATTCTTGGTCGAGGGTTCGTTTCGCACGACGGCGACGGGGGCGGAATTTGAAGAAGATGAAGGCCTGATTACGACCGTAGGCCTATAAGGCAGGGACGGCGAACTTCTCCTCCGGGAAAGGCGAGTCCCGCCACCAATTAGCTACCCCCACCTAACACCCGTTAGCCTGAGTGGCTGTCACCACTCTACCACCACTCAGTCGACATTAACGTAAACTATTCAGTCGGTCGCAGAAAGTTAACATCGTTTCACACGTATTGTCAGTCACTTTTATCCATCTTCTGTTTCCTGATTTATTTCAAACTGCCACGTCTAGGGGTCTTGGCAGAAGGGCTCGTTTTCTTTTCAAGTTGACGGTTCATGAAAGTTAAGTGATAGAATTTCTGAAACGTATCAGTGTGATTCACATAACAGCCGATTGCTGATAGAAGCTGATACGAGGATGAAACTGATATCGAATAACTGACAATTTCTTACAATTTAACGCAGTCGAGAAATTCCATTTTTCAACTCTGTAAATCTCGAACGATCATATTTCATCTGGATGGCTTCGTATTTTGAGTACATTACTCTAGTGCTCTAGAAAATAGCTAATGCGAGGAGAAGATATATCGTTGGTGTTATGTGCTACGAATAAAATAATTAAGCCTCTATAAAAATAATGAAGATATTTTAGTTTCCTTTATTTCAGAGTACAGTAACCCCGCGATATAAGTCCAACGGAACATTGCGATCTATGTCCCTTGGCCTACTCCTTTCACTGCGGGGTATCCCCAGAAGGGCCGTGCCTGGGTCGGGTATATCGGTGTGAATCACTGCTAATCCAATTACAAAACTTCTTTATTTTTTAATATTTTTTCATGGAACTTTCACCAACATATTCGTGGTATTTTTCTAATGAAAATGATACCAAATATGATATAATTCCGATGATATTTACTTGTGTAATGAACTATGGAAGTTTTTTATTGGCATTACATTGTACGGACACGCGGGCCTTTGAACTGTGAAAGAATAGTGGCCCTTCACGATCTAATTCACGTATCTACATTATAGAGTGTTTATAATTCTATAACTTTTATAAATTAGAACTTTTTGAAATTAGACCAAATCATTTCTGTGTTCTTGAGAAGTTTGGGGCACTAGTTTTTTAGACGATACGTGAAACAATTTTTTAAGATGTTGTCGGAATCCCAATGAAACCAGTAAAAGTTGATTTGCACTACTTGTTTTAGAGCAAAGATGCATCAACACCGTTCAAAACAGCATAACTTTCTCTAAATTCGACCAAATCACTTGAGTGTTCTTGTGAAGTTAGAAGAAGAAGTTAATTAGATGTTGCGTGAAAATTTTTTGAAAATATTGCATCTTCTCGGAATCGCGATAAATATAGCAGAAGTTGATATTTGCATCGTTCTTAGAGCAGAAGTGTATCAACACCATTTGAATCAGCATAATCTTTTCTAAATTCGACCAAATCACTTGAGTGTTCTTGTGAAGTTAGAAGAAGAAGTTAATTAGACGATGCGTGAAAATTTTTTGAAAATATTGCATCCTTTCGGAATCGCGATAAATATAGCAAAAGTTGATTTTTGCATCGTTCTTAGAGCAGAAGTGAATCATTTGAATCAGCATTATCTTTTCTAAATTCGACCAAATCGCTTGAGTGTTCGTGAGAAGTTAGTAGGATTAGTTTATTAGACGATGCGAGTAGTAGACTCAAATAAATTATATACATGCTGAAAATTTCATCGATATTGATATATATGATAATAATAATAATAATAAACGATTAAAATTGAGAGAAATTGTAATTCTCAACGATATACTTGGTAATGCGGTGACTCTTGTCTCGATTGTCAGACACACGAACAAACAGTGTGCTGGTCCTCCTCGAGGGATGAAATGTTTAAAATGTGTAAATTTGACACGATTGTTGAATCTCAAGAGCAAAAATCATGCATTTATGGTGTTACTCTGATTTCTCTATTATTATTATTCCTGTTGGTTCTCGAGAACATTACTCGAATCGACTAGAACTGTCGTTGTTAACCAAGATCCTGCACTTCATTGATGAGCGAGGAGTTGGTAAGTCGACATCCGTGGCACGTTCGATCCGGACTGTTATCAAACAGCGGTCTATCTAGACGCGACTCCAAATTAGCATTTCCCCAACTATCGGCCGTGGACAGACAGCTGGCTTTGGCTACTCGTCAAAGCTCCACGAGAGAGAGGAGAGTTCCCGATAATTCGAGGTCCGACTAAAGCAAGTTTCGAACTACTTGGTTCGTGAGTCCGATTCCGAGCGCGTTGCCAAAGCTTTATTCCCAGCGATCGGTAAAAACTACGCTGGATGTTAAGGAAGATTTGTTGGTGGATGGGTGAGCAAGGGGATGGTTCGATCGATTCGTCGACTGGGACGCGAAGAATTTTTCCTGGGTTTCTCCGTGGAAAATCCCGTGAACGGAACGAGAACGAAAGTGGAGAAAGCGACGACGTCGGAATGGTGAGCACACACTGGAATTTGTTGCGACATTCCAGACGCGCGTGTCGCGAGAGCAGCGAAATGAATGGGCAATGAGGACTACTCGACGAGACACGCTTAGGGGATTAGAGGGGAGAAAGAGTACCGTCGCGTTGCACCGTTACCGGCGCGAGGGACGTCTCTGGTTTCCCTATCGAAGAACCGCACCGCAGCCAAGGGTGATTACGGCGATCGTTACAGCGTCACGTTCCACGGGACGAGCCTGTAACCATCAGGATATGTCAGACCGAGCAAAAACACACGTGTCCGCTCGGGGATGCATTTGCACGGCGACCAAGAGCGATCCCGGACGACTTGACACCAACGGTGAGAGGCCACTCGAGCCACTTCGCGGAACACCGATCGATAAGAATTCTCTTTCCGGCAACACTTCGGAAATATCGCGAACTGACTATAGGCTGTCCGACTTTTTTCCTTAAATGCGATTATCTCCAGAACTACAGTATTTCACCGATAATTGTCCCAAATGTCTCCGACATAATTGTCCCTGAGATATCCCCACTAGTGCGGGGTGTACCCCCTTGAGGGGCCGGGAAGATCGAGAGGCCTCGGTCGCCGAGGAATATGACACCATGCGGCTCGGGTATATCGGGACAATTATGCGCGAGGGATATCATTGTTTGAGGTTTGCCGAACGTAGAGAAGGACAGCCGAGCTCGAGACGCCTCGGTCACCGAGAAATGTAAACATACCTAATCTGAATTTCCAAATTCTTTATTAATCATTATTTTTTTATAGGATTTCGATGACCATATTTGTGGCATTTTTCTAATAAAAATGACACCAAATATGATGTAATTCCGATGATATTTACTTGTGTAATAGACGATAATTGTCCCTCCGCGTACCCGTGTTGTGGACAATTATTGATGAAATACTGTATTCGTTATTTGAAACAATGTTTCACACGAAACTTGTTCTGTTTCGAGGGGGGTGTGTAACCCAGTGCCACCATTTTGTCCTGTACGAATTATACGCATGAAGGTCACACGAAGGTCATCTTTAGTTCTAATGGAATCATATAATTTTTTATACACCATTCGATGCATCTCGGTATTCCGAATAAAAATGTATTAACTTATTCATGTCGAAACACTGTTACTTTGGGAGATATTTTAATTTTAATATTACGAGTCCCTATTATTAAAACCTAAGTGTACACTCGCATTAGACTGCAATATAATTGCAACTTGCAACATTCTGTTTCAAAAAAAAATTTAAACTGTAATTTTTGAAATAATCGTCAGGGACTCGGATTACCGAAGCGGAAGCTGTGAATTGAAGGTTCATTGTCGCAGGACGATTTCAAAGTTTAACGAGAACTTACACCCGGAGTTTTCACTTTGTCCACTCGGGGGCGTTCTCAGAGTGACAGGGGCGCAAGGTGTGGAGTGGGGATGGTTGGAGATTATGGTTCTTCTTAATTCGTAATCCGACCTTGCCGTTTGAACAAGAATACGGTCCCAGCGGCGAAGATCCGGAGGCCTTGCCAGCGCGTAAACGACAGTCGTTCGTCGTTGCATCCGAGAGTGATGGCATCGTCTTTGATATCGCGACGCCGAAGACACCCAATTGCTACCACCGCAGGTTTACGAGACCACGGTGAAATTTCATCGCCATTTTCCGCGGAAACGATGTCGCGAGCAGCTCCGGGACAAATCGTTTATACGCTCCGATTCGGTAACGCGTCGGTCGTTAAAGATTTTACGAGACCTATTTGCAACCTCAACACGTTTCCGACGAGGAATAATAAAATTCCATGTATGAAATCCCGGGAACAATTAAAGTTTCATACACAGCGTGTCCCGCCACTCATTATTAACCGATTAAGAGGCGATTCTACATGTAAAAATTAATGAAAAAGAAAAACTGCAATTTTTGTCTCTGAAGCTTAGTTTTACTTGTAGTTTGTTCTAGTTTGAAACATAGTAGTGATCTTGGTTCATAGTTCGACGTTCATGCTGTTTGACTATTGGTATGAAGTAAGGAAATCCATTATGTAAAAACAACAAAATGTTTGCTAACTTGATTAACCCTTTGCACTCGGAATTATTTCAGCTTCAAAACGAAATACTTCTTGTGACCTAGAATATTTCCATTCCATCTGATTCTTTGCATTTTATGCATACGAAACTGATGCAATTTCCTCGTACAAAACTGATATATTGGCTACACTGTCTTATAGATACCCAGTTTTTTTAACATCTTTTTATGTAATCTCGTAGATTTCGACGAGATAATTCCAAAAATGTAAGTCTTATTGTTAGGAATTCACTGGTTTAGAAATTATACGCGCGTAAACACGAGTAATTTCAAGCGTTTTTGACAGATTAAAGCGTCGCGTTTGTGTCGTAGGTAACAACCAGTGAAGGATAGAACGTCGGTGGCATCGATAGTTTTGCAAGATTCTTAAAACTCCCAAAACCGTCGTAATGATACAGAAATAAGTCAACGATCTAGAAGTCCTGAAAAGGAGCTGCCCGAGGTTATGATTGACAGGATCGCAATTCGCGAAAGTGGAAACTCGCATTACTTTCTTTGTGTTCGTCTGCGAGCGAGGAAAGCTTGGAAAGAGATAGAGGGGGTCGACGACAGTCGGCGTCGTAAGGTTAGACAGAAGACGCGCGTCATCGTCGAGTGAGTAATACCTGAGCTAGGTTATAAATCAAATGCACTCGCTGGCTGCACTCAATTTTATCCGCGACGCGTGCGATAAGTTGATCCATTTTCTTAACACCTGCCCTCCCGTCCGATGGATATTTATTGCGCTCTCCATAGCGTGGATATGACGTCGGCTGTTATAACCGGCTCGGCGTTTCCTCAAATTTCCATCCGAGGAAGAAATTCTACGCCGCCTGCACGGCGGCGCAACGGGAGCGTGTTTCGCGGAAGCGTCGCGATCGGTCCGGCACAAACACGGTTCGACGCACACTGTCGACAGCTTTATATCGTCCCTGTCGGTCTGTTTCTCTGTTTGCAAGACCCATAGCGATATATTTTTTGCTGTAAAGTAAACTGAAGACAACGCCGCCGGAGAAGAGAGTATCGGGTTCGGTGAGGCGCGGCGTGGTTTAAGTATATTTTATCGAAGAGAAAAGGAGGCGAGCGAAGCAGAAACGCGGACCGCTCTCCCTGAACCGTGAAGATCCGCTCGCGACGGGTGTCTCTGCCGGTAAACGATTTATTTCCTCCATTTCTGGATGCCTGTGTGCAAACCTGAATTCGTGTACTCGCGCTCACCTGTACGCCCGCGTACACACCTAGACGGTCGCCCACAGGAAAACAGTTCCCCTGTATAAACGTTCCCTTTGCTCCCGTGGGATTTAGAAGAGTTTCCGGTGCCGGTGAAAGCTGTACTTTTGTACCAGTGAACCGCTGCCGGCGTCGATTTAATTGAAAAGGCGTCGAGCGATATCGACAAGTTGAGCCAGACTCTCTCGATCGCGCGAGCCGGAACTGCGGATGATATCTGGCTGAATTAAAAGAAACTGTTTCTTCCGACGATTGGCTGCAGGTTCTTCCCCGTTCTAGACAGTGTTTACGCCCGTGGTTGATCTCTCGAATGTATTCGAGGACCACAACAACCGGAAGGACTAAAACAACAGCCCTTGATGTTGTATGAAAACACATGTTTAATTTCACGTGCACAATGTAAAAAAGATACATAGAATATACCAATATAGCGACGCTTTAACCTGTTAAAAAAGCTTGAATTGGCTCATATTTACACGCTAAACCAGTGAATTTCTAACAATAAGACTTGCATTTTCGGAATTTTCTCGTCGAGATCTACAGAATTACATAAAAGGAAGTTAGAAAATACTGGGTATCTAAAAGACAGTTAGTCTTAACATGTTCTGGATTGAATGAAATAACTTGAGCTTGGAATTAATGTTGCTTCGAGTGCATAGGGGTCACTGCTTTACAAGTTTTACATCAAACGGTACATATAAAAATACTTTAAGGTAAGAATGAAAGGAAAAGTACGGAAACAATTGAAAATTTTTACAAGTTCAAATCAGGCTACACTTTCAGACATTTCCTTCGACAATTATTGAAATTATAAAGATGTTTTCTTGGAAAATGCTTAAATAAATATATTTAGTAGAGCACATATTATAATACGGACCGCACAAAGTTCATATAAGTTCAATCTTATCATTTTTATTAGGCAACAGATCCCAGTTACTCCTAAGGCCCGGTAGATTTAGCGTCAATAGGTTAAGGGCTACAAACTCAACTTTTTTATTGCATCGAATTCCATCGGGAAAGTTCGAGACTCTGGTCTATTTCGAGCATTGGTATTCCCTCGGCAAAGTGAATCACTGCACATTTCACTTTTCAATCAGTAGTCCTCCTCTACTCTAGTTCTCAAACTACTCACGATGCAAAGTCACAGCGAAACTTTCGCACGGGAACTCATCATCGAGCGTTATCGTCAATGCTAAGTCTGCTTTTCCGCTGACTTCCCTATTATAAAAGGGGCAAACACCCAGAATCACTTCACAGTTATCTATACTCTGAAAGCGCAAGCACGAGGAATATCCATTTCTCTGCTTGCAAGCGATAGCCGAGTTATTTCGCAGTATCCGACTTTATGAAACATTCCGTATTTTATACGCGTTTAGTGAAAGTGCAGCGGCTGAAATTATTTTTTGCGTCGTTTGTGACACTGCCGTCCATCTGTCTTGAATTCCCTCCATTTTTTAGATGAATATTTTAAACGCACTCTACCAAGGAAGCGTACTCAAATGGCGCTGATCTGCATCACACTTTATTGATACCTTGATATCGCTTCTATATGTACCTTCTCATATATTTTCATCCGTAATTTATATATTTATTATTTTATAATAATAATAATATAATAATAATTATAATAATAATTATTATAATAATAATATGTGATATGTCATATGTGATATGTGATATATGATATGTAATATATATGATATATGATATATGATACAAGATATATGATATATGATATATGATATATGATATATGATATATGATATATGATATATCATATATGACATATGATACATGATATATGATATATGATATATGATATATGATATATGATATATGATATATGATATATGATATATGATATATGATATATGATATATGATATATGATATATGATATATGATATATGATATATGATATATGATATATGATATATGATATATTATATATGATATATGATAATAATAATAATTGCTTCAATCACCCAAGAGTGACATCAAAATTCGCATATACGTAAGTTGGGTATTTATATATGTACTTCAATAGAGAAGTTTACTAAAAAATCACTCATGAAAATATACTTATGATTTGAATATTTGTAAAAGAAAAAAAATTAGGAACCAGTCATTTCGACCGGTCTGGTAGTTGTAGTGTTGAGAAACATGTATAAGAAACAATTATCCGCAATGATGATCTGGACAACACACGTCAGAGTCATTAAAATTGAAGAAGAGGACAGACTTCTGAATACTTGGTACGTATATCTGTAAATCAATGTTTTAGTTTAATGTGACGAATATGTGTGCAATAACTGCTTCCCATAAAAGTTCCAAACGGTCACCGGGTGCCACTTGAATGCGCTTCGTTATAAGCGTTGTTGGAAGCCCAACGACTCGTAAATATTTTATTGAACCCGACTAAATTCCGGCAATAAAGTGAGATCAATGAAAGATATTACGCCCGAGAATATTTGATCACTTGTGCTCGGCGCCTCTTGTGCGCCATCGGAAATATACGTTCTGTTTCTTCTCTCGTTCCCCCCGGTCCAGTCGGTTCAACAACGTTCTCGCGTTCCGTGCGCCACCCTTGATTTCCTTCTTTTGCGCCCCGTAAATGAAATCGCGTTCCGTGACATTCTCAACTCGCCGGAGCGAGAGAGAGAGAGAGAAAATGAGAGAGACAGGGAGCCGGGTCATCTCCTCTGTTCCGAATGCAGCCGCGTGAGGACCGCGGTGCTCTTTTTGTCTCGCGACTCGCTGGAATTTTTACGAGTTACATTCCGAACGGGGCCCTGTGCCGATGCTCCTTTGGCGCGGACCTTTTGCTTTCGGCGCCGTTAATTATAGTCCTGGTCGGGAAAAGGCAACTTTCTGCCGCTCCGTTGCGGACCGCGAGAGGACGAGGCAAGCGAGATGCGTGATACGCACGTCACCGAGCGAGCACCCTCTACGACAAACTGGTAGAAACTTTTGTTTTGTTATCCCTATTGGAAACAAAGACGTTGTGTAATCACTGTAGCCGCGAAGAAGATGGTACGGCAAGGGGTTAAGTATAGAATTTAAGACTAAATAATCCGAGAAACTTGATATTTGCAAATATCGTTCAATACAGGGACGACAATTCGCGTACAGAAATTTTGTTGGGGTCATGCGAGACCCCGGTATACCAGTTAAGGATTGGGTCAATTTCTCAAACTGTTGACTGCATATAAACTAAAAACGTGTGCAAATGCGTTGACTGAGTAAAAATATTGAAAACACATGTCATACTACCATTTGGTAAAATTAGTTATTTTTTAAGTCCTACCAAAAGCTCGGTAAGTGGTACGATTTCGGCAACTTTCCACTACCTCGTTTACAGGGGTCAAGGAAAATACAGGAGTGTGCGAACAGGGGTTGAAAGGACTGGTGTACACGCGGAACAGGAAGTTAGCGGAAGATACAAAATTAACTGTAATTACGGCGCGTTACTTGAGAGACCCTTTTACACGTTCGGAAACTCCCACGATTCTAAATTTCCACGTGTTTCCGTCCTGACGGACGGTTTTCTCGGCGTTTCCCAAAACCCCGCGCGCGCCCCTTCGCCCAGAACGAACACAAGCGTTTTCTCGCGGGGGTGTCCCACTTGGACGCCATCCGATTGGACGCGTTCCTTTTGGACGCCGTGCCGATTGGACACGTCGTTTGGACACCATGTTGTTTGGATTTGTGACATTTCGACGCCGCGCCGTTTGGATTCGTGACAATTTGGGTGCCGTAAATTTTATAATCATTGCTTTTCGAATTCTACATATGGTGATATTTTATTGTGAAATATATGGTTAGTTCTGGGTTAGGTCTGGGTTAGTTCTCGGTTAGGTCTTTTTGGATTAGGCCGGCAACGGGTAGAGCTCCTCGAGGCGGGACGATTCCCCCTTGGAGGGGTTACCCCTCGCCTGTTAGATTAAGAACTACAGCGTTTTAAAGATTTTTGGTGGAGGGACCGTTTTGCGTTTTAGGTGCCAATCGGTGGGGCTCCGTCTGTTCGGAGATCCCCCCACGAGGGGTACCCCCCTCCCCTGTAGTTTCCGAGATATTCATCTATTTATACCGAGGATAGCGTTAGAGTGCATTAGCTTATAAGTTATTAGGAAATAAATCATCCAGGTCTAGGTTAGGTCTGGGTTAGGTCCAACCGATACTAAACTAAACACATATTAGAGGGCAAACCACACGAAACCGTACACCATACCTCAAACCAAAACTATCTAGACAACCCTACACGTTCAGAAATCATAACTACAATATCGAACATAAAGTACAAGTACACAAGACCAGAAACAAAACGTAATAAAATACCCACACACCGAAACAAAGCACACATCAAACAGAAGCATCGACAAAAAAAACAATACATAGGGGCATTAAGGGTGACGCCGAAGCGTTACGGCAGTACCGGCGAGTAAAAGAAAATTCACCCGCCCAAGGGGAAAAGGATCACAATGTAGGGAGGAATATTAGTGGGTAGTCTACGTTCGTAGGAGTCCCACACGGCCTCTGGATTGAAATACGTCCGGGGGTTTGTGAGTAAAAGCATTCAACCTCCCTGCACTATAAACAATAAAAAAAAAGGTTCAACCGGTACGGAGTCCAATCGGCACGGCGTTAAAACGACACGAGTCCAATCGGCACGGAGTCCAAAAGGAACGCGTCCAAACGGGGGTGTCCCTTTCTCGCGCTGTCAAGTAGAGCCCCTGAAACCTAAGACTAACCGAATTTGGTCCAGGCTTAAATATTTCTATAATATCTGAGGGAGGCAGGACTGCCTCTTCCCGGTAACTCGATTTTCTCCGAGGTCGATGAAATGAAACGCGTAGAGCGCGTATTGACAAGCCGACTCCAAGGCTCTGATAATTGACCAGGGTTCCGCACCGAGAGGGCACGTTTTCACGCGTTACTTCGCGTATGGGCCGTAACTCCGTGTTTCTGCTCGGTTTTTGGGGGGGTCGGGATAAAGCGGTTACGTCGGGCAATTTCAGACCTAGTTTTCATTAGCTCGTAAAACGAATTAGAGAAACACAGTAGAGGGTTAATGAAGGAAGGGGTCGTCCGGCGCGGCGGTCTGGAAGGGGCGAAGAGGCCACTGGTGGAAATTCTGTTAATTTCACAGCAGCGGTTCGCGCAACCACGGGAAACCGGGTTCGGTCGTTGCGAGCTCATCCGTTGGGTCCTCGGGCGAGCTCCATACGACTTTTGCTTCTGCGGATCTTCCAGCCCTACCACCTGCTCTTAGCTCTGCTCCTCCGCGTGGAACACATAGAACTGAATAAGCCATGCTACTAACCCACATACACGTAAACCCACGAAGAAGTTCGGCAGGAGCTCATTACACGACCGAGTATCAACACGGTTGCGGACTCGACCCGGATCGGTCGTAGTTTTGCACTTCGCTGGTCCGCACTTTTCTCGTTTCGTCCCGGTATTAAATCGCGAGAGGGCCCCGCCTTTCCGCGGTAAACATCCACCGCCCGAAACGCTCGCGAGGGCGAACTTGAGTGCTCCCTTGCGCCACCGTACGTCGGTTTCCTTCTTTACATGTTAATCTCAGCCCCATCCTCATCCCCATCCCCATCCTCGTCTACGGCTGGTCCCGTTTACTCTCGCGTCTTTCAATCTCCACCCGTCGCCATCCGACTTTTGATGTTCCTATCCTTGGAGTGTTCTTGTTTTTTCAAAATCTCTTACCCTCCTTCGTATCCGATCTCCCTTTCTCTCTCTCTCTCTCTCTCTCTCTCTCTCTCTCTCTCTCTCTCTCTCTCTCTCTCTCTCTCTCTCTCTCTCTCTCTCTTTCTGTCTCACTGGCATCTCGCTTTCTATTTTTCTTTTTGTCGTCTCTTTTGCACTGATTCTTTGTCTCGTCGCCCTTTGCCACCCCCTTTTTTCGCTGACTGCGAGACGCGCGAGTAGTGTACACAGCTTTTAACCCGGATTCGGAGCTTGGCGCTCACAAGACGGCCGGCTCGCCAGGCGACACGAGCATAGGCGCTCAACACACCGAAAAACATTTTAATGATCCTGTGTGCTTGGGGATCGGAATCCGAAAATTTGGCTCGCTGTCTCTGCCTCGAGTCTGGAAGACCAGTGTGCTGGAACCGCGTGGGAAGTGGGGGGGGGGGGAGGGAGGAGGAGACGAAACGACGGTTGGAGCACAATGACACGCTCTTGGAACTCGGTTAGATTTTTGAATTTTTCAGAACTCACGGACTTCATAACATTTGAAAAGCTACGAAGGAGCCCGAGCTCACTCCATTTCCCTTTGTGCTACAGCGAAAGCAAAGGAGTAAGAGGAAGTATTGTTCCGCCATGCTCGACCCGCTCCGAGTCTCTGGACTCGGTGTCGCAGCAGTTTTTCGTGCGCGCGAATCCACGGCCTGGTCTAACTACGGATGTAGGATAACTTGCGCGAGTCGCGAAATTTTTGCGTTTCGATCAATCAAAACTGGAACGCGAATGCTAGGTCTGCTATGGAGAACGTCGCAACAGAATACGAAATACGTGGTTCCCCGTTTATATAGATAGAAAACCGGATTCATTCATCTGTTATAAATTGTAACGTTTTCGTACAGAAATTAAGGAAATGTGCGGTAGAGGATGTAATACACGACAGGATGTGAGTGGAAAAAAATATGAATTTGTTGTTTATAAAGGCACGAAAAAAAAAGTTCGTGAAAGTAAAGTAAAATTTTCCTAACGATTGGCGGACGTCCATAGACGGCGTTTACGCCATCTTGTTAAATAGTATCAAATATGAATGGTATTCATTTTTTTTTAACGCTAACACTACCAAGCAGTGAAAGTATGTGGTGAATGTCGGCTTATAAAAATGGCAACACTAAATTTATTGAGATTGTCCGTAATTTGAATCTAATACAGTTTACCACCTTTCTGATGACCACAGTAATATGTGATACGTTGTACGGCACGTCACGTGACCAGTTTACGATCTTAGTGGGGGACGTTGGAGTGTGCTGAGAAAAGGAGGAGAGGAAAAGCAACCCAGTTTTGGGTGGACCTGGCATCACTGCTTGGATAAGGAAATTTATTCCATTATTTTCCATATATGAATTTTTCCAATTTCAATAATTGGAAAATATAAAACCGGTCATTTGACCGTGGTAGGTTTAGTTGTTAAATCCAAATACAATTTTGTGTTCCTATTATCAATATTAAAGCAGCGAAGTAACTGAAGACCTACGCTAAATATACTGGGTGTTCGTTTGAAAACTTGTGGCGTTCTCAAGGTCATCTGAAGGTCAACTTTGTTTTTTCAAATGGAAACCTATTTTTTTATTAGGAGATCTTATTGTACGTAAAAAGACCAGCTATTTTCGTAGGATACTTTTTTTTATCTGCGCTCTAGTTTCGGAGATATTTAAAGAGAAGTAGAGCGGGTCATACCTACACTGCGAGAAAGTTTGTAATTTCTTTATAACTATAACAAATTTTCAAAATGCTGCCCCCACTTTTTTAATATCTTTCATACTTTTCGAGATATTCGGCTGGAAAGTTTTCGAATGAACACCCTGTACGTAGATTTTGTTTTCCTACTAGGAAATTAACCCCTTAACTTACGATTTAGATTCGAAGATGTTGGGCCGAAATTGTATACAAGCTCGCGCAGCTTTCGGGACATTTGCACGACTTGTTTATTTAGGTTTGGCCCGATCATCGTACGCGGGCTGTGCCCGTAAAATTTAGGTTTGGCCCGACCATCGTACGCGGGCTATGCCTGTCATTGTAGATTAAGGGGTTAATAAGAACAAAGAAGATGTAGAAAATGACCAGTATGTAAATATTGTTTATGCTACTGAAAATTGACTTTTACATAGCATTTAAGCAATAAACTTGGACTCGCATTAAAGCTTAAATCCTCCATTTGCTCACTGCATCGTTAATTTTTTTGTTAGAAAATGATATGATACAAAATCGACCGCAGCATAGACCAAAACCGAAGTTCGAGCCGACCATACAATAAGCACGTTTCGACAACAATGAACCCGCGAATAGTGCGTCGACTATGCGAAATCGGATGTCACTTTTTGAGCGATTTCCGCGTACGCGACCTCTGTGATTTCATTCTGTGCGTTCTGCAAACCGAACAATTCCCCTTTGACTGTACAACGAATTTCCATTTCGCCGGTCAACGATATTTTTCCCGCTCTTCTGGCCGCAGTTTCGTTAGAAGTTTCATCGGAAAGCTTATCGCTGCGGCCTCGTGTTCCTCGACCCTTCGTCGGCGGTCCTCTTCCTCGTTTTCGGCGCCGCGGGCAACCAGAAAGTCCGGCGAACTCGCACCGCGGCAATCAACGAGGAGAATTTACGCCGCGGGCACGAGAAGCTCGAAAATCGTTGCGCTAATTAACCGTGTGCCGGTGGTGCTCGCCGGGACGCGGTACACCGGACGCATGTGTCGATCGATCAATCGACGAATTATCGAACACGAGTTAACCGGTGCATTGTTGCGGCCCCTCGATCGACGAATTGCGCGTCTCCGCGGTCGGATGCTGCTTCTTCGGGAACAGCACGGAGACGGAACGCGCCCGCCCGCGTTAATCCAATAATAATCGGACAGAAACTCGATGAAACGTGTCGGGGAACTCGTGGAACAATGCGCAATACGAAAGTTGTGCGGCAGCGTAAAAACGGAATCACAGAAATCTGACTTCCCCCGACCAGAAATCGGAGACCTTGCTATTTCATCTACCTCTTTGTTCCCAACCGTACTTCTTCCAACAGCGAGCACGTTTTTCCTAGTTTTTTTTCTCACGTTCTGACGACTCGGGAGTGCCTGACATTATTAGATCGAACGGAATACCTATCGGCTTCTCATCGATCCAAGAAGAAAACTGCCCAGAAGTGTTCATGCTAATTGCACCGGATAGTCCTCGCTGGTCGACCTTGTCGGCGATCGATGGAACTTTGGCCGAGAAACTCGATCAAACAGACTCGACTTGCCGAGCACGCAGAGAGTAACAACGATTCGCTTTGTATCGGGCAGAGGAATTATTAATAATGGATATTGTTCTGTCTTATTACCGTAGCTTCTCGTTGTTTGCACAAGAAATCTGAAACTTCATCTTTTTCGCTATGCGCGCTCCAGTTATTCCCATTATTCTTGAAAAGGTATCGTAGTGGCTTGAAAATTGTAAGCGAGATGATGGAAAGAATGAGGAGTGGAATAAATAAGTAAACCTACACTCCACCCTTAAGGGGGGAAGTATATTCTACTATACTTAAGTACATTCTAGTATATTCTACTATATTCTGGTATATACTACTATATTGTATTATATTCTACTATATACTGGTATATTCTACTATATTGTGATACATTCTACTATATACTGGTATATTTTAATATATTATGATATATTCTACTATATATTGGTATATTCTGGTATATTCTACTATATTGTGATACATTCTACTATATATTGGTATATTCTGGTATATTCTACTATATTGTGATATATTCTACTATATACTAGTATCTTCTCCTATATTGTGATACATTCTACTATATACTGGTATATTTTAATATATTAAGATATATTCTACAATATGTTGGTATATTCTACTATATATTGGTATATTTTGGTATATTCTACTATATTATGATACATTCTACTATATATTAGTATATTCTGGTATATTCTACTATATTGTGATATATTCTACTATATTCTGGTATATTTTACTATATTGTATTATATTCTACTATATACTGGTATATTCTACTATATTGTGATACATTCTACTATATACTGGTATATTTTAATATATAATGGTATATTGTACAATATATTGGTATATTCTACTATATATTGGTATATTCTGGTATATTCTACTATATTATGATACATTCTACTATATATTGGTATATTCTGGTATATTCTACTACATTGTGATATGTTCTACTATATATTGGTATATTCTACTATATTCTGGTATATACTACTATATTGTATTATATTCTACTATATACTGGTATATTCTACTATATTGTGATACATTCTACTATATACTGGTATATTTTAATATATTATGGTATATTGTACAATATATTGGTATATTCTACTATATATTGGTATATTCTGGTATATTCTACTATATTATGATACATTCTACTATATATTGGTATATTCTGGTATATTCTACTACATTGTGATATGTTCTACTATATATTGGTATATTCTACTATATTCTGGTATATACTACTATATTGTATTATATTCTACTATATACTGGTATATTCTACTATATTGTGATACATTCCACTATATACTGGTATATTTTAATATATTATGATATATTGTACAATATATTGGTATATTCTACAATATATTGGCATATTCTGGTATATTCTACTATATTGTGATACATTCTACTATATATTGGTATATTCTGGTATATTCTACTATATTGTGATATATTCTACTATATTGTGATATATTCTACTATATATTGGTATATTCTACTATATTCTGGTATATTCTACTTTATCTTGGTATATTCTGGACATTTAACCCTTTGCACTAGAAGCAATTTTAATTCCAGAATCAAGATACTCCTTTCAACGCAGAACATTTTTATTCTACGTAATTTTTTTTACATTGTGCATCTAAAATTAAACCTGTTTCTTCATACAACAGTTGAATTTTTAGCAATTTCTAGCATAGAAACGAATTTAATACTATGAAAACTGTTTTGGGTGATGGCATGGCTATTTATACTTGTAACTCAGGGTCACTATTCGAGCGCAAAAGTTTAAACATTAATTATCGTTGGAACTATATTTGTATCTCTTCGTAATTCGCCCGTTATCCACTCTATATTTTCATTAGTTTCTCGTCTTACACTTGCGTATGTAAAATGTAAAATTGTATCACTCCACTAGTTTAAAATTTATTTTGTGTATTTAAAAAAAATTCAGTTGCTCGTCTTGTCCACGCTATAAATCGCTAGGATTAATAATTACAGATAGTGTGAGATAAACGGAAATAAATTGTATCTTTCCTGGCGTATAAACTCATTGTCGGAAATAACATCTTCTAGTTGTAGACACTTTCTCCGACCCCGGTTTCAAATGCATGGAACAAGAAACCATCGCGTATAAACCTCCGAATAGGATAAAGGATCCGTGTGAAAGGATTGGCGAGCGACGAATAGTGGAACATTGAAAAATGGCGAAAAAATCACGGTAACATTTACGTTCAATTCTTTCCGCAGATCCCTGAGCGTCAACGCGAAATCGCGTACTCGCGTTTCGTTTGAAAAACGATCGCGGTTGTGTTACCGTTTTGTTCTCGTGGAAATGAACAGTCTGTACAGCAATCGATATTCCGCCGGAGGGGGTAGGAGAGAGAAACACGATGATAGTTGTAACAGATTTTATACCCAGCTGTCGTTGCTCCGCGGTCTCGATTTGACGATGGCATTGTAGATTGTATGTAGGCAGCAACCACTTGGAATACGGTGCTCGGCAAGAAGGAATCTGATGACCTGGATAGCTTCATTGATTATACCAGATGTTCGCTAAACGAAATGCCCGAATGTCTGGATTCATGGTCCGCGAGACCGGTAAGGTCACCGGAACTGATCAGTCGTGGTCACAGCTTCTCGTAACCAGCGCGGACACTTGTGTCTTACATATTTCCCAGTATATTGAGAAAAAAAATTGTTTCGGTCAAACAGATCAGAGAATAGAGAGGACCTAACTATCCAAGGGAGAAAGAAAAGGCTGACCAAAGAGTTTCGATTGGACAGAGGGCCTCTCTTCGAGAAGTTGATGGGATTTCAATTAGAAGAGAACAATTGTTTCGGTCAAACCATAGACTTAAAGAGATAGACCGAGCCGTCTTACGGGCGAGTTGAAGCCAACAATGGCGACGCGGGGTTATGCTATCTCACTCGCACACCGATAGTTGGTGGGGGCTCAGGCGAAAAGAGTATTGAGGGGAAATATAATATATATATATATATATATATATATATATATATATCTCGAGGCAGAATCTCTCCCCACCTCTCCCCAGCATCTTGTCATTTAGAAAGAGAGAGCATGACTCTTGCTATTGCACTCTCTCTCTCTCTCTCTCTCTCTCTCTCTCTCTCTCTCTCTCTCTCTCTCTCACTCTCTGACCTGTCCCGGCTTCAGCCAGGCCGCGCAGTCTATCTCTATAACTCTATGGATCAAACATATTAGAGAATTGAGAGAACCTAACCATCCAAAGGTGAAAGGAGAAGGGTGAATAAGAGTTTCGATTGGACAGAGGGCCTCTCTTCGAGAAGTTGATGGGATTTCAATTAGAAGAGAACAATTGTTTCGGCCAAACCATAGACTTAAAGAGATAGACCGAGCCGTCCCATGGGCAAGTTGAAGCCAACAATGGCGGCGCGAGGTTATGCTGTCTCACTCGCACACCGATAATTGGTGGGGGCTCAGGCGAAAAGAGTATTGAGGGGAAATATAATATATATGTATATATCTCGAGGCAGAATCTCTCCCCACCTCTCCCCAGCATCTTGTCATTTAGAAAGAGAGAGCATGACTTTTGCTATTGCTCTCTCTCTCTCTCTCTTTCTCTCTCTCACTCTCTGACCTGTCCCGGCTTCAGCCAGGCCGCGCAGTCTATCTCTATAACTCTATGGATCAAACATATTAGAGAATTGAGAGAACCTAACCATCCAAAGGTGAAAGGAGAAGGGTGAATAAGAGTTTCGATTGGACAGAGGGCCTCTCTTCGAGAAGTTGATGGGATTTCAATTAGAAGAGATCAATTGTTTCGGTCAAACCATAGACTTAAAGAGATAGACCGAGCTGTCTTACGGGCGAGTTGAAGCCAACAATGGCAGAGCGAGGTTATGGCTATCTCACTCGCACACCGATAGTTGGTGGGGGCTCAGGCGAAAAGAGCATTGCGGGGAAATATAATATATATGTATACAGGGTGTCCCACATAAATGGGAACACCTAAATATCTGTCGTATTTACAGTCCTATCAGAAAACTTCAGAGGACAAAGTGACACTATTGCAGGGGGCAAATATAATGGTAAGGAAAAATTTGTTATGTCGTGATTTTCAAGGAAATTTCAAGGTCACCGATGTTATTTTAAATGGAATAGTATATCTTTTTTACGATAACATGATAGACAATAGAAAACTGAATTTTGTGGTTGACCTTGAAATGACCTTGAGCAAGAATAATCATGTTGGAGCGGATAAAATGTGGAAGTTTAAAACTTACGTGTTTCGGCAAAGATTACGCGTTCTTTACGGCGGGTTGACCTTTACATATCATAATAAATGGTCGAAATGTTGACCATCCTCATTTATGCAATCTTACATGAAATGATCTGTAGGCATTGTCGATTTCCTGAGACGTAATTGAAGAACATGCTGCAGTAATCCTTTGCCGCATATCCTCTGGCGTTGTGGGTTTATCTTTCTACACAATACATTTTATCTTGCCCCATAGATAAAGGTCCATAGAAAAGTGGGTTTCAATATGACGGTTGTCCAGCGCATTATTCTAAAGTTGCTAGAACTGTGTTAAATACGAAATATCCTGGACGATGGATTGGGCGACGAGGAACAATTCCATGGCCAGCCCGTTCTCCGGATCTGACACCATTGGACCTTTATCTTTATTTCCTTAAAAATCACGACATAACAAATTTTTTTCCTATAATAGTGTCACTTTGTCCTCTGAAGTTTTCTGATAGGACTGTAAATACGACAGATATTTAGCTGTTCCCATTTATGTGGGACACCCTGTTTACCTCGAGGCAGAATCTCTCCCCACCTCTCCCCAGCATCTTGTCATTTAGAAAGAGAGAGCATGACTCTTGCTACTGCTCTCTCTCTCTCTCTCTCACTCTCTGACCTGTCTCGGCCGCGCAGTCTATCTCTATAACTCTATGGATCAAACATATTAGAAAATTGAGAGAACCTAACCATCCTGAAAGGAGAAGGGTGACCAAAGAGTTTCGATAGGTCAGAGGGCCTCTCTTTGAGAAGTTGATGGGAATTTCAATTAGACAAATCCGCCGTTGCAAACACACTTATTTTCGTTCCGGGCGAAACATCTCGCAACTTCGCCGAGATAACGAAGTTATAAACTCAACGGTCTTATCGAGGCCGGCTAAAAAACTCTCGAGACCCGGAGAAAATGGGTTGGTTAATCAAACAGGCATCAACGGGGAATTACAAGCGGAGCGAGACCAACACTCCAAACACACCTCGAAGTTTAACACTCCTATTGTTCGGAGAGACGGCCACGCAACCTTCGTGGGCCTCGATGGGAAGGATTCTCTGAAGTGGGTGGTCGGGATCGATAGCACCGTTGAAACGTCGCGTTCGCAGGCGGCAGGAATCAGGATCACTGGAGCAGCGTTCCGCCAGCGGAATCGTGTAACACGTTTCGGTCGCGTATCGCGCGATTTATTTCCGCGCCAAGGCGGAGTCGTCGACGAAACGACGTCGACGTGAGCGCGCGTGTCTGTGTAACTCTGTGTACTTGTCTTTTTTCATCTCCGGTATGTTCCACTCGTCGGGACAAAGCTGGGGAAACAAAAGCGACTAGCATTTTGCCTGCAAAGGTAAAGGGGTGAAACGGCGGGCAGCGTTGTTTTCTTGTTCACTATATTTCCAGCCGCTTTATACGCGTTCTGCAGAAAAAGAGAGACACTGCGCGAGAGAGAGAGAGAGAGAGAGAGAGAGAGCCCCGACCACGACATACGAAAGCTCGATAGCGATTGATAATTTTTTTCATTGCGCCCTCGCGTATGGATCTCAGAGGGAGATAGAGCGACCGAGTCGCAGCCACCGCCGGGAAAATCGCTGCGGAAAAGGACACGTTGCTCGCGAATGCCACTGCTGAACGCACGAAAAATTTTCTCGAGTATTTTTCCAGTTAAAACATCCTTGCCCCGAGAGAAACAAGGAATCTGCAGTCTCGGCTGACTGCAGATTTCCACATTCTTTATCGTTTATTCAACCCCCCATTAATTGTGATTTATGCTATCTTCCAAGATAGTAGCTCCACTCTTGCATTCGACGCGGTTAAGACAGACTCTCGAACAAACTTTATTGTTCCAGGAAATTCACTCGCTGAATACAGCAAAATAAATAGTACGAGCGATATGAATAAGGTAAAAAATTAGAAAATGTAGATAAGTAAAACGAAAAATATATAAAAGTGCTACTGAGCTGCGGATATTTATGCAAATATTAATTTTCGCTGTGCAATTTGTAGAAAAGAAGGTTAAATCAAAAGTGGTTCATCCTAATAACTAGACTGCGGGTCTTTATGCATTTATGGCATATGCAGGTTTGTAAGGTGCAGGAAGATGAGTATGTTAATTAATTGTGTTGTTATTAGATGTTTACCACAAGGAATCTTCTAGTCGATGTAAAACACTTTCTCCTCTTTTGGATCTAAAATCTAAAATCTACTAATAGCTACGTTTCAGATTAGTAAATTGAATATGATTAAAGTTCTACAAGTAGACTATAATATTTGTAAAACGATATTAAACTACATTCAATTTTGGTTGAAATTGATTCGAGTAATCGATGATGATTATATGTTTGATTGAAATTACATAAATATCGCATTTAACATTGTCACGAAATTTAGGCAATCATACATAGCTATAAATATTATAGTAAGTTGCCAAAGTATGTCATAAAAATTACAATTAAACTGTTTTGTACGTGAAAAAAGTATATACTTGTATATTCTGATGTTCTACTATATTCTACTATATTCAACTATATTCTACTATATTCTACTATATTCTACTATATACTACTATATACTACTATATTTTACTATATTCTACTATATTCTACTATATTTTACTATATTCTGCTATATTTTACTATATTCTACTATATTCTACTATATTCTACTATATTCTACTACATTCTACTATATTCAACTATATTCTACTATATTCAACCATATTCTACTATATGCAACTATATACTACTATATTTTACTATGTTCAACTATATTCTACTATATTCAACCATATTCTACTATATGCAACTATATACTACTATATTTTACTATGTTCAACTATATTCTACTATATTCAACCATATTCTACTATATGCAACTATATACTACTATATTTTACTATATTCTACTATATTCTAGTACATTCGAGTACATTCCAGTACATTCCAGTATATTCGCGTATATTCCAGTATGTTCACGTATATTCGAGTACATTCGCGTATATTCGAGTATATCCGAGTATATTCGAGTATATTCGAGTATGTTCGAGTATATTCGAGTATATTCTACTATAATACAGCACATTAGAGTACATTATAGTATATTCGAGTACATTATAGTATATTCGAGTACATTCTAGTATGTTCGAGTACATTATAGTATATTCGAGTACATTATAGTAGATTCGAGTATATTCTAGTATCTTCTACTACATTTTAGTATATTTTACTATATTCTAGAATATTCCAATATATTCTGGTATATTCTGGTATATTCTACTATAATCTGGCATATTCTACTACTCTCTGGTATATTCTACTACTTTCTGTTATATTCTACTATATTCTGGTATAATCTACTATATTCTTGACCGGACATCCAAATTTCATTTGTTCGGCATTCCAGTTTACTGCCGCGCCGATGTAAACTTACACGTGTGCTCGAAAATCGGGAGCACGTTCGCGAACGATGTTTCGAATGTAGGTTCACGAGGTCTATGAAACGAGTTCAGAACTCATCCTGCGGTCACAGTATGCCGGCCAGTCGATGGCAGTCGATAGCGAATGGCCGAGGTCAGATATAGCCCGTCCGCAGGCGAGCCGTCCTCTCAACCCCGTGGGCTCGCCAATTAGCTGCCATTTCTTTTCGCCGGTCTCGAAACGAGTGTTTACCCACGATTACCGTTCGCCGAACAGTTTCTATTCGACCCGAGTCGGTCGCGAATAATCGCGCGGCGAAACTCGTCGTTCGCACCGAAGGGAACTACCCACTACGGGAGTACGGCTACTTTTCTTCTCTCATCCGATTTTCCCCCTCCGAAAATTTCCCACTTTTCTTTTATACTACTTCTCATCGGGCCGGTGAACGATACCGACGATGATGGAGCGATCGCGTCACCGAGTAAATCACGATCCTCGGCGAATTCGATGGGAAGTTGGCCGGTTCCGGTGAAACGATCGATCACAGTTTCGCGAGCAGAAGCGGTGGGGTTGGAGATGGATGGGAGAGATGGGGTGGAGAAGGAGAGTCGGGTCCGGGAACGCTTTGAAATATGCAACCCGACAAATATGAAGTCGTCGAATCAAAGTGACGATACCCGCATCACGGCGTCAGTCCGTTTTTCCGCGTACACTGGCGCGGCGGGCTACCTTGTTAGCGACACTTATCGAAACTGTTTCACCCGCTGCCTACGTATTCTATTACTGTGACAGACGGAAGTTACAACCTTGCTGTATCGCCTGATAAACGAGATCCCGTCGATCCGAATACCCCGTGAAAGAAGGGACGAAGTCGCGCGTCGTTCGTTAAATCGACGCATCCTCTCTGATCCCCGAACCGGCGCGGCGACCCTCTTCTACAACCTCTTCGCTCATCTCCAGGAATTTTCTTGCACACGTTTCACCGAGTAGTCCAAAAGACGGGGCTCCGGGAACGCTTTAGTCAATGTAAACAAGGCTCGCCGATGCGTGAACCCTTCGGATTCGGAGCAAGCCAGGGACCGTATGGAAGTGGTAAAATATTGGCAAATATTTAAATACACCGACAGAGATATACTTGGGAGTACACAGCTCGATTTTCTCGCATCCCGTGTCCCTCCGAGCACACGCTTCTGCTTATTCGGAGCAAACACATATTTACAAGAACAAACAGAGCACCCACGGTGAACACGTAATTCGACTATAAAATTGTTGTGTTCGAAGGGTAGAAAATGTTTTCTCTGATTTTTTTTTATACACCTTTCGTGCTGACTTTTTTTCACCACGACCCTACTTGGAATCGCTGTCTGTAACCGCGGGAATGTTTTCGAACGAGTCGTACAGACTTTTTCGACCGCAATTATGCACTTGCAGTGGCTCAGGAAAGTATTCGACCGCCCTTTGAATCAGAACAATTTCTTTAAAATTGCACGGAATTACTTGACTTTTTTTTTTTAGTAATTAGGAGCATTGATTTACTGAATGATGTGCAAAAAAGATTTCGAAGAAGTTGCATTTGATAAGTACATGAAAAAATAAAAATGGCACTTTTTAAAGCTTGTTTATTTGAGCTCGTAATGAAAATATAAAATATACGTCTGGTAGACTGATATTAGTTATATTAATTGAAATTTTCAGCATGTGTATAATCAACATAGTTCTACAAGACGCTTATTTTAAATTTTCACTACGGGCTGAAATAAAAATGCTTTTAAATACAAGTAAGGCTGAACTATACTTTAGAGGACCAACAATTTTCGAGTTTTCTGTATGTGATGCTACACATTTTTACGAGAAAATGATAGACGTGTAAGTTTTAGTACACGAAATTCAAGTTTTGGTTACCGGAGTTCACTGGGTGAAAAGTTATGCTCGTGTAAACATGAGAAATTTTAAGCATATTTGTCAGGTTACAGCGTGGCCATATTGGATATTCGTTGGGTGGTAGAGGTGGGACTGTTCAGCGCATGCGCTGGATAGATGGTGGGTGTTCAGCGCATCGGCTAAGTAGTACTGAGCGGAATCAGTGATGGGAATGTTGGCGCTTTTCACGCGCATGCGCAGCGATTTTAGCCTCAGTCAGATTTTGAAAAATGAATGTACAACATGTGTACGTGTATATATATATATATATATATATATATATATATATATATATATTAAAATGTAATATATACATATATAATATTTATGTATCTATGTACAATATAATATAACTTACTCTTCTTCATCATCTTGGGAATAAGGAAGGGAAGGGTACTAAAATAACTTTAAACGAAATATATAATAACAAACCCACTACTTCCGCCCCAATAGTACTCCACAAACTTCGGACGTAGCTTCGGTGCTACCGAAACTCGCGCATGCGCGTGAACAGCGCCGACATTCCCATCACTGAGCGGAATAGTCCAAGTTGGTTTGGGGTTAGTTAAAAGTGCTCAACTTTACACGCGTATAACTTCTAAACCAATGAACTCCTGGCAATAAGACCAATTAAAAAATTGGTCCTCCAAAGTACAACCAAAAATAAATAAAAAAGTGCCATTTTTATAATTGCACATAATTCTTATGATTTGCAATTATTTCAAAATCCTTTTTGCACGCCATTTAGTAAATCAATGCTGCCGATTGCTAAAAAAATGTCAAATAAGTCGGTGCAACGTTAAATAAATTATTCTGATGTAAAGGGCGTTCGAATACTTTCGTGAGCCACTTGTAAACGTATGAACGCAGTAGACGATTGTCGTGTGATTTTTCATTTAGCGTTTCTTTTTCTTGGTAATTGTTAAAGGGCAACCTCGGTTCGTAAACTCTGTGGCACTGAACACTTATCTATAGACCAGCTTATGAGTCCCGCGTTTCATAGTCTGACATACTTGCCGGCGCAAACACGCGATGTAATTATTTAAACGTTCTCTTTACTGGAAAAGTCAAGATCCAGCCCAAGTCTGCTCTCGAGTCTGCTCGCACGTAATACTCGCGTGTGGAAGACATTACGTTTTTTTCTAACGATAACTGCTCGCTGTTGCACTTCTTTGGAATTGGAGTGAACAATAATGAGCCAGAAAGGAAATATTGATGTCACTGTTCAACCCTCGCTCTACCAAGGCTTTCTTCAAATACGAACTAACAAGAGGTGGGAGGCATTTTGTTACTTGGTAAGCACCCGTTACATTAATCACGCAACAGTTCACGTAAATACGAGTCCATTAAATTTTTCATTTTCTATTCTGCAATTGGTTATGCTAATCATACACTACAATTTATGTTCCCTCGCACATACAGTCACTCCCACTAACATTCGGACATTCTTAAAAAGATGTTAACTTTTTTAATAGTGGACCATACGACTTGGACTTTTTTAAGAAACATAGCATGTATGCAGTATGTGTTATTATATTATGTATTTAGTTTATTATTATGTGTTATTATATTCTGTATTTATTTTATTATTACGTATTATGCATTTATTTTATTATTACGTATTATGTATTATTTTATTATTACGTATTATGTATTTATTTTATTAATACGTATTATGTATTTATTTTATTATTACGTATTATGTATTTATTTTATTATTACGTATTATGTATTTATTTTATTACTACGTATTATGTATTTATTTTATTATTACGTATTATGTATTCATTTCATTATTACGTATTATGTATTTATTTTATTATTATGTATTATTAATTATTATATGTATTTATTTTATTATTGTGTATTATTATATTATTATTATTGTATTATGTATTATTATATACTTACAGTGGAATAAAATGCTGTTATAATAAACTATTGTTACAGAATATATTACATTCTTTAAGCATAAGTTTACTTCTAAGTAGTAATCATATTGTATAGTAGGTGTATGTGTATAGTAGTTATTTGTGTGGGTATGGAATCATATAGCTATATATATGGGTTTTAGTTGAGGCATGAGGGAGCTATACTAGATGGCACTGCTAAAGGTCCACACATCATACATTGGAGATTGTCCTCCCTGGTCGTGGCCGAATCGTTGGGTCTGCGGGTGGGGAGAGTGTCAGGTGTACGGTGATAGGATGTTATAGGGAACCAATAGAAAATTTGTCTCGGCGATCTCTATAAGTCTCTATAAGTCTATGCCTAAAACACCCCATCACCCTACTCCTGGCACACTCCCCACCCGCGGTGCCAATGATTCCGCCGCTACTCATTACAATTAAAACAGTCCGCGTGTCCTCACAATGTAATGCCAATAAAAATCTTTTTTATTATTACTTATTTTTTTATGAGGCTTTCACCACTGTATTTGTGAAACTTTCATCGTCCATTACACACGTAAATATCATCGCAATTATATCTTATTTGGTATCATTTTCATTAGAAAAATGCTACGAATATGTTGACGAAAGTTCCATAAAAAAATAATAAAAAATAAAGAAGTTTTGTCACAGGGTTAGGTGTTGTTTTCACTCGACCCGTATTATGTTACATTTCTCGGCGAGCGACTGTCCTTTCCTACGATCAGCACAACTCAAAGAATAGTATACCTGAACACGAAGTGTCGCTGGCCGGAACCGTGGTTGTGACATTTATCGATTAAATACTGAACTTCTATCAAACTATCTGAACGTCGACCTCCACTATCGAAACCAATAAGAGCCAGTGGTGGGAGTAGTTGGTGAGCTTCTATTATCCGAAGTGGTCGGTTATGCAAGCCGGCCGTGTTTGCGCGACGTGTTCGGTTAAACGAAGTTCTACAGTAACTCAAGTGCGATGGTTAATGTTTACAATGCAGACGTCTCTCGACCGACACGTCTTCAATGTTTCACGTGCAAAAGGAGAACTCGCGGCAAATAAAATACACAAGTAAACCGTGGTCGCAGCATCTGCAGACAGCTATGTAGTTGGGCACAGGGGTTTCAGGTTTACGGAACGTCTGGCAGCCTATTCGAGCTCGCCCGCAGCCGCAACCATATTCCTCAGGCAGGGATGGTTCTCAAAAGGGCATCGTGCATGTTCCTCGAACTTAGACGCTCGGGCTCACGCGGTCGCCAGAGGAGAGGCTGCGGGCTATTTGAGCTGCATGTATCCGCTTCCCGTGGCTCTGGCAGGCGTCACTCGACGGTTGCTTCATTCAGGAATCGAATTAGCCATTCAACCGCGAGAATCGTCGTGTAATTTGCAACACGCCGCGTTGTAACTCTGCTGTAATCCGGCTCGGCTCGGCGCGGGTGCTTGGATGCTTGGGGTTGCATCGGGTTGGGGAAGAAAATCACAGGGCCAAGAATCGTTGGAACAAAGAAAAATGGGGAATGGCTTGTGTCTGGGAAACGAGGAAGGTTCAGACCTTTTGACGCTCCACTATCAGAAATAACAGACAGAGAGAATGGGAAAGGGGTAAAAGAGGGCGCGGAGTAGGCGCACCGGGGATGAGTGACAGAACATGAAAGAGGGCGAAGGAGAGTGAAAGGCAGAGGGTGATCGAGAGAGCAGAGTTCGAGTGGGAGCCGGCAAAAAGGGAGGGTTGAACGTACGCGGCGAGACAGACGGAGGGAAAACCTCCGAGTCGTAGCCGTGGGGAGGACGAGCGGGAAAAAAACAAAGACCCCGATCTCGTTCCGCAAATATCGTAACGCCAAATTCTGGCAAGTCCGGAAGCCGGGACCGGGAGCGACGAGAGAATTTGATTGCGTCGTTTCTGTCGCGTTAAATTGCGTTCGTTAAAGCGTTATATTAGATACGCTGAATTTATATCACCGAAGCGATTTCTAGTTAATACAGGCTGGGGGTGAGCAGCCTGCCACGGCAGAATTTAATTGAGACGCCCGCGCACCACCGTGCCGCGCGTATTCCCAAATAACTGTAGTCCGATTTCAGAATTTCATACCGCCCCATGCCCGCCCCGGAAAATCCTGCTAATGTCTACGCAGTGTGCTGCCGCGGAACTAACGTGGAACTGTTGCGACAACTGTTGTCAAGGCTCTACAGTTTACGCGAACGATCGTCTCTACGGACCACTCGAGATAAGCGACTCGCGCGCGCAGAACACCGGCGGCACGACTTTATTTCGATGATTTCCTGGCGAGTCGCTGGCAATTCCGCATTCATTCGAATCGTCTGTGCCCCGCTGAGGAACGTTATAATTAGATTGCCGAGGTTCACGCAAATTCACGACATCAGAAACTAACGAGAGAATATATTGAACCTACGCGAAGTGAAAACAGTCCTCAATGCTCGGGTCGAAAAACATATTTTATTAAAGATATCCTGACAACTACCGGATGCAGGAAAATCAAGCTTTTTATAACTATCAGTCAATTTTATAACTATTTTATAGGGGGCTTTAAAAGTAATTATTAATAAAATTTTTATTTAGAGAAGTTTCAATATTAACACGTTTTCACTTTCGAGGTATTGTCGTTTAAAGTTCTGATCACTAATTCTAGTGTAATGTTTGTTAGTTTAGATTTCATACTAAAAGTTTGCATTTCTTCCAGTTTCTATAATATAACAATAATAATTTTAATAATAAGAGAATATTGTATTAGCATGGTAATAGATTAATATTAAAATATAATATTATGTTGGAAACAGGCCTTAATGAGCGTACAACGCTCCCTGCTCGTTTTGTATGTTTTCTGTTTTGTACTACTCATTTTCTTATCCGCCGTTATACGATAAATCGTCATTGTCCCAACATATTATTATAATAGTAGAATAATAATAAAATATGTAATAATATATAATCGTATAAGAATAGAATAATAATAAAATATACAGGGTGGTCCTTTTAAGTAAGGCCACCCAAAAATATCTCTTCAGCTTATTGTGATGAAAAAAATATTTTTTACACAATGTGCATGGTGTCAAATGACCAATATCTGGCAAGAATATTTTTACACCAAGGTCATTTTTCTCGGAGTTATCAAGGTCATTGGTGTTTTTTTGACACTTAACTACAAATTTTTTTATTATTACAGCGTATAGCTGATCGAAAAATACATTCGGATACGTAGAATAACATGACCTTGAAATGACCTTCACCTTCGAAAATTGATGTACGTGCAATATCATACATCAATGGTATACAGTATCAATATCCTCGAAAGTGAAAGGAATCCATTCGTAAACAACTTTCCGATCGCATTAATTATTAATTATTACGACTTGAGTGTGCACTGCCCTTAAAGTCTTTACAGCGGGTAATAGCTAATAGCTTAACACTTAGCACGCGAATGGCGACTCTGAGACGCCACTACAAATTGCTACACCATTATTCAGAATATTGTTTGCATGAGTAAATTTGTTTAAATCTAATAAATTACTAAACAAATAAATATTGTATAAGGTACTATATCAATTTCGTACGCATATAATGAAAAAAATTATGTAGAATGAAAATATTCTAGGTTAGAAGAAATGTTTGGATTTTTAGTTGAAATAGCTCCGAGTGCAAAGGGTTAAAACGCAAACCCTTAAATATCTGAATGTGTGAACAAATATACTTGCACCACTTTTAAAAACAACGGTTCATGTGCGGAATATTTTTCGAATAATTATCACGCACACACACACGTTTCGTCAGAATCGGCTTGCGTAACTTAAATTGCACTCCTTGCAGGGAGGGATGAAAGTTAGGGATACAATTATTTAGTTCTCTAGGGGTTTAATCCTGTGCATACTGTCACGTAAACTGGTGAACCGCAATACAATTTTTATTTTACTAAACTGCACTTGCTAGGGAATACTGTAAATGCATGAACTTCGGCAGTTTAGTTATGGTGCATAAAATTTTATCATCTCACGAAAATTCATATGATATCCGTCGACTGCAGACGTTTTACAGGCTTACGCTATATACAAAGCTTCGCACATTTGTGAAGCACACAATCGATTAAAATTTCAATTTCTATTGCAATATATACTTGACCAAAAAAAGTGTGCATAATCATTTCCAGTGGAAGTGGTCATTTGACCGTCACTGGTAGGTTTAATGTTAAAAGTAATTTTCCTAATATTCCTCAAAGATCCATCTTCGTCTTCATAATACTGTCAGCCGCTCTGATACGCGATTGGACCGCAGCCACGAATCTCCCGGTGTGTATCGTTGCGTGCTTCGATCCGTTCGGGAATTCAGGAAGTTGCTCGTCGGCGAGGGTAGGGGATGAATTTAAGAATCAGGAGAGGGTAACACGCGTGTCCGTGAAAAATACGAGCGGCAGTGCGAGCCCCAGCGGAAGAAAAATCGAACACCTGACGCCGGTATAATTCACGTTCCGCAAATATAAATTTCCGATAAATTCTACGATGGCAAAGGGAACGGGTGCACGGTTCCATACCATAGAGAAGCGGTCGATTGACGACGGGGCGGAGGATGGGCGACGGGTGGGCAACCGAGGGGGGCGTTCGTTCGGAGGGTTCATGATTAATACGTTCGATTTCATAGCGTCGCTGGTCTTATAAATATGTTTAATTTATACGAAAATGCTGAACTCGGTCAAATTATTGATCGTCACCGGATAAACAACCGTTGCCAAACAAACGAGTGTGCGTAAATACCGTCCCGCTGATCACGGTAATTCGTCCCGGTTAGATCACATCGACCAGTAGCGCTGGGTAGGACCGAGAGGACGCGGACAGGGTCATTTCAGTCGCGGATCCCGTCACACGTCCCTCGGAAAGGTTTGCCCGCGCGTTCAGCCGGTTAACGAACTTTGCCGTGTGTCCCAACGAGACGCCGCACACTGTGAGATTTTGCGAATCTAGCGGGACAATTTCTAACTTTTTCCGTTCAAAAGTCACAGAATAAATAAGCCATTCGTAGAAAATGGTAAGTCCACGTGCCCCACTTCTATTGCTACGGGGTGTTGAAAATCGCATTTCTATATGATCGGTGTCAGTTCAAGGTTATTTCAAGGTCATTTCGTCTTTTTTATCACAAACACATATTTTTTATTTCGGAATCATATTCTACGTAAAAAAATTCACAACTTTTGTTTGAAACATTTTTTTGTGAGTTCAATATATTTTTTTTAAATCACACGTCACCGAGATTTTTTACAATCTCAATTCGAATGGGACACCCAATCTTTACCCTAGGGTATGTAGTTTATTTATCAAAAATTTATTCAATCATATCGGTGTGTTTATATTACCAAACAGTTAGTTATGTCAAAAGTACGAGTAAATAAAGTAAAATATCATTTAAAGTAATGATATCTTGAGACTACCAAAAGTTTTCGTACGTCGTCATTTATTTTCTTTTTCGTTATCTTAGAATCTCGTGGACAATTTACAACTAAAATTTGTGTGCTACTATTGGCAACTTTGCAAAACTCGTATCAATTATAATCTTCGAGTAACGTAATTTCGTCCGGAAAACAGGGTTCTCAGCGCACTGTGCGCCGCGGCCTGCGCCAGATTTCGCGTACACCTGTACAAGCAACGCTTGTTCTTCAACGTTCCGCGTCGTTGTAATTGCGGTCTCGCGGGGACGGAATAACAACGCTGCGAGAATCCGCAGGTTCAGAAGCGTCGCGACATAACGCATATTCGGTAATTATTTGCCGGGAAACTCTATTTCTACCTGGCCGAACAAAGATCGTCCGATCAAGCCGAGAATGGATTCATGGTGTTCGGAAAACAAAAGGATCACAGGCTAGACCGGAAGGGCATCAGGGAGTATGTTCAGCGTCGTTGAGATAGGTCTCGCGCGTGGATGGTCCTTTTTGGAATTATAGAAATCGATGCCCGGGAAGAGCTCGACTGGTAAGGTCAGGCTGTGGAGATCGCGTAGGGCGTAGGGATAAAGGGCCGAGGAGAACAGCAGGGAAATGGCGTAAAGGATAGACGGAACCGGGGAAGCAAGAGAAGAAGAGAAAGAGAGAGGGAGACGATCGAAGAAGAGGGGGGGGGGAAGATCTGTACATAGAGACGCGAACGCGGAGCTATGTGCAAGTTACCCGGAAGACGAGGCAGATCGGGCCTCTTCCGGGCGAGAATTGAGACGTAGTCGAGGGAAAGGTGTCTCGTTGTTTAAAGAGCGCAGTCGGTAGATCCCCTCGAGGGATTCCAGGGGATGGGGTTGGGCGAGCAGCTCGAGAGAGAGAGAGAGAGAGAGAGAGAGAGAGAGAGAGAGGAGGGGCGAAGGCAGCGGAGGGTAGATTTCGGTGGTAGATACCGGGCAAAGGCTGTAGGCCGTTTACTATAGCGCCTTGTATGTGTATACGGGGAAAGGCGAGAGCTGTCGGAAAGAGGAACAAAGAGCGAAACGAACGTTGGGGGCGAAACGGAGAAAGAGAAACGAAAAGGTAAATATACACAGGGTAAGAGAGACCGAGAGACGGAGAGGAGAAAGAGAACGCCGTTGGTCTGGGAAGAAGGGAGAGTTGGACGGATAAAGATAGAGGACGCAGGGACGGAGAGAGGGAGAACGAGGAAGAGAGTGAGGGATACGTAGCGGTATAGCTTCAACTTTGGCTATGCCGCAGTGGTATCGAGCGGTAACCCCACCCTTTGCTTCTAGCGTACCCCTTCTACCCCTTTCGTACTCAACCCACCCTGCCTACATCATCCACCCACACTGCCAACCTTCTCTAGGGAGTGTTATAGCGCTCTATTCGCTGCTATGTTCACTCGAACGAGTCCAAGTCCTCTGTCCGCTTTCTCCCCCCTTCTATCTCTCTCTCTCTCCCGCTATGTTCGCCTATACTCGGACGTCCTCTTTCTCTCTAACGTCTTCTTTCTCTGACCAATTTCTCCTTCTAGCCGAGTTTCATCCTCACATCTTCTCCGACCTCGTCTTCCCTCGTTTACCCTAGCGCTAGTCAGCGTTCTCCAACCCCGTAGAACTACTCTTTCTCTTTGTCTCCCACTCTGCATCATTCTCTCTCTTCCTCTCCCTCATACTTGCCCTAGACCAGTACCCTACACCACGTGGCAGTACTAACGCTAACGCCACTACATTTAACCAGCTGTACGCCGCCAGGAATTCCGAAATCATGTATGGGACCGAGTTACCACGTTCGAAGCTTTGAGTGCCGTTTGCGAAAACGCGCATCGGCAAGTCCCTTTGAGCCTATTGCCTGTTACCGTCCGTATTCTCCTGATGTATAGGTAAGACGATTATTCGACTTGAACGCAGATATGTCGGGGATGGTATACGCTGCCTGGTCGACGGGCTAACAATGTCGAGAGACACGCTGGATTAAGTGTGTCGACATGGTTCCGATCGTGTAAGCGTAGGGACGCCTCGGGACGCTAAGTTTGCTTGTCTATCGTCAGCAGCAGAGGTGCCTCTCTTGCCCATCAGCTGCCGCGGAGTCGACCAAAGCAGAGCAGAGGAGAGCAGAGGAGAACAGAGCGCAGAGCAGAGCAGCGGCCCGATCTCGTTTCCCTTCGTTCCCATCGATTATCATCCGGACACCGATGCCAACCGTTCTATCTCTCCGCGCCGTTTCCTCCTTTCATTTAATATCAACCTCCATGGCCCCGCTCTTTATTGGACAGTTTAAGGCACTATACGTGCATCGTTGCCTCAAACTTCCCGCTACGCTTGGAATACTGCCAAACAATTATCGTTATACAACGGGGCATCAGGATGCCGCGTTTTAATCATGCCATCCCCGATTCCCCTGCCCGACAGAATCGGACCTCCAGCCGATTTTTATATTCCATTAACGGCTTCTTTTAGTCCCCGGGACGTACGTGCACTTTTTCGCAATTTCTGAAACAGAATGATTTGGCATAGAAACATTATAGGTTGAAAAATTGAGAGGGCGAAAAGTAAAGCCGACGGTCCAAATATAACAACGATATATGTTCATTAACTCGAGTTCATAGACATGTGCAGTGTACATCACGTTACTAATCCCACAAACACTAAATCAGAACAGCTGTTCACAATTCTCACGAGTTTTTCACGATTTTCGACTTGAAACTGCGATTCTCACAGTTGTCAATCATTCGCAGCATCATTAACTAATTATGCTGAAATGTTCTTTAGAGGTCCATATCAAAATGTTATGAAACGCAACTGTTTATTATTTGTTTTCCAAACCGAATGTGTCTAATTGACAGCATTGTTCTCTTTCATCCATTCATCCTACACCATCATAAACATGGTAAAGAAGCCAGCATCGATGTTATGAAAAATATTCGTCCGTTTTTGAAATTCATGTTAACCTTCGCGAGGTTGCTTCACAAGCAAACCGCGATGCGCGGACGTGCTGCGCGTCTGAGATCGCCTCGCAGCGCGGCTGCCGCACGACGAGCCGACAGTTGTCAATTTTTTTACGACATCAAAGATGACTGGCAATCTGTTGTTCGCTGCATTTGGATATGTATCGGGTATGTAGCGATAGAGGCACTGAATTCGAATACTATGATTGCCTTGCGACATTTACTGGTTCATGCTGACTCGCGTTCTCGCCACGCGCATATACTGAAGAGGCACTCGGAGCAGCACGATCGAAGCAGTTGACAGTTGAGACTGCATCGCGAGGATGGCACGCTATGACTGGACGTGGCTTTAGCATTTGTATAAAATTGCGTTCAACGCGAGCGTTTCGTTCGTGTACATCCGCAACTCTTTGCCATTCCACCGGATGGAAGAATGATTCAACCCTCGCACGATCACAAAAAAGCAACGTGAAGGACCGGAAGTGTCCAACAAGGGGAACCATACATGAAAAATGGTTGGAAAGGACGAAGTAATAAATTTTGTTTGTTACAACATTTTTATTAGGAAACCAATGTCTCAATTCACTTTATAGATTTGTTACATGTTGAATTATTTAATTCTCTGAACATAACAAGAATCAAATAATATAACCTTTGCAGTTGATGCGACGTTAAAGAATTAATAAAAAAAAATCAAATAGTGTTCTATATTTCACTTTTTCATAAGAGCTTCATTACTAAAGTGACCGGTGGACCATTCTGGTCGTTTGAGGGTTAAAGTAAAACAATAAATTTATTTATAAAGGGTGGTTGCCCTAATTTATACACACAGTGAAGAGCAAAAGTGATCATATCATATTTGGTATCATTTTTATTAGAAAAATGCCACAAATATGGTCATCGAAGTCCCATAAAAAAATAATTAATAATAAAGAAGTTGGAAATTCGGATTAGTGTGGTCTCACCGATATACCCGAGCCGCATGGTGTCATATTTCTCGGCGACCGAGGCCTCTCGAGCTTCGCGGCCCCTCAAGAGGGTACAATCCGCACTAGTGGGGATATCTCAGGGACAATTATGTCGGAGACATTTGGGACAATTACCGATGAAATACTGTAGATCGTTTGACGATCGCCTGCTACATTTGTAGAAAAAGTTGACGAGCAGTCGCATCATGCTGACGCATACGCACGTATAGGTAAAATTCCATATAGTAGTAGCTGCATTTTTTCACAAATATCTCAAAAACTAAGGCTGAGCGACGGTTACATGTATAGGAAAAAGTTGTTCGGAATGTTGAGGTTTACAACATATTTAAATTTTATCAAAATCAGTGAGGTTGGACCTTTTACGCACAATTACCAGTTTCTTTCATAAGTCCAAAAATGATGAAATAATCGCCGGTAGGTAATGTGTTTCCACAGTTCGCTCGCTCGCGTTACTGGAGGGAAAGAAATGGTGGTCGCGTCCGATCGACCGCGTTATTAATCGCGGGGTGTCTAGCGCGTGGCGCGTACGAAGAAGCGACTGCATGGCAGTATCGTGTTTGCCTGTAACGAGTGACACCATCTGTGGCTCGCGGCGATATAAATCGCGACCCCGATACGTTCCCGTTGCCGCTGCCGCCGCCATTATCGGTTTACCCGGGTGTTTGCGCGATCTTCGACGATCCGCCGTCAAATAAATCGCGACACCGCGGTAGCACGGTAGCGCGGCTTCCTCGGACTACCTCGCCGAGAGTTACTATAACCTCCAACTGACTGAATAGATTTCGCGGGGATGTCCCACTTGGACGCCATCCGATTGGACGCGTCCCGATTGGACGCCGTGCCGATTGGACTCGGCTTTTGGACGCCATGCCGTTTGGATTTGTGACATTTGGACGCCGTGCCGTTTGGATTCGTGACATTCGGGTGCCGTAAATTTTCTAATCATTGCTTTTGGAATTCTACATATGGTAATATTTTATTGTGAAATATATGGTTAGTTCTGGGTTAGGTCTGGGCTAGGGGTTGCGAGTGCTTGAGCGCGAGCGAGAAAGCGATATAGTTAGGCTAGCGCCGCCTCAACCCTTTCGGGGTGGTGGAGGAAACGCGTTTTTAGATTAGACCGGCATCGGGTAGAACTCCCCAAGTCGGGACGATTTCCTCTTGGAGGGGTTACCCCTCGCCTATTAGATATCGCGAAAATTAGATCTTTTGGTGGAGGGTAAAATTCGTTTTTGGTGCCAATCGGTGGAGCTTCGTCCTTCCGACGATTTCCCCCCCGAGGAGTACCCCCCTCCCCTTAGTTTAGGAAATATTAGATCCCGAAAATTCGAGGGAAACTTAGATTATATATACGGATAGGTTTAGACAGCGTGCGAACTTAGAGTTATAGTTTACGTATAGTTTTGTATTATTAAGGAGAAATAAATCATCTAGGTCTGGATTAGGGGTGACGCTGAGGTAATGGTTAACGCTGAGGTTATGCGTAACGCTGAGGTAAAGTTTCGCAGCAGTTCCAGCGAAGAAAAGAAAATTCACCCGCCCAACGTGAAGAGGAGCCCAGTGCAGGGCGGCGGGTAGTCTTCTAGAGGGAAGTCTAGGTTTACCTAGGAGTCCCTCACGGCTACCGGATTGTAATACGTCGGGTGGTGTGTGCATAAATGCATTCAACCTTCCTGCACTATAAACAATAAAAAAAAAAGGTCTGGGTTAGGTCCAACCGGTACGGAGTCCAAACGGCACGGCGTTAAAACGACACGAGTATAATCGGCAAGGAGTCCAATCGGGACGCGTCCAATCGGATGGCGTCCAAACGGGGGTGTCCCGATTTCGTCATGTTGCGTTGTTTTCCCCGTTTGTTCTTTGTCTTTCCAACGAGGCCACGAACGGCATTAACGCTAAGAACAGGAACCGGGGAAAAAACGAGCTGTAGAAAGAATACTAACCTAGCATGGGAGGGGGGGGGGGGGGGGGGTATATAACGTCGGAATGAAACTCGCTGCTCTTCCGACGGGACCTGTTTCAAACCTCCTCGACCCGTTTTTCTCTCTTTTCTGTCTCGATCAAAGGAGCGCGATTGCAGAAATTATTTCATCGGCGCAATGAATTCCAGGATGTCGCGCGGCGCGGTGAACAACAGCGATACCGGTCGGTCGTGAATCCGCGCGTTGTACCGACGCGACGTCGTCGTTCCTTTTGAATATATCGATCGGCGGCCTGCAGTGCGGAGAAAGGAAGAGGCGTCGTGGACGAGGAACGTGCAGTTCCCGCGCAGGAAATTATTCTTTGGAACGGTGAAGCGTAAATAAGGAAAAGGATAAAAGAAAGGAGCGAAACCGGGAAGGATAGGATAAGAGAGACGGAGGTAGAGGGATAGAGAGTAGAAAGAAGAAGCGACAAAAGCTCAAGTAAAATGCTCTTATCGTCTGAATAATATGTAGCTTTCTCTCTCTCTCTCTCTCCCTCGACTCTCCAACCCGTCTTCGTTCCCATTCTCTTTTATTTCGCTTTGAATGCGCGCCGTTCTTCAGCGACAACCGGTATCGTAATTATTTGCAGTCGATTTAATCCTGCGTGGCATTACTTGAAATATTTTTCACGCTGATTGCTCTTACAGGCAAACGACCGTCTGCCTGTCTGAAAAAAAACGTCTATCTTCCCCCACCCCACCCTTCCCACCTCGTCCCTACAGCTAAGAACATTTCTCTGTCCGTTTCGAGGGTAATTGGATCATCGTAATTTTGCACATCCGCAGACTCGGTACAGACGCGACTCGAAATCATGGTCTCACGTCTGTGCCGTGGCCGATATTTATTTCGACCTTGGTTAGAACCGTATATAAGGTACAAACATGGAGGTTATGCGTGGAACACGATATCCGATAAATGGCCGCCTCGTCCCTATTTACAAATGTTCACTCTTTTAACGAAATTTTCGATAACAAAGAAAGAACTCCAATGGCGTCAAATCGCACGATCTTGATGGCCAATTCACATCGCCGCGGCGCGAGATAAGACGACCATGAAACCTCGCCGTGCAAGAACTGCATTGTTTCGCCCGCAATGTGGCAGGTTGCGCCATCTTGATGAAAGAATAAATATGAATTTTTACAATTTCTATGCGTTGCTCGATCGCGTAATTCTCCATGACTAAAAAAAATGGCGGGCAATTTAAACTGTCAGGTCATTTTGAGTCCGTTGCGTCTTATAAAATATTACAGAATAATAAAAAGAATCTGTTGTGGGTACGAAAAGAGTTTACTTCCGAGTCAATTTGAATTGAAACTTTTCCGTTTGTTTGACCATAAAAATCGAAGATAAAATAAAGTTTACGATAAAAATAACCTATAGAATAACTGCTCGATCTAGATTGGTTGTGAACGCAAAGGTACAACGCGCACTGCCTCGTGCCGGTCTGTCAGTGCCGCGGAGGTTAATAATAATTTCATGCGTGCGCGAAAACGAATACGAAAAAATGCGCACCTGTAACGATCGATGTATCGTGCGCGGCGCCACGAACGCGTAACGACGCCTCTGTCCGTTTAAATTTATTTCAAATCGAGCACGGCCACCCAGCCCCCCCCCCCCTCTCTGAAAATACACGACAACACACGTCGCCGTAGAATTTTAAACAGTTTTCAGAATTTTTCGAACAAGCGACGACTAATTTATTATGCGCTCGCCGCGCGGCGTAGCGGCGCCCGGCGTCTCCGGGTGACCGACCGAAATATGCAATTTCTTTCGCGCTCGAGTTTGCTCACGTGGGCGCAATGAATTTCATCATTTTTAACCACTTAACGGGCAAACGAGTCCCGCGGTTTCTGCGGCGGCCGTGGGCCGTTTCACTTGGCGACGGAATGGAAAAATTTCGAGCGGATAGTTCGGTATTTTTAACGTTGCCCCGACGCGTGGATGAAAGAATTATTTTTGGTCGTTTCCCTTCGTTAGGGCAAACATTTGCCCGAAGCTCGGGCTGGCGTGTTTGTTGGATGCCCGGGTCTCGTCGTTTCTACTACGGTATATTTGTCAGAATGGGAATTATTAAAAAAACACGAGTCCGTTACCGACGGACATACAATTTCCGTCGGAGATGCTGTTCGTGGGAGCCGGTGAACAGATGTGTAAGGTTCTTATTTACGAAAGTAGACTTTCCTCTGGGAGACTGTGCACCGCGCGTAGTGGTCTTACAGGCTGAATTTACGTTGGAATGGGATTCTACTCTCTTCCCGGGAGTTTCTTACACGCTCGCAATTAGCCCGGCCAACAAATTCTTTCTCCTCGAGCACCGTCTCGATGGTTGGAACGGTCCGCGTGTAGTTTTCAAACGACGAACTTAAACGGCACTACTCTCGACGCGAAATTGTTCCTTTTGTTCGAGCGGGGCGTCATTCACCGGCGGACGTTACTGTTCATTTTCATCGCGGGACGCGTCTAGCCGCACGATATTGTATTATCGGTAGACGGGCAAAGACGAGGGAAACCGACCGAACGAGGTGGAAAAAAGACGAGGCCGGGAGACGGAGAGAGTGACAGAGGGAGAAAGGGAAGGAAGGGAGTAAGGGAGAGGCGCGGACAGAGAGAGAGAGAGAGAGAGCCGTTATTAGAAAGAGCGAACTGCCTCTAAGTCGGACGTTGCGGTGGCTCGAGTGCCCCGGGAGCTTTAATTTAACGCTTTTCCTCCGCTGATTTTAGCCGTCGCGCCTCGAGTTACCTTAAAAGATTTTCTGCCACGGGGAACTCGGTTTTACGCCACGCTGGCTGCGCGCGAGCCACAATATTACAGTGGCGTACAAATTAAAAAAAGACGAGGAGTCAAGGGATGGTGGAGAACGCGAACGTGCAGAGGGCGTGGCGAAAGGAGACGAAAAAAAAATGGAAAAAGGTAACGAACGAAAGAGCAAAACCGTATACGGGGGGGAAAGGCGCAAGCGAGAGAGTAGCGAGTTGAGGTAATCTCCAGGACGCGTTCTTTCACCGCGGGAAAAGTCGAGCGGCGACGTTAAAATTGCTAATACAAGTAAAACAAAATGCTTCTCTGGCTAGTCTGCCTACCGAACGCCCATTTCATGGCCGGCACTGTTTCCTTTTCCACGACCCGGACCTGTTTCCTTTCGTCCTCGCACTTGCGAGCAAAGGTAAACGCCGAAGAAAAACGCAACTCGCGCGCGCGCGCGCGTGGACTCGCGCGCCCCTGGAGAATAACGACAAAACAAATCCGACGAGCAGCAACAAAAATTTTAATCACAACGACCACGTACCAGTCAGCCGTTGTATCCCCGCCTCTTAATCGGCTAGCAACCGGGACCATGAAATTGGACGGTGTTTGCGAGCACGGCTTCGTACGCCAGCCAACTACCGGATCGAGCTGGTTATGTTTGGAATTAGCATTGAAAATTGTACGAACCCGGGCCGTCGTTAACCTATCTGCATAGCGGCGTCGTCGTTTCCACGGAACGCTGTTGCCAGCGACGTTCCAACGGCTTCCACGACCGTACAACTCCGAAAGTGAAACAACCAAATGTCTATGGACTCTATACTGTCGCATCGATAATGCCATGATTGTGGCGAGAGCGGGTTTGTCGAGCACCAATGAGACAAAAGGGAAATGCCGTAAACTGGTCGGCTTTCTTTTGGGGCTCGTCGTATTTTCTGGCACACCATAAACATTAATATGTCTATGTATCTAATTCAAATATCCTTATTGTGAAATATATGTGTGGGATCAGGACCTCCCAGACCAAATACTGTATGGAGATTAGGAAAAGTAGGAGGGTTCCGTGGGTATGTGTAAGAGTTGATCAGCTACAACCGCGAGGGTCCCGGGTTCGATTCCCGGCGCGGAATTCCTCATTTTTCCTAAGATCCTACATATGGTTAGTTCTAGGTTAGGTCTGGGCTAGTTCTAGGTTAGGTCTGGGTTAGGTCCAACCGGTACGGAGTCCAATCGGCACGGAGTCCAAACGGACGGCGTTAAAACGACACGAGTCCAATCGGCACGGAGTCCAAAAGGAACGCGTCCAGTCGGGACGCGTCCAATCGGATGGCGTCCAAACGGAGGCGTCCCACATTACCTACATCTTTCATAGTAAAGGGCTCAAAATGACCTGACATTTTAAAATCTTTAATGTTCTGATCCTTGACAACTGGCATCAGGAAGTATTGAGGTCTAGTCATGGAGAATTACACGATCGAGCAACGCATAGAAATTGTGAAAATTCACTTTTATTCTTTCAACAAGATGGCGCCAACCTGCCACACTGCAGGCGAAACAATGCAGTTGTTGCAGACGAAGTTTCATGCTTGCGTTAGGGGGTGTCCCAATTGGACGCCATCCGATTGAACGCGTCCCGATTGGACGCGTTCCTTTTAGACGCCGTGCCGATTGGACTCGTCGTTTGGTCGCCATGCCGTTTGGATTTGTGACATTTGGACGCCGTGCCGTTTGGATTCGTGACGTTTGAGTGCCGTAAATTTTATAATCATTGCTTTTCGAATTCTACATACGTTGATATTTTATTGTGAAATGTATGGTTGGTTCTGGGTTAGGTCCAACCGGTACGGAGTCCAAACGGCACAGCGTTAAAACGACACGAGTCCAATCGGCACGGAGTCTAAATGGAACGCGTATAGTCGGGACGCGTCCAATCGGATGGCGTCCAAACGGGGGTGTCCCACATTACCTGCATCTTTCATAGTAAAGGGCTCAAAATGACCTGACATTTTAAAATCTTTAATGTTCTAATCCTTGACAACTGGCGTCAGGAAGTATTGAGGTCTTGTCATGGAGAATTACACGATCGAGCAACGCATAGAAATTGTGAAAATTCACTATTATTCTTTCAACAAGATGGCGCCAACCTGCCACACTGCAGGCGAAACAATGCAGTTGTTGCAGACGAAGTTTCATGCTTGTGTTAGGGGGTGTCCCAATTGGACACCATCCGATTGGGACACCCCCAACAAGAAACAGAAAAGGATATTTTTGACCCACGCACCGGTGCAGTGGGTTAAATAAACATTATCAAATGCCGAAGCTTTTTCAAGCAGCAGTAAAAATTTCATTACTATCGATTACTTTTATCGACTTCTTCGAAATATGACAACTCTCTCAAGTGCGTTTGTTGAGGTTAGTTTCCTTCTTCATCTCTTTTTGAATATATCATTTTCTCATATCTCCGTTCTCCAATGTACTGTAACATTTCCATTAGAAAATTGTCTAACATTCTTGAAACGCGTATGGACTGGCAGCTGCTACTGTGAATCGAATTGTTACTCTGCTCTGCCAATGTTACCCCAAGTTTATGGCATACATAGACACGCGCGCACAGACGTAACGAAAGAGCGAGAAAAAGTGTAGCTTTGAAAGAAATTTCCATCGCGACTGGGTTCGCTTGACACCGTAAAACGATTTACAATCCCCTCCTTGTCCGAGAGTCGTTTCTTAAAACGACAAGAATAAATCCTTCCGCGGTGTGTAAACGCAAAACACGCGATCGCGGGTTACCTATAAATCTGGACTCTAATTTAAAGCTCTTCTCCCACCCCGGGAGCCGGGGGCCCTATAGGATTCGTTTACACGGAACAAATTACACATTTACCCGTTCGTAATAAAGCGGTACGATGTGTACGCTAACTCGATAACTCGCCTCTTACAGCCGGCGAACAGTCAAGAGTGGGATTTATGGTTCGCGCGACACGATTCTGAGCTGGTGGGACGACAAGGAACGCCGTAAAGGTGTACCCTCGGAGTTAACGCGATTTGCGGGGCCTCGTCTCGGGGGTCTACACTCGCCTAAGAAAGACCTGCTGGAAATCGATGGAACGGGCTTCTACCGGAAGTTCCGACGGAGACAATAGACGAACTAGGGCCATCCGTTCATTTGTCGCTTTAAAAGAACCCCGAAGGTGTTCCTCTGAACTGTGTCCGCCACCTCCGGCTCCCGGAGTCTTTTTCGTCGTTGGAACGGAGGCGGCCGGGACGCGAAGAAATGCGAACGAACCCGCTGGACAAATGTCCACGAGAACTTCCGAGAAAGTTTCATTAATCTTTCACGCGACCACCGCTCGTTGCTGGGGTATTGACTTTCCAGCCATTTTCGTGCGACAGCCTCGCGGCTCGTGGTCGAAATTCTGAATGAAAGGCGACGGTAAACGCGGCTGAACAATCTCGGTTAATTGCCTTTCAGCCGGTCAAACTAAATTCGAGGTCTACGGCAGCCATTATGCTCCACCGGAAGGAAAAAAAGAACGGAGCCGGTGCGACGACAATAAACTATTTATCAAACGCTGATTAGCGGCCCCGGCTACCCCGACGGCGACTGAAACAAGCTTCGATTTAAGCTTGATTCTCATTAGCCCTCGAGCTACAACCCACTAATGGCCATGCTCAACGTGAAATCTAACCGGATCTTTTTTCATTATTATACATATACATAGATTGCTGGCACATCTTGATGCGCCTGTCAACGTTCCGCGTATCTTCGCGTTTTTTTTCCAACTGTTCATATCGCTGATTCCTAGTGGTGTGCGAGAACCTGAAAATGTCGAGTCGTTAATTCTTGCTCTTTTCAAGTCCTAAGTAAATAAATAAATATATCGATCTAATTCAAAATTGCATGCATAGTATCTCACCATGAGATACTATTGGTATCGCGATAGTGCTGTAATAGTTGTATACTTAATATCGAGTTAGTTTTTTATTGAACAACTTAATTTTGTAAATCGGTCCTAAAGTGCCATAAGAATTAAAGCATTGCATTTTAGATCGGATTCCGTGTTATAGCAATATGCCGAGCAGAATGCAAATGGATATAAATAGTACAGTAACCCCGCGATTCAAGTCCTTTTTCGGTTCTCTGCCGGTACTTAGATCGTGAAGGGACACTATTCTTTTGTGACCGCGTCGAACGTAGGAAAGGACAGCATGCAAACACTGACCGCGCGGCCGAAGGCGCAACAGAAAGTTGCGTATCAGTGAGACAATACTAGTGCAATAATAAAACTTCTTTATTTTTTACTTATTTTTAATGATTCGCATAATCTTTCCATTGTAGATGTCATCCAGTCTTTTGTGGACGTGTTACTAGTTCAAATTCTGGATGACAGCTACAATGCAAAGATTATGCGAATAGATTGAGCTGTGGCTAGGTCTTGGGAGGGGGGGGGGGGGGGAGAGGGCTACTAATTACTAAATGAAGCGTACTCGTAATCTAAATGTGACTAAATATTTTTGCGAATATATCGACAAACTAAAACCGAGCGGCGGTAACATGTATAGGGAAAAGTTGTTCATGGTGACCTTGACAACATATTTCAAGGTCATCAAAAACGTTGAGAACTTCTAAATAATTATCGATTCATTTTTAAATCGATTTTTCAAGGTTCGATTTTCTATTAAATCGATTTTTCAAGGTTCGATTTTCTATTAAATCGATTTTTCAAGGTTCGATTTTCTATTAAATCGATTTTTCAAGGTTCGATTTTCTATTAAATCGATTTTTCAAGGTTCGATTTTCTATTAAATCGATTTTTCAAGGTTCGATTTTCTATTAAATCGATTTTTGTCGCTGCGATTCGGAACCGATTTTTTTGTAAAAATTGTCCATCCCTAGTGTGCAAGTAAAATCATCATGCATGTACTACCCACCGATTACAATGACAAGACACTTCACGTGTATACATACTGTACAAAACTAACCGTTCCACGTGAAATCGATCGGTCCCCACGATTTTCATATCTTGATCAGCGCAAGTAACAGGGCCATTGATTTAGAACGACCTGTATAGTAGCCGCGGAGATAGCGTCACCGGGATTTTATCTTCGGCGTCCTTTCACCGGCAACTATAAATCAAACTTCATTCTCCTCGAAAGGGAGAATCATCGGGCCGATTTCGAGCTTTGACGATCGACCGATTCATCGAACGTGGTCGACGTAAAAAAAAAAAAAAAAAACGCGAGCCCCGTAATCCAACATGCGTCGGAAACAAGCCGCCGCGCGTATGCTGACCGATGGAGCGTCGACGCAGTTTATGAAAGTTACGATCAGGCGATCATAAAAGAAACAGTTATTGGAAACCTGTAAAATGTGGATGGCGTTGACGTGAGTTGGGGATAGCGGCCGGTTTCGTTTGCTGACGAAATAGTCCCGCGGACTAATTATATTATTCCGGATTGAACGTCGCGCCACGTGTGTAACGCGACCGACAAATTCATCGGATGTTTACCACTGCCTGGCCATATACCGGGTGGGGCATTTAAAACAGGTCAACTGAATAAATCGCTTGCTTTTGAAGATGCAAGAAAATGCATAGGATCTGATTTACTTGGCATCGAGGGGCTCATAATCTGATGTATTTCTAATTTTTTATATTTGTGCAGACGTCGGAGAAGAAATGAAGGTGAACTGTGTTTTCTTTTAAAATGAAACGGTACTGCTTTTTATTTACACTCTGGTATACGGTGTTTCAAAACAAATGCGATGACCTATTATAAAGGTCATTCAAGGTCACTGAAGGTCAACTGCAATAGAAAATGAATTGTTTCAAAGTACTCATGGGATACTTCGACGATCGACAGTATAACAAAAATGAATTTAAAAATTACTATTAGGTCGAAATTTCGAAGACAACAGTAAATGTCAGGATTTTTAACTTTTTAAAAGATGTCTTTTTCTAAGTGTAAGTGAGTTATATACATACAGAAAATTTTACTGAAATCGAGCGATACATAAAAAAGTCATAGGCATAGGATTTATTTAAACCGCTTTTTGTCACAATTTGCGACATGTTTAATTATTTATGGCTCGTAGCAACCTGAATCGATTTTGTTGAAACCTTGATATTTTAAATTTTCATTGTAAGCACAGATAAAAAAGCTAAATATCGTAACCTTCACTTTTTTCTCTTCGCGATTTCGACCAATAGTAATTTTTCAATTATTTCTGCCGTACATTACATCGTAAACTAGTCCCTCCAAGATATCGATAAAACTTCAATTGCTTCCAATTTTGAAAATATTATTCATTTCTAAACGCTGTCCTCATATAATTATAATTTCTATCGATCGAAAAATGTGTTAATCTGATAAGATGCTATTGGCGCAAGGTTCGATCTAATTGAATACTTGTGGACGGCAGTGTACGTGCGTACAAAGTTTTCCATCGCGTCGTGATATACCAAAATTTGTTGTCCGCGCGCTATAACGGCAAGTTTACGCTTCCGGTAATTCGAGTCGATCTGTGGCGGCTACTTCCTATGCTCGTCAACAGAGGGACATTACGACAACACCTTTCCCGCTACTACCTGAATCTTCCTCTGTTTGTATATATACAGTATTGCATCGATAATTGTCCACAACACGGGTCTGCGGAGGGACAATTATGCGCGAGGGATATCATTGTTTGAGGTTTGCCGAACGTAGAGAAGGACAGCCGAGCTCGAGAGGCCTCGGTCACCGAGAAATGTAAACATACCCAATCCGAATTTCCAACTTCTTTATTAATCATTATTTTTTTATGGTACTGCGGTCATCGAAGTCCCATAAAAAAATAATTAATAATAAAGAAGTTGGAAATTCGGATTAGTGTGGTCTCACCGATATACCCGAGGCCTCTCGAGCTTCACGGCCCCTCAAGGGGGTGCCCCCCGCACTAGTGGGGATATCTCAGGGACAATTATGTCGGAGACATTTGGGACAATTACCGATGAAATACTGTACCGTCCTAAACTGTCCTTACGAAATCCCGCGTCTAAGGCACGGATCCGCTAGATAGCCTTATTGATGATGACTCCTCTAGCGGGCCTAGGACGAAACGCTTCCTTCTCCTTTTTCCATCTTTTCATAATTCGACAGCCGCCATAGATCTAATCAGGCATTTGCAAGCGGATTCAGAAATTCTCTTAATTTTTCATTGCCTCCCGCCTCCCCCGCTCCCTGAAAGTTCTCCGTTTACGTGTCCTGACGACGCGGAAATGTTAGAATGAGGTTCCAGGCGAGATCGTTATCCTTGGCGACCCGTTCAACCCCTTTTTCTCGTCCCGCGGCGTCTCGGGTTCCCCGAGCAATCAGTTTATATCAAATAATTCCTGGTAATTTTCGCCGATTATGGCCTGATGTAAGTCAACTCCTCGTTAAGACGGAAGAATGGGTAGCCTGGAGACGTCGTTTCAAATATAAACCAGAGTCTTGGAGGAGGAGGAGGAGGCGTGGACGGAAGCAAGGGTTGCAGAGAAAGGGGGATCGTTTGGATTTTGCAAGCGCAGCGAGTCACCGGATGAAAAGTGCACGATTATTAGCTTTCTCCTTGCAGTTCCTTCCGGCGGCCATCGCCCACCGCTTTTCACACCCACGTAAACGGATTATAGGGGCTTTGCCCGGGAGCCCTTTCCCTTCGCCGAGAACCGCGCGCGCGGGCTACGACGAACGCGTCACCGGCAGGAAAGAAACCGACTCAGTCGTCGATCGCAACGTATAACGTTACGGGACGAGGCGAGACGAGACGAGGCGCGATGCGACGTGGCGGCAACAGCGGCCAACGGAGCCAATTCGGGCCAATTTAATCCTGATTCGAGATCCGCCGTTCCGGGAACGGAAAATGAAACGCGAAGGCCGGGCGAGGTTTCGCCGCGCCTCTCTTCTTCCTCCTCGGCCGGGTCCCGCTCGTTAACGTCGGGTTACCAGCTACCCGCGCGAGCAAAAAGGAACGATTCTATCGGAGATGGTCCGTTATTGGAGGACCGAGTCGTTTTAACGAGAGGGATGAACCGTTTCACCGAGAACTGTTGCGAACTCGAGATTCGTTCGAAAGGTAACTCGAAAATAAACGAGAATAGATTCTGATGTGACCTGTTGTCCAGTCAATGAACGTAATTCATATTTAACCCTTTCAATACTACGGGTGACTATAGTCACCCGCCACAAAACGCACGTAACACACGACGGGTGACTATATACACCCGCCACAAAACGCCCGCTATACACTACTATACGTCTCAGGAAATCGACAATGCCTACAGATCATTTAATGCAAGATTGCAATATTGCTTGAATGAGGATGGTCAACATTTCGAACATTTATTACGATATGTAAAGGTCAACCCGCCGTAAACAACGCGTAATCTTTGCTGAAACGCGTAAATTTTAAACTTCCACATTTTATCCGCTCCAACATGATTATTCTTGCTCAAGGTCATTTCAAGGTCATTAGAAGGTCAAAAAGGTGGTATCCACTAAATTCAGTTTTTTATTGTCTATCATGTTCATTGGCACTCTACTATGGATTTTATAAAAATTTGATTAATTTAAATGTAGTATCAATATATTTCGATCTGCTAAAATTATTGACAAACGCAAGAAATTCCCAAGTGGTTCCAGCTTCTTGTAATAAATACAGAAAATTTCTATTTTCCACAGAGAACTGCAGTCTAATTATAATCTTATAATACAATTTTAAATATAAAAAGAATTTAAATGTATCAATATATAGATTTTGATCTGCTGTAATTATTGGCAAACGCAAGAAATTCCCTAGTGGTTCCAGCTTCTTGTAGTAGATGCAGAAAATTTCTATTGTGCATAGAGATCCACAGTCTAATTATAGTCTTACTATAATTAGTCTGCTATTCACAGACAATTTTCGAATAGTCTGTACGCCAGTATTTTAATCATCAGTATTTATATTCCCCTGGTTTTCTTCTTGCGCAAGGTTCCTTCCCTTCTTACTTTGGTGCATTACAAAATTTCATAAATAACGGCAATTCAAATTAATCGCATTAATTTAGCTATATTTCCAGTTGGTAGGCAACGGTATCAATGCGTCGATTCGACGTCGATTTGACACGCTCCAAAACGGAGGAAGCTCATTCGTGCTCTTCAGGCAATTTCCCGATCACGGGCAAATGGTAGGGCAGAGCGCAGAGGTAGAACTTAAAGAACGAAATCCCGCCGACACAGACTTCTCCAATTATCGCGAGCGTACGCGAAGCGGCGGATTTCAACCGTAATTTCGCTGGAGAGCCCCTGAAAATCGGCAGATCTTGGCCGGTTTTTCGTTCATTCGTTGGTCGTCTCTGAATTCACTGAACTGAAACGTTATTCGCGGTCGAAGAAGCAATGCGCGGCTCCCAGCTAAAGATACCGCGATTTTCGCATCCGTCTGCGGAGGATCAACAACTCCACGTATTTTTGGCGAGACGAGGTGGCCAGAGATCGCGGACATAGGCGTAGGAGCGTCGCGGAGCGCCGCGGCGCAGCGTATCGATTCTCGGTGCTCTGTGAAACGCGATGCGCGCTCTCTATTTCCCCCTCTCTCTCTCTCTCCCTTCTCCGCACCACCCATCGTCTCACTCCTTCTCTTTCCGCACCATGTTTCCGCGGCTTTCGTGAGACCGACGATAAAATAACTCGGAGTAAACTGCGAGAGAACAAGCCACCGCGCCCTCGGCCGGCCTTTATTCAGAATTTTTTAATTACTCGACGAATAAAAATCGCGCAAAGAATACACCGGCGCCGGTAGTTTCAGAGATGGCCGGCCGGTTCGTTTCTCAGGATGGGGGGAAAAAAGTAGCAGGAAACGGGAGACCGGGCCCGCCGTTCTTCCACCGCCGCGACCCTTTTTAAACCCCGGACAAAAATGTCGCATTGTCCCTCCTGCGAGAAATAACGTTTACCTCGGAGCCAGCCAGTTGCCTCTGAATCGGCCGGTACAGGTCTCAAGGATACCGCAGCAGCTCCTCCCACCGACGTCAACGCATTCGTCTCGCGCCATGATTTTTGTGTTCGCCGGCCCTAGACCATCCGACCACCCAGAGATGTGTACATAGCACCGCCGAAACTTCTAATGAAAAGTGGTAACCGGCTCGCCCGCTCGACGCCGATGCTGAAAAGGGTTCCTTCGCAGCCGCGCGACACGTCTGTATCTAAATAGAAATCCCCACGTGTCTCTTCGTCTCTCCGTCTCGGCCGTGAGAACCGGCCGCGTGCCGCTCGAGCGGGTAAAAGCCGTCGCCGGGATTATTTCCTTTCAATTTAAAAACATTCCTGAGTTCATTGTTCGCCGGTTGCTCCTCGTCTCGTGAGCAATGCGGATAAATCACGTGACCGGACTGTCGAGCCCAATCGAGAGTCGCGAAGTCTTCCTCGGAACTAGAAATATTGCACAGCGGTACTGTCTAATTGCTCGACGAACTCCCCAATTTTCTAAGTAACTTATAAACTGTTTTCAGTTGCTTTTAGTTACAGTATACAGTATTTCATCGGTAATTCTCCCAAATGTCTCCGACATAATTGTCCCTGAGATATCCCCACTAGTGCGGGGGTACCCCTCGGAGGGGCCGTGAAGCTCGAGAGGCCTCGGTCGCCGAGAAATATGACACCATGCAGCTCCGGTATATCGGTGAGACCACACTAATCCGAATTTACAACTTCTTTATTATTCATGATTTTTTTATGCGGCTTCGATGACCGTAGTCCCATAAAAAAATAATGATTAATAAAGAAGTTGGAAATTCGGATTAGGTATGTTCTGATGAATCAAATCAAAATGATCCCGAGTGGAAGCCGCAAGATGTGGGCCAAGATGTTGCACGTGGCCAATATTAAACTAGTTATATTACTTTATTAGTTTAGGTTATATTAGGTTATATTAGGTTATGTTATGTTGTGTTAGGTTGTGTTATGATTAGGTACATTATTATAGCTCCGCGTCTCTTTCTTTCGCATACGCTATCCTTCCTCGCGGCCGAATATTTAATTATCGATTACACAAGTAAATATCATCGGAATTATATCATATTTGGTATCATTTTTATTTAAAAAATGTCACAAATATGGTCATCGAAGTCCCATAAAAAAATAATGATTAATAAAGAAGTTGAAAATTCGGATTAGGTATGTTCTGATGAATCAAATCAAAATGATCCCGAGTGGAAGCCGCAAGATGTGGCCCAAGATGTTGCGCGTGGCCAATATTAAACTAGTTATATAACTTTATTAGTTTAGGTTATGTTAGGTTATATTAGGTTATGTTATGTTATGTTATGTTAGGTTGTGTTAGGTTGTGTTATGATTAGGTACATTTCTCGGTGGCCGAGGCCTCTCGAGCTCGGCTGTCCTCTACGTTCGGCAAACCTCAAACAATGATATCCCTCGCGCATAATTGCCCCTCCGCAGACCCGTGTTGTGGACAATTATCGATGAAATACTGTATTGCTTTTAGTTACAGTATAATTGATTGAAAGACTCCTAGTTGACTGCGTACAAGCCTTTATGCTTTTGGTGGTCCGAATGGCAAGTGACTGAAGATAACTGGACGTAATTTACATTGTGTTACATTATATAGTTTGAACGACGTTATTGTTTAGTATATCTGGTTTTTATGCAGATACGCCCAAATGGTGGGTCTGGCGAAAAACATATCGGCCCTGAGGGGCAGAAAGAAACCTAGTTCTATGTCCGTCGAATAAGCAGCATGACCACAAGACATGGTCTAGATCCTCCAATTCGTAGCCACACTTGCAGTTGGTCTGATCAACAATGCCTACGCGGAACAATGAAGCGGGCAAGTTGTAGTGATTGGCCCTGACACGGTTAACAGTGGTGACAAACTCCCTCTTAAGACTTTCAAAGATATTATTGGCAAACCGAGGGATTCGATTAGAAACAAATGCATCAATGTATAATGCCAAACAGCTCTGTGTTGAAGCATGCGGATTGATACTGGTTCCATATCTCTCTGATGTTGGTGATGTTCCATCATCTGTGTATCCTCTATGATTCACTGATGCTGACATTTTGTGCGATTGCTTCCTTTGCTGGAAACCTCCTGTGCCTCCATTGTCTTTAGCTCTCCTAACACTGAATTTAGTGTCTGAAAAACGGCGAAATCTGCAAAACGCTTGTATTGAGAATTAGATCACTGCAATAGCCCGGAGTAAGGACTGTATCATAAACCCAAGTTAATCTTTGTTTTAACGGAGAAGAAGCCTACCCAGGCCATAGAGAAACGGGGGAGGCTTCAGCGAGTCCGCTTTCCATCCAGCTTTGTTGCGATCCATTTTCACGAAATGTCGTCCAACGGCCGATAAATTTTTAACAGGTCGGATTATACCACGTCGTCCGTCTGTAAAATGGGACTGCTGGTCCGCTCGGATTTTACGAGGAACAATGAAAAGGTCCTCAGACTCCGTTAGGTGGTTATCTCGCCTAACGACGTACCGGAAACCGGGACGCAAGAAGTTCATACGCGGGGATTGATACTCGAAAGAAATCCGATCTCTGGCCCCGTTATCAAGTGAGAATCCATTGTCTCGTTTCTACCGCGGGTCTAATGGGACTAGACAGCCGCCACGCTGAATTATCCCGCTAACATCCCCCGGAACGGACACGGAAAGACTCTCTTAACTTTTGTCCTCATTATCCGCCGGATTAACCCGTCAGATCCGTCTGATTATTCCGTTATCTCGGCTAGCGGGGTTTCGAACACCAGGTCACCGCGATTGTTCCCGGGTGCCATTCCTCGCGATTATCGCGCGTCGCTATATGTCCTCTAACTCGAGAAGAGCGTTCTACTTTCCCCGCAGGAAATTTTCCGGCGAGCGTTTGAAAAGGGGGGGAAAAAAATTGCGTCGCGTCGCAGGAGAGAGGAGAACGTCGATCAACGTCGATCACGCGGATCCTCCTCCATATCGAGTGGAGTGGTAAACGCGACCGAAAATCCGCCTTTCGATCCCCAAGCTTTCGTTCGCTCATTAAATCAGCTCGAGAGAGCTTCGAAACGAAACGGGCGCGCGATCGTCTAGCACCGAATTTCCATTCGATCGTTCACGATCATAACCCCGTGTGTAAGCACGAGTGTGCGTGTGGGCGTGAGTGCGAGCGTGAATAGTGAGCGTGAATACGTGTGGCGGGTTGTATCGATACCGTTCGAGCAAGATTCACGCCTACTCGATTATTTGCATACATGCAATTCTTATCGCGGATCTGACGTTCGAAATGCTCCGTTCCAGCGTTCCAGCCGATGTTCGTGCACCGGTCGCGGGCGACGCGGCGCCCCGAGTGACGTCGCAGAGCGATAGAAACGCGCCGCCTGAATTAGATATTCACCGACAATGTTATCAAGCGACATACGCGCGTCGCGCAAACACTGAATAAATCGGAGCGCTTGTATATTATTAAGGTACGCGTTGGTATCGATCGCATCGTACCGGCACGGGGCCAACCGGAGTAAGCCGCGACGTACGCCACAAAATCGAATACCGATACCGAACCGCGGTTTTCCAGATTGCGTCGGTGAAGAAGATCCTGCTATCGTCGGAGCCGCGACAAGTGTATGGAAACGGAAATTGGAACGTAATGGAGTTCCTTGACGAACACAGTATCACGAAACGATGTTGATCCCCGACTCAAATGTAGCTTGGAGTTTCATTGCAAAACAAGGGGTTAGTTAACACTAACCGTACCGAGCACAAATTACCGCAATTTTTATAGCCATGTGTGCTTGAACGAAAACATTTATTTGATCATTTCTAACCTCAAAAAAAAATTCAAGTCTTTCGATCGTACATTGAAAAAGTTAAAGTTTGTAAAAGGTGTTCACGTAATTTTGCCTTCGTTTTTAATGCATAAAAAATATAGCGTAGGTAGTACCTTGCCAGTGCGGCATAATGTTTACCAAACAACCGTGATAGAATAAATGCAGCGCATTTGAAATTTAGGCTCGACTGCGTTTTGGAGAACTCCATGTTCTTAACTTTTTTGAGCTTCTTTTTATGTGATCCTGTAGATATCGATGAAGACATTCCGAAAATGTATGTATGGCTGTTAGGAATTCACTGGTTTAGAAATTATACGCGTGTAAAGATGAGCAGTTTTAAGCGTTTTTGACAGGTTAGAGTGTCGCCATGTGTTAGATAGTATGGTATATTTGCGGGATCGGCTAAATAGTACTGAGCGTATGCGCTAGATGGCAATTCAGTGGTTACACATACTTTGTAAACATAAGCAACTTCAAGTGTTTTTCACAAATTAATTATTAATAAGTTTATTGTTGATTTTGAAATGGCTAATTCAAGTATTAGAAATATTAATTTTAGAAACATGACAAGTAGTAAAGAAGAAGCAATTACTTGGGCTCAGGATTGTTGCGGAAATTTAAAAAATGTCGTACTTATCGGTGCGAAATGAAAATTGATAACAATAATCATGGAATCGGTCGTTATCGGTGTCCAGTAATTAAAATATACAGAATCACATACAGGATTTCAAAAAAAAGGTACAGTCCAAGATGGTTTTGCATTTTGATTTACTAAATGTGTTATTATGCATTACGTACGTGTTTATGCTGCCCTCCAACTGTATATCAATATGGCGGTGGTTTAACCTGTCCAAAAGGCTTAAAAGTGTTCAATATAATACGCGTATAACTTTTTAACCAATGAATTCCGCAAAATAAGATTTTCATTTTCGGTGTTTTCTCTTCGACATCTATAAGATTGTATAAAAAAAAACTTGAAAGAAGAGTTCTCCAAAACGCAGTTAAACCGAAATTTACTTTCGTCAAGAGAGTTTCGCAGTAACGTAAAGACTTACGAATAAAATATGCAACAGAGAGAGAGAGTCTCCCCGTGATACAGACAACCTCCATATTATCTTGCCTCGTTTCCCGGAACTCGGTCCCGAGGACTCTGCCTCGTTTCAACGTGAAACGTGTATCCGAAGGCACACAGATTTTGAAGCACGCCTCGTTCCATGCCGGGCCGGTGCAGTCAGCGCAATTTGCTTCTCCCTTTACGACGTGTTTCAAACGCACCGAGAGAAACCAATAACACCTGTCGGGAGAAATAACGAAGCTACGGAGTAAGCGACAAAGGACGAAGACGCGCGCGTCTTGGAGGTCCCGGAGGGATTCCTGCACGATGCAAACAGTCTAGTCTGGCCGGCGATTGGGAAAACAAAGGATCGTGTGGATCGACGCTCGAACGAGTTTTCGGGGAAGCTGGTGTCGGTGTAGCTATCGGCAGATAGCCAATAATGAGAAGGCCGGATAGGTGAGAATTTTCACGGACGCACTCAACGGAGGAAATAAGTTGGCTCGAAGGCATCACTCTCGAAACGACATCGGAAGTATCGATTTCGAAATACTGGCTTTCTCCGTCCACGCTACTTTCCCCCACGCCGATCGCATCCCATCGAGGAAACGATCTTGCTTTTATTTCGCCCTCGGGACCTGGATATTTCGTTACGCTGGACCGACACGATGGCGCCATTCACCTGTGTCGTTTTTTTCTCTCTTTCTCTCTTCCTCACTCCCTCTTTCCCTCTTTCTCTTTCCACCCTTCTCACCATCTCACAGCCTCCGTCCATTCCTCATCCTTCCTTCCTGCCCCGCTAGGCTTTGTCTCGACGCGCAGTGGATTCGCACTGGCACCCCCTCAATATTCGAGCTTTCCAACGGTGTGACGTAGAACCCGATGAATTATCGTCATTACCACACCAGTCATGACAACCGCCTGTCTTTGACCATGTTCTCGATATTTGACACTCTCGTAAACGTGCCGCTGCAGCCAGCTAGTTTCAATGAATTACCATCAGATCGACATAATTGTAACCGCGTCACCAGCCCTAACTCTATCCCCCGTTGTCGTTCAACGTGACGCGCGCGAATCCCTCTTTGATTGATTTCTGATCATCGACTGCCGTACGTTCGATTTATCGAATCGTACCGTGTTAATTGCAAGCTTCGAACAAAATTTCGAGCACCTTGAACGGATGAAGGTCAAAGCTCGGTAGGTCTTCGGATCAAACTAGTGTCATTTTAATCAACTACACGAAAGGCGCAGTAGGATATGTAGCAAATAGAATGACATTGAATGTCTGTCTAGACCAGTTGTAGTCAACTTGGTCCCCACCGCCCACTAGTGGGCGTTTCAGCTTTCATGGTGGGCGGGCTGGGGGTTTTGCCCGATACTGAAGCACTTTCCTTTTTTTCTTTAATTTGATTGACTTTTTAAAAACATTGAAATGGACAAGATTGGATTTATTCAGATTTCGTACGATAGTTACTATGGCATGCGAATGTATGAAGACGAACGAGGCAGCGCGAGCTTCTTGGCCCCTCGCGGAGTATGCCCCGCAGTGGAGGGGATATTCGTTTTTCTTAGATCGTACACTTCTCGTTTTCTTAGATCGAATGTTTACTGTATTTCGTTTCTGATGGAGCAAGATACCGGTTGGGGCAATTACCCGTTCGCATTTTGTCGGTCGTAGAAACGATTGATCGGTCTGCATGCATGGCGTGAAAATTCAATTCCGACCATGCATTAATTTTTCAATCTAGCGTACATCGTGTAATTCGTGCCAATCGCCCTGTAATTCCCCGTTCATCCGCGGACTATGAGTATTCGCTGTTATTGCAGGTATTGCTATGTGCGCTGGTGTGCGTCTGTGTGTGCAGATTATTGCTGGCGGTGGATGAATTTTATTCATCGCGATCGATGGATCAATGTCGTTTGTCCGTTGCTCGTCGTTCGTTCGATGAGAATGCGATGTTTTTCTTCAACGGTGAAGTTAACGTTAGTTTTATTGGAGTGTACACCTTTGTTGAAGGTATTTTTTGACCTGCGTTCTAATGCACGACGAGTGTCGTAATTTTTCTTTCAGCACTGAGAGGCCTAAGGAAGAATAGGGCAAGTTGTCGTCAGTCGATAGGAACTAACCTACCGAGCAGGTCACAGTCCGTGAACAGTTCGTTTTCATAAAGTAGAGTCACATCGTGTTACGTGCAAATATTACTCACATTTGAACAACGCGTCTCCCATCTGTTGCGTCAATTAAATAAACTAACATTTCTTAAAAGGGTTGTCACATTCAAATACATACCTAACCAACAAGTTTTCATGTATTCGATTATCATCGTCGGTGGGTAATTATCACCATTGATCGATGTATATAGGTAAACAACTATGGGATATCCAATATAAGCACCACGGATTAAGATCCTTCGCTCCAATCTGTCAGAGCTAATCTGCTCACCCAACTTTGTCAGTATGCTACGATACATCAGCGTAGTTAACGTGAATACAATAGGGCACGAAGAGTGGGCGTAGTTCTGTAAGTAGCGCAACCTGTAAACTACGATACGAAATTAAAACACGCTCACCGCTACATCAACCGTGTGCACCGACAGAAACAAACCAACAGCCACCTGAAACTTTTAACTAACATCTGTCTAGCCGAATAATAAACACACACAATTTTTCTCTGTTACAGAATATGCGAAGCAAGTAGACTTTAATCATCACTTCTCTTGCGCGTGCTTATCTTATTTTCTGTGTATAGTCTGTCTTTCGAAATAAAAGATCAAAATGTATATTGGTGGCCATAATAGATGTCCACCTCAAGCAATGGTATTCATCACATGTGAAATTAACCCTTTCAATACGACGGGTGACTATAGTCACCCGCCACAAGACGGCTCCTACACGCGATGGGTGACTATAGTCACCCGCCACAAAACGCACGCAACACACGACGGGTGACTATAGACACCCGCCACAAAACGCCCGCTAAACACTACTGTAGGATCTCAAGAAAAAGGAAGGGGCACCGCGCCGGGAATCGAACCCGGGCCCTCGTGTTGGTAGCCGATCGACTAACCCAGACCTAACCCACGGAACCCTCCCCCCTTCTTCCTAATTTCCTACGGTATTTGTGGTCTGGGGGGGTCCTAATCCCACACTCGGCCGTCCTGCAAAGACATTCGCCCTCGAATGTTCATTACAGCGTCATCGTCTTTTTGTGTATGTTTGGCCTCAGCGCCATCAACACAACTTCTCGCACTCGTCTCGTAACTCGTATTTTCGCAATTCGCACTTTTTTTTCTCGCTTCGCTTACGTGCGACCTCTTCGCTACACGCTCGCTTTGTTTTCGTCTTCGTCCGTTATCGTCGCCATTGTGCGGTGATCGGTGCACCCCCCATCCCGGACGAGCCCCCAAGTGTAGGATCTCAGGAAAAAGGAAGGGGCACCGCGCCGGGAATCGAACCCGGGCCCTCGTGTTGGTAGCCGATCGACTAACCCAGACCTAACCCACGGAACCCTCCCCCCTTCTTCCTAATTTCCTACGGTATTTGTGGTCTGGGGGGTCCTAATCCCACACTACTATACCAAATTTCGTATTTAAAAATACGTTTATCGAAACAATTATAAATACATTGCTATGAATACAAATCATTTTTGCTGAACGCTGAAGACCGTGCGCAATGTGTACACTTTTGGCGTTGCGCGGACCGTCGTAGCGAAAGGGTTTTAACAGCTATTATGATAATCATATTATAATAGCTGTTAATAATAAGCGAGTATGCAATAACACATTATTGGATGAAAGTAGAAAACTGTGGGACGAAAAATATTATTCTGTGAAAGCTCGTAAATGGAACTCGTACACCAGAACAAAACGCAAATAATTTCAATGAAACTGATGTACATAACTTAAAGCATAAGTACATAACTTTAGTGAAATTTATGTAGCAAAACATAATTCTTCTGGTTACTGAGTAGGGCAGTTGTATTACATGATAAATCCCGATATAATACTCTTAACCATCAGTGAATGTAGGTTCTGTCTATATTTTGCAAACCCGCACTACATCTATGCATACTATCACTATACTTCCTTTCCTCGAGGTACAGGCCATTTTCAAATATTAGTTTTGGAGCGAAGGAATCTGTGTATTGCACGGATAGTTCAATCCGAGGACCAGACCTAGAGATATTCGTGTCCTCGTTTCCGTAACCCAATTCGTCTTCTAATCCGCAAAAGCGTGATATTTTATGTATTTGTGGCAACGTACTAGAAATAGTGATATTCCATTTAGGACGCGTAAATGTGCAGAGTAAATGTAGGTAACGCGGAACATTGTATAATGCATAAAAAATTCGCAGTCAATGTGAATGAAAATATAGTTGAAGATTGCACAGAAGGTAAGTTAAAAAAACGATTCATATACAGGATGTCTCAAAAATGTTGTAAATCCTTGAAATAAGCGGTCCCCGAGGATATTTAAAGTAACTTTTTCCTTTACAAAAATGGCCGCCTCGGCTTTGTTAAGGAGTTATTCACGAAAAACACGCACCAATCAGAACACCGTTTTCAGCGGATAGATTCCGGCTCGGCCAATGGTAACGTCGCGCTCAGCGGGGCCTGTGTACTGATTGGTTCGTGTTTTTCGTTAATAACTGCTTAACAAAGCCGAGGCCGCCATTTTCGCAAAGAAAAAAGTTATATTAAATAACCTCAGGGACCGCCTATTTCAAGGATTTACAACATTTTTGAGACACTCTGTATATTTGGCAAGCTTTTGAAATCAGGTGTTAAAATATTGTCAACGTTTAACCTACACCTGCCATTAAACAATTGAAAACAATTAGGGAAATTGACCATGTCTTACCTTGTATGTGCCTTTTGAAAGATCGAACCGACGTTTTGTTCCCTTCGTATCCGGCGCCTGCAATAAATAAATACGGTTAATCGATTATAATTAATCGGTTAATCATAGTCGGTATAATGTAAATATATACATAATACTTCGCACGGAAAAATATAGCGGACAATTTATGAACTGTTTGTAAGGTGGACAAATATTTAGCGGACCAACAAAATATTTGCTCACTCGGTTTTTCTCGTGATAAGCGTAATAACTTTGTACAAAAATACTATTGTTATCACTAGAACTTTTTAGTTCGCATTACGTAATGCAAAATGCAAACGCAACGATAACGCCATCGTTAAAAATTATTTGTATGCTATTATACATTTAAAAATACACGCTGCAATATTAATTTACGTAAAAGACAAGATTATACGTTGTTAAAAATCACAGACTTTTATCGAATCTTTATTAACCCTTTGCACTCGGAGCTATTTCAACTAAAAAACCAAACATTTCTTCTAACCTAAAATATTTCCATCGTACATAAGTTTTTTTCATTATATGCGTACGAAACTGATATAGTACCTCATACAAAATTTAAATGTTTAGTAATTTATCACATATGAACAAATTTAATTATTTAAACCAGCGATGGGCAATTTTGCCTCAATTGAGGTAAAACCGTCCACACCGTAGCGCCCTCTGTCCCCTTCCATTAAGCGCGGTACAATGGGGCAACGAAGACACGAGACATCAGCGTACGCAACGAACGTGCGCGCTGCATGAAAGAGAGGTTGGTGGGAGAAGCAGGCGTTTGAGGGGCTCCACCCGTGCCCACCACTGATGTAAACATATATTCTGAAGAATGGTGTAGCAATTTGTAGTGGCGCCTCAGAGTCGCCATTCGAGTGCTAAGGGTTAAAATAGGTACCATTAATAATTATTAAACACAGTATGTCCGTTGCGGTTAGAACTCGCGGTGGGTATTGCGGTCTGCATAGAAACAAAAGAAGATCGACATTACGAATTACTACGATCCTCTTTCGTCGCATAGCCTCGATGTATGCGAGCGTATCCGGTCCCGTTTCGTGAAACGAACGAGGTTCTACTGTATCGCAAACGAAGGTTCGCGCTTTCGTATTAGCTCGCGAATGTACCGAAGAGCTCAAACGACACGAGAGTTGCTTCACTTCTAATTGGCCCGTAAGTACGTGTACACCGGGGTGTATTTGTTTCCTTGGTAGTCAACGGTTACCCCTCGTTCATCTAACAGAAACCAACGTCACGGTCCGTCGGATCTTTTCCCGCGAATCAGCGCGTGCATTCATCAACGGGTCCCGACGACCCGACGTTCCCTCTCTCGTCGGGGTTGGGGCCGTGGATTCAATGCGAATATAAACGACGCGTTGCACGGAGGAGGATCCTCACCCTCACACCAACATTACATCCGTCGGCCGATAACGATAACGCGGTTACGGGTAAAGTTCCGGATAATTGGCGCGTCTCTTCGCGGTGCGTCGCAACGCGCGGCACCTGCTAAACGAAACCCGGAAAACGGTTTTAACTCGCGTCCTCGACGCCGAGACACGTCAGACGAGCGACTGCTTATTGCCGCTAGAGATGGGGTCGAGTTACAAAAGAGATAACACTGTCCAACACCAAATTTGTTATTTGAAACAACAACATCACAATGTTTGTTGTTTTTTTTTTCACAGTCATGTTTCTCGGAAACTGTCCATCTAGGACAAAAATTAAGGACAGATACGGAATCACCACAACAAAACTCTATAAGAACCACCTAACAGTAATTGTGAAACATGAAGAGAGTTGAAATTTGTTGGCAGTGTAATGAACGCAAAATTATGCCAATACCATATCGGTAATGCAGTTCGAATCAGTGTCGCCAGATCGGTTAAATCGAGGGGAATACAGTTTACCACCTCTCTGATGACCAGAGTAATATGTGATACGTTGCGCGGCACGTCACGTGACCAGTCTACGGTCTTAGTGGGGGACGTTGGAGTGTGCTTATGGTAGTGGAAGGGGAAAAGAAGGAGGGGAAAAAAACAACCAGTTTTGGTTGTTTCTGGGAACACTGGTTCGAATCAGTGATGGTATATGGTCTCGGTTTTTTCGCGCATGCGCGACTAAATGCAGGAACGTACCGTACGTCTTATGTTTGTGGGGAAAGTAGGGGAGAACTGTTATTGGCGGGAAACCGGACAGAAGAGTGCAAGGCGACACGACGAGACGACCGTATTACGAAATTTTGGTACGTTAATGTTAATATATTTGATTTCATAATGGCAACTAGTATTGGAAAACTTGCCAATTCATATTTGAAAATCGAAAAAAAATTTGCGAAACTATGCGGGGTGACTAAGGTACCCTATCTTAGCCCAACTTTGTACTTTACTGACGCTAAAATTGTCGCGCATGCGCGACTAAATGCAGGATCGTACCCGTACGTCTTATGTTTGTGGGGAAAGTAGGGGAGAACTGTTATTGGCGGGAAACCGGACAGAAGAGTGCAAGACGACACGACGAGACGACCGTACTAAGAAATTTTGGTACGTTAATGTAAATATATTCGATTTCATAATGGCAACTAGTGTTGGAGAAGGAGCTACTTGTCAATTCATATTTGAAAATTGAAAAAAAATTGGCGAAACTATACGGGGTGACTAAGGTACCCTATCTTAGCCCAACTTTGTACTTTACTGACGCTAAAATTGTCGCGCATGCGCGACTAAATGCAGGATCGTACCCGTACGTCTTATGTTTGTGGGGAAAGTAGGAGAAAACTGTTATTGGCGGGAAACCGGACAGAAGAGTGCAAGACGACACGACGAGACGACCGTACTAAGAAATTTTGGTACGTTAATGTAAATATATTCGATTTCATAATGGCAACTAGTGTTGGAGAAGAAGCTACTTGTCAATTCATATTTGAAAATTGAAAAAAAATTGGCGAAACTATGCGGGGTGACTAAGGTACCCTATCTTAGCCCAACTTTGTACTTTACTGACGCTAAAATCGTCGCGCATGCGCGAGAAAACCGAGACCATGTACCATCACTGGTTCGAATCAATCTATCCGCGCGAGCTAGACGATGATGGAAGAGGCGGGGGCAAAGACGAGACAGAATCGTATCTAACCCGACTGAAAAAGCGTCCGATAATTGACGTGTGTCGTCGAATCGACGAGTTCTCATTCTATAATTACCATCAAGCTTTCATGCGAGCCAGCCTGTCCTGCTATTTTACTTTAAGCTCGCCAGGAGTCGCTCTACAATTCACCTGCGATTTCTTTTCAGCGACTCCTTTAGTCCTTTGCCGAGGCGCGCTCCGACGAATCGGCTTCCAAATGCTCGAAACCACCACGGATATTTGTTCTCGCTCTCGGCAAACCGTAACCGACCGACGCTGTTCCGCTCCGCGACAAATCGATGCGTCCCACCGACTGCTGCTGCTTGAAAAACGATCGTGTCGAGCTTAATCGGTGGCCGAAAGGGGATTAAGACGCACAGGCACAGCCTCTGACGCGTAAATTATCGGGCGCAGTACGAGAATCCAGAACACACAGTTAGAGAATCCAGTCTCTATTTAATACCCGAGAATTTTCCACCTTCGAGATATTTATTAATCCCTTTGCAGTCGGAGCTATTTTAACTACGAATCCAAACGTTTTTTTCCCCACCAAGGATATTTTATGTGATTTTTTTCATTTTGTAGATATGAAACTGATATAATACCTTGTACATTATTTGAATCTTTAGAGCCCAATTTATTAAATACAATTTTAGTAATTTAAACAATACTTTGAATAACGTTATAGCAATTTTTAGTGGTGCCTCAGAGTTACCACTCGAGTTCTAAGGTTTAACACACTTCCTTTAGGCTTCTCACTCGAGAATTCACTAACTTGGAAATACCGATGCAATATTCATAAGATAATCTGTCTGGCAGACCAAGATTTTATAAGCAAGTTAGAATTGCAATAAAGGTATCGCAAAATACACAACTTCAGAAAATTCGAAGAATACTAAATCACAATCGAAAAATTGTCGACATTTCAACTCTTTACAATTGTGTTGAGAAATTTCACAATATTCTGTCTTTCCTCATTTTAACCTTTTAAGTGGATGATGACATAATTAATCCTGGCTAGAATGTTAGTTATTTATTGAAATATAATAATTTTCTATATCAGTTGTAAGAAACAGAAGTGAAATCGAAACAAAGTCCAACGATCTGTGATACATGCAACAACGAAGTATCCATCAAATATATCCTAATCCAATGTACCAAATACCAAATGAAAAGAACACAATATAGAGTAACAAATCTAAAAAATATGCTACAAGAGGAAAATTCCTGTGTTCAAATACTAGCATTTCTGAAGGATATTGGACTTTGTCATCTAATTTAAAACAAATACACTGCGGTGACTGATAACCTGAGAAGGGGCATGTGACCTAAAAAATGCAATTAAAAAAAATTTTCTTTTAACAGATCTAATGGGTGATAGTGTAGCAATATGCTTAAAGCCTTCTAATATCTTCATAGCTTTGTGTTTCACATTTTTGTCATGAATGCATTGAAAATCCGCAGTTCAGTCATGATTAGATTCCGAATCTTTATGGAAAATAAACAGTTTGTGCATCAATTCCAAGACACAAAAGCTAAATAGAAATTTATATCATTCACTAATAATGCTAATGTACCAGGAAATAATATATTTGTACCCTTCAAGTCTTTTAATCTGTTCACCGTTTTAAATTGTACCTACTCGTTTCTGTCCTAAATGCATGAAATCCGCAGTCTAGTCATGACATTTCTAAATTGTGTCTTGTGGTGGCAGATGCATCATGCAGGGTTCAAAAAAAATCTAGTTAGAAGTCCAGTAAAAACATGCAAGCCAACACACATCACATTTGTTTCATTTCTGTAAAGAAGTTAAAAGTGTTTTATTTCATATATTTGAAAATTGTCGCATTTATTCTGTAAGTTCATCGAACTTCCCAAGAATCAAATAATTAACAAAAAAAAAAAAGTTGCTTTTGTCGTCCATCACCGATTTTAGAGTGACCGTCAATAATAATCAAAATAATCAGAAATGAAAAGCAGTCCATATGCACAAAAAGAATATTAAAATTGTATTTTTGTGTATGTATAAATAAACCTTCTTTCTGACATACTACCTTTTCCGTTCAGCTGTGAGGTTCTCAGAGTTTCTTCTTCGATATTCCGAGATCACTGCTATAGAACGTAAGTTCGCATGTAACCGATATATTTCTACTGCTTCATCAACGTTCCGTCTAACTCCTGGGTACACACTATTATGTTCTATAAGTTCCCGATGTTCCTCATTAGCTCGCTGACACTCGAGAAAGTTTCAGCCACAGAACCGACGCGATGTGTTCGAAGCCAGATGAAACTTCAACTTGGTCCGATAACAATATTTCCATCGACGGAATGGTATAATTGACGTCGTTACCCAATGGGGCGGCACGTCATCTCAAAAAAAAACAGCTCGGCGCGATGACGTGCTCTCACGGAGAAGAATCGGATCTCAACGAGGCCGTTGTAAAGTGGTTTACGACAGCCATTAAACGCGGAAAAGCGCGCAGCTGGCCGAACATATATAGTTCCCGCGGCGGATGCTGCAAGTTGGTGGATCTTTGCTGGGTAGCGAAAGGGTCGGTCGCGTGAGATGAAGATACTTCAAAAGAATCTCCTACGTTCCCCAAAAGATGGACAATGCAGGACAATGCGACAACACCTTTCCCGTTATTACCTTCCTATGTTTGTATACAATATAACCTAACTTCTCATTACGACATCCCGCCACTGATATATATATACTATGGATACAGTATCAGTGATGGGAATGTTGGCGCTTTTCACGCGCATGCGCGAGTATCGGCAGCACCGAAGCTGCGTCCCAAGTTTGTGGGGTACTATTGGGGCGAAAGTAGTGGGTTTGTTATTATATATTTCGTTTAAAGTTATTTAAGTACCCTTCCCTTCCTTAATCCCAAGATGATGAGGAAGAGTAAGTTATATTATATTGTACATAGATACATAAATATTATATATTTATATATTATATATTCTATTTACGTATGTATATATTACATTTTAATAATATATATACCGGTGTACTGTACCCCTCGTAGTCCTCTTCACCCCGTGATCCTCTATACTTCGTCATGTGTTTGCGTTCCTCTAGATGGCGCTGCTATCAATCGAGTTGATTGGACGTCATCGACACGCACGTCCAATCAACTCGATTGAAAGCAGCGCCATCTAGAGGGACGCAAACACATGGCGAAGTATAGAGGATCACGGGGTGAAGAGCAGCTTTACTAGGCAAGTGGCATCATCGTGGTTCAAGGAGTAAGATTTGTCTGTTGAAAAAATGCAATTCCTGACGCGACGCAAGAGAAAAGCTGCCGGGACGGATACAGTCGGACGCTTTGAGCGTCGCGCATTCGAAAATCGCCAAGTGGCAGAGAAGGATGAAGCACGGTGAAGTTTCTTCCCTTGACAGCCACGGAACTTCTCCGCAGACAAATACGGGGATCAGGGTGAGAGAGAGAGAGAGAGAGAGAGAGAGAGAGAGAGACTACGGTGGCAGCGCATAGACGCGAGAAAGGCATCCGACTCGCTCGATTTCCGCTACGTCGAGATTTTTTCACTTTGTTGCCTCGTTTCGAGTGGCGAATCACGAGAAGCCTGATACCGATAAAACACAGAGTCAAAGTCTTCTTTATTCTTTGACCTACTCGCCGATGCTCGAGCTCGTCCTCCATTTTTTGTTCTCAGTTTTTTATCAACTCTCTGCTAAGTATAGTTCGGCTAGATTCCTGCGATAGCGGAGGTTCTCGCCGGGGTTCAATATTTAAAGTCTGCGAAATTGTTTGAGTTTCAGGGCTCATGTTTTATGCGAACGGTAGGTTCGCGACGTTATTATGGGGTCTTGTAGAGAAGACGCTAGGTTATTGTCTTTGCCGGAAGTACCTATATTTTTAGGCGGCTGGTTGTTGCAACCGGCTATAAATTAAAAACTTCAGTATTATGGCTCGACGCGAGCTTCGTTCGATCATCGTTTCATGGTTAGGGAGCGAAAAGTTCGCTTTCGAATGAAAACACGACAGAAGAAAATGAAAGTTGCAAAATGTCCGCGAAACTACTTTTTGCGTGGTACAGAACAGAATTCTGCTGAACTATTGCCTTCCCTTTGTGTAATCAACCGGTCGAGTCATGCACGATCAGTCAAGCTTGACCATTGAATTTCATAACTTCATTAATGTCGAGAGTAACGGAATACCATGAGACAGTAAATCACTGTGACACTTCAGAACTTTCGAATTCCAAACCGAGCGAATCCAGAAATCTTTTTATACAGGACAAACTACTCTAATCGATGTCCCTAACTATTTCAATGATGACATGTCAAGTACTAAGGGTGTCATTACCAACACCATGCTCTAAAAATCCAATTTCTACGAGAATTTCTCCAATACACGAACGAAACAGTGCCAAATCCCATTGACTCGCGATCACCATTCGATTAGATCCTCTTTACAAGCTTCACTCATTTAATGCCACTGCTCTTGCTCTTTTACGGCTTTAAATCTTCGCGTTTCTCGTTTCTAAAGCCCTGTCCAGACTGACGGACAATTGACTGTCCACTGACACATGTGCATCCCTAATAGACACCTCTACTTGAATGGGTGAGATCAGAATCGCAAAGGTTTAGGTCAGCTATGTTATTGTGCAGTTCTGACAAAAAGGTTAGGGTAAAGATAGCAATAAAATTGGTGTTGTGATGGCTACCTCCTATGTTCGCCAACAGATGGACAGTGGCACAACATCTTTCCCGCTATTACCTGAATCTTCCTGTGTTTGTATATATACCGTCCTAAACTGTCCTTACCGACGAGTCTTCTAGCGGGCCTAGGACGAAAAGCTTCCTTATCCTTTTTCCACCTTCTCATAATTCGAAAACTTCAGTGAGTAACAGCTCCGTCACTGTTTCAGCTTAGTAGCCACACCTTCTGTCACGTGTATATCCATCATTAGCTGAAATTGTCATCTGTGGAAGGATTATTGGAGACGTGCATTTTTTTTATATCGACTGAAATCAATCGGATTATGTATCAAAAATCGAGCAGATAGGGGGAGTTTCCTGCTAGCCGTTGTGCCATTGCGTTAGCCACTTTTCTATCTGCGGCCGGTAACTTGTGGAGCTATTCGAGCGTGGCAATGTTTTAAACAATCACAACACATCGATTAATCAAGGAACCTCTGTGCAGGACAGATCTCGCTCAGTGGAACGCGCTCGTTCTTCCCAGCGGAACGCCGAGGTTCCCCTTTCAGGGCTTTCAGCGGACCAAGACAAACGGCGCGGCGCGGCGGCAGAGCGAAAAGAAGAAACGGTACCGTGCGTGTTTTCGACGAACGATTTGTCTGTCCAGGTCCCGGCGTACTTTTCAGACCAGTGGAAGATACGTGTGTTATTCTCGGTTGATTTTCCTGCACGCGCTTGCACCAAGCCTCGAGTCCACGTTTTTTCCCCCGCGTTGGACGCGGGACAAACGAGTCGCTTACAGAGGAACGAGTACCGAAGCGGTGAAGTCTGTCTCGCCGGAGGCAGGATTTTCGCGAGAGTGTTTCGCGTTGGGCTGGCACGCTTTAACATTTTGCCTCGTTGTTAGAGAAAAATCCATGGCCCGAATGAGGACACGGGAGTCGGTGTGCAGAATCGAAGGAGAAGATCTGTTTGTGGCAAGAACGAAAACAGCCACGGCCACGCTCGAGATAAAACTCGCACAGTTCAATATGATGCGTCGGCGTCAGTGATTCCGTGAGCCTTGTCGTCGACAACGGCGTCGAGCACGGTAATAAAGACAGGAACAACAATCGTCCTCGCTGAGTGGCAAGGAAAGAGGAAGAATCGGCCCGCGAGGTTGGACGAAGTGAAACAGAGCGTAGAACCGAGGGCAACGGCGAGCGAGAACGGTGGTCTCTTTTCGACCCGAGTGCCCAGGGGGTTGTAGGAATAACGCAAGCTGGAGAAATTACATTCTCCTTTTGTCCCCGGTTCGAACAAAGGCACCAGAAAAAAGGGACCATCGGAGCGAGGAAGAATACCTCGTTGAAAAGATGGACACAGAATAAAAAACAGCAGAAAAATGAGGGTGGGACATTGCTAATTTCACTACGATACGATTCAATGAATAGAGGAGAAAGGGACACGGGCTACGGCCAGTGAAAAAAGCGTACAGCTCAGAGCGGATATCACGACGGCTCCGTCGCGTCGTCGATTGTGTACCACCGTGAGGACCTCCCTGGAGGTCCGGAGAGAGACCCCTGGACGGCCTGACTCTACACTTCCGATTCTACTAACGAATTTTTTCGTCGCTCTCTACGTGCCAACCGGTGAAACTAAATATTCGCCTTTTCGGTTTCATCACTTACTGTCAGCGAATAATGCTGAATTTCTACGGTCGATGGACCATTTAAGCGTCCAAGTTCAGGTAAATTGATCAAAAACGGTAACACAGGCGCCTCTGTTTACCGTCAACGGCACGCTCCATCGAATCGTGTAGAAGGACTTGAAAAAGTTAATGAGAAATTCATCTACACGAACAATTGCAAGATAAATTGCACAAATCGAGTATGAAGAGTATAATAATATCAAGAGTACGTTTTATTCGCATACATACGCAAGTGAATTTTATCTTTATAAGAAATCAAACGAATTTCTTATGACAATTGAATGAACAAAAACGCTAATAACTGGAATAATATACACGGGAAAAAATATGGAGATTTTCATGGAGACAATTACATTTTATGCTATCTAGTTCATAGAGTATTATTCCATATGTTTTTTTAGCGACCATCAAATAGTGCGTTTTAAGATGAGTTCAATTACCTATGGCTCAAGGTCATTCAAGGTCATTCAAGGTCAAACTTACAGGGAAATGCAGAAAAGTTGTGTTCGTTTTATTTGATCGTTATAAATTATTAGTTAAGCCGAAACAGATGTACCTCGGACTATGTTCAAAATCCGTTCGCTCGCCTCAGCTCGATTGCACGGCTATTTCAGTTAGAATTTCTTACAACGTTTCTTGCCCGATACACCTGGGACTCGGCATAAGAACCACCAAGCACGGTAGTTTTTCTGACTCACACCGTGCTCAGCTGTTAGAGTTTGATGCCGAAATCTGATGCGTATCTGTCTCGCGGGCCATCATTCCTATATTTCACATGTCAAATTAACTGCCTATATTCCATTGTCTCCTTAGACGCACCGGCCGTTAGGACATTGCCCTGATGCTCTAACAAACGGTCGGTGCTGTCGTTCTTGCAATTTCAAACTTCCCACTCCTTATCCTTTCCTAACCGATGGCCCACAAGCAGTATAAATAGGCCGACGACAACCGCTCGCGGCTTCTTGTCTAGTACACATTCTCGATCGACTGATCACGCTGCATTTACATGTCTTTATACAATTGCTGTGGGTATTGCAGCAATTCCTTCTCGTCGTGCACTTGCGGGCTTCTTTGCTTTCACCTGTATACCTAATTCACTTCTGTATATTTCTGTTACAATATAGCATTTATTTTCGTATATCTCTCTACACCTTTCGTCACATTACCTATCTACCTCAACCTACCTACTTTTCTCTACATAATTCTCTGTCCTTTTCTTCCTCGTTTCTCTCTATTTCCACGACGTGGAAACTCCTTAAAACTCACGGCTAGATCTCGCACAGACTAGGACACCGAAGATTGCTTCACGGGCTTGCAGTTGGCAACCACGTGCATCTCCAGTGTCCTAGCCTTCGAGTAATAAAGCGATAAACCCGTACAGCGCCATGTCAACAGCAGTAACACGAACGAGCCACCCTAACGGGCCTTGCCGTCAGAAAACCACCGCAAGGAAAATCCGTCATTTTCCTACCTCCTTAGGCCCGTACATAGCGGCCATCTTCTACCTCCACAAGCCTTGTAATGGGTGATCACTAATAGTTGGCAAAGGGTATTGCACAATATCCACTTGAAGCCAATTGGCTAATTGCGAATCCTCCCATAGAACAATTTTGTATATAAGCGAAACACCTTTGTACTCAGTGTGATTCACTAAGTCCGACTCATGTAGAGCACCTTGTCAATACATTTCTATAGCCCACCTAGTTGCCCGCATTCTCAGCTAACACCCTAATTACAGTGGGGGTGTCCCACTTGGACGCCATTAGTTTGGACGCGTTCCTTTTGGACGCCGCGCCGTGCCGATTGGACTCGTCGTTTGGATGCCATGCCGTTTGGATTTGTGACATTTGGACGTCGCGTCGTTTGGATTTGTGACATTTGGATGCCGCAAATTTTATAATCATTGCTTTTCGAATTCTACATATGGTGATATTTTATTCTGAAATATATGGTTAGTTCTTGGTTAGGTCTGGGTTATCTCCAACCGGTACGGAGTCCAATCGGCACGGTGTCCAAACGGCACAGCGTTCAAACGACACGGGTCCAATGGTACGGAGTCCAAAAGGAACGCGTCCAATCGGATGGCGTCCAAACGGGGGTGTCCCATTACAGTCCACTAAAACATTCGACAGGACTTCATATTCGTTGAAGCCCTCCGCGTCGTTCGATCGTCGCTAAAATAATTGCCGACGCCGCGACGCACATACACCCTGTATGTGCTAGTCTTGTTTAGCAAATTGAATATTGCGAAAGGAACTCTTGAGACAACCTAATACATCCTGCGGAAGTATGTTTAACTAGACATTTTCCTAGTCGAAAGAATAGAAAAATATTGTTTATTCAAAATCCCAATACTAATTCTCAATTAAAACAATGGATTATTCACAGAAACACGTATCGCGTCACAAAACAAACCCGTTGCGCGACAACTAATCCCAATTAATCTAACCCCGGAATTCGACAATTCCGACCGGCGGTGGCGCGGAGTGTCCCAGATGGAACGTTCATTTCACGAGTGATTGCTCGAATTCGGTGTCGAGAGCGAAATCGTCGGTTTCTCAGCGGCGCGGCGGCGTCTTGCCGCGTCACGTCACGTTTCGCTTGTTCAGCGAGCTTGGGCGAGCTGAGCGAAAACGGTCCGCGCCGGTATAATCGAACGGCTTCTGATACATTCGATGGGAGTGTCCTTGTTCGGAGGGGAAAGGCTGATCGTGCAACGGGTCGCTTGCAAATCAGAGACTGGACCGGGTTAAATGTATGCATAAGCCCTGGTAAACTCGTTGCGGACCGGTCCCGGCGCATCTCCCTGCTGCTTAATTCAAGGGGCCATTTGGGCGACGCGCGAAGTACGCGCGACCGACCGGTTGCAGCACCGACCGGGCCATCGACTCTTGCAGTGGCGTGGCTTCGTGTGGCATGACGTGGTATGGTCCGGTGTGGTCCACTGTGGCGTGGCGTAGCGCAGCGCACGCGTGCACGATTAAAAGGGGTTGCAATGTCGTCGACCTTGACGTGGCCGAAGAATTTCGGTCGACTGGCCGGTGATGCCGGTGTGTACGTGTTGCGCCCACTGGACGACACTCAAAGCGGGACCCGGAGCTTTATCGAGGCTTTTGCGGCGCTTTTTGCGCGCCCGGCTTTTAATTAAGCCGAGATATCGAGCTTTTCCTTTTACACCCGACCAAGCGGGCTCCCGTGCTCGTTCGCTTCTCTTGTTGGACAGAATGCCCTGAATTTTTCCGGGCAAATACGAATTTAACGAACGCTGGACCCAGGGCAATCGTCAAATTGCCATTTATTATTTTCAGTATTGCTACATGTTTCTAACCTGCCTCCATTGCGTGTATTTTCACCGAATGTCTTGGTTCGCGTTTTCCTCGGCTGCAGAAGAATTTTATGTGCAAATTTTCCTGGCCAGTCTCGCCGTTTCATCGTGAAATTGGAAGAGTTACTTATTTGTTGGAGGCGATTTTGATTTTATTCTTTAATAATGGAGTTTGTAGACAATTTCAAAGTATTAAGTAAATTATGTAAATGAAATTCTTGTATATTCTTCGTTTTACTTTTACTGTTATAAAAATGAATATTTAGAACACTTTGGAACGCTTTGGAAGAAATTGGCACTTTTAGTATCCCTAAGTTGAGATCATAAAATCAGTGTTCCTTTTACATTTATATACTTTTATTTTACAAGTTTAATTCCTCTTCGTTGTTTTCTCTCAATATTATTGAAATTCGATAATAACTTTTATTTCAGCATTTCACTTCCAATTATTATCCCTGTACACAGATTATAAATTTTAATATTGATAACATGTGTGAAATACATCTGAATTATTCACATTTAAAGGTTAAATTGTAGTTTTAGTTGTGATGTTAAATTACTGAATCCCGCACGTTCACCTATAATAAACGGAATGTATTACAACAATTTTGGAGGCTGCTGGATGAAAATTCTATCAGACCAAAAACTGGACGGAAAAATGCTCCACATTGTTGCAAGTTGATTTAATTGTTTAGAAACAAATTGAGAACGGGCAACGTTTCCTCGGCTAACTCACGCCACTGAGCCGGCCGTTCTTTTTTTTTCCAGGTTTTACAGTTTACTCGCATCCAGCGCGAGCATAAATTCTTAACTGCCACTAACTTGGCGAAATTTATGGCTCAGTTGTGGCGCAGCTTGCCTCCATCGACATTGTCTATTATCGTATTTACCGCGGTTCCGTCGTATCGCTATCGGCTGTAAGCTCTATCGTTCAACGTCCGTAAACGTACGCGGAAAACTTTGCCGGTCGCGGAACTCTCGCGTCGGCTGGTGGTAAAGTCAGCAGCAACGGTGGATGTGCGCTGACTTCCGGCCGAGTGTAAGGCTTAGAGCGAGAAGGGTGTACACTCCGTGCGTGATCAGGGTTTCTGATTAATGGAGATGTCTGATCACTGACGGACCCGCTTTACTTAAACCCGAGAACCAATCGACTGTTCGATGAAGCGATTAAATGCAGGCCACCACAAAACGATGATGGTTCGTTGTAGCGTAGCACAGGGGGTAACAAAATGTTTTGTCATCGTTACGCCAAGTGATTCGACAGCTTTGAATCGGTGGATATCTGTAAAAACGAGGTGCCGAAGTAGGTGTACGTCAATAGTCGGTTGTTGTAGTGTTAATGTAGATCAGGCATGTCCAGAAGTAGCTCACTTGGAGGCAAATTCGAGGGAGACGCCTACTTCTCCCTCCCGCGCGTCTCGCTCCCCGTGGCGGCCGTAGTCCTCCGAGCTCCTCAGACCCGGCCTACCGTGGGTCCGAAAGTCGCCGCAACGCGCCACACGCGGTACATGCCGCAAGCGGCAGGCACGGGTCTGAGGAGCTAGGAGGACTACGACCGCCATGGGGAGCGAGACGCGCGGGTGGGAGAAGTAGGCGTCTCCCTCGAATTTGCGTCCAAGTGAGCTACTTCTGGACATGCCTGATGTAGATCCACAATGTAGAGTGTTAATCTGACATGTATAGGAGGTTGGACATCAGTCCATGTTTCTCCCGAAAGGGCCCAATCTCGTTTTCGTGAAACAAATGCTTAAATACTATAAATTTCGAAACGAGGCTGTACGAAAATTCGAAATTATAACTTTATAACGAGCTTCCAAAATTTCGACGAAAACGCGAAGCTCCTAATTGGAATGAGTACACGTAAAACACAGTGGACGTGTAACACCGAGTTTTAATTATGTCACGCCTCTATGCGTGTTCCATATTTTCAAAATTATGAGATGAGTACAACTAATTGTACGGTTGATGATAATTTGATGAAACCCAATATGGCGAACCAGATAAATTGATCACCTAAAAAATTCCTTTTGGTGAGCATAGAGTACAGATGTCATTATTGTTTTTTAATATGCATGCTTCGTTCTATGTATATGAAAAATGTGCACATAGTATAAATGTGTGGCGGCTAGATCCTATGCTCGTCAACACAGGGACATTACGACAACACCTTTCCCGCTACTACCTGAATCTTCCTCTGTTTGTATATATACCGTCCTAAACTGTCCTTACGACATCCCGCGTCTAGGGCACGGGTCCGCTAGATAGCCTTACTGTGATGAGTCCTCTAGCGAGCCTAAGACGAAACGCTTCCTTCTCCTTTTTCCATCTTTTCATAATTGGACAGCCGCCATAATTAGTGACCCGGACAAATGAACAACAACGCTACCTTCTGAGCAGAGGAGACGACAACATCAACAAACCACGGACAACATCAGGAGGACTGGAAGGTGACTACTCTGTCACTGCCTTGCCTGAACTACTGCCCGGCCAACAGCGAGGACTTCTCCCTACTATGCGCTTCTGACGTCATCTTCGCAGCATTATATGGTTTAACGTTTCCGCACCTAAATTTCTGCGACGTTTTCGTATCTATATTTGTGCGACGTTTTCGTATCTACATTTGTGCGACGTTCATTCATTGCTTGTGTGACTATATGAGTCCTACGAGCGGCTTAGGGAGCTACTCAACTTTGTCCATTCGGCAGCATCACTGGCGGGCACACTGACAGCACACATTCCAGCGACCTCCTTCTATTCCGCCGGAGATCAGCGTAATTAAAGGGAAATTTGTCCAGATATCGTTGACCACTGGCAAGGGAGTAATGTGGCGGCTACTTCCTATGCTCGTCAACAGAGGGACATTGCGACAACACCTTTCCCGCTACTACCTGAATCTTCCTCTGTTTGTATATATACCGTTCTACACTGTCCTTACGACATCCCGCCAGTGATGCCAGAATCGTGGAACCGAGGAACTTGCCCCTCCGGTGGATCCTCCGGCTGGACCCCCTACTCTGACGTACCGTCGTCGCCTTATGTTGTTCCTTACTGCGCACGCGCTACACACAAGCGTACCTCTAGTCTGTCCGTGTGAGCTGCCTATTCGACTCGACGGCGTCGAGGTACGCTTGTGTGTAGCGCGTGTGCAGTAAGAAACACCGTAAGGCGACGACGGTACGTCAGAGTGGGGGGTCCAGCCGGAGGATCCACCGGAGGGTCAAGTTTCTAGGTTCCACGATTTTGGCATCACTGCATCCCGCGTCTAAGGCACGGGTCCGCTGGATAGCCTTTACTGATGAGTCCTCTAGCGGGTCTAGGACGAAACGCTTCCTTCTCCTTTTCCCTCCTCTCACACACTTTCCAGCCGCTATAAATGCAAAGAGATTTGCAGTCTAGTGATAATCTTCGTTATAATTCAGCCGAGTTAACGCGCACATCTAACTAACAAGTGGTTAAGTGGTTCGCGTTCTACCTTAAGAGCGAGAAGTTACGCCACAAACTTTTTTTCCTGGCGTCTGAAAGTGAAAAATAAGCGGGAACCTCGTCGTCCACCATTTCCGAATTATTAGTCGGGGCGAATCCATACGCTGCGTAATTTCGTGCGAACGTTGTCGCGTCCATCGTCGGTGGGAACAGTTCGGATCAAGTGCACGAAATTGTTATTATCGATAGCAACCGCGTCGATGTCACGAAACGCCCAGCAAACGCTCCCGAGGCGAAAAAATCGGAACGTTTTTTTCAGTTGTTGTTCAAATCGAACACGGAAATATATATTCACGGTTTTGTGACCACGACAAGAGGCGCGGGTGGACGAATGTTGAATGTATCGATCCCATTTTAAGTGTTTCCGTGATGCGCCGCGATTGCAAAGCGCATTCGTGACTAAACCGTTCCACAAATGCTGCTCGTTCGATCGATCTCAAGTGGCGGGTACTGATTTTTCGGCTCGAATCGCGTTTCGGGTTCAGTTGAAATCGAATTACCCTTCGCGAGGATATTCCAATTATCACGGTTTTACGGATAATCTCATATTTACCAAGTTTCGGCTTGTCGAGAAGTTTTGCTGCTTTATTAATTGCGCAACGAGAACTTTCGGAACTTCGACATAGTATTCGGTAAATTATTACCTCAACTATCATGTTTTTATTTCCATTTCTATCGTGAATTCGCAATACTTCAACAACCGCTTGCAGCAGAAAATCTGTAGTCTTAAATTTTATTATTTGAATTATGCAAACAGTTTTTCTACACTATATTTTCTATTCTTGAAATATCGTTGATTTTTATACTATGATTAATTTAGTTAGGAAAAGTAGTACAACAATAAGCCCCCTGGTAGCACACGATATAGTATACACATTCGTATGATATTAAAAAAAGATTCAATCTGTTTTTAATATTCAAATATACATAGAATAATTATTTTACATTAAGTAGCAAATACTTTTTTTTCAAATATGCAGGAAATATTTATTTAATGTTACGAGAGATATATTTTTTCCAAATACAAAATGAATCTTTATTTCATATTAGAGATAGAATATTTTTTCCAAATACAAAATGAATCTTTATTTCATATTAGAGATAGAATATTTTTTATAAATACAAAATGAATCTTTATTTCATATTAGAGATAGAATATTTTTTCCTAATATACACATAATATTTATTTCGGCCTGGACTCATTTTAAAATGAAACCTCTACTTTCACAGTTCTTTCTCCATTTTCATCTTAGATTCTGCCTCATGATAAAGTCGACGAAAATAATACATATTCGAACGTTGATAAATTTTTATCACCATAAATTTGAAAGGTTCAAATTTTCTGTTTACAACGACTCCTTAAAACTTGATATACGATTTCTTTGAACCGATTTATCAAGCTTTGAATGAATGGTGCGCCGCCATCTTTGCAGTAATATAATGTACACTCTAAGGTACACTACCCCATTTTGGTTTTATAAAACAGACAAAAAAAGTCATAGATCAAGTTTTGAGGAACCGTTGTAATGGAGAAGATTCAATCTTTACAACTGTTTTATGCGAGTCTATATTGAAAGTTTAACAAACACGTTTAGTCAATTGTATACACTCTGAAAATTTCACCAAAATCGGCAAACGTTGCAATGAGCTACAACCGTTTAAAGATGGCGAAAGATTGCAGCTTTTCACAATTTTCGGCCTTAAACTATAATAAATCGAAGGATTCTAACAACTTTCGATGTCTGTCGCTGTTTCACACGTTATTCGATTTTTATAAAATTTTCAGAATGTATCTAATTGACACAAATCTACAAAACGTACTTTTCAAATATTCAATATACGCCCAAATAAAAGAAAATAGTAAAAAACAACTTTTAATATTTTCTCTGCAATACCGGCTAACTGCAATTGTTCCAAAATTTCCTCTTTGCGTTATCTAGTAAACGAACTGTTCTTAACACTAGATTTACGGGGTCCGTCAAAATGACGGATTCAAAAATGTTTAATTTACGATTATTAAAAGTATAAGGAGGCATTCGTGAGGAATTATTAAATAGATTTATTTTTTTTTGTGTACATATTACAATGAAAATCGCTGAAAATTTAAGTAAATACAATTTTATTATTTTTATAAAGCAATGTAAAATAATCAATTTCAGTGCTCCGTAAACCTAGTGTTAAAAAGTCTTTTTAAGAGTGTCCGAATATTAATGGGGGTGACTGTATGTGCGAGCGGATATTAATTGTAGTGTATGATCAGCATAACATAATTGCAGAATAGAAAATGAGAAATTTAATGGATTCGTATTTACATGAACTGTGCGATTAATGTAGTGTTCCCCAATTTCCTGATAGTCGGAAAGCGCCGACCCAATCTTCTTCAGTAAACTGGTTTGTTTCCCATGCGCCCTCGCGAACTTCCTAATCTTTTCTATTTTCCCTGGACTCAGCAATCTCCGTTGAAAATTGCGTTGATAATGGGACTGCGCCGGACGCGGGGGAAAAACGAAGACACAGCCAGATCCGCGGCTTTTCCGAACGTAGTCTGCCCACCACGGCAGACCGCGTTCCACGTCGGTTACGTCCGCTTTTTTCCCGATAAACACGTAATGGAATTTAGTATCTCCTGGAGCCGATGCTGAGAGAGTTCTCTTCAATGTGCAGCTCGAGTTTCACTGGCCGTGCAATCGATATGCACGTACATGCACGATGCCGCCGATGGGATTGGCGAATGGTTTTTCTATGGCGATCACAACAATACCACCTGTTCCCGACGATGCATCAATTATTTGTTATTAATTGGTGGCTTCACGCCAATTAATAATGTAAACGAAATACTTCCACGAGCCTCTCAAACTTTTATCATTCGTGTGGAAGAAAGTTTTTTCATTTCTTTATAAAAGTTCGCGATTTTCTGCGACGCCATTGGTTGCACAATTCGTCGTACAGAAATTCAGTGTAAACTTTATCGGTTTTTTATACCTTTATAGTGTATTTTACAATAATCTGGAAAAGAATGCGTGCTTACGTAATTTTTAAAACATCTATCGTATTTTAAAATGTTCCCAGTCGAGAGCCATGCATTGGCGTGTGTAACTAGAGCGAGAAACAAAATACAATCAACGAAAGTGCAGCATAAAAAGCGAAGCATAGAGTACTTTCGCACGGAATTATGCGTAAACGATGCGCGCGTTAAAATTTAAAAAATTTCAAACAAAGGTAGAATTCGCTAAATGAAATTCATACAACGAAATTCACTGAAAAATTCGTTCGTAAATATACACGTAAACAGTATTGACCGCCCTTGTGTAGCTAACCGGGTACCCGGCTACTCATTCATTGCATTACTTTCACTCATTTTTTAAAGAGAGGTTTAAAGTGAGGTTGGTGGGAGAAGCAGGCGTTTGAAGGGCCCATCACTGCGGTAAAGCAAAACAAAATGATAGGACGCACGAAGGAAAGGAAATTTGCTTTCATTTATCAACGACAGCTATCGCAACTGTAACATTTTTCATTATCGATGGTTTACACATTTTTCTGTAATAAATTGTTCTAATAAGTACGAGAAATTTTTTGTTGCGGTTCTTATTACGGTGTCATTTAAAGATGGCGGTCACTCCACTCCTTACAACAGGGTTTGACTTTATTTGCTCGCGAGGACCGTTTTCCGAGGGCTACGCCTCCTCGACCCGGCCGCGCGTCTCGCTCCCCGTGGTCGCCTACGTGCTCGGACGGGCTCAGGCGCGATCATAACAGACAGATGAACGTGGCGCATAAGGGGCGACACTCGTTTCAATAGGTTTCCACATTACCATCGAGGTACTATTGTCAATGCGTTTTTTTTTATTAGTGGTATCCCCTGTAGGCCTAGTACGAACGAAAACGACCGCTTTCAGATTTTCTATTTGTTACAATTATTGAAGTTACAAAGATGATTCCAGTGGAAATGATTAGGCATACTTTTCTATTCAAGTAATAGAAAAATAAAATAAATAAAATAAACATAGCTCAAAATATTATAAATTTTCAGGGAGCACATATTAGTCACATTTAACTGTCGGTAGGTTTCGGGTTAACACTAGAACTACCGGACAAGTCAAAATGACTGGTTTCTAAATTTTTCTTTTACAAATATTGAAGTTATAAAAATGTTTTCCGCAGTAATGTTTTAGTCAACTTCTCTATTAGAGTACATATTTAAACAAAAGTTGAATAAATGCATTCTTGTCGTTATTAGAAGGCAATATACACTAGTCGCGTTTATCGCTCGGTAGTTCTAGTGTTAATGTAAATTCAATGAAGTTTCAACATTTCCAATGGAACTTTCAACTTTTCGTTCTATGCCTGATTAATAACGATTACTTCCCGTGGGTGAAAAAATGATTTCAAACTGCCAACTAAAAGCGCGCCCAAACACACAGGATGTTAACGAAGAAAATACACGGTAGCGTTTTATAACATAAAATCTCATTTCCGAGTAAATCGACGTTAAAATATTGTTGTGTCCGTGCTTGTGTTTACAATAAATTAAAACACTAGACAGTGAACAACTCTATCCAATGGCGTACGTACCTCGCTGAAATTCGAAGTCGGTTTTATGGGGTACAGTGAAACAAGTGACAAATTGGAATAGAATTTTCATTCAAAACTTGCCACTTTCGCCCTCCCCCCCCCCAGCCGTGTACTGGTCCTTTTTTCCACGTTCTACTAACGCGTTGTTCATCCGTTGATCCTGTGTATTTACTTTTTATACAAATTTATTTGGAAAATATCCGACAGCATCGCGTGCGGGTCGATCATAACCACGGCAAACATTATTCGAGCGCGAATTGACCCGCCCGTTTATGAAATTCCGATGCTCTTTATTTGCACGGGAGTCACCGTCGCGAATTCTCGCTCAACTATTTATTCGCGTATGCTGGCCTGTCTGAATAAATCATGCCAGACACGACCGCAGTTTCCCAGAAACTCGTACGAGAGCAACGTTGCCAAGACGCCCGTCTCTTATCCTCCGGGGACAGCATTAAAAATTAGTTCGAACTTATTAGCCGCCTGGTACCCCTTTCCTCCATCGTGGGTTCAAGATTTTAATTCTCGCCAATGATTCGACGAGATGCTTGGATTATCGGAACGAATTCCTCCGATCGAAATAATCCTGAAATGCGAAGACAGAGAAAACCGATGATCGTTATAGTCAATTTCCTTCTGAAAGTAAAACTAACGTCTTCATCGTCTATTTCCGAAAAGGACTCTTATGGGATCAGTCTGAGTTAGGTTTGGAGTGATAGCGGTGATCAGCTTTTATAGCGGACGATGCATGAAAGTTGAAAAATAGGGGAAGAAGTTTTGCGTGACAGAGAATGCTGTCTTCGAAATATGATTGATTAAAATTGATCTTTCTGGAAAGATTCATTTTTTTTTAAAATTCTTTCAATGGCTAGGATCAAATAAAAATTTATTCTGTTGATTATAAGATTGTACAAGTTGTACTGCAATAGTTTTTATTAACTCTAGAACGCAACTGACGTATATTGAATTGTAATAACGACAAGATCGTATTTATTCAGATTTCGTTCAATTCTTGTTTAAATATGTATTTCAATGTAGAAGTTTACTAAAAAATTACTCCTGAAAAAGTATATTTATAATTGCAATATTTCTAAAAGAAACAATTAGAAACCAGTCAATTTTTTTCATTCGAGAGCTGTTTTGACTGGTTCGGTAGATTTGGTGTTAAACTCACTATTTCGCCGTGTTTTGGATGTCTGTATTTCTATAAATGTATAAAGTGTAAGGTTTAAGATACTAGTGTAGAAATGATGGTTTATAGAATTAATAATCCATTGCAATAATTTAAAATATACTAAAATATATTAGAATATACCAAAATGTACTAGAACACACTAGAATATACTGGAATGTAGTAGAATATAGTAGAATACACTAGAATAGACCAGAATACACCAGAATATACTAGAATATTCTAGAATATAGTAGAATATAGTAGAATATACTAGAATATACTAGAGTATACTAGAATACACCAGGATATACTAGAATATACTAGAATATATTAGAATATAGTAGAATATACTAGAATATACTAGAGTATACTAGAGTATACTAGAATATACTAGAATATACTAGAATACACTAGAATATACTAAAATATACTACAATATACTATAATATACTAAAGTATACTAGAATATACTAGAATATACTAGAATATACTAGAATATACTAGAATATACTAGAATATACTAGAATATACTAGAATATACTAGAATATACTATAATATAGTAGAATATAGTAGAATATAGTAGAATATACTAGAATATAGTAGAATATACTAGAACATAGTAGAATATGCTAGTATATATTTGAATATACTAGAATATATTTGAATATACTAGTATATACTGGAATATACCAGTATACATTGGAATATATTAGAATACAGTAGAATATAGTACAATATACTAGAATATACTAGAATATACTAGCATATACTAGAGTATACTAGAATATACTAGAATATACTAGCATATACTAGAGTATACTAGAATATACTAGAATACACTATAATATACTAAAATATACTACAATATACTAGAATATACTAAAGTATACTAGAATATATTAGAATATATTAGAATATATTAGAATATACTAGAATATACTAGAATATACTAGAATGTACTAGAATATAGTAGAATATAGTAGAATATAGTAGAATATCGTAGAATATAGTAGAATATACTAGAATATAGTAGAATATAATAGAATATACTAGAATATACTCGGCTATATTAGGATATACTAACACATTAGATATTGAACGAAGTTTCATGCTTTACTATATTCAAATAGTCCTTTTGTACAATCTATTTAGAACATTACAATGAATCGAAATGTTCAAAATAGTTCGGCATAAATGTAACAATTTCTTTTTGTCATTCAATTATTACACAAACGAGCGCTATGCTAACTTGGTACTGGAGACTTCCCTCTTCATCTACATAACCACTCCCACGACGAAATACGAACACCATTCATAGCTACCATCGAGTTGCAAACAAAATTATGCAGACAAGATCCAGAATAGCTTCAATAAGAAAATATTACTCTTGTTAGAACTGTACATATTACAATATAATTGAGTTATTTGAATATACATTATTTACATTATATCAAACCTATTTCCAATTAGACCAGCGGTATTAATTTACCCGCGGTAATAATAATGATTGATGCATCGCGAGTAAACGGTCGATAGAACCTACCAATCAGGACCTACCAATTGCTTTGTACCGTAAATTCGTTATTTTTGTATTCTCTGCATACCCGAAACTCAATAATATTTCGATTATTTCTTTGTACATTTACATTGTACATTCTTTGTACAATATTATATTTTCGAACAAACACAACAACAAATTTTTTAAACTTTAATGAAAGACAGCATAACAATAATATAACAATAACGCAGTTTTGTGCAACTTGTACAATGTCCTTATGTCTGCGTACAAACTCGCGTAACGACGGAACAATTTATTAAAACATCAATACTCGCAAATAAAATTTTTAAAAGTTAAGACAAAAATGATGTACGTATTACAGAAGGAAAATGTATATTTCCTGATTAAAAAAATTTCAGATCAACAAGTTTGGTTGAAAATTACAATCTATCATATTGCCAACGAGAACACTCTACAGGGTGTCCCAAAAATAGTGAAAGTCCTTAAAATATGCGGTTCCTGAGGTTATTTAAAGTAACTTTTTCCTTAGCGAAAATTTCCATCTCCGCTTTGTTAAGGAGTTATTAACAAAAAACACGGACCAATCATAGGGCTCGGCTTCGGGATCGGCGACAGGTCCCGCTGAACGCGGCGTTGCCGTTGGCCGAGCCCAAATCTGTCTGCTTTGGCCTCGTTCTGATTGGTCCGTGTTTTTCGTTAATAACTCCTTAACAAAGCCGACGCGGCCATTTTTGCAAAGGAAAAAGTTACTTCAAATAACCTCAGGAACCGCTCGTTTCAAGGATATCACGTATACATTAGCATACTTCTCTCTTGATCATCAGATAGATAATATAAAATATTATCAAACTTCCCTAAAGTACCGTGGTAAATGAATTGTGAATAATACGATTGTTCACAAAAGTTTTAATACTTTGATTTATACACAGACGCACACAAATTTTATTTCCATTCGCCTATATCTTTGCTTGAAAGCAAACAGTAGGTTCCAGTCAATGGAGTACATAAAGCCCGTTGGGTAGTTGGTTTTACAGACTCATAAATATTTAATGTTCCTATAGTCATATTAAACGCGAATAATGTGACAGAATGGCCAATAAGCAAATTTCATAAGCCACCGTCGCACATAAACATTGCAATACCAAAGAATCATGAATGAAGGGAGGCGCATCAGCGATTCATGCGACGGAAGTAAAAGTTTTACATTAAATATGTATTATACATAGCAGGACCGAGAGGACTGCTTAGTAATCGTTGCTGAAATTTTTCACCGACCACCCACACGGTAAGATATTCAAATGATGTTTCCAGCTTGCATTTTCCTCTAATTTTGCACGTCTGCTTTCTGCGCGCATTGACCACCACTTCCGTTTGTCCTTACCAACTACACCGTATTAACGCCGTAGAATATTAACTCTAATAGTGCAGTCAAAGTAAATCTGCATTAGTGCCGGCGGAGTGTAGTGTACTTTCCGCGCTCCAGAAACAGCTTTGACGTATATTGCCAGACTTCGAGCGTTCACAAGAACCTGGCCGAGGAAAAGATTGCACAAGGGGGCTTCGAAAACAAGTCCTATGGAAGTAAATCCTGCAAAAGTACTCGACGCTCGTTACGGTGCACCGTATCAAAGAGGAGTTGTTAGAGACTAAATTCACGGCGCGTGGAATGGTAAATAGGGCGGAAATATCGCGCACCAAGCCGCGCACCGTCGTGATTTCATTTCCATCGAACGATTTGACGGTGGACGGTGTCGTCAACAAAAATAAATCATTCAATTTTCACCAGGCGTTTAAATCTTCCGTCGAACAGCGGGAAAAAGGCAAAAGAAAGAAATCAAATATCTCGGCGGAGTAGAACTCGACTAATTACGGGACGGAGCATCTCTCGCTACACAGTGGGGTGTACATTGAAAATTAGATGCGCTAACAAAATTCGTCACGGCGACGAATTAAAGGAACCACCGCTCACCGGGACCTTCCCAGAGGGAACGTCTGCCAAGTTTCAAGTGTGTTCGCGGGGGGAAAAAATGAGAGCCGCGAGGTAATTTGAAGGGAACATCGGCTTGGTGTCACCGGAGAAAATTGATAAGGAGCAAAAGTATCGCTGAGGAAACTCGGGAATCGAGTTAACCAGCTAAAATCAGAGACGCGTAGGTGGCAGAGCAGGGCGGGAGAAGCAGGCGTTTGAGGGGCCCCTACCGTGGTGCCCATCACTGCGGTAAAGCAAAACAATATGATAGGACGTACGAAGGAAAGGAAATTTGCTTTCATTTATCAACGACAGCTATCGCAACTGTAACATTTTTCATTATCGATGTTTTACACATAAATTGTTCTAATAAGTACGAGAAATTTTTTGTTGCGGTTCTTATTACGGTGTCATTTAAAGATGGCGGTCACTCCACTCCTTACAAAATATGGCAGGCATGTCCAGAAGTAGCTCACTTGGACACGTAACATACGCTGAAAAGTCCAGTTTCGGCTAATTACGCTAAAATGCTCTGTCATTCTCTCAGTTTTACGTTTCACGCAGGCCGGGACCTTTGATTCGTGCAACTTCCTCAAGTCGGTAGCAGCAACATTCTCCGAATTGCTGAATAATATTAATGTGAAAACGTTGGACATTTTACAAAATGTTGGATTTTCTGTTGATTATGTTTCGTGACGGAATTAAAATTATTTAAAGCGAACGCTGCACCGCGATATTACGGAGGCGCGCGACCCCTTGTTTGTTCCTTGCTTTCGACCGCGGTGTATCACCATCGCTCGAATTCTGTCGCGCGCGGCCGGCTCTGTCAATACGCCTCTAGGTCGCGCTCTGATTGGTCCGTGTTTTTCGTTAATAACTCCTTAACAAAGCCAACACGGCCATTTTTGCAAAGGAAAATGTCGCTTCAAACGGACTCAGGAGCCTCCCCTTTGAAGGAAACGAGACATTTTTGGGACACCCCGTATATCAGTGAGTGGGAAGCTCCCAACACTAGAACCGCGCGGCGCGCGCAGCACTCACTAACTCTACGGCTGCACGTAGTAGGGGGAAGAGCTTCGATGGTGGGGACCTTGCAGTTCTCGGAGGGGAATACTTTGAAACTCCCTGTGCTAGAATATAATTCGACAGAATTTCGTACGATTTTTATTTATTTTAGATCTACAGACACTATTATCACTGAAAATAAGATCTTATTTGATTCCATTTTCTACAATTCGCCAACAAAAATTAATAATAATAATTATACACGGACTTTACTGTAAGTCATATTTTAATCCTGACGGTACAAATCGTGTTACATCACAATATCTCCCCCTCTATACCGTGCAACTTTTGTATATATCGTTTTCTCATATTACTACAATTAACGGAAATATTCAAGGTGGACAAAGATATTGCCCCACCCTGTATATATCAGTGAGTGGGAAGCTCCCAACACTAGAGCCGCGCGGCGCGCGCAGCACTCACTAACTCTACGGCTGCACGTAGTAGGGGGAAGAGCTTCGATGGAGGGGACCTTGCAGTTCTCGGAGGGGAATACTTTGAAACTCCCTTTGCTAGAATATAAAATTCGATAGAATTTTGTACGATTTTTATTTATTTTAGATCTACAGACACTACTATCACTGAAAATAAGATCTTATTTGATTCCATTTTCTACAATTCGCCAACAAAAGTTAATAATAATAATTATACACGGACTTTACTGTAAGTCATATTTTAATCCTGACATTACAAATCGTGTTAGAGTATTAGAGTTCCACGTGTTTTTTCTTGTTTTATTAAAGAAAATCTCATACGAGATTTATTTCAACATTACAGAGAATACAATACACTGATTATAAACAACAGACAATTTTTAAACAGGAGACTGAAGACACATAAGTATTATAACGATAACGTGAATACAAACATTAAACACAGAATAGACCATAAACTTAAACATTGAGACCGCAACTTTTAAAAAATGATAACATGTAATGACAAGCCCTTATATTCGGAGTTCCACGTGTTATTGTCCCGTCAAAACACTTGTTAATAGTTGAACCTAGCAACAAGGTACTTTCTCTCGTAAATACAAGTGTTCCCGGTTCCATTCGTAGTTATGCAACAAACTGCGATTACGAAATTGCAGCCATTTCAAATCCATAATTCTATGCAGCAGTTTATGGATTACTAGACAAGAATTTGATTTGATGCAGACACGTAATGCACGGTTTACTACTGTGTTTGTAGTAACACGTGGTTACTAATAAACTTGCTTGAAACACTCCTTTTGCTCCATTTGCAGATTACAGCAATTTACGAGCATATAAACATCCGCACAGTCTAGTTAGTACATTTCAGTAACGATAATGAATAAGAGCAAATGCGACACACGTAATGAAGGGGATCTAACGGTACGTTGTGCAGTATTTAACACTTCGAATTGAACATGATACAGCGTGAAATACGATGGTGGGTGCAAGCTCCGGCGTGAAGTTTAAGATGTGTAGGTTTTAAGTACATGCGTGTATCGAATTTTCATCACGTACAGCATATACACGGTGCTCGCGAGTGACAGGATATTTTTGTTATTAAAATCCGGATTATTTTTCGAGGTGCTGAATTTTCAACGAGATCACATTTTCAATGATCGTTATCTTCCTTGTGAGAAACCGCGGTTCTTCCGGCCGGGGGGAAAAAAGAGGCGGAATCAGGCACGTTCGGTTGGACATTGATTTCCGTGATCGATTCTGCGAATCGGCTCAATCAAAACACTTCCAGCCAGCTGCTTTACGAACTCGAGTTCGCCGGAGCTTAACAAGCTGAAAACGAGGATACGTTTAATCGAATGGAACTTGCCCGGCTTTCAGTCTGGCGAATTAGGTCTCCCTCAGTTAATGCCCGCGACTGCCTGTACTCATCGACTTCTCTTTGTAATTTTAATTGGCCCTCAGCCGCTGCCGCTGCCGCTGCCGCCGCCACAGTCGCGGCACCGCGTATCTTGATTATGGGCGCGCGCTCTTGCACGGGCTGGTGAACTTTGACGCGATGCGATCGGAATACGATTAACTCGAGAGCCGCGGTTCAACTGCAATAAAGATATGTATCCTTAACACTTCGCGCCACACCTCCCGCCCCTCCCCGCACACACGCGCCCACTGTTCAGTCTTCCAACGGCGGTGGAGGGGCGTTGCGGCAATGGCGCGAGTTCCACGGGAACTCTCAACATCCCCGCGATAACAGACTAAATACCCTGTACTTTGCGGATTTTCCTAGTCTCTGTTCCGGGTAATTGAGTTGAAGCAACTCCTCTTTTTGATAGCGATGTCGAAGGTTCTCAGTATTGTCGGCCGATTATCTTAGGGGGCTCTGCTTTATTTTTTCTCTTTAATTGAATACCTACGATCTCGGATGTGATTCGTTTTGTGGCGGCTACTTCCTATGCTCGTCAACAGAGGGACATTACAACAACACCTTACCCGCTAGTACCTGAATCTTCCTCTGTTTGTATATATACCGTCCTAAACTGTCCTTACGACATCCCGCGTCTAAGGCACGGGTCCGCTAGATAGCCTTACCGACGAGTCCTCTAGCGGTCCAAGGACGAAACGCCTCCTCCTCCTTTTTCCTCCTCTCACACACTTTTCAGCCGCCATAATTGGTGACCCCGACAAAAGAACAACAACGCTACCTTCTGATGAGAGGAGACCACAACATCAATAAACCACGGACAACATCAGGAGGACTGGAAGGTGACTACTCTGTCACTGCCTTGCCTGAACTACTGCCCGGCCAACAGCGAGGACTTCTCCCTACTATGCGCTTCTGACGTCGTCTTCGCAGCATTATATGGTCTAACGTTTCCGCACCTAAATTTGTGCGACGTTTTCGTATCTACATTTGTGCGACGTTCATCCATTGTTTGTGCGACTATATGAGTCCTACAAGCGGCTTAGGAAGCTACTCAACTTTGTCAATTCGGCAGCATCACTGGCGGGCACACTGACAGCACACATTCCAGCGACCTCCTTGGATTCCGGCGGAGATCAGCATAATTAGAGGGAAATTTGTCCAGATATCGTTGACCACTGGCAAGGTGGTAATGTGGCGGCTACTTCCTATGCTCGTCAACAGAGGGACATTACAACAACACCTTACCCGCTAGTACCTGGATCTTCCTCTGTTTGTATATATACCGTCCTAAACTGTCCTTACGACATCCCGTCAGTGATGCCAGAATCGTGGAACCGAGGAACTTGCCCCTCCGGTGGATCCTCCGGCTGGACCCCCTACTCTGACGTACCGTCATCGCCTTACGTTGTTTCTTACTGCGCACGCGCTACACGCAAGCGTACCAACAGCACCTTACCTGAATCTTCCTCTGTTTGTATATATACCGTCCTAAACTGTCCTTACGACATCCCGCGTCTAAGGCACGGGTCCGCTAGATAGCCTTACCGACGAGTCCTCTAGCGGTGCTAGGACGAAACGCCTCCTCCTCCTTTTTCCTCCTCTCACACACTTTTCAGCCGCCATAGTTTTAACTGCACGCACACCCTAAATTGGAAGTATGCGGGCAGTCGTTTAATGTACAGGGTGTCTCAAAAATGTCTCGTTTCCTTCAAAGGGGAGATTCCTGAGGCTATTTGAAACGACATTTTCCTTTGCAAAAATGGCCGTTTCGGCTTTGTTAAGGAGTTATTAACGAAAAACACGGACCAATCAGAGCGCGACCTAGAGGCGTATTGGCTGAGACGGCCGCGCGCGTCAGAAGTCGAGCGATGGTGATACACCGCGGTCGAAAGCAAGGAACAAACAAGAGAAGTAAATTTTTCGAGTCCTATGTCGGATAGTTCAAATTTGAATATGTCTTTAGTAACTTATGAAGGAATATCGAAGGATTTTTCGAAATTTTAAATAATGTTGGTTTCACAGACGTGTAAAGAACTTTTTTTTCATTAAATTACAACACTAGAACTAACGTACCGAGGAAAATGAGTTTTTAGGAGCTTATAGTGAACACAGAAGATTGAAAATATTTCGATTTGGAAAAAATGGTTTTTTCACCATTTATTTTGAAAATGTTTTAAACAAATGCAATTTTCCTATAGCCGGGACTTTTTTAAAAATTCGAAAAAAAACGTGGTGACAGCTACAAGTCTCCTCTTTACGGACCTATTTTTGAAAAGGCAGGCGCTTTAAAATTGACGGAATTAAAATTATTTAAAGCGAACGCTGCACCGCGATATTACGAAGGCGCGCAGCCCCTTGTTTGTTCCTTGCTTTCAGCTTGTCACCTTCATATCTAACAAAATAGTATAAACACAAAAAAATTACATACGCCATTGTGTCGCGGATAAAAAACAGTACTACTTTTTACGCTAGCTATGATAAATAATTACCAAAGTTTTTTCGTTTTTAACACTAGCTTTACGGAGCACTAAAATTGATTATTTTACATTGCTTTATAAAAATAATAAAATTGTATTCACTTAGATCTTCAGCGATTTTTATTGTAACATGTACACAAAACAATAAATCTATTTAGTAATTCTTCACGGATGCCTCCTTACGCTCTTAATAATCGTAAATTAAAACATTTTGAATCCGTTATTTCGACGGGCCCCGTAAATCTAGTGTTAAGGGTGTACAAATATCTTTTACACGCACTGTATATTCACGTGATCAAAATTGTTGCAGTATCGAACACGATTACATGCGAAGGAAAGCGTACCTAGCTGTTGAATATTTCTTTACAATCGATTTATCGAAACTGAAGCCCTGGGAAACCTAGTACTCTATAAATATCATCGTCTCATTTGTGAAAGAATCTTTAATAATCCGAACCCATAGGACGAGGAGATACGGCAGAGAAACTCTCGAAACATCATGGAAAAATTCGAGATTAAAGTACCGGAGATTTCTGCAATGTTCCATTTCCAGGCGGTTCGAACGATCACATCGACCCTGCAGATCGAAATCAATTATTTCTGCAGGAGCGCAGCCTCCCCCAGGGGGCGGTGGTGGGAGAGAGGGTTTCCTCGAGATTCATTCGATTACCGCGGCACGTCTGTTGAAAAATTCCAACAAGCAAGTTTTCAAGTTTCAAGCGACGATAAGGAACGAGGTCGTAATTAAAAAGCGGGCCGACCGGAATTGCGGCTCGGTCGAACGAGGCAACTCGTTTCATCCGGCGAACTGCCGCATCCCGACTGCAACAGAACGATCCAATTCCGCCGGAAGGAGAGGTCGATATAACCGTGGTTGCCGGCGTCGATCTCGAAATTCCCGGGATCCCCGGATCCCTGGATCGCTAGGACCGAAGAAGCCTGCGGCAGTCGGTCCCCTGTCGCCCCGTGTCGCCCTCGCGCAACATCCACCGTCGCGGCCGCGTGTCACAATTCCAGCCTGATAATGCCAATAATATCAGCCCCTCTTTGTGCGGTAATAGGCAATCGCGAATCTTGATTAAGGTAAACCGCTTCTGCAACTATTCAGCGGAGGTTGCGATTCAATCGGATACGGGGTAAATTGCGTCGATTGTTCGGCCTGGGGATCGATGGCAACGGAACGAGTCTTCGACGAAAAATCTGACCCCCATTCGTCGATCCTGGGATACGGTTCCGGAATGGCGGCCCACCTATGCCCGGCTGGACTGTCTCTCCTTCTCCTCCCAACACACGCTCAACCCCCTATTTCTCTCTTTCTCCCCGACCCTGTTCTCCCGCAACGATTGTTCCTCGGACAAAACAGGAGAAACGAGATATATGCAATGAAAATGCGATCGGGTAGGATTGACCGGGGGTTTCGAGACCGATTCAACGACCAGTTCTTTATCCCTGACTTTGTGCGAACATAAACTCTTTATTCCGACATTAAACGATTCGTGATCTAAAGCCTGGACCCGGTCAGTCGTTATCATCGACGGTAACGGTGTACCGGAGTAATAAACGCTAGCGGCGCTGTAAAAAGGAGTTTGGGTTTGACGATTCTAAAAAAGCGCTTCCACGGAAAGAAAACAATACACGGGATCGATGCAGTTAATATGGGAACATCGTAACGTGTCGATAAAGTAGTAACCGGCTGCAAAGGTAATTGTTTGTACGGTGTGGACCACCCGACGCGACTACCTCAATTACTTTTGTCATTAACAATAGGTTTACGGAGCACTAAAATTTATTATTTTACATTGCTTTATAAAAATAATAAAATTGTGTTTATTTAGATCTTCGGCGATTTTTATTGTAATATGTACACAAAAAGATAAATCTAGTGTTAATGAACAGATCAAAAATTTTTGAATCCGTCATTTGCTCCGTAAATCTAGTGTTAATGAACAGATCAAATCTTTTCTTTTTTTTTCGTTATAAATGACACGAATTCGGAGCAGCCTCGTGATAATGACAATTGATTTTTTCCATGGCCTTTTTCACAAGAAAATAATAACACAATTATTAACTTTGTTACACGAACGAACGACCACGGAAAAGAGGTTGACTCAACAAACCAAAGAAACCACTTCCGCGGGAAAGGCACCGGAAACAAGGGCACCGTTTTAATGACATTCCCAAGCTAGCGCGATTCGCAAAATCCTCCGAACCGGTAACCAACAGCAACGGCAAGGTACCGGCGCGGCGCGCGCTCGCGTATGGCTTACCGCACGATTGCGTCGTTAAAACTTTGAAAAATGAAAGCGTAGCTTCGGAACCGCGATAACGTCCGGAACCGGGAAGAAACTGGGGCGACCTGGACGTGTAAGTAGCTCAGGCTCGGCCAAGGGAAAGGGGGGTGGGGGTGTGGCGGAAGTGCTAGGTCCTACCACGGACTTAAAAGTCTGAGCATAAAGTGGGTTTATGGGTGAGAGGGGTCGTGCCGCGAGCGGGGAGGGATGGTAGACTGCGGCCATGTTGGATGGCAAAACTAGTGTCGCCATCTATATAACGTTGCGGGAACATTGATATATTGATATATTGAAAAATGAATGCATAACAAGTGTATTTGTATATATATCTGTATGTATATATATATATATATATATATATATATATATATATATATACAAAATATTGCACATTCGGCTCCAATATAAATTTATAAATAAATTATGTGTATCTGTTTCCCGCATGATTGCATTGCAAATTCGCGCAACTAACATTTAAAGTTGCCTATAGATAGCGTTGGGATACAGTGCAAGATTTCACGCGCATGCGCGGCCAAAACAGTAATGTATCTATATCATGACGACAGAGGTAGTGGAGCCCTGAGACAGTTATATTGGTGGGAATGTCTCGAAACAATCTATTCCGGACAAGAAGACTTCAGGAGGTGTCCTACGAGTTACAAAATATACACAAATACACATGTTATACACTCATTTTTCAGAATCAAATCATACCAATTTTTTAAAATTCTACTGGGTGCTCAAGGTACCTCATTTTATCGAGAATCTTACTTTACCGAGGCTGAAATCGCCGCGCATGCGCGTGAAATCTTGCACCGTATCCCAACGCTGCCTATAGAGCGCACCACAGTGTTTGCCATCCAAGATGGCCGACAAGTTGATACCTCGGACTTAAAGGACTGAGCATAAAGTGGGTTTAAGGGTGAGAGGGGTCGTGCCGCGAGCGGGGAGGGATGGTAGACTGCGGCCATGTTGGATGGCAAAACTAGTGTCGCAATCTATATACCGTTGCGGGAACATTGATATGATTTGATTCTGAAAAATGAATGCATAACAAGTGTATATGTATATATATATAAAATATTGCACATTCGGCTCCAATATAAATTTATAAATAAATTATGTATATCTATTTCCCACATGATTGCATTGCAAATTCGCGCAAGTAGTATTTAAAGTTGCCTATAGATAGCGTTGGGATATAGTGCAAGATTTCACGCGCATGCGCGGCCGAAACAGTAATGTATCTATATCATGACGACAGAGGTAGTGGAGCCCTGAGACAGTTATATTGGTGGGAATGTCTCGAAACAATCTATTCCGGACAAAAAGACTTCAGGATGTGTCCTACGAGTTGCAAAATATACACAAATACACATGTTATACACTCATTTTTCAGAATCAAATCATACCAATTTTTTAAAATTCTACTGGGTGCTCAAGGTACCCCATTTTATCGAGAATCTCACTTTACCGAGGCTGAAATCGCCGCGCATGCGCGTGAAATCTTGCACCATATCCCAACGCTGCCTATAGAGCGCACCACAGTGTTTGCCATCCAAGATGGCCGACAAGTTGATACCCCTTCCATCTTTCGCCTCACCCCCACAGCATAATGCACAGTCTTTAAGTCCGTGGGTCCTACGCGACTAATTATATTGGATTAACTCGTAAGTTCTCCAACAAGTGCCAACATCCGGCATCACGGAAAGAAATGGTCCGCCACGTTGGAACGAGAGTACCGGGGCAGGTGTGCGAGAGAAGACAGACGAAAGAAGAAGGGGAAAAAAGCGCCGAGAAAGAAGCAGAAACTAATTGGAATTAAAGGGTGGGAGAGAGGGAGAGAGAGAAAGCAGGAGTAAGGTATCGCGTGGAACGACCACATGGCCGTGGCAACATTTACAAGTTTCATTCGCGAAAGTTCTTCGGACGAATTAGTGCTCGCCGCTACGTGGCGTTGAGTCCTTGGAACGAGGAGGCGGCTGGCATTGGTTCGACGAGCCGCGTACGATTTCAGATCACGCGCCACTGCGGAAACACAGCTTGCACCATTGTTGGGACGTGAAAAGTCACGTCCCAGCCCAGAAGAAATAGCAGGGAAAGCGACGTAGAACCGGTCGGGGGCAGGGAGAACGATGCGCGGCCCCTTTGAAAGTAAGTTTCCCGTGGACCAAGTTCAGAAACGTATCGCCGTCCGTTAATCAGGAAAATCGTCCGGCCATTCCATTGATACTGGCACGGCCATTATGGCGGGGACACGAAGAATGCGATGAAATATCGCGACGTTTAGTCAACAGAGAAATCCCGACGTCCTCCAGTGGCGAGTGGACGGCTTACGTCTTGCCACCAGCAATAATGTCCCGCTTTCACGTCAAGGACTTATAATAGCCAGCGAAAAAAGACGCGTATAAATTTCGCCGAGAGCTGCTTTCGCGACGGCCTCGTCGTAGACGGGGACGCGGATTCAAAGCTGCGGCGAGAATATACGACGAGTATTCTTATTGGTACGTCTTCGATCGAGTCTCGAAGAATTCAAGCGGAAATCGTTCGAAATTCTCCTGATTCTATGTATACAGGGTGTCCCAAAATTTCTGTTACACGGGATATCTCTTTATCCATTGTATTTAGAAAAAAAAACACTTCCAATAAAATTTGTATGGTTTTCAAAGCTCCATAGAAAGGTGCATTTTTTAAAATATTTTATTCGACGTGTTGAAGGTCATTTTAAGGTCAAGCTCACTTTTTTAAATATAACTTTTTTTATTACACCAACTTATTCCATGAGAACAAACAAGTAAGTTTTATTCGAAACGTTTTTTTAATTCGACAACAACTTTTTCAGTAAATCCATGATAAAGACTCAACTGCCTAATAGGTCAGCGCGCTCCACTGACTTGACGATAATGGCGTCGTTCTTCTTATGTCTTTGTCATTGAATTACTTAAAAAGTTGTTGCCGAATTAAAAAACGTTCCGAATAAAACATACTTGTTTGTTCTCGTGGAATAAGTTGGTGTAATAAAAAAGTGATGTTTTCATTTAAAAAGTGAACTTGACCTTAGAATGACCTTCAACACGTCAAATAAAATATTGAAAACAGAGAAAACCATAGAAATTTCATTGAAAGTATTTTTTTCTAAATACGATAGATAAAGAGATATACCGTGTAACAAAAATTTTGGGACACCCTATATAATACAATTGAGTCAAAATCGTCCACACCGTAGCCAGTGATGGTATATGGTCCCGGTTTTTTCGCGCATGCGCGACTAAATGCAGCCACGTATGTACGTCTTATGTTTGTGTGGAAAGTATGGGAGAACTGTTATTGGCGGGAAACCAGACAGAAGAGTGCAGGATATATTTATATATTATATGTACATACACATAAAATTTTAATATCACATACGCATGTTAAACATTCACATTTGGAAATCGAAAAAAAAATTTGCGAAACTATGCGGGGTGACCAAGGTACCCCATTTTAGCTCAACTTTATACTTTACTGACGCTAAAATTGTCGCGCATGCGCGAGAAAACCGAGACCATATACCATCACCGACCGTAGCGCCCTCTGTCCCCTTCCAGCAAGCACGGTACAATGTTCCAACGAAGACACGAGACATCAGCGTACGCAACGAACGTGCGCGCTGCATGAAAGAGAGGTTGGTGGGGGAAGCAGGCGTTTGAGGGGCTCCACCCGTGGCCACCACTGCTCTATGGTAATGGCGGATGCTGGTGGGGGACAGTGAGCGCTATGGTGGGAACGGTTTTGTCTCAATTCAGACAAAAATGCCCACCTCTGCGTGTACACCATGATTTGAAATAACAATGTGCATAGCATTCTTTCCAGTTTCTTTATGCAAAATATCAGATTGTGCTCGTTGCATGCGTGCTTCGAAAAAAATCGCAGTATTTCAAAAGTTGTCGGTCGCTAGATTATCATTAAATACCAAACGCAAGCCTAACATCAACGATAATACGTATTTCAACCTTCACATGGGCGATCGAACAATGCAATAAACGCAACCGCTATTTTGCTAAACAAAAGGCGCCGCGGCTCTGACCAGCAGTCCATTAAACCGTGCGTTCTATCTTGTGGCCATCTGTGAGAAGGACTTCGATTTTTGCTGCTCTTCGTTTAATGGCTTGCCCAGATCGTGTTGATCGCGTCTGTATCTGGAATCGCGATAGGTTGATGGCTCGTCCGTTCCGTTGGTGGGGGGTGCGTGTGCAGTGCGAACAGAGCTTAACGGGAATCTCGTATTTTTCTATCGGATGACTGTTCGACAATGTGACTCCCGGGATGTGATCACGAATAATGTCCATGAATCAGAAGCACTCCGATCTATCACGAGAAAGGGGGACAGGCAGACAGGTTAAGGGCCGAAGCGGGGGAAGGACGGAATGAGAAAAAGCGACACAATAACGAGCCCGGAAAGAGCAGCCCTAAGTGGATGCACTTGGCGAGAGCTGTTAAATATCTCCGTGAAATGGGGGAAAAACGGATTCGATTGATTGCAACCAGAATTCAACAACTCATTCAAAGATAAAGGCTTTAATTACGCGGCATTATGCTCGCGAGCCGAGCCGAGTTACGAAGAAAACCATCTGGTGGGGATACGTTATGGAGTATGTACGTGAGGAGGCCTCGTTTATCTCGTGGTTTTAATCCCCTTGTAACGAGCCAGCGATAACAGTGCCGTGCCGCGTTGTAAACTTCGTTAACACGCCATCGTCTCGCCTCGCCCTTCGAATCGCGAAAATATTCGCTGCTCTCCGCTCACCCCCCTCCCTCCTAGGTTGTTCCATCTAACGAAGAGAGTTGTCGCAGACTTCATTTCTACGCGCACTTCACGAGCACCGATTTTATCTCGGATCCAGTTTATCAATTGCCACGAACGATTTTACAAGATCGCTTTCGATTCTCTTCCTTTTGCAAGACTCGAGCGTGGGAATCTGCAAGAAATAATATTCTCCGTTGGAATAAACGATTAAATTATCGAAAGAAATTGCAAACTTCTATCCACCGTATAACCAACAGAAACCAATCTCTTACTGTTCGTATCCCTTCGAATAGTCTTGATCCAATCATGAAGCTATTGGGTTGGTCAAATATCGTCTTCTTGTTTACTTTCTCAATATGGCGTTCGTATCAAGATACCCTTTCAGTGGACCCGCGACAGGCTCCTTTAGAAGGTCTTGTTTTTATCAAAGATCGGAACTCAATCCGCCGTTCTGTAGGAGAGTGTAATTACACACTTAAGAGATTGAAGATACTCGAAGGGACGCGTGAACGTGTGTACGCAACGAAAGAAAAAGGGGGTTCCGAAAAGAGGAGTAAAAAGTTCAGGGGTGGAAGTAGCGCGTGGCTGAACAACGAGAGACCGGATCCGTCGATTTTTGTCTTCGCCGTAATCCTCCGATTAAAACCCGCCCGTGCCCCATGAAATCTTGAACAAACGAGAAGCGAAACACGCCTCATCGTCGCCCCACCCCACACACCACACCCCCTCGCGCTCTTTCTCACTGGCGTGCGCGTGAGTACACTTCTGTCAAGATGAAAGCTCGATGGCGTTTCGTTCTCTTAGGGGGTGCAATTACACAGTCAAGGGTTAAATATACTCGGAGGGGCGTTGTAAACGTCTACGGCGTGACGAAAGGGGTTACGTGAAACAAAAAATGGGCGCGCAAAAAAAAAAGAAAATCGAGGAGGGTGGAACGAAGGTCCACAATGGCCGAAACGGCGCGGCGGTGTGCGGGCAACGCGGACTCCAGCCTGGATTGTGTTGTAGTTGCAGCAGCGGGACGCATGAATGCACCGCGTGCACCGGCGAACCAAATGAAGAACGGTACCCTGGGGGTGAGAAGTGACGGGGTGGAAAGGTGGTTACGGGAAACGCGAGGGCTCATAATTTTCGAGGACCATCCCTCCATTCCTCTCTCCGCCGTCTCCTATCTCTATCGGCTTCTGTGTCTGCTCTCTGTCTCTGTTTCTCAACCGTCGCGCCGCGAACCCCCAGCTGGGTCGTTGCAATGCAACGGTACTGCAACTGTAATTATATTTACTTTTGGCCCGTTTACTCGCATACCACATAACTCGCTCGATCTCCCTATTAATTGCCGCGACATATAATTACGACCGTCCAGCCGGATCGGTGGGACAGTCTCGTCTCGGCCTCGGTCGCGTGACGCGATAATTGTTTTCAGTCCATTGTTACATCGTGGCGCACCGGTACGTCTTGACCGGCTCGCTGCGCTTCGATTAATCGATGCACTACTGGCTCTCCCAGACAAGCATATTTTTAATTGGCTCGGCGGAACGGGATACCGTGCGGCAAGTATGCAATAATGTTGTATCGATATCTACATCGACAACCACCATGACACCTGCTCCGGCGATACGATAGCTGTGCAACTAGCTGTCTCATGAACTCCAATAACTTACCAATAACAATTGTTTGATTTAAACGAATACGGAATAACAGAAATACAGTTTCCGGATAGGTGGATGTCCAGAGAAAATGTAGAGGTCTATTTTGATCTTTAAATGGGAATGTCCAATTTGTGGTGCTCGAATTTTAGGAAATATGAAATTATGACTGCAGAAGTATCGAGATATATTTATTTAGAGTTGGGTACGTTTCAAACAAAGAACATTGAAAGTGTGGCGGCTACTTCCTATGCTCGTCAACAGAGGGACATTACGACAACACCTTTCCCGCTACTACCTGAATCTTCCTCTGTTTGTATATGTAGGATCTCAGGGAAAAGGAAGGCACCGCGCCGGGAATCGAACCGGGGCCCAGTAATGGGAATGCTGGCGCTTTTCACGCGCATGCGCGGCGATTTTAGCCTCAGTCAAGCACGAAAATCGGGTACCTCGGTCGCCCCGCTAATTTTGCAAAATTTATTATGGTTTGATTTTTAAAAATGAATGTACAACATGTGTACGTATATATATGTATGTATTAAAATGTAATATATACATACGTAAATAGAATATATAATATATAAATATATAATATTTATGTATCTATGTACAATGTAATATAACTTACTCTTCTTCATCATCTTGGGAATAAGGAAGGGAAGGGTACTAAAATAACTTTAAACGAAATATATAATAACAAACCCACTACTTTCGGACGTAGCTTCGGTGCTGCCGAAACTCGCGCATGCGCGTGAAAAGCGCCAACATTCCCATCACTGCCCGGGCCCTCGCGGTGGTAGCCTATCGACTAACGCGTTCACCCTCCCACCTTCTTCCTAATTTCCTACGGTATTTGTGGTCTGGGGGGTCCTAATCCCACATTCGGCCATCCTGCAAATGACATTCGCCCTCGATTGTTCATTACAGCGTGATCGTCTTTTTGTGTATGTTTGTTGGCCTCACAGCGCCATCAACACAATCTTGCACTCGTTTCGTAACTTCGTCCGTCATCGTCGCCATTGTGCGGTGATCGGTGCTCCCCTCATCCCGGACGAGCCCCCAAATGTGGGATCTCAGGAAAAAGTAAGAGGCACCGCGCCGGGAATCGAACCCGGGCCCTCGAGGTGGTAGCCGACCGACTAACGCGCTCACCCACGGTACCCTCCCGCCTTCTTCCTAATTTCCTACGGTATTTGTGGTCTGGGGGGTCCTAATCCCACATTAGTCAACTGAAGATATCATGTGGTCGTACTGAACCATCAGAACATGAGATTTAAATGTACATTCAAAGAACATAAGGCTTCTCCTTTTTCCATCTTTTCATAATTCGACAGCCGCCATAAAAGTAGTGATTGAAATACTTTATGAAAATTGAGTTGTACAAAAGAGGCTGTATTTCCAGTGGAAATTGTTCAGCCAACGAGAAGCTTCGTTCTAAAGGAGTATCCAGTATCATGTCAGAGATCAACGATCGAGCACGTACAAGGTCGCCTGTGACGGATTCTGGGATTGGTATTCTGGTTTCCTTAAAAAGAACTAGCAACCTTTGTCGACCATGAAAAAGTAGTCCGCTCGTGCTGCGCGTAGGGTAATGACACGATCAATTTATCTTTAATTGGCCTCCTCTGGGACGAACCTCCTTTGCACACTTACAAGTAGGAAATATGTGCAAACCTAACCTATTCGCTTCGTGTTTCCACTATTTGCGAGAACAACTCTCCAAAGGAATCTTCACAGGCACTGTATCATTAACGTCTTTCCAAGTACAATCAGACGTTGGTATCATAGAATCTTAATGAAACACTCGAATCGCATTCAGCGATAAAAAATAATAATCTGTTGCGTCTGACAAGCAACGGTTAATTATAATTTCCATAGTTTACTCCGTTCTTGCGTTCTCTATAATTCGCTGAGCGATTACGGTCTTCTGTTGCAACGCGATTAGCGTTATCAACGAACCATCTCGTCTAGTTTCTTACACCTAACGTCAACGATATCGCTTTTAATTTAAGTAAATTTTTTATAGCGCAACCAACCCGAGCAGTCGTTGTGCTCGATGGTCTCGCCCTGAAAAATCTCTTTCAGCAACAGCCTAATCGTGTGCACGAAATTCCTCCGCGAAACCTTGTCGGTGTACCCCACAGACGCAGGACACGGCAGCACACGAAGAAGGCTTCACCGCTCATCGAGTGTCATTGAAACACCGTGGTGCAAATGGATCACGCTTGTAACGAGCTAGAAATCGCGTTCAGCCCGACGAGATTGTACAGAGAGCACTCCCTTTGCTCCCGTTCCTCCTGCGTATCCGCCAAGGGTGGGTCGGCACAACGAAACCTCGCCGATCGAACACACGGTTATCACACAATGACGCGACACCACCGCGGCGAATCGTGAAGGACACAGGAATCCGGGGTGCGGTACGCCGGAGGAGCTTGAATGGTGAACTTTGCGGGATACGAAGAACGATTGTCGCCACGCGAAAGAGAATCTCGAATGGTTCCCGTACACGATGTATGCGTTACGGCAGAACACTTTTTCACGCGAATCTTCCCAATGGTTTTCGGATGACTACGGCGCGAAGAATGTGCGTTGTTATTTTTGAAAATCCTGTAGCCTGCTGCAGCTGATCTTCCTGGGGTTTAAAAGAGATTTCAGATGGAACACGATTTCCTCTTAATCTTGCTCAAGGGGACTTTATCATCGAGTCATTTAAAGTGTAGGTGACATTCAGGAATGTTTTTTCATAAGATATTTAACACATTTTACAAAATAAAAAAAAATACTTTCGTCCTTTTAGTATTTGTGTTTGTTGCGGTTCCTGTTGTGATGTCGTTTATGCTTGCAAAAAAAAAGTTGTGAACCAAATCTAAAAATTCTTGCGGCATTATTTTTGTTATTGTTATGGCGGCTTTGAATTATGAAAAGATGGAAAAAGGAGAAAGGACAGTTTAGGACGGTATATGTACAAACAGAGGAAGATTCAGGTAGTAGCGGGAAAGGTGTTGTCGTAATGTCCCTCTGTTGACGAGCATAGGAAGTAGCGGCCACATTGTATTGGCTATCACATGACACGAAACAATGAATTTTAGAACACGCATTTTATTGTTATATATTATATAATATTTCTTTTTATATGTTTTTTTGTCTCGCATAGTGATTCGTACCATAGTCGTTGATATAAGCTTTCAGAATTTATATCGTTTTTTCATTTCAGGTTTTACAATGAGTATACGATGACCCCTTAATGTGTAAGGAGTACAGTGAGACCGCCATCTTTAAATGACGACACAACAGGAACAGCAACAGTAAAAACATTAAATGAATTTAAAGGTACTGTTCCACTACTTATTAAACACATTAAGAAAGAAAATAAATTTCTATTTAGCTGAAAATTGTTGTAAGCATCTAAGTACAGTATTTAATAGATAAATGTCACAACCATGGGTCCGGCCAGTGACACTTCGTGTTCAGGTATACTATTCTTTGACTTGTGCCGGACGTACAAAAGGACAGCGTATGGACAGCATAAAAAAATAATAAAAAATATAGAAGTTTTGTCATTGGATTAGTAGCGGTGTTCATTGCCCCTCACGGGGTTACCCCGCAGGAGTGGGGATAGTTTCGGGACACTTCTTGTTCAGAATTTTGTGACACTTATCGATTAAATACTGTACTAATAATCTTCATGCAGGTTCTCGACAAATTTCACGATAAAGCAACACATTTTCGCTTTATTTTAGGTTGAAGGTCAATTCAAGGTCCTTTGTCATAGGTCCTTGAATTCGTCTTTTTAAGGACTAGAATCTAGTAACAGAAAAAGAAGATACGGTGCCATTTGAAAAATTCAAGGTCACCCTGACATCTCTGAAAATATAAGATTTTTAGAAAATCGAACCGTGATTTTTTAATCGGATAGAATAAATTTCACTTCAAACATGTTTTGATAAAGTCGAAAAATAATGAGTTATTTCATATGGGGATTTTGTACGTATGGTCTTAAAAATTGGTGAGAAAACTGACGAGAACGGCAACGTTAAAGAAAATCTAATTTATTTTGGGGGGAAGACGATTCCTTTAGGGCGAAACAGTCGGAAATGTGAAAAGTTTTCTCAAATATAACTTATTGTTTTTCTTCGACAAGGGATGTGGGAAATACGCATATGTGATGCATGTTCCTTATACATACCTTATGAGAACGAGGGATGGAAACTTCGAGTGCCCGTTATGGGGGTTGAATGTTTATCCAGATAAAGCGAGACGTATTCTAGATCCTGGAGATTATTTGTATTTTCGCACTTTTACGCGCAAGCAGACTAAATAATTCAAGTTAGTAGTTGATCAGTCCTTTATTTTATCATATATCGAGTCGAACGCCAAGTAAAAATTTTGAATTGAATTTAACAAATCTGCATGTTATTGTTTCTGTTAAGTTGGATTAAAATCTTAGAATAAATGTACCCCAGTAGCACAAAAATATTGGATAAATATCGTTTTCGAATATTGGAAAAATATTCTTTGAAGCCACACTTTTTCATATGAGAAAAATATTGGATATAAATATTGTACTCGTGCACAAGCAGTGTTCCGATATGGTGCAACTTTCACGCGCATGCGCGGCAATTTCAGCCTCAGTGAAGTAAGATTCTCGATAAAATGGGGGTACCTTGAGCACCACGCAGAATTTTTATAAAATTGGTATGATTTGATTTTAAGAAATGTGTATTTGTGTATGTTTTGTAACTCGAGGCAATTTGGTTTTCATTGTTTTTGACAATGATGCAGTAGAACAAAAAATCTAAAAAAAATTGACGACACTGTCTGTTATATTACTTCGTCAGGGAACAAAACAGTAAAATGGCATGTTTTCATATTTTTCAAAAAAAATATTTTTCCGATTTTTTTAAGGTTTTTTATTTTTTATAACCACAGTTTTCAACGAAAAATCTGAAAAAATTCTCAAAAATGCGCCTTTGGATAGAAAATGTGTCACATATTTTTCAGAATTTTAGAACGCATTTTAGACCGGAAAATGCACCGAAAAGCGCAAAATCTAATTTACCCTGTAACTACCCTCACGAGCAAGCTAGAGGGCTGAAATTTTACTCAGAGGGGTTTTTCTTGGCCAGCTTTCGAATGGTTCAATAGCCATTGAAAAACCTCTAAGGGCAGTTTTGACCATCTTATTCGGCTAGGCCCTTTGCCGAGTAATATAATAAAATAACAGAAATGTATGTAACTTATATAAATCTAGGCAACACATTTATTAAATTTGAGTTACAAGCCCAAGTAAAAAGGCTATGAATAACAAGTTATAAAACTTTATTTTTTTCGTACTTCAGATCAAACGCAATTTTTCCAAAATTTCCATTACACATCCCCTGGCAGTTGAAGCGACGTCAAATAACAAAATAAATAAATAACATCAGTAACAGCAAAACATTATTTTACTCTACACAGGGCGGTCCGTCTAAATAAGGCCACCTAAATACCTCTTCAGCTTATTGTGATGCAAAAAATTTGTTCTACATAATGCGTGGTGTCAGAGGGCCAATATCTGGCAAGAACATTTTATTACCCAAGGCAATTTTTTCGTAGTTATCAAAATCGTCGGTATTTTTTTACACTTAACTACATTTTTTTATTATTGCATCGTGTAGCTGATCGAAAAATACATTCAGATATATATATAACAACATGACCTTGAAATGACCTTGATATTCGAAAATTAAAGTTTAACGTAAAACTTATGATGAATATCTTTGGCCAAGACTCTTGAACCTGTGAATGTGAAGAAAATATTTTTTATGACATTAAAAATATCGATCATCAGATATGTTAAGACAACCCTCACTTTCTCATAAGCTATCATCTTCAGACACGTTCAAAATGGCGACCTTCTACGGTGATGCATTTCCTGAAACGTGCAATGACCGACTGTACAGATCTTTCAGTTGTTTCGGAATTAATATCAGCACAAGCTCTAATTATTCGGGTTTTTAGGTGGCCTTACCTTAAAGGGGCCCACCCTGTATACCGTGTATTTGACTAGCGCCAATTTGGTATTGCCCTGGACTGATCCGAATGTCTACGATGGGAGAATGTAATCCTGTTAAAGACACGAGTCGAGATGGACAACCCCGCGCATTAGACAGGGAGGGTGAAACGGAGAGGATAAATGCGCGTGGAAATTCATAGCAGGCAGTCGAGACTAAAATAAGGCGAATGATATCTGGCGTTGTTGCCCCCACCCGGGAACATCCGGCGCGCGAAATGGAATCGGATATAGGAGGAGGAAACGCGCGCGGATAGACGAGAATGGGCCGCAGCTCGGGAATGGTGTGAAATTTTCACGCGTTCCCTCGCACGCCGGGTGACTGCTCGGAATGTGCCGCTATGAATAATAAGAACGCGCTCGAATCCGTTCGATCGCGCGGCATTTCGTGACCGAATTCGCGGGAGAGATGGGATGGATCGGTATGTCGCGGATTTAACGTCCGGAGAATGCTTTCAAGTTTACTTGTTATGCTTGTAAAGACGCGGGCGCCTATCCTTACCGCACTCGATTGTGCCATCCGGGAGACTTGACTCGCGTTTTCCTTGTGCATGCACATCAATCGTGAATTTGTTACCGCATACTGGATTCCTTCTTTGAATACAGAAGCAGGATTGAAAAACCACAACATTTAAACCCTTTCGCTACGATAGTGTGCTCCGTCGGAGTGACACCGCTGAACGGGCCACCGTGCCGCCGGAGTAGCGGTACTGAACGGAGCACTACGCCGGAAAGTGTGCATGTTGCGCTTAGGTAAACTGGTGTTCGGACTTCCATCTTACGGTGCAGCCTAACTATTATCCGGATCGTACGATTCTTTAAGTGTTATACAACAACAAATTTGTATAACACTTAACGAAAAAGTGACTTTAACCCAACGGGTCTACCAAGCGGGTCCATTGGACCCTATTGTATGTAGATACTGCGGTTATTTAAACTTTTAAAATTCTTGGGATCTTGTCGTTGCATGACTTTGTTACTTTTCTTATTTTTTATTATTTAAAGCTCAAAGTTTTTTTTATATTTACTACGTTTTCTGGTATAAATGTTCTATCGCATGAAAGTTTTTTTTAAGGTAGACAGAGGGTTAAATCAGGAATTGGAAACATTTATGATATTGATTCCGGTTCTTGAAACAGTTATGGAGAACCGGAAACAGTCTCATAACTGTTACAAGGTACAGTAAGTCCGCGATCTAAGTCCTTTTTCGGTTCTCTGCCGGGACTTAGATCGAGACGGAAAACTATTCTTTTGTGACCGCGTCGACCTTGCCGAACGTAGAAAAGGACAGCATGTAAACACGGACCGCTATCCTCGTCTACGTCCGAAAATCACTGTACATGTCGTCAATTAAACCACTAAATACAGTTGAAATTATTTAGTGTTTAGTGTCATTTCAATCAGAAAAATGCCAGAAATAAGTTGGTGAAAGTTCCATAAAAAAATAATGACAAATAAATAAGTTTTATAATTGGATTAGTAGTGTTTCACACCGATATACACGACCCACGACCGAGGCAAATCGAGCTTCTCGACCCCTCCGGGGATACCCCGCAGTGGAAGGAATAGGCGAAGGGACATAGATCGCAACGTTCCGTTGGACTTAGATCGCGAACTTACTGTATATCGATTCTGACTTATATCGGTTACGGTTTCAGCTCTTCAAAACCGAAATTATATCGGTTCTTAACTGTTATTTTTCGGTTCTCCGCGAAATAACCCATATATATATATATATATATATATATATATATATATATATATATATATATATATATCGGTTCTGCTTGACTGACCTATGAACAACAGTTAAGATCCAATATAATATCGATATTAAAGTAAAAAAGAAGTGTTTAAAAAGTATACACAAGAAGTATAATGGCGTCAAGTCAAGAAAACGCGCTCAAGAAATTAGGCACTTCTTTTTGTGTACTTATCATTGAATTACTTAAAAAATTATTGACGAATTAAAAAAATTCACTTGTTTGTTCTCATGGAGTAGGTTGGTGTAATAAAAATATTATGTTTCCATTTAAAAAAGTGAACTTGACCTTAAAATGACCTTCAACACAGTTCTACTAATTTTGCCAAACTAAAATTGTAATTCTGCCTACACGAGTGTTTGAATAAATAATGAACACATATCAGCAATAATATATAATAATCACCAACGACCAAATGAATAATTTAGTCACATTAGTCATTTTTGTCTTGCAGTAAATAAATTCCCAATTTCTTCAAATCAAATAGAGTTAAAATAATCTGTGAACTTTAACAAAAGATGAAATGTTAATCTATTAGAAAATATAAGAAAAAAACAGAAAGGTGAACGAAGAAAAAATGCCCATCGAATATGTATAACAATAATTCAAATACTTTGCTTACTTTGTATAATTTTCAATTGATTTGAAAATGTTTTGCGAGCACCATGGTAGGATGGAAAGAAAATTTTGTTTAAGCTAAAGACCTCGGCGTGGTGCGGATGTATCAGAGAAATGGCAATGAGATGAAATCTCCATCGATGTAGGGGTGCATGTATCAACAACCCTTCTGGCTAAATATTGCCATTGCAGCTTAAGCTTCCAAGCCTCGGTTGCTCCGCATCATCCTGCTGCTGCCTTTAGGCTTATCAGCCATCCTGAATCACTTACCGAGACAAAATTTCTCAATTTGCACTCTAACCTATCACCCTCGTTTTCGGAAGAAATTCAAATATGCATGTGAACGTAAATGGCAGGATGAAATATTCAATCAGAGATTAGTCATTTAATTGAAGAGCCATTCCTAATCTAATAATATCTTCCAAGAGTATTGGAAATCAATCGGATCACGTTACGACTCATGAAATAAAATATATATCATTTAATAGCGTTAATGCTCTACCTAATGGCGAGCTAAATCTGCTCTGAATATTTTGGGACGAGCGATTATATTCAATCGTGTCTATGTTGCCTTATTTATTCAACATTTTATAGTTTTCTGAAAATACCACGAAACTGTTCTGGATCCCCATTCGTTAAATATCGTATATTTACATATTCATAATAGAACTTTGTTCTGAAATCTAAATATCAAAGCTACAAACTTATTTATACAGTTTGGTTGCTCCCACGAGGGTTACCCCTACGGTGTATAAGTTAAGTCAATGGGATCTACGAACAAAATTGTTATTCCTTTGATCTTTGCTACCATTCTTGGGATTCTTGCATAAATCAACACCCTGGAGACGACTTTAACAACCAGAAATGAGTTGTCGAAATAAGGAAAGTTGTAAACTAAACTTTACGAAACGTTCATTCTTCGTGTCATGTTGTGGCATTTCCTTATTTTCACTTTGATTCGTCATTCGTTTTGGCAAGAGGTGGAATCTACGTTTATAATTTCATAACAAGTTATTCCTGTCACCTTTGAAGCACTCTATTAATTCACTATTATTTTGAATTACCTTTTTCTCTATAAACTGCCCGAACTAGGTGTCCTCAAATATGCATATTCATACCAGGACAGCAGGTTGGCCAATCGAGCATCGGAAAATTTTCCGGACAGCCACACCTCAAAAACTCTCTACCAAATCGAAGCAATTTAATCGTTGTAATCGAAGCAATTTAAAGATTATCGCAGGGTTTACTTCTTGAACACTTCGGTATTATGAACATAATGAGTGTTTCGAAGATCCAGCCCGCATGTAACCTAGGGGGGCAATCAACGCGTTAAAATATCTGTGAAAAATTACTCGGAGAATAGTCGTGTTGGGGAAAGAGAACGATTGCCGGAGGTCCATGTGAGAACTCCACGTTCCCGATGGCTCCCTCGAATGTAATGCGGCGTGACCGTAATGAGGATGCTCTCAACTGTGGCCGCACGTATCCCGGAGCCGTGGTCGGCTTGGGTGAGAGAGCCGGGCGACAAAGTATTCGCGTGTTCACGCGATTGGCATGATAAAAATGCATGTAGCATGGCGTGTAGGTTGGCGTCGGCGACAGACGGGTACCGCGCCGGAAACGCATCCCATTTTCCGGCGAGTTACCGTAAAAGACATCCGACCGGATCAAAGGAAACACGGGCCGATAGAGGATCTCGTTCACCGAGATTTTATCGGACAAGTCCGGACAAAGGGGGCGAAAATAGATCGGCATCCCGTCTAATTTCAAGATGCCCGGCGAAGAGGAACACCAGCTCTTCGCCCCGACTATCCGAGCGAATTCGTTCGACGTAGTTATCGCAATTTCGCAACGAGCTGAACGGAATGGGTACCGGGTCAATAAAAATGCATCTTGGAGAACGTTTGCCAAATGAAACCCAACGGGCAGACGAGGACGCGCTTTGCGACGCCATGCGCCAGGGAGAAACGACGCTGGCACGGTTCGGTATGACTCTGCGGCGGCTACTTCCTACGCTCGTCAACAGAGGGACATTACGGCAACACCTTTCTCGCTATACCGTCCGAAACTGTCCTTACGACATCCCGCGTCTAAGGCACGGGTCCGCTAGATAGTGTGGGGTACTATTTTATAAGTGACTCTACGCTGGGATGAAATTATCACGCGTTTCACTGTTTTATATATCGATGTATTTACACTATTTCGATGTTGCCCTTGGGCGATACAAAGGTCGAGTGACCGAGGTTTTTCTCGGTCCTCCGCTTCTCGAAGGAAAGATGCGCTACCCTTAAAATCAATCTTACAACCTAAAAACTTAAATCTAACTATCCTAGTGACTTATGCTAGTTACATCTAGATGGCGCAATGGTTCTCTGTGCGCGTGTCGCCACAATAGCCTCACTGATGAGTCCTCTAGCGGGCCTAGGACGAAACGCTCACACACTTTTCAGCCGCCATAATTGGTGACCCCGACAAAGGAACAACAACGCTAGCTTCTGAGCAGAGGAGACGACAACATCAACAAACCACGGACAACATCAGGAGGGCTGGAAGGCGCCTACTATGTCACTGCCTTGCCTGAACTACTGCCCGACCAACAGCGAGGACTTCCCCCTACTATGCGCTTCTGACTTCATCTTCGCAGCATTATATGGTTTAACGTTTCCGCACCTAAATTTGTGCGACGTTTTCGTATCTACATTTGTGCGACGTTCATCCATTGTTTGTGCGACTATATGAGTCCTACAAGCGGCTTAGGGAGCTACTCAACTTCGTCAATTCGGCAGCATCACTGGTGGGCAAACTGATAGCACACATTCCAGCGACCTCCTTTGATTCCGGCGGGGATCAGCGTAATTAGAGGGAAAGGGTATAGCCGGATAGGATGGTCAAAACTGCCCTTGAGCCGAATGATATCGCGGATGGGTCATTCGATAGGGCATCTAAAAGAATCAGACTGTGTAAAATTTTAACCCTATATCTTGATCGGGAGGGTAGTTATGGGGTAAAATTGAAAAATCAGTTTTTGGCCTATTTGCCTTAGTTAACGGAGTTTAGAAATTCTGAAAAAAATCTGAGACATGTCAAACACCCGAATAGATATTCTGCAATTCGTTTTAGATTTTTAAATTGAAAATCCTGCTTGTAAAACATCAAAAAACTCAGAAAAATTGAAAAAATGCAGATTTCACATGGAAGTTCTAGAGTGACTAACTTTATATTTTTACAATACTGATATATTATTGTAAGTATCATATATGAATTTTTTAACATTTTTCGGTTTCTTGCACCGTTGTTAAAAAAAATAAGAACCGATTTTTTCGCCATTTTTTGCGTGAAAAACGAAGCTAACCTTCAAATTGTAACATTTTATTCATTCTGTGAGCCCATTGGATACTGATAAACCTTGAACATTTCACAGAAATAATTAAGAAATGAAATTAACTTAATTAGTACTCTACTACGGCAGCGCATAACATCTGAAAATATTAACCATGTTTCCAACAGCTCGGTTGGGTCAGCGCGTTAGGCGCTCGAGTTGGAATATGGTTATACTAGGTTCGCGCCCAGCATAAGTCTACTTTTTTTTTACATAATCAATTCCTTTTTTTCTTTTTTTAACTACGTAATAATCAATGATATTTTTGTAGAATTCTTTTAGAACCAATATTTAAATATTTAGAAAATATTTTAAGGTAAAATACGTCAAAAAATAATTTCGGAGCAAATCTGCATTTTTTCAATTTTTTTGATGTTTTACAAGCAGGATTTTCAATTTAAAAATCTAAAACGAATTGCAGAATATATATTCGGGTGTTTGTCATGTCTCAGATATTTTTCAGAATTTCTAAACTCCGTTAACTGGTGCAAATAGGCCAAAAACTGATTTTTCAATTTTACCCCATAACTACCCTCCCGATCAAGATATAGGGTTAAAATTTTACACAGTATGGTTTTTTTGGATGCCCTATCGAATGACCCATCCGCGATATCATTCGGCTCAAGGGCAGTTTTGACCATCTTATCCGGCTATACCCTTTGTCCAGATATCGTTGTCCACTGGCAAGGGGATAATGTGGCGGCTACTTCCTATGCTCGTCAACAGAGGGACATTACGACAACACCTTTCCCGCTACTACCTGAATCTTGCTCTGTTTCCTCTAGCGCGGGTCCGCTGGATAGCCTTACCGCTGAGTCCTCTAGCGGGCCTAGGACGAAACGCTTCCATCTCCTTTTTCTTCCTCTCACACACTTTTCAGCCGCCATAAATCTATAAAACCGGTCGGGAAGATGAGGAGAGTCGAGAGGCGTCGGCTACCAATAAATTCTCGGTCGGTCAACCGGCTGCGCGTCGGCGAAAAAGTGTACAATGTTTCCCGTTTAAAGTGTTTTATTACGAAGGGGGACTAGCCGGCCGTGGTTGGGGGGCACCCGATGCGAGCCAAACTCGAATATCCACCGGCCGCCGCGGCTCGTAATTGAGTCCGTGTTTTTTACGGTTGGTTTCGTCGCGCCCAGCCTGCTATGATCGCGAGTTTTCACTTTTGTCTGTGCAGACCGGACGATGTACTTTCTCGCACGCCGGACACCGAGTGAAGCTTCGCTTCCCACGGGATTAGAACAGGGAATCTGGATCGTGGATCGGAACGGACGAGAGGGGCAAGGTTGGAGTGGCGCACGCATAACGAATAGGGAATATCTTATCGATATCGAACAGAGAAACTTTCTCATTAGGGCTCCGAAGCGACTATCGTGGCGAGCAAGGGTGGAAAAACTGGTTTCGCCTGTCGAGGACGAGGAGAATGCGCGTGGCACAACTAAATATGGACAAGTAGACGGGACGAGACGATGAGCGCGCGCGCGCACTCGCGCGATAATAAACGTCGTCGTTCGTTAAGCCGTTAATTATCCTGCTTCTTGTAACGATCGTTTTCTTATCGATTTTCATCGAATCGCGTGGGATCTTCGATGCGGTTCCATGGCTCCACGGGAACCGTTCGACTCGCTCGTTCCAACCTGCGCCGCGGGAAAGTTTCTTGATTGCATGCGGATGCGATTTAAAGTACAATCAGGTTCCAACTGCCTTCTCGTGCAACGACAATCTTTTCATCTTACGAGAAAATCGAGATCCACAATTCAACGAACACATGTACACTAGTGCTTACGAGGTATACGCTTGTTTAACGACTTCGATCTCTCAATAACTAATAAATAGACTGCGAATCTACATTGGCTCACGAAGTTATTCCAACGCCCTATAAATCAGAATTATTTGGTTAATCGCTGAAAAGTAGTCTAAAAAATAGGCGATAGTGAGAGTGGGAGAATGGAAGATGGGGAGATTGGTAAAATGGATTTAAAAGCCTGAGGGGACCTATCCTATCCTACTATTTGGTTAATATTGCCCCAAATTACTTGACTTTTATTTTTAGTGCTTAGAAGCGTTGAATTACTAAATGACGTGCAAACAAAGATTTTGAAAACATTGCAATTGATAAGAATTACATGAAAAAATAAAAATGGCACTTTTTAAAATTTGTTTATTTGAGCTCGCAATCGAAATTAATTCCTAATAAAAGGGACTATCATCGTGGGTGTTCAAGAAAGGGCGGTTGTATTAAAAAAGAAAATGAAGGTGACCTTGATATCTCTAAGAAAGCGACAAACAACAATATTTTATTTATGGCATCGTGCGTGTTCTATTAAACCAATCAACTTTGTCCTCGGGACATTTAACCCTCTGCATTCGAATGGTGATTCTAAGGTACTAGTAAAAATGAAGGCAACTAGAATAATGGAACTAAGGTGCTGGTGGAAAATTTATTTTTTCTTACAGTTGACCTTGAGTGACCTTGAATAACCTTAATAATAGATCATTGTGTTCATCTTGAAATAATCACAGTGTAAGTAAAAAAAACATACTATTCCATTTAAAAAAAAAAACAGAGTTGACCTTCATATCTCCTTGACGCCTCCACCTATCAAAAAACAAGCAAGTTTTTCAGGTGCCCTTTTTTAAATGCCTCACCCTGTATATCTCTGTATTGGAAAACTGTAAAATTCTACTGACAAGAAAGTAGTTAATTGCTTCATGACGTTGTCGCCGTCATTCTTGAAGTTGCTATTTGCAATAAAGATTGACGCGGATATAAATATACGGCAATCTGTAAAAAGAGCGAGAATAAACTTGATTGGCTGATGCATCTCCAAATTGAAACTCATCACACTCAGGTAGGAAAGCGCAAGTTTTGAACTTTCCATTACCCATTTTTAGCCTCGTATGAATAAATATAGGTTAGAATTTTGGGTATTTCTAGAAAGTCTTCTCATGAAAATGCAATAAAGACAAGACAAGTTCGTTGGCTCTACGCGACCTTAATACAGCGCCATAAATCAAACCCAAAATGCTTCTGGCATCCCCGCTCTTGTGTTCTAGACGTTCTACATTCTACGTAATAAAGTGTTAATGTGAAAGAAAATCGATAGTTCGTGAAGTATTTTAAATGAAACCGCGAATTCATTCTATGAGTATGAAAATTTTTAAGTATCTCATGAATCTAGTTTATTAAGTGGAATGGTCCGGAAAATGTTACATAAACACAGTAATGTGAAATTTTCATTAAAAAGCACAGGTGTTTCCGAAAATCTCAAAGATTCACTACCTACAGGGAGATTATTGCTATTGTATGATTGCAAAAGTTCGTGCTCGATTTTCAGAGACCTCAAGACCCTTTTTTCAAGAAAAATCAACTTGTTAAACGTTGGGAGACAATTATAAAGAGAGTCATTGATTAATAAACCCAGTGTCGTATTAACCTATGAGCAAACGCCCGGGGCCCCAAGTAAAAGGGCGCCCCGAACACAAATCAAATATTTTGTATTTTTGTGTAAAAGGTTTTCATGGATGAAGGAGAATTTATTTCACTTTTTTGCAATAATAAATATGTAGATGTTTTTACAGTTGTTTTATCTTTTCCAACGTGAAAGTTATTTAGTCGGGGTTAGGGACCCCGAAATTCTATTTTGCCCAGAGGCCCCAAGTAAAAGGGCGCCCCGAACACAAACAAAATATTTTGTATTTTTGTGTAAAAGGTTTTCATGGATGAAGGAGAATTTATTTCACTTTCTTGCAATAATAAATATGTAGATGTTTTTACAGTTGTTTTATCTATTCCAACGTGAAAGTTATTTAGTTGAGGTTAGGGGCTCCGAAATTCTATTTTGCCCAGAGGCCCCAAGTAGAAAGGGGCCCCGAACACAAACCAAATATTTTGTATTTTTATGTAAAAGGTTTTAATGGGTAAAGGAGAATTTATTCCACTTTCTTGCAATAATAAACATGTTTTTACAGTTGTTTTATCTTTTCCAACGTGAAAGTTATTTATTTGAAGTTAGGGGCCCCGAAATTCTATTTTACCCAGAGGCCCCAAGTAAAAGGGGGCCCCGAACACAAACCAAATATTTTGTATGTTTGTGTAAAAGGTTTTCATGGATGAAGGAGAATTTATTTCACTTTTTTGCAATAATAAATATGTAGATGTTTTTACAGTTGTTTTATCTTTTCCAACGTGAAAGTTATTTATTTGGGGTTAGGGACCCCGAAATTATATTTTGCCCAGAGGCCCCAAGTAAAAGGGGGCCCCGAACACAAACCAAATATTTTGTATTTTTATGTAAAAGGTTTTCATGAGTGAAGGAGAATTTATTTCACTTTTTTGCAATAATAAATATGTAGATGTTTTTACAGTTGTTTTATCTTTTCCAACATGAAAGTTATTTAGTTGGGGTTAGGGGCCCCGAAATTCTATTTTGCCCAGAGGCCCCAAGTAGTCATAACACGCCACTGAATAAACTTGTTATTTTGCAAATGTGACCGCTTATGTTTCATTGTAAAATCCAGCAAGGGCTTTTGCAATGACACATTATACTGTTATAGCTTCCACAATACCGTGCTGCATTTTTTATTTGCAAAATTTCAACGAAACATTGAAATATGTAATGAAACAATATTGCACGCATCCCCGATAGATTTTGATGAAAAATATAGTAGAAACTGGCCGAATTGTCGTATGTATTATTGCTAGCTGGAAGGGTGTTTATTTTTTCAGAGCTAGTTATCTGGTAGGTAGTTATCGAGCGGTTGCTGTATCTGCTGCGGATGATCCGCAGGTGGAAACACATTCGCGGACGTGCTCGTTATTTGTTCGACGTTCCGAACCGGCCTCGCAATCGGACTATCGAACATCCTCGGGGTATGTCCGATGTACCTGACGTTCGCTTAGTTTCGCACTCCCTGTACCGCCTCCATTTCTTGCGGAGATAGATGATCCGTGCCAAACCAGGCGATCGTGCAACGGCCGAACAGCCGAAACGAGTTTCGGAAAACGTGAGCTCGCGTTTCCCGCGATTTCCGGTGAGAACGCGATGGAATTCACGCGAACATGAGAATCCTCTTTATTATCGAATCCGGGGTTGTTCTCGAAGCCGCCGGGAAAAGACGCGCTTCAATTGGATACAGTGTTGTTCGGTGAGGTTGCAAACTTTCAAAATTTGCTGGGCTACGTTGGGAAGTTTTGAAATTTTGCTCGGCGATGACAAGCGTTTCCGGTGGGTCGTTCGCGAGTTCATTACGCGAGAATCTGCCAGCAGACTCTGTAATAATATTATACAGGGTGTCCCACATAAATGGGAACACCTAAATATCTGTCGCATTTACAGTCCTATCAGAAAACAGGACAAAGTGACACTATTGCAGGGGGCAAATATAATGGTAAAGAAAACAAATTTTTCTGTCGTGTTTTCTAATGAAATTTCAAGATCACCGATGTTTTTTTATATGGAATAGTATATTTTATTTTACGATAGAATGATAGACAATAAAAAACTGATTTTAGTGGATTCCACCTTTTTGACCTTGAAATGACCTTGAGCAAGAATAATCATGTAGGAGCGGATAAAATGTGGAAGTTTAGAACTTACGTGTTTCAGCAAAGATTACGCTTTGTTTACGGCAGGTTGACCTTTACATATCATACTAAATGTTCGAAATGTTGACCATCCTCATTTATGCAATATTGCAATCTTGCATTAAATGATCTGTAGGCAGGGATTCTAACCCGATGCCTAACCCTAACCCAAACCCGATTAACCAAGGAAGGTTACCGTAACCCGATGTAACCCATACTAACCTCGAGGGAACGGTTCTCAAATCCTAGGGAGAGCGGGTTAACCCGCTCGGAGCGGGTTACTATTAAATAGAGATTCACGAAACCTAACTAATTATACCAGTAAATTATACCAGTTATACCAGTAAAAGTTCCTTGTATAAATTCGTTCGACGTTCAATTACGTCTCAGGAAATCGACAATGCCTACAGATCATTTAATTCAAGATTGTAATATTGCATAAATGAGGATGGTCAACATTTCCGTAAACATCGCGTAATCTTTGCTGAAACACGTGAGTTTTAAACTTCCACATTTTATCCGCTCCTACATGATTATTCTTGCTCAAGGTCATTTCAATGTCAAAAAGGTGGTATCCACTTGTTGAGGATTGGAAGAAGTAACCAGGAGACACTTTATGAAGTACTTGATAATACAAACGTTTATTACAAAAAGATACACATGATTAGGCGTGGTTGTATACGCGTAGTTGACGAGTGTCTCGGACCGCGTGTCCTCGAGCCGTTCGCCCTCTTAGCACTGCTCGCCCGAGCTCGTGCGCGTTCGGCCGCGCTCGGCTGGGCATTCGCGTGACCCCAACACCTCTAAATTCAGTATTTTATTGTCTATCATGCTATCGTAAAAAAATATACCATTCCATATAAAAAAACATCGGTGACCTTGAAATTTCATTAAAAAACACGACATAAAAATTCCTTTTCTTTACCATTATATTTGCCCCCTGCAATAGTGTCACTTTGTCCTCTGAAGTTTTCTGACAGGACTGTAAATACGACAGATATTTAGGTGTTCCCATTTATGTGGGACACCCTGTATATTAGATAAATTATTATTTTAGGCGATATGCCCGCAGAAATATTAAGCGGATATCAGCGAAGTCGAAGCGGATACCATCGATTAATTGACAACTTCGAAATAGATGTATTAATATTCCCGAATTTAGAAGCCCGATATTGCGTCCAAATATAACTATTCAATGTAACTAATTCAATTTTGATCCGGATTATCGAAAGGATTAACCGATGAGAGCATTATAGGAAATAACCACTAGGAATATTTGGTCAGAAAAGCTGTTTGTGCAAGAGCCAATATTCAGATTACCGAAGAAAACGCGCAGCCGTGGTCGAGCACTCCCAGACGTGTTCACAAGATACACAAAAATATCTCCCCCCGAAGGATACAGGAACAATTAGACCGTGAACTTCGTGAGACTTCAATCCGACGGACGTGAGAAAGCAAGGAACCGATTTGAAATTCCAAACGAGATCCACCTAAATCGTCCAATTTCTTTCGGGTCTACAAAATAATCAAGCAGCCCGGGAAGTTCACCGCCATGGAACGAGAACGGAATTAGATAAAGTGCTCAGCCCGTGCTACGTGTCTCCGAAATCTTTGGGTTAATACGGTGGAGATGAAACCTGGGAACCCGTAATCGTTAGTTACATTTTCACTGATCCACAGTGCAAATTGTGCGTTGCTGCGCGACATATCCAACTTAAGCATAGTTATCATTTCCATACGGGACACGAAATTCGAAATTATTAGGACAAGTGTTTGTTTAGTAAAGGAGACTCGTATAGGGTACCTCTAAAATCAATAGCAAAAATGGCCGCCCAGCGAATGCAATAAAATCAATTTAACCTTGAAACGCAAGTTGAAGGACATTTTCGCGGCAATTTTTCGTAGGAAATTTCTGATCCAGAAGTATAGAAACATGCTATGGTGGCCATGACAAATAAACTCCTCGTACTCCCGTGATGGGCACGGTGGGGGCCTTTCAAACGCTTGCTTCTCCCACCAACCTCTCTTTCATGCGCGAGGCGTAGACTGGTGGGGGACAGTGGGCGCTATGGTGGGGACTAAGATGGGAAATGCCCATCTCTGTCGTACTCTACACAAGGTATTACACTATTTATGGTGTAATGAAAAAAGGTTGGGGAAAGGAGGATGATTCTATGCGAAGAATGAAGTCGAAAATATAAAATATTTATTTTAACGAGTTTAAAAATTTACAATGCACACGCTGTATTGAATAAGTTTTATTTAGGCATCTATGACTTGCCATTTATACTTTTTGCATATATATATATATAATTTATATTTTGCATATATAATTTATTTTAACGAGTTTAAAAATTTACAATGAACACGCTGTATTGAATAAGTTTTATTTAGGCATCTATGACTTGCCATTTATACTTTTTGCATATATATAATTTATATTTTGCATATATAATTTATTTTAACGAGTTTAAAAATTTACAATGCACACGCTGTATTGAATAAGTTTTATTTAGGCATCTATGACTTGCCATTTATACTTTTTGCATATATATATAATTTATATTTTGCATATATAATTTATTTTAACGAGTTTAAAAATTTACAATGCACACGCTGTATTGAATAAGTTTTATTTAGGCATCTATGACTTGCCATTTATACTTTTTGCATATATATAATTTATATTTTGCATATATAATTTATTTTAACGAGTTTGAAAATTTACAATGAACACGCTGTATTGAATAAGTTTTATTTAGGCATCTATGACTTGCCATTTATACTTTTTGCATATATATAATTTATATTTTGCATATATAATTTATTTTAACGAGTTTAAAAATTTACAATGCACACGCTGTATTGAATAAGTTTTATTTAGGCATCTATGACTTGCCATTTATACTTTTTGCATATATATATAATTTATATTTTGCATATATAATTTATTTTAACGAGTTTAAAAATTTACAATGCACACGCTGTATTGAATAAGTTTTATTTAGGCATCTATGACTTGCCGTTTATACTTTTTGCATATACTTACTGCACGTATGCTATTAACTATGGCCTACTTTTCAAAAGGAAATAGCTGATATCATAATAATTGTTCATTCCACTTCTATTTGCACATCTGAGATAACAAGAGTAGGGTAGACAACTACTATACCAGGGGTAGTCAACTTTTTTATACCAACCGCCCACCTTTGCATCTCTGTTAGTATTATTTTGTGTGTTAATTGACGTGTGTAGCATTGTGAAAGTGAGAAGATTGAATTTATTTAGGTTATGTACAGTTTTTAGTGTAAAAACTGTACAGTGAATATGTTAGTTAATATTAATACGTTAGTAGTAGACTGCGGATTTTTATGCAAATAAAAATTTACACGGTTTGAGAAACACTGATTTAAAGAATCGTTTTAATCCTCATCATTTTAGTCCCTCATTTCCGCCATTTTCTATGTCCTGCGTGTGTAAAATTGACAAAATGGTGAAACATCAAATGAAACGAAACGATAAATAATTAATTCTGCTAATTATTGAGAATAAGGCAATAATTTAAAGCAATTATTCAGAATAAAGCAACAATCATTATAAAAGAAAAAATTTAAATCAGTCGAGCAGTAAACACTGTATACATACATATTAATGTGTCTACAAATGTATTCAATGTTTGCTGCTCGACTGTTTTAAGTTCGTTTTCAATAAAATGTTGCAAGATAAAAGTTAATGCAATTATATCATTATCCTTTACATCCTAAACACGAGAATGCCACGTGACATTGAATACCACGCAAGTGTAAACTTACGTACTAATGATAGGGATTTGCAATAGTAAAATTAAAATATTTCCAAACTAATAGTTTTGCGACATAAATCGGTTAACACATTTTTATTCGGAATATCGAGATGCATCGAATAACGTATAAAAATTACAAGAATTTATTAAAAATAATAAAGGTGACCTTCATTTGTGCATACGTTTATTTATAAAATAGCGGCACTGGATTCCATCCCCTTCAAAACAGGGGGGAACTGTTCAAATAACGAATAGTTCTGGAGATGATCGCAATTAGTGATTAAAACGGGATGCCCTGTATGGCGTTATATATACGTATTTGTGTGTGGGGGGGGGGGGGATCAGGACACCCCCAGGGCAAACACCGTATGGAGATTACGAAAAGTCGGAGGGTTCCGTAGGGTGTGTGCTGGAGCTGATCCGCTACAAATCGGCGAGGCCGGAGTTCGATTCCCGGTGTGGAGAGTGGTGGCCCCCTCCTTTTTCCTAAGATCCTACATTTTGTGGCTCGTCCGGAATGGGGGGAGGGGGGCACCAATTCCTGCACAGTGATGCCAGACGCTGGAATCGAGGGGAATACAGTTTACCCCCTCTTTGATGATCAGAGTGATATCAGTCGCGCGCGGCTCGTCACGTGACCAGTCTACGGTCTTAGTGTGGGACATTGAAGTTTGCTCATGGTAGTGGAATGGGATAGTGGAAGGGGAAAAGGAGGAGAGCGAAAAAGATTCTTTTGGATGCTTTCTGACATCACTGTTCCTGCATGGTGGCGCTATAACGACGGTGACAGACGACAAACGAAGTTGAGAGAGCGTTGCGAAGATGGTCGCGCGCGCGCGAGCGAAAAAGCGACGCAGCGTAGTAGAGACGCTCATCCCAGGGAAGACTATTAGGTAGGGGGCCAGCTGAATGGTGTTCCCGAAAAGTGACGAAGTTGATGACGATATGTGTGTGTGTATGTGTGGATGGCGCTGAGGCCAAATACACAAAAAGATGATGACGCTATGACCCTATGACGCTATGACCCACCCCCCCCACCCCACCCCTACCGACCCGATACCATATAGAGATTAGGAAAAGTCGGAGGGTTCCGCTCCATATCAATTGGTTTACAAAAGGCAGAATAACGTTATCCTTTACGTGAAAAATGTGTTGAATTGACTATAGAGGGACGGATGAGGGTAAAGCGAAAACTTTTTGTGAATTACAGTGAAGAGCAATGCCATTTGAAACAGCATAAATTTTTAAATATTAGACCAAATGATTTGAGTGTTCTTGAGAAGTTAGAAGAATTTGTTTACTAGACGATGCGTAAAACAATTTTTGAAAACATTTAGAATTTTAGAAAACAACGTTGAGTTGTGAATGACGAAAAGTGGGAAAAATTGCAGTTATAAGATACATTTTTCAAAATTTTCAATACAGGTCCAAAAAATTATTCACGTGTCATCTGAAAAACTAATCCTTCTAACTTTTCATGAACACTCAAGTCAGTCGGTCTAATTTTAAAGAATTCGGTGCAGGCGCAGTGTGCCGCATCAAACAGAGATTTCTTCGGAATCCTTGTTGCAGCGCACGGTCACGCGCACAGCGTAGCGGCGTGCGTTACGCGTCTTTCGCCACGCCAGCGATTACTGCGGATATCTGCTCAATTAACGGCGTGTAGTTAACAACGGCCCGGCCGCTCTGCAGAAATTGATGCTCGCGCCAACGTTGAATCCCGTATCCTAGTATTAATTGGCCAATTCACCGATCGCGTCGTTTCCTCCGCTCGCAAACAGATCCCACACGTCACGTCGGGAAAATCGAACGAGAGGAGTTCACCTGCCGCGCCGCACCGTGCCGACCAAAATTGGTCGCGATTGTCAGGCACAGGTACAAGTGAGAGAAATTGTTCGATGCCCGAGTATATCGGACAGACTTGCCAATACTTTAATCGCACGCTTTATGTGTTTGCCTTAATGATGACTGTTGAAATCTATAGCGATGAATGCGATGAGAGGGAAAGATAAAGCGAAGATTGGAAGACTGAACGATGAATTACCGTTGATACAAGGTGGTATATTAAGAAAACGAGTGATATGTACAAGAAAAGAGATGAAGTGTGGTACAAGAGTTGAAATCGGTACTGGGTGAAACGCAGGTAATGAAATGATACGGATAGCGTACAAAACGTGAAGCGCACGAGTTGTGTGGAGAGATAATTCACCCGAATATTCAGTGAACGTGTTACAATTGTGAAGCGCACATAGGTAAACACTATTTATACTTGCCTAGGTCCATCGGTTCGGAAAAATTGAGGAGTGGGACTTTTGAAATTGCAAGGATCCGCCAGCACCTAACGTTCGTTGGCAATCGGGACATTGCCCTAACGACCAGTGCTGCGTGGGAGACAATGGAAAATATGCAGCGGATTTAAAATGTGAAATATTGGAACGATGGCCCACGAGGCAAGTGCGGTGCAAAACGTAAACAGGTGGCGCCGAATGGTTTACTCAATAGGCCCGTGATGGGCGCGGTAGGGGACCCTCAAACGCCTGCCTTTCCCACCAACCTCTCTTTCGACGCGCTCGTGGGCGCTATGGTGGGGACGGTTTAGTCTGAATTGAGACAAACATGCCCATCCCTGTCGTACGTTAACAAAATCGTTGCCGTCCAACCGAACGACCAACGCGACAGGGGGACATTAAGACAACACCTTTCCGCTACTACCTGAATCTTCCTCTGTTTGTATATATACCGTCCTAAACTGTCCTTACGACATCCCGCGTCTAAGGCACGGGTCCGCTAGATAGCTTTACTGACGAGTCCTCTAGCGGGTCTAGGACGAAACGCTTCCTTCGCCTTTTCCCTCCTCTCACACACTGTTCAGCCGCCATATTTCCAATCTTTTACTGTTTTATATTTTACCCGGGCAGCTCCTTCGTAAATGCATAGAAATCCGCGGTATATTAATTAACAGACTGAGGATCTTTGTGTAAAATACAAATTTTCTACACTCTAGATCCGTGATGGTAGGGGTCACTTAAACGCCTGCTTCTCCCACCAACCTTACGCTATGGTAACGGCGGATGCTGGTGGGGGACAGTGGGCGCTATGGTGGGGACGGTCTTGTCTCCATTGAGACAAAAATGCCCATCCAAACTCTGGATAAATGGGTGGAGAATTTGTTCATATTTAAAAACTAATTATTACGCAAATATAATCATTCTACCAAATTTGTTTAGTATCTAATACGAGAAGGTTGTATTACACTTAAAATTTGGATGCTGGTGGGGGACAGTGGACGCTATGGTGGGGACGGTTTAGTCTCAATTGAGACAAACATGCCCATCCCTGTCGTACGTTAACAAAATTGTTGCTGTCCAACCGAACGACCAACGCGACAGGGAACAAACAAAACGCATCTTATGGTCGCGTTCAAAGTGACGATGCGTGCGATGCTGCAACGTCGTATTCTGCCGCCTCCACGAAAGACATGATTAATTTCGCGGAGTTATTTATTCCCGAAGTGCAAAGTTTTAATAATATTTCATGGAACACACGGATGGAAAACTGTAAGAACTGTGTATTACCGGACAAAGAATGGGAACTCATTGTACTCCCGTGATGGGCGCGGTAGGGGACCCTCAAACGCCTGCTTCTCCCACCAACCTCTTTTTCATGCGCGAGGCGGCTGCTGGTGGGGGGTAGTGGGCGCTGTGGTGGGGGGTACCTGAGCCGTCGTTGGCGCGAGCAATTATTCGACATAAGAACTTTTGCGAAATATACAAGAAGGCTGACTAGAAATATTGTAGCTCGCGTCGCAGAACGAGGTGCAAGAAGTTTTAAATCTTAAACAACGACTAAGCACTCGGCGGTTGTTACTTTGATCATCCTATCGAGTCATGCCTTTGTGTCGTTGAGAAATCGTAATTTAATAGTTACCTTTACAAGTTTAAATGTTCAAGATGAATTAATTTAAAAATTCTGTATTTATTTTCTCTCTGTTAAATTAACGCGAGTTGCCACTTACTTCAACTGTTTATTGACTCATTCGGAAATTGCAAGCGATGATGGACAGTTTATCAGTTAATATGATTTTCGATGATGTGGAACGGGTGATATCGAAGATAATGAGAAATTGAAGATAGCCAATCACAATAAATATGAAAATACATTTAATGTTTACCATATGGTTTAGTAAGCTTGAAGAATTTATGTTCTCACAATACATGCATTTTCTTCAGCTTAGAAAGCGTACAAGCCACCGGTTTTCGTTAGACTGGATATTTATTTGCAAACGAGTCACCGGCAATCGCTTCTTCCCCGTGTCCCCTGGTTCTCTTGCAGCAGGGAAGTTATCACACTGTAAGTAACGAGCGATAATTCGCAGATAAGAGTGTCCCTCCGCGACGTTCAAGAATCAGGTAATTCCGGATTGTTCAGACCAGCTGAACCCGGTAAGTGGTCAATTAACGAGGCGACACCGTCGGTGATTGCCGATCGACTATTACCGGGGATGTTTCCCAGCGCGTTTAATTCGCGAGCAACGAGTGGACCCGACCCTCGCCGATTAACCAATGTCTCGATGAACGATCATAATCGGAGACGGCGAAGTTGCAGAGCCGAGACGTTCGCGCAGCACGATTCAACGCGATCGGACGAGCACTGCGAACCCGAATACAACATCCATGCTCTCTCCTTCTCTGCCACCCTCCCCCCCCCCAGCTCTGCTTTATCGATTTAGCTGAAACCACTTTCTGGCCAACTTGTTCGTTCTTTTACGATCTGCCGCATAGATATGTCGCGTAATAGCGTGGCCAGCCTACTGAGCGACCTAAGAAATCGATCGGACGACAGTCCAAGGCCTATTGGCGTATTCACGAGTGCACAGCTACATACTCACATCTTCCGGCCGCTCGCTGGCCAACGCGAAACTGCTAATTTGATTACCACACTAATAAAATCCCGGTTCTCACCGGTTCGTTAATTGCGCACGCGCTGCGATATGAATATTAGCCGAGGCATGCGATGCCACAATACTTTCCGCGGATTTGCGTCTGCAACGGGTGTCCAGTAAATCTTTGCGATTAATCGTTGCCAAGATTCTACCCTGCGAACACTCGTAACGTTGAAAGGTAGATTAGATTCTTGATATATGGAAAATAATAATATTCTCAGATCTTTCCAATATTTTACTGTTTTATATTTTACCCGGGCAACTCCTTCGTAAATGCATAGAAATCCGCGGTATATTAATTAACAGACTGAGGATCTTTGTGTAAAATACAAATTTTCTACGCTCTAGATCCGTGATGGTAGGGGTCACTTAAACGCCTGCTTCTCCCACCAACCTTACGCTATGGTAACGGCGGATGCTGGTGGGGGACAGTGGGCGCTATGGTGGGGACGGTCTTGTCTCCATTGAGACAAAATTGCCCATCCAAACTCTGGATAAATGGGTGGAGAATTTGTTCATATTTAAAAACTAATTATTACGCAAATATAATCATTCTACCAAATTTGGTTAGTATCTAATGCGAGAAGGTTGTATTACAATTAAAATTTGGATGCTGGTGGGGGACAGTGGGCGCTATGGTGGGGACGGTCTTCTCTCCATTGAGACAAAAATGCCCATCCAAACTCTGGATAAATGGGTGGAGAATTTGTTCATATTTAAAAACTAATTATTGCGCAAATATAATCATTCTACCAAATTTGGTTAGTATCTAATGCGAGAAGGTTGTATTACACTTAAAACTTGGATACTGGTGGGGGACAGTGGGCGCTATGGTGGGGACGGTCTTGTCTCCATTGAGACAAAATTGCCCATCCAAATTCTGGATAAATGGGTGGAGAATTTGTTCATATTTAAAAACTAATTATTCCACAAATATAATCACTCTACCAAATTTGGTTAGTATCTAATGCGAGAATGTTGTATTACACTTAAAATTTGGATGCTGGTGGGGGACAGTGGGCGCTATGGTGGGGACGGTCTTGTCTCCATTGAGACAAAAATGCCCATCCAAACCCTGGATAAATGGGTAGAGAATTTGTTCATATTTAGAAACTAATTATTACGCAAATATAATCATTCGACCAAATTTGGTTAGTATCTAATGCGAGAAGGTTGTATTACACTTAAAATTTGGATGCTGGTGTGGGACAGTGGGCGTGTTAGGCTAATCGTCGATCGATTAGTGGCCGGAGAAAGGCGTCACGGGGGAAGGTCCGCGAGGATGCAGGCCGTGCACACACGCTCGTCGGCAATCCTGATAAATCGCCGTTTACTCGCTGCTCCTGGGGAAAAGAATCTTCGTCGCTTTTATCAAAGGACATTATCTGCGGAGCGGGTCCGTTTGTTTCTCGTGGAAGGCAAACGACGTGACGGCGATTATCACTCGCGAACGATCGTTCCGATTATTGACATGGGAAACGAGTCTCCGTGCTACGACCAGCCAAAAGCGATTTCTTCCGACTAACGAGCGTGACTTTCTCGCTGGAATTAGCAGGCCCGTCAAAATGACGAGCTTCAAAGTTTTTACTTCGGAGTTACCGAGATCTCGAAGTTGCCTTTGTAGCAAATTTCTGAACCAGTTCATTCATTTTGGCGTATGTCATGATAAAAATCGTCATTTTTAGAAAATCACACAAACGTGTGCGCTCGAAAATCGTTTTGAAATTGATTAACAGAGAATGTTATGTAGATTGCATCTGTTTGGTTTCGATTCTTCGAATCTTCTGGACAAATATCTTTTTTAGTAACTATCGTCTATATTCTATGGCGGCTGAAAAGTGTGTGAGAGGAGGAAAAAGGATAGTCAGTAAGGCTATCTAGCAGACCCGTGCCTTAGACGCGGGATGTCGTAAGGACAGTTTAGGACGGTATATATACAAACCGAGGAAGATTCAGGTAGTAGCGGGAAAGGTGTTGTCGTAATGTCCCTCTGTTGACGAGCATAGGAAGTAGCCGCCACAATTCGATGGACAAAAATGCCTCGCAAAGTTCCATCTTCTAGTAATGGATTTTTTAAATAAATGGATTTTTAAATAAATTTTCAATAATGGATTTTAAACGAGTCGTGCCATTAAAATTTGCCCCCAACAATTAGTAGTTGTCAAGATAAACGACCAAATATTATTTGCGGGTTCAAGCTTTGAAGGTTATTTGTCACCCCCCGGAATGTGAATAATGGCCAAGACAGCAAAGTTTCGTGGCTCATTTAGCTGCACTGCTACATTTCCGGAAAACCCGTTACTTTTATTCGATCGCAGAGTATTTTATCTCTGTCAAACATCCCAAAGGTTTCTGTTTCATACAAGAATTCATGGCCCATAACTCTCTTAAACATTTTCAGAGATAGAGTTGAAAGCGAAACTGTTGAGACCATTATCTTACGCAGGTTATTTCGTATCTATTTTTCTTGTGTTTTTACAAATTTTTTAATTTTTGTTAAAATTATTATATTCAGAATAATTTAACTAAGTACTGTAATTATTTTTCTTTGTTTGAATGACTTGTGGAATTTCGAAGACCGCTAACAAATATTATTCGCAAACCTGTTTATTGAAGGCTAAGCGAGAGATTATTTATCGATACAGTAAACAGTAAATTATTGAATTAATGAATATTTCAGTAGCTTCAACGTTTAAGCTTCTGCCAGCGAACCATTCTTATAACTATATAATAACAGTATTTTATCGATATTCATCGCCACCACGGGTCCGGCCGGCGACAATTAACGTTCAGATAATACTATTCTTTGACTTGTGCCGAACGTAGAAAAGGAGAGCGAAGCGCGACAGGCCTCGGGCGACGAGAAGTTTAACATAATACGGTGTGAGAACCACACTTAACCCAGTGACAAAAATTCTTTATTTTTTATTATTTTTTTATGGAACTTTCACCAACATATTCGTGGCATTTTTCTAATGATCCAAATTATATCCTGTTTGGTATCATTTTCATTAGAAAAATGCCACGAATATGTTGGTGAAAGTTTCATAAAAAAATAATAAAAAATAAAGAAGTTTTGTCATTGGATTAGTAGTGGTCTCACTGTATTATGTTACATTTCTCGGAGATCGAGGTCACTCGAGCTTCACGGCCCCTCACGGGGTATACTCCGCGGAATGAGGGTTTGTTTTGCGACAATTATCGTTCAGGATTTCACGACAATTAATCATTTATCAACTTTTTGACACATATTTTTGAAGGTATTTCGCGTTAATATTTAATATTTCCAATTTGTGAATGTTTATGTTTGAACTAACGAAACCATCGGAAGCAGCTTTTTGTAATTCTGTCTGCAGGAATTTTCGAGACTTTCTCTCACGTGGATCGAGAATTAGCCCACAAATCCTTGCGGAGCAAGATCAAACCCGACGCATCTGCATGAGCGACTAGTTCGAGGGAACTTTTAATCAAAATATCGTGCGACATGCCATTAAACGGTCCACGTAACTCGATTATACGTGCTCGCGGAGCGATTCGCGTGAAATCCCTTAAAATTCGCCGTATAATACGCAGGATTACGGAAATGAACATTTTGTTAGGGATCCGTGGTTGAAAATTTCAGAGTGGCTGTGGTACCAACCGAGAGAAAGAGAGAGAGAGAGAGGGAGAGAACGTGGTAACTTAGTCTTTCGATTATGTACCTGCAGACAATTCGGGCGTCGCATCACGTCGTAGTATCAATAACCCCGGAAACTGTTAACACGCCAGCGTTAATAAAATACTGTGTTCAAACTATTCTGGTGTAATTGAATTCCTCCACTTCGAGAGAGAGAGAGAGAGAGGGAGAGGGAGAGAGGGGGGAGAGGGGGAGAGAGGGGAGAGCGAGAGGGAGAGGGAGAGGGAGAGCGAGAGCGAGAGCGAGAGGGAGAGGGAGAGCGAGAGCGAGAGCGAGAGCGAGAGGGAGAGCGAGAGCGAGAGCGAGAGGGAGAGCAAGAGAGGGAGAGCGAGAGAGGGAGAGCGAGAAAGGGAGAGAGGGAGAGAGGGAGAGAGGGAGAGAGGGAGAGAGGGAGAGAGGGAGAGAGGGAGAGAGGGAGAGAGGGAGAGAGGGAGAGAGGGAGAGAGGGAGAGAGGGAGAGAGGGAGAGAGGGAGAGAGGGAGAGAGGGAGAGAGGGAGAGAGGGAGAGAGGGAGAGAGGGAGAGAGGGAGAGAGGGAGAGAGGGAGAGAGGGAGAGAGGGAGAGAGGGAGAGAGGGAGAGAGGGAGAGAGGGAGAGAGGGAGAGAGGGAGAGAGGGAGAGAGGGAGAGAGGGAGAGAGGGAGAGGGAGAGCGAGAGGGAAGGTGAGGCAGGGGGAGAGGGGGAGAGAGAGCGAGGGGGAGAGGGAGAGGGTGAGGGTGAGGGCGAGGGGGAGAGAGAGAGAGAAAAAGAGAGAGAGAGAGAAAACAGATGAAAAGGTGAAAGAGGAAGAGGATGGAAAAAATGAATTATCATAGCCATAGCAATAATTAACGTTCGACGCGACGGTTGCAAAAGCGTATTGATCCGTTACGACCAGCCATGAATTACCAATGGACTTTTGTTTGACGAAAACGAGACGAGTATAATGGAATACAATGGAACGATTGAAGAGTGAGATAATACTAAAAGCAACAATTAATTATAATTAATAAGAACCCATCCGCGAAGCACCGAGCGAATCACAGAATAGATCCATTAATTGATATCGCTTTCAACGGGACCGATCTTTAATACAACACGGAAGAACAATGCGCTATACAAACAATTTTTATGTTCCAAGACGGAGCACATGTTTTATTATACATAAAACTATTAACTACTATTAAACCAGACCTAACCTAAGCCTAATCAAAATTCGGTTCCAGACTGTACAAACTTAACCATCCGTGGGGTAACAATCCAGAAACGGAATTCTTTACCGATTTTTATGAGCTTTAAATATATTATCTGGAGCATGAATCTCAACAATTTTCTACTATACATGTTACCACGGTTCGAGCTGACTTGCCGAGACATCCTTAAAAAACTGTTAGGTTCACTACAGCGAACCCCCGCCATTTTAAACGCATTTTGGTTAGGTCTGGGGTGGGGGTGTATTGGAGGGAACACTTCAAAATGGCCGCGGCCCACCAAACACGGTAGAATTCGCTGTAGTTCCGTAGATTTTTCTAAACATCTAGAAAACATGTATTGGAAAAAGTTGTTGAGCATGGTGTCCTTGATAACATATTGCAAGGTCATTGAAATCGGTGAGGTGTCCTCTTTACTGTATAATTACGGAACATGTTTCTCCTCCTGGTTTTTATAAAATGAGCCATGAAATTTGGAAGCTGCATAAAGATCCGCAGTCCTACTGATCACGTTCACTGAAAAGGAGTATACGGAGTTCTCTGTAATTAATTATTGTAAAAATGTTTCCTCTCCGTGTTACATGCGAATAACGTAACAGCGTCATTGTTTTTTTTTTTTATACGTGAACCATCGAGTCGTGATCGACACTCCAATATCAATCAATTAACCCCTTAACGAAACCATGAAAACGACAGCACAATAACTGCACCAATGTCGCCCACTTTTAGCAGTTTTCAAACAGAAAAAAAAAGCAATCAAGCTTCGTTATCGTTTCAAAGCGAACGGCCATTGTCGCTCGGCTCCTCGAAATTATCCGATGCGGCTGCGTGGGTGGAAGTTTCCAGCTGATTAACGACTTTCCTACGATATTACATGGAAAAGGCCAATTCACGGCAATTGATCGATCTACCCAAACGTGTTTGGGCACGCGAGCAACGATAAGCATTACTTTCTAGGGAGGCTTTGTCCAACCTATGTGTGTGCCTATATACGTGTACATACGGTCGCTCACGAAAGTATTCGAACGCACTCTAAATTGGAATAACTTTTTTAAAATTGGACCAAATAATGTCACGTGTTCTTTAGCAACTACAAGCATTGATTTACTAAGTGGGATGCAAAAGAAATTTTGAAAAAAATCACAGTTGGTAGGGATTACATGAAAAAATAAAAATGCCACTTTTTGTGCCCTGATTTACAGATCTATGCACCGTCCGTCCATCAGGAGATGGAGTGATTTTCGACAGTGGGGTGCAGGGGGACTGCGAGACTCCACTCTAGACGCCAGGATGCGGACCCCACTCTAGACGCTAGGCTGCGGATTCCGCTCGACATAGGCGCTCAGCGCACTGATATATATATATATATATATATATATATATATATATATATATATATATATATATATATACTATGGATACGGTATTCGGATTCTGGAAATGTACCGAATTGAACGTAGATTTGGATGCCAGCGCCGCTATCGTTCGACCGGTGTACTGTACCCCTCGTACTCCTCTTCGCCCCGTGATCCTCTATACTTCGCCATGTGTTTGCGTCCCTCTAGATGGCGCTGCTTTCAATTGAGTTGATTGGACGTCATCGACACTTTTTATTTCGTAGCGTGTCAATGACGTCGCTGCTGCTACAGATGCGGGGATGAGGGGCACAGGGCTGCGACATGCACCCTGCCCCCATGCTGCGTGGTCTGCCGGGGGATGGGCAGGCCTTACAACCACAGAGGTGGTACTAAGGCCTGCCCCACCTTCGCCCTAGGCGGGGGAGGGTCGGGTAGAGGGAGAAGGAAAGAGGTGCTCGGAGGGGCAAGAGGTCCTGGGCCGGGCCCAGGACCAGGTAAGAGGAGGGGGGCAACCTCTTCCCACGGCAGCACCCTCGGGTACAAATGTGGGAAGGGGTTAGTGGGTGGTGTTGCACTGCAACCCACCCACCGGGGAGGGTAGGGGGTCGGTCCTTAGGGTTTGAGCTAAAGCTCCCCTAAGCAGGACCGGCCTTATCGGAAGTCGGATGCGTCGTTCCCCGCCGGCGAGGTGGGGAGGAGGACGTATCCGGGAGTCGTCGGACAGGAGGGCCTGTTACCCAAATGTCCAACGGGCGGCTCCGGGGAGGGGGGACACGGTGTCTGTCGTCACCGAGTCCCAAATAGGTTGGCCGGAGGGGAGCTTCTCTTCCCTCCCAGGTGTGCATGATAGGGCGGTCCATTCCGGTAGTAATGCCATGCATATCCCGGAATGGACCTTAAAATCCCAGGGCACGGCAGAATGTGGGGTTTAGTTGGTAGGCCTGACCTTTGGGTCGGGAGAGCCCAACATAACCCTCTCGCCGCTACACATTTCAAAAAAAAAAAAAAGGTCTGGGTTAGGTCTGGGTCAGATCCAACCGGTACGGAGTCCAATCGACACGGAGTCCAAACGGCAGGGCGTTAAGACGACACGAGTCCAATCGGCACGGAGTCCAAAAGGAACGCGTCCAATCGGCTCGCTTCCAATCGGATGGCGTCCAAGCGTCCCTTTGTATATATACCGTCCTAAACTGTCCTTACGACATCCCGCGTCTAAGGCACGGGTCCGATAGATAGCCTTACTGACGAGTCCTCTAGCGGGCCAAGGACGAAACGCCTCCTTCTCCTTTTTCCTCCTCTCACACACATTTCAGCCGCCATAGGTTAAAAGGACCACCCTGCAATCTGTGCTTTCCGGGTAATATATTTGTAGGTGCTTTCATTGTTCCCCATAATTTGGTCCCTGCCATATGACATGGTTCATGTCTTTTAAAATGAATATCTGATAATAAAGTGAATGTCTGGATACTCGGTCCACGAACACCACGAAAATTAACGGAACATTTAGGCTGGTAACGTAATGATTAACTTGCCAAAAATTTGTCAAAGTATATGAAACAGAAGCAACATTACAGACTATTGACCGCCGCGTCGAGTCGTTTCGTCCCACCTGCCACCATGATGAACTCCGAAACAATTTATAACATGTGCCGCATGGTGGAGGGGAGAGAGAGAACAGGGAGAAAACATGTTTGCGAACGATCCTGGTTAGTTGGAGCCACTTCGGCGTTTCTTTGAGAATCTAATCGGAGGATCAAATAAGAGCGATTCATTTAACACCCGCATCGCATTATCTGCGGGCTCGCGGTTCATCGACTATTCGCTGTGGTCGGTCCTCGATTAAATCGAAATTATTTATCGGTAACATAATTTTAACGGTTGCGGCTGTTGATAATATAATAATTCCCTTGGAGAATCTACGTTACTGATGACACTGTTAAAAATATCGTTTATCCTTTTAATAACGACATATTTCTTGCCCGGTTGCATAACTTTTTTTTATCGTTCTAGTAAAAAGGAAATTTTACAGGCAAAAGATGAATGGTTTGATGCAGACTACAAACCCACGAAGATATTTTTCGCAAGTATGCTTGTGCATTTCGCAGCTGCACTATTTCTCTTTAATGGAAACCCTTCTTCACTTGCTACACTCCCGGACAAAAAGATATCGCGTGCCATAAACTCGGAAAATTTGACAGAATAACAAGCTGAAACTCAAAAATATGTTTCATCAACTAAATAACTAGTTTTCTATGTATCATTATACACATCCCAATGCTCCGTCGCGCTTAAATTGCGGGACTACTATATTGCATTCATCGAGGCATGGCACGATTATTTTGGCAGAGTACGTCTGAATAAATAACTATACACATTAAGTGTCACAGCAGACGTCTTTGCAATCTCCATGATTCGTGAAATAAAGAATTTTAAATTAAAGAAAAAATGCATTACACTAACTGTTCGTTACAGCATCATTAACTGATACTAATATTTTGTAGTACAATTTCTTTTGTTAGAAGTTTGCTTTGCTATAAGTTATATGAAAGTACTATCCCATTTCGACCGAGAACAATTTTTGTTGCTTGAAATCTTCACATTGACTCTAGAACATTATAAAGCGAGAGGTTAACCGATGATAATATTTTCCGGTGGATGCACGTTTGTAAACAAAAACGCAAAGTATTTATATACTTCTTATGTTTACACTTGGTTAACGATGCACACGGGTCGTTGAATATGTATGCTTCAAAGTTTGTGTCGATCAATGTTGCTTATGAGTAAACATTGGTGTCGGTTAAAGTTCGTTTCAGTGACTCCTTGTACGTGAAAAAAAAGCCTACGGTGAAAATATTTTGCAAATGTTGCATAAAGATTAGTCATCAATTATACAAGTAACAAAGCTTTAGAAGAACATATTTCGTTTCGTGGATTCTACATATTTCGATTCTATTAACAATAAAAGGACACCGTGTATATTGTAGGAGTACCAGTCAGTGATGCCAGATGGGTTAAATCGAGGGGAATACAGTTTACCACCTCTCTGATGACCAGAGTAATATGTGACACGTTGCGCGGCATGTCACGTGACCAGTCTACGGTCTTAGTGGGGGACATTGGAGTGTGCTCAGGTAGTGGAATGGGATAGTGGAAGGGGAAGAGGAGGAGGAAAATCCGCCCAGTTTTGGGTGTTTCTGACATCACTGGTACCAGTCCTCGATGATTTAACCCTTTGTCATACCATTATTTAAAAGGTTTTCATATTATTAAATTAAATGCACAATGTAAAAAAGATAGGTTGAATGAAATATCTAGGTTGTAGAATTAAAATTGAATTAAAATTCGCAACTTTTTACATTTGGAAAAATAAAAGTAGCAGTACAATGAATACCATTCTCTGAATTGCTGTCCTTGCCGGTTGTACCACGATTTCGCAAACACCCTGTACAGCACACAGACACACACACATCGATAACAATCTGTGACATTGTTATTGATGCGTTTCAATAACGGGAAAGTCGATCCGGCATGATCAATAGGATCTTTATTTACGAAAACCTGCAAAATAAAGTTAATTTACTGTGACAGCTGTGGTCGTTCATGAAACAAGAGTGAAACGAACAAAATGGAGTAGAGAAGTTCACGGTGTTATGTGTATATACAGATGGAGTGCTATACCTTTTCCTGTTTTTCACTTCTGTCCAAGTAAGAGGTGAATTGGATTTTACCTTTGAATTTACTGGTGAACCGTTTCGAATAGCCATACAACTTTATTCTGCTGATCATTTTGTATTCCTACATCCGGAGTACCCTCCTTTTTCAACATTGATGAATATTCGCCCGCAGAATAATAAATTCTGTTGTTTTACTGGGCTAACAATGTCATGGATATATCGGTGTTAATTCGGGGCTGCATAACGCCATCGATGAATTCAGTTTCTCGTGGTTAATAGTACCCGAACGCGCGGAAAACCGATGGAAATATAACGAACGGAAAAATATGACAAAAATTATATTAGAATGATCGCTAATACCATAATTCTTTTATTATGTATATGTATAACGTTACACTGGGCTTTCATATTAGACATAGACTATTGATCGACGAATCTGTACTGGCCAATTGAATTCTACCTGTTTGTATAGGTTAGCTAAGCGACGTCGCACTCACATATTCATCGAACTGTCATTGCCTGGAAATATCCTAATCATTCATCCATTTCGCATGACCAAAAATTAACTAAACGCTAGGGAAAAGTAAAAATATTTTTATTCAATTTTACTCGTTTGGTATGACTGTTCAGGAAGTGCTACTTAGCAATTATTTATTATTGGGTTGGCAACTAAGTGATTGTGGATTTCAAATAAGAAGGAAAATTCATAATTTTTACTTGAAAATATAACTTTATGAAATTAGGTAATATGTCCGTTTTAATATAAAACTAGAAAACAAGAACAAAAAAATTTGGCAAACCAATTTTGACATTGCCTTTCTTTGAAGGCTTCATTCCCATATGCGACACATAACTTCTTGTATGCTTACGATGTGTACCTGCCTTTTCGGAAATAATACAATAAAATATATCTGAAATGCGCGTTTTGTTCTTCCATTTTTAAATTGGGATACAAACGAAACTAAATAACTAATCGATACAATTTTCTTACTAATTAAAGGTGGAAGTCCAAACAACAAGACACAATATAGGTTAGATGCTTTGAACACGTTGACAAAACAATAGAATGTGCTAGAACCATCTATCGACAAAATCCGCAATCATTTAGTTGCCAACCCAAGGTGGTTCGGAACCCACCTGAATAAATAATAGGTCCCGTTGAAAAGTGAAAAATTAGGCGATAGTGAGAGTGGAAGAATGGAAGAAGGGGAGAGTGGCAAAAATGGGTTTGAAACCCTCGGGGGACCAAATATCATTACCTAACCTAACCTAACCTAACTTAACCTAGTTGCCAACCCAATAAATAATACAGCTGGCTATAGTTTTATTTATTTCGGGAAACCCGACTCTTTCGGGAATCTTGAAATTTTCGGGAAACTGATTGCTTTGGGAATCTCGAAATTTTCGGGAAACCCGATTGCTTTGGGAATTTCGAAATTTTCGGAAAACCCGACTCTTTTGGGAATCTCGAAATTTTCGGGAAACCCGATTGCTTTGGGAATCTCGAAATTTTCGGAAAACCCGAATCTTTCGGGAATCTCGAGATTTTCGGGAAACCCGACTCTTTCGGGAATCTCGAAATTTTCGGGAACCCGATTGCTTTGGGAATCTCGATATTTTCGGGAAACCCGACTCTTTTGGGAATCTCGAAATTTTCGGGAAACCCGACTCTTTCGGGAATCTCGAGATTGTCGGGTAACCCGACCCTTTGGGAATCTCGAAATTTTCGGGAAACCCGATTGCTTTGGGAATCTCGAAATTTTCGGGAACCCCGACTCTTTCGGGAATCTCGAAATTTTCGGGAACGCGATTGCTTTGGGAATCTCGAAATTTTCGGGAACCCCGACTCTTTTGGGAATCTCGAAATTTTCGGGAAACCCAACTCTTTCAGGAATCTCGAGATTGTCGGGAAACCCGACCCTTTGGGAATCTCGAAATTTTCGGGAAACCCAATTGCTTTGGGAATCTCGAAATTTTCGGGAAACCCGACTCTTTCGGGAATCTCGAAATTTTCGGGAACCCGATTGCTTTGGGAATCTCGAAATTTTCGGGAAGCCGATTGCTTTGGGAATCACGAAATTTTCGGGAAACCCGACTCTTTCGGGAATCTCGAAATCTTCGGGAACGCGATTGCTTTGGGAATCTCGATATTTCCGGGAAACCCGACTCTTTTGGGAATCTCGAAATTTTCGGGAAACCCAACTCTTTCGGGAATCTCGAGATTGTCGGGAAACCCGACCCTTTGGGAATCTCGAAATTTTCGGGAAACCCAATTGCTTTGGGAATCTCGAAATTTTCGGGAAACCCGACTCTTTCGGGAATCTCGAAATTTTCGGGAACCCGATTGCTTTGGGAATCTCGAAATTTTCGGGAAGCCGATTGCTTTGGGAATCACGAAATTTTCGGGAAACCCGACTCTTTCGGGAATCTCGAAATCTTCGGGAACGCGATTGCTTTGGGAATCTCGATATTTCCGGGAAACCCGACTCTTTTGGGAATCTCGAAATTTTCGGGAAACCCAACTCTTTCGGGAATCTCGAGATTGTCGGGAAACCCGACCCTTTGGGAATCTCGAAATTTTCGGGAAACCCAATTGCTTTGGGAATCTCGAAATTTTCGGGAAACCCGACTCTTTCGGGAATCTCGAAATTTTCGGGAACGCGATTGCTTTGGGAATCTCGAAATTTTCGGGAAGCCGATTGCTTTGGGAATCACGAAATTTTCGGGAAACCCGACTCTTTCGGGAATCTCGAAATCTTCGGGAACGCGATTGCTTTGGGAATCTCGATATTTCCGGGAAACCCGACTCTTTTGGGAATCTCGAAATTTTCGGGAAACCCAACTCTTTCGGGAATCTCGAGATTGTCGGGAAACCCGACCCTTTGGGAATCTCGAAATTTTCGGGAAACCCAATTGCTTTGGGAATCTCGAAATTTTCGGGAAACCCGACTCTTTCGGGAATCTCGAAATTTTCGGGAACGCGATTGCTTTGGGAATCTCGAAATTTTCGGGAAACCCGACTCTTTCGGGAATCTCGAATTTTGGGGAACCCGACTCGACCCGATTTGTCCCGACCATCGGGTTCCCGATATTTTCGGGTTCTCGCACATCCCTACAAATAAGCATTCTCAAAATTGATAAGAGCTATGCTAAGAGCCATCATGAAATTATCGCGGAGATTGCGGAATTGTCGGTATTGACTATCGAGTGTAGCGGGGGCCGGATCAAGGTTGTGCACAGCTATTCACTGCACAAGTTAATAATCTAATACGCTGGAAATGGTTAACGGCGAATGGCTCACTCTGTGTCGCGATTACGGCGTTTCGCAGCGTGCAAATTTAATGGGTATTACACGGTCCTTGGCAGCATCGACGGGGACGGTTTCAATAACGTTTTGTTTTGGATCGATCGTATCGAGAAGCCGATCACGACGACGCCAACCGAGGTATTCGGAGTGCACAACACACACCGACAAAAACCATTTGTTCTTCGGTTTACGATTAATTCAACGTCGCGACACTCGCCGGTCCTCCGCCCCCTTGCTCTGGCGCGCGGAAACTACCCGAAGAGGGAACTATATCGCGGCTATTTTACATTCTGTATTTCCCGGTTCGTTATTTATGCAAACCACTGGAATATACGATGAGAAAATGTATGTTTATGCAAATCATCCATACAAACATTTATTTATGTTTCGAGGGTACCCTTAACCTTTAACCAGCTTGTTATTCGGCACTACCGAATGTCCCCGGCGTGCTTTGAAACACGAATTGCTAACAGAATTCCGGGAAATAATTCGCAGAGAGAACCGACTTTCTCAAAGATTAGCCCGCCTCGAAGATATTCGTTCTACACGCGGACATCGGCGCGCCCCTATACCGCGAAACGTTTCAATCATTTCGAGCGTTTCATCACGCTCGTAGATTCCAATGGAAACGCTACGCGCGTCCTAGAAGTTAGCCCCCCACTTGTTGAAATAAATAATTTCAACAGTTGTGCTGAGTTGTGCTAAGTTTGTGCTACATTGTTCTCGAATATTATAACAATAATATAAACAATAAGCCTAAAAATTGAGAAAAACGATTTTTTTTTAGTAGCCCCCCATTTTCCGTTTTTTTCGATTTTCTCAATTGCGCTAAGTTGTGCTAGGTTGTGCTCGAATATTATAACAATAATATAAACAATAAGCCTAAAAATTGAGAAAAACGATTTTTTTTTAGTAGCCCCCCATTTTTCGTTTTTTTCAATTTTCTCAATTGCGCTAAGTTGTGCTAGGTTGTGCTCGAATATTATAACAATAATATAAAAAATAAGACCAAAAATTGAGAAAAACGATTTTTTAGTAGCCCCCCACTTTTCGTTTTTTTCGATTTTCTCAATTGCGCTAAGTTGTGCTAGGTTGTGCTCGAATATTATAACAATAATATAAACAATAAGCCTAAAGATTGAGAAAAACGATTTTTTTTTAGTAGCCCCCCATTTTCCGTTTTTTTTTAATTTTCTCAATTGCGCTAAGTTGTGCTAGGTTGTGCTCGAATATTATAACAATAATATAAAAAATAAGGCCAAAAATTGAGAAAAACGATTTTTTTTAGTAGCCCCCCACTTTTCCGTTTTTTTTTCAATTTTCTGAATTGCGCTAAGTTGTGTTAGGCTGTGCTCGAATATTATAACAATAATATAAAAAATAAGGCCAAAAATTGAGAAAAACGATTTTTTTTAGTAGCCCCCCACTTTTCCGTTTTTTATCAATCTTCTCAATTGCGCTAAGTTGTGCTAGGTTGTGCTCGAATATTATAACAATAATATAAAAACTAAGACCAAAAATTGAGAAAAACAATTTTTTTTAGTAGCCCCCCACTTTTCGTTTTTTTCAATTTTCCCAATTGTGCTAAGTTGTGCTAGGTTGTGCTAAGATTGTGGTAAAGTATTACTTTATAAAAATAATAAATAAAGAAGTTATGGTAAATAATCGTTTTGGACATGCAATTAACGTTTAAGATAGTAACAGTTACCCAAACAGCATATAATCATATATCTGAATTGTGCTAACCTAGCACAAGTCAGCACAACTTTCGTTTTCGCCAGCACGACGATATAAAGGGCACTTTACTTTTGCTCGCGGTCCTTCGCGGGGACACTATATTATTAATTTGACTTTCTGGTCATCCGACAAGCATCCACGCTACGCGCGGTGGCGATTAGCAATACGCGAAATACCGACGCCGAGAAATATTAAATAGCCCGGGAAATTATAGTTAACGTACCACGAATGGATGCACGGACGTAAATGCGTCGCTCAATCCGTTGGTCACCGCCCGGGAAAATCGCTAATGTGTATAATAACATTAGTGTCGCTGAATCGTAATCCCAATCCTGTCAAATCACAGATGCGATTTTCAAGTTTTGCGTGATCGAAATAATCGTTTTCTGGTCCCTTTTGTGGTCGTTGACTCGACACTTAATATACAGGGTGGACATTATAAAGCGTTACAGACGAATATCTCCAAAAATATTGATTATACGTAAAAATGTTTCAGATGAAAGTTGTTCAGTACCGAGAAGTGGGACTCCAAGGTGAGGTGAAGGTCAACTATTTTTTCAAATGGAACGACATATTTTTTCTTCCTCCATCAAATAGTGCGTTTTAAGATGAGATCAATTACCTATGTCTCAAGGTCATTCAAGGTCAAACTTGCAGGGAAATGCAGAAAAGGTGTGATCGTTTTATTTGTACTTCAGTTTAGTATGTGTTCAAAATGATTATCTCTTACTGCAATGCACTTAACAATTGTAGGTAATTTTGTATAGAATTGAAATTTTGATTTTAGAAATTTTAGGGGGTTAGTTAAATTAAAATGAATTTGTATTGAATTTTATGTATAATTGAAAATAGTAATAGGGATGTAGGTAATTTTGTATAGAATTGAAATTTTGATTTTAGCAATTTTAGGGGGTTAGTTAAATTAAAATGAATTTGTATTGAATTTTATGTATAATTGAAAACAGTAATAGGGATGTAGGTAATTTTGTATAGAATTGAAATTTTGATTTTAGAAATTTTAGGTGGTTAATTAAATTAAAATGAATTTATTAAAGCATGCGAATTCGCGAGCCATTCCACAGCATGGTTATCATCCCGACGATAAAGCGGGGGTTTCTCGTGGTTGGAGGATCCTCGTGTCTAACTCGCAATTAGCGACTTCTAATGACGACAGGGAGGCCACAGCGCGCGTAACCGTTTCTCAGCGACCTTCACCGCGGGAAATGTGGAAAAGGAAAAACGAGGAGGAAAGAGCGAGAGGGCCACGTCGCGCGTATGGCGATCGTTTCTTTTGATTTCATTTAATTATCACTGTCTCGCTCGCCGAGGAAATAAGGGCGAGCGAGGAAGGAGATAGAGAAGTAACGAGCAAGCGATCCGAGCCGAGCCGAGCCGAGCCGAGCCGAGCCGAGTCGAGTCGAGCAGTGATGGTATATGGTGTCGGTTTCTTCGCGCATGCGCGACTAAATGCAGGAACGTATGTACGTGTTATGTTTGTGGGGAAAGTAGGGGAGTACTGTTATCGGCGGGAAACCTGACAGAAGAGTGCAAAATATATTTATATATTATATGTACATACACATAAAATGTTAATATTACATACGCACGTTAAACATTCACATTTGAAAATAAAAAAAAACATTTGCGAAAATATGCGGTGTGACCAAGGTACCCCATTTTAGCCCAACTTTGTACATCACTGACGCTAAAATCGTCGCGCATGCGCGAGAAAACCGAGACCATATACCATCACTGGAGTCGAGTCGAGTCGGGCGTCGTCATCGATCATGGTTTCACGATTGAGAACGTTAACGCGTCCATTTGTTTCTATTTACTGCTTACAGAAACGGGAGAAAACAACACCGGCGAAACATTCGACGGTTGAAACGAGAGCGAGGAAAAAGGACGTTGAAGAAAAACGCGGTCGGTGAGCGAGCGCGGTCAGAAAAAGCCGCGACGAGCTTTCGCTGGCCACGTTAATTAAAATAATGCTTACGAGATAATTAATTTGTGGCCAGGCAAAGTGATGGACGAGCACGCGGCCGTGGGATGGCCGTGCGCCGCGAACATGCCCAGTAATGATAATATAACGCGGAACCGCGAGAATATTCGGTATTCCTAAATTAATCGATTACATTTAATTGTTTCACCCGTTGAAACGCCGCCAATGTTAACGAGCAGCATGTTCCCGAGCGAGGGATACAATCTTTTCCAACGGCCATTGAGAAACTCCTGTGCTCGTCCCGGTGTCAACAGATTTTGTTCGACTATCAGACTGTGTTGGGGATCCACTCTTATATCACGCCACGCTACGACCTATCGAGTAGGACAGTGAAAACTGCGCAAAAATTATTACAGCGATATTTGTACGCTCAAAGTCGTGATATTATACATATATCTATGAATTCGTCTTAAAGTGAGCTACAACATTACGCAATAAAAAATACTTTCTGGTAGTTAAAAGTCAAGATTACCTTATTTCGGGTTAGCAATGTTGGCTAAACTGTACTTTGGAGGACCAAAAATTTTCAACTTTCCCGTATGCTATGCTACAAATTTGAACGAGAAAATGATAGACGTGCAAGTTTTGGTTACCGGAGTTCACTGGTTGAAAAGTTATACACGTGTGAACATGAGCAATTTTAAGCGTTTTTGACAGGTTAGAGCGTCGCCACATTGGATTGTAGGACTGTTCCGTGCATCGGCTATGTAGTACTAAGCGGCATAGTCCAAGTTGCTTTAAGGTTAGTTAGAAGTGCTCAACTTTAAAAACGCGTATAACTTCTGAACCAGTGAACTCCTGACAATAAGACTTTCATCTACGGCGTTTTCTCGTCGAAATCTATAGGACTGCACAAAAAAAGTTTAAAAGAATCGGTTCTCCAAAGTACAGTTTAACCAAAAAGTTCATTTTGAGTCACGATACGTAGTGTTACAGATAAAATTTGAAAACGGGCATTAATTTCTTACCAAGCTAATACAACTCCACTGAATTTTTTGATCAATATGCCGGTAGCTCTCACCAAAAAGATCAGCAATTAAAATGATGGAGCCGTCCCAGAAACCGAGTAAGGAATGTCGACCCCGCGATTTGCGGCTTGTGTACGCGCTGAAAAGCGTACTTCAAGCCCTTAGAAACTCCAATGGCCCCTTAACATGCCGAGGTACAGCAGAGCTTCAGAGACAGCAACGTTAGTGGGTTTCTGGGTAATTCGTTTCCTCGCGAATCCGCCGGACTACGATTGCATTTCGAGGAAATCAAACCGTCCGTAGGAAAGTTTTCCTCTTCGGAACGGAATCGAGTCACCCCGGGAGCAGGCTAGCGACGTTCAATGACTTTTACCTCGCATCGCGGAGTATGCAGGGATCTCGATTTATAAGTTCGTGCCCGGCCAAGGTATTTGCATCTCGTTCCGATGCGGCGCCAGAGAGTTCCCCTGAATTTCCTCCAATTTATGCAAATCCAACAGAGTGGTTGCACACTGAGAGAAGACGAAACGCCTCTGCGATGTTTCATAGCTGGCCGATTGGCCGGACGACTCTTTTCGTTTGGTAATGGACACTGCTTGCAACAAATGACTTCTATGACCCTCTTAATGTCGAACACAATATCGTTGTTGGCTACATGTGCCAAAACTGCCTACCATTTATCGTTTATGCAAAAGCTTAAAATCCTACTCTGCCATCCAGTCCCGTCGTTGATACTGCTGCTCTAATTTATGGTTTTGTATTAACATCAGGATTTCACCTTACTCTAATATACCGGGTGTTAATTTTAACTCGAACATCTAAATTATTTCCGCTACTATTAAAAGTAAGAAAAAATAACTAAATAGGATGTACATGGTTTTAAGGCGTGCTTCAGGTGGTAATAAAAAGAAAAATCTTTTGAAGGTCATTTTAACGGTTTTTTCAAGGTCACCGTATTTTTTTTTGCATATTAACCCTCTGTCTACCAAGCGAGTCCATTGAACCCGACTGTACGGAGATACTGCGGTTATTTAAACTTTTAAAATTCTTGGGATCTTGTCGTTGCATGACTTTGTTACTTTTCTTATTTTTTATTATTCAAAGATAAAAGTTTTTTTTCATATTTACTACGTTTTGTGGTATAAATTTTCTATCGCATAATGAAAGTTTTTTTTACGGTAGACAGAGTTCAATGACCTACACAGCATGACCTTGAAGTGACCTTGAAGGCAAAAATATCAGTTCCAGCTTCAAGAGTACAAAAGTAATAAAACGAAAAGGTTAATATATTACCTTATTTTATTAGTTACTAAAAATGCTAGCCGTCCGGAGCAACTGTTCGTTTAGGTCCGTACTGGATCCTAAATTCCGCGCCAAGTATTGCAATCGTGTGCACAAGCCAAATGTGCTTGCTACAATTCGAAAATCAGATTAGCCACATTGCTGCATACGAGTTTTCTCCTATTGTTATAGATTCTCAAGACCCGCCTTATTATTGTAGCTATTAATATGGTTCATTCTCCGTAAAGGCCTTGAATGGCCAAACCCTCACGCTCTCCCGTGATCCTTTCCTGCTGCTCACCCCATTATTACAGACACATTTCACAAATCGTGCGTTACTTAATTGACAAGATAAGTACCTCGGTACAAGAAAACGCGCCGCTCGGAAACTGTCATTAAACGTTCAAACATCTGAGGTGTTTACCGCGCGAAAATTATGAAATGAAACACAACGAGGAAAATGATCCCCTTCCGGTGGCGCGACTTGCCCCGTCGCACGAACCACCATTTAACCGGACTATCGATCTCAATATCTTTCCGGTGACGCTTTTTCCGCGGACCATCATCAATCTTTTATTGCAATTTATCGTATTGTGGAAAACTAATTCCATCCACCCCCCACCCTACCCCCCACCGGAGTTGCTGCTCGACCCCCCTCCCCCGCAAAACGAAATCGAGTTTCGTCGATGGGCGGCAACGTTCCGCGCTCGTAATTCCATTACCGGCGACAGTGACGAACTGCGCTATTCCCGGGTTACCTTCGACGGTGGCGGCGCCAAAAATTAATTTTATTTCATTGAGCGAGAAACCACCTGTTACACGTCCACGTCAGACGTGGCCGAACGTCCGTGTCTAATGCGCCCGCGAAATAATATTTTGTTTCGCGAACAAGGCCACGCGCCGCTGCTCGAACTCGTCAGAAACATCTGAATTAACGGCGGCCCGCGGGTTGATGACCCCTCGACGAGTTTCGATTTAATTTTTCGCCGACGGCGGCGGCGGGACGCGTCAAAGTCGCAATTAAATTGCGATCAAGCAGCTGTCGGGGTCGAGCCACTAAGTAAAAACAAACGAGTCGTCGCGCGCAATACCCACCGAGCACCACGATAACAACCCCTTCGACTCGGCTGCGGCTTTAATGCATCCGCGGTCACGACACGCCCGCTCCCCAGAGGCTTCCGGCGATTTTTTATTTCCGCCGTCGCGCGTCGTCGAACGAGATACACCGGGCGCGCCGCAGACGGTTCCCGACGACTCCAGAGCTTCCGGTCGCGGCCTGATTTATCGACGGGAATTCCGCGATAGCTTCGCCGAGGCTTGTCGCCGCAGAAGAGTAACAGCCCAAGGAATTGGAAGAGGCGTCGATCGTTCCTGTTCTCGCCTCCCGCCACCCGCCAAGCGAAATATATCGCGGAACATCCCCACCCGCACTTATGAATCTGGAAATCGGGCGTAGCCTATTGCGAAACTACGGAGTATTGATCTAATATCGCTCGCTACCCGAATTAGGGTAGTCGATCACCAAAGTGTCAACACTCTCGCGACAAGACAAATTTTCACATACACCACATGTTGAGACGTCATTATTGTATGGCCGGCTCCGTATTTCGGTTTGGGTCTACGCTACGGTCGATTTTGAACAGTGCCATTGTCGAAGGGGTCCTCTAGCGTCTTCTGAGGAATTTATTGTTTTATGACTCTGGCGCGGCTGGAAAGTATCAGCTGACCATGGGGAAAATCAGCCTAGCCGTGCAGCTCTCGATGGCACTTGGCGTAGCGTAGGCCCACTCCTAGTGTCAGGGGGGCCTATGGCCCTAAGCCTGAATTATGGTCCCCGGCGAAATTGCCACGGAAACTTGATAATTCTCGGGAAACTTGGTTCGGGAACCGAGTACCCAAAGGCCGCGTGCGATATTCGAAGCAGGCGGGGATCGCGCGCGAGTTAGGAGCAATCAAAATCCTGCGATTCTCGACAGAGTATTAATTCTGTGTAACGGCGGAGTCGAGGGGGGGCGAGGAGTTAGGCGATCGGACCGTTTCATCGCTTCGATAACGAACCCGGCGCGTAAAGAGGGCTCGTTTTACGCGAAAAACTTCCCCTTCAAATTGGTATAAAAAACGAGCTTTTGTGAATATCAATATTTCTGCACCGGTCAAAACTTGTTGAAAGCCGGACTGTTGAGACGTGATTATTGTATGGCCGGCTCGTATTTTGGTTTGGGTGTGCGCTACGGTCGATTTTGAACAGTGCCATTGTCGAAGGGGTCCTCTAGCGTCTTCTGACGAATTTATTGTTTTATGAATCTGGTGCGGCTGGAAAGTATCAGCTGACCGATGGCACTTGGCGTAGCGTAGGCCCACTCCTAGTGTCAGGGGGGCCTATGGCCCTAAGCCTAAATTATGGTTCCCGGCGAAATTGCAGGAAACCGAGTGTCGTCCGTTTAGCGACACTCGTTACGACGTATTTCGTCTATGGGAGTTGCCCTTGTTTTGGGGGGTCATTTGTAGAGTCCGAAATATTATATTGTGGCGGCTACTTCCTGTGCTCGTCAACAGAGGGACATTACGACAACACCTTACCCGCTACTACCTGAATCTTCCTCTGTTTGTATATATACCGTCCTAAATTGTCCTTACGACATCCCGCGTCTAAGGCACGGGTCCGCTAGATAGCCGTACCGACGAGTCCTCTAGCGGGCCTAGGACGAAACGCTTCCTTCCCCTTTTTCCTCCTCTCACACAGTTTTCAGTCGCCATAATTGGTGACCTCGACAAAGGAACAACAACGCTACCTTCTGAGCAGAGGAGACGACAACATCACCAAACCACGGACAACATCAGGAGGACTGGAAGGCGACTACTATGTCACTGCCTTGAATGAACTACTGCCCGACCAACAGCGAGGACTTCTCCCTACTATGCGCTTCTGACGTCATCTTCGCAGCATTATATGGTTTAACGTTTCCGCACCTGAATTTGTGCGACGTTTTCGTATCTACATTTGTGCGATGTTCATCCATTGTTTGTGCGACTATATGAGCCCTACAAGCGGCTTAGGGAGCTACTCAACTTCGTCGATTCGGCAGCATCACTGGTGGGCACACTGACAGCACACATTCCAGCGACCACCTTGGATTCCGGCGGGGATCAGCGTAATTAGAGGGAAAGGGTATAGCCGGATAAGATGGTCAAAACTGCCCTTGAGCCGTATGATATCGCGGATGGGTCATTCGATAGGGCATCAAACAAAACCATACTGTGTAAAATTTTAACCCTATATCTTGATCGGGAGGGTAGTTATGGGGTAAAATTGAAAAATCAGTTTTTGGCCTATTTGCCTTAGTTAACGGAGTTTAGAAATTCTGTAAAAAATCTGAGACATGTCAAACACCCGAATACATATTCTGCAATTCGTTTTAGATTTTTAAATTGAAAATCCTGCTTGTAAAACATCAAGAAACTCAAAAAAATTGAAAAAATGCAGATTTGCTTCGAAATTATTTTTTGACGTATTTTACCTTAAAATATTTTCTAAATATTTAAATATTGGTTCTAAAAGAATTCTACAAAAATCTTCCTCTACTACCTGAATCTATCCAGTGAACCACTGCGCACCCAATGATGAGTTACTTTCTCTAATAGATTTGTGGCGGCTACTTCCTATGCTCCTCAACAGAGGGACATTACGACAACACCTTTCCCGCTACTACCTGAATCTTCCTCTGTTTGTATATATACCGTCCTAAATTGTCCTTACGACATCCCGCGTCTAAGGCACGGGTCCGCTAGGTAGCCGTACCGACGAGTCCTCTAGCGGGCCTAGGACGAAACGCTTCCTTCTCCTTTTTCCGACCTCTCACACACTTTTCAGCCGCCATATTATTGGCTGGGGACCCCACTATTTTGTACTTTGTGGAGGGATTTTTCAACCCCACGAGGTTACTTGTTTCTTACGCGTTGAGGTCGGGTTATACACATCCGTCCGATATCGGACGCGTTTTTAGGGTGTTAATATATTTCCGTCCGAACTTTGAGGTAACTTGAGAAGCGTTCGAGATGTTGTAAAGGATAGCTACCGATGGTTTACCTAAAGGAGTTGTGGAGCCTATAGAATTGATAATAATTTTTTAATAATTTTTTTTGTGCCACGCACAGCAGGAAGCCGTCACCCGATGGAGATATATGGCCTCCCAGACTCGAAGAAAAAGAATCGTTGAGTGGTCCGACGCCGATTTCCATTTGCGAATACTCACATTTAAACCTGGGTAACAATATTCGGTCTGATCCGAACTTCGGACGTGTATAACCCGACCTTTACTTGTAAGATCAGTCGTGACTTAAGAGTCGAAACTATCAGTCGTGAATTATTTGTCGCTATTATACCGTCTTTCACATTCACTTTATTAAAAGTTACTTAGTTATCCGTAACCCGATTATCTCTTTATTTAATTTACCTCTCTTTGAGGTGTGTATCTCAGCGGCTCACAAATTACTGTTTGAGCACTGACACGACACAACACAAAACATTCAGCGGACAGTACGTGTTTCAGGGAATGGATTATTGAATGATTAATATTTAATGATAAATTATTCCAGTATTATATATACCTTGTCTGAAAACTATTGGTATACAAACCACGAGCAATTGATTGAATTAAAATGGGGCAGAGTATTGAAATAGTACGAGGAAACATGGGAAATGTTTGTAATTGAAGTTTGTGCAATTTAACGTTGTCGCGCTGAAAAATGATTTCCTGTTCGATAGTATTGAACACTTTACTGTAATTGTTTTAATTTGAAGCGCCGTACAGAAATACTATTTCCAATTTACGGCAGAATGGGGCAATAAAGTTTGTAAAAAAAACAATTACAGTGAGAATTTTTCGTGTGGCTAATGGCGTGATATAACACAATACGAAACTAATTAATAAATTGAGATCGAGGTCGAGTATAAACGACCCATTATAGAATGATTGTTGGCAAGAAAGAGCGACTGGAACCCAGCAACAAAATGTGAATAAAACCACCGAGTGGTAGAAATAACTGTACATAAGATTAAAAATGCGAAGATCATGGCTGATGGATGTTCTAATAAACATGCAAATTATAATAATCATACGAACCATGCATACATGTATGAGTTACTCGTTTCCGCGCGTCATAGATTATAATATTATAAAAATCGTTCCCTAGAATTTTGTCAGCCAGTACTTAAACATTGGAATGCTTCTTGGGCCTTATACAGGGGGTCCCAAAAATAGGGAAAATCTTTTAAATGGCCGGTTCCTGAGGTTACTTAAAGTTTTGGACGCCGGCTGAAAATGTGTTGGAGAGAGGAGGAAAAGGAGCGTTTCGACCTGGGTCAGCTAGAGGACTCGTCAATCGGGCCATCTAGCGGGCCCTGCCTTAGACACCGGGATCACGGACTTAAGGACTGTGAATTATGCTGCGGGGGTCAGGGGAAAGACGGAAGGGGTATCATACTTTTGTCCCCACGCATTTGGTTGCCTTACACATTAACCTCTTAAGTGGCGCATGGGCTATGAAAGTCATGCTGTCATGGCGAATATATACGGCATATCGTCGGGTTACTGCCAAAACAAGGTCCATAATGTGATAATGGACCTTAATCCATAACTCCATAATGTGAACTTTTGAGGAATCGTCGTTTGAAAATTTCAATTGATATGAAAAATCGTCACAGCTTCAAAATGATTTATTGATTGAAAAAAATCAAAGTAAGTAACAAAACGAAAGAAGTTGTCTAGTTTTGTCAGTATGTTTTTCGAACATTTTTTAATCTAATGAAGTATTTAACTCCGAATTGAGTAAAAGTGGAGTTAGCTTGTTTTGGCAGTAACTCGACGATATGCGCTTAAGAGGTTAAACATTATTTATTTATAGAGAACTATAAATATTACTTTCAATTTTGCTTGCATAATGTATATACAATGAAAATACGTAGTCAGTAAAATTTAGTTATATAACAATACAATTATCTTCGTTAACACTAGATTTACGGAGCACTAAAATTGTACTAGAAATCTTGAAAATTGTACTACTCTTTCTATAGAATACGTCTGAATAAACAATGTATATAAGAATTGTCCACAAAAACATCTTTAGAATCTCAACAAATTGTGATATACAAATTACAAAAACTCGTTATTTTGACAGGTGCAGTTGTTCCGTCAACACTAGGTTTACGCAGCACTAAAATTGATTATTTTACATTGCTTTATAAAAATAATAAAATTGCATTTACTTAGATCTCCAGCGATTTTTATTGTAATATGTGCACAAAAAAATAAATCTACCTACTAATTCCTCACGAATGCCTCCGTACAATCTTAATAATCGTAAATTAAACATTTTTGTATCCGTCAGTTTGACGGGCCCCGTAAATCTAGTGTTAAATATCATTAATAATTATTATTTACTACTTGTTCACTTACTTCTGTCCCCGACTGTACGCAGGACGTTGCTCACTATAAATTTCAAACTTCCACCGAACACGCATTCCGTGACAAGTAAAGTCTTAACGAATAACTGAAACTGCGCAGTTTTCTCTTCGTCATCTACCAAATGAGAATATAATGTTCATTCCCCTTTCATTTTGCTGGCCCCGGTAACCGCAATGATAATGCATTTATCGTTCGAAAATACCAGGATTTCATAGGAAAAGTGGTTTAAGTGAATGCGACGGCGATTGAAAGGAAACTGATTTTCGACAGTGCGAACATTGGAGATGCGTTTGGAACGAGCACGGAACGTGCGAGGACCGCGAGAGGCCCAATACTAGTGGGCCTTAATCCTCCAGGAAACGTCAAAGACACGCCCGACCGTTGAAAGATAAGAAACGTCGCTCCGTGGCAACATCTCCTGTAGCGATCTTATTAACCGGCAAGGGAGAAGCAAAACTCCGGCACGATCGATTTCCACGGCTTTACGAGTGATTTTCCAACGATCGTTGGCGAGCCTGGACGGCTGGGGAAACGTTACAGATGTTCCCCGCTTCGGCGAAGCACGAAGCGAGACGGAGAATTATGTGGGCCGACTTTGTTCGATGACTTTCGGCTTCCCATCGATGCCCTGATTTATTGCATTACACCCAACACTGACACTTACACTGGCGCGCGAGCCGTTGCCAGCAACCGAGGGGGCGAATTTTATTTACTTTTAGCGAATCGATCGACTACGAGAGATAGAGAGACGGCAAGAGAAAAACCGAGCAAGAGTCGGAAGGAGACGGCGCGCGAGTGAGCTTGGTCCAAAGGGGAACGAAGAAGAGGGTAGGATAGCTTAGCTACTGTGGGAATAGTATTGTCCGGGTGAAAATAATTAGCACTCGCGTATAACACACGATAAACTTTAATACGGATATAACAATAACATTAACAAGTACTAACAACAACAAACAATAAAAGAAACGGAGAAAAACTCTTAACTACGCGTAATAAGAACGCGTAAAGAAAAGTGTCGAGCTCGACTAACGTTACTGAAAAACGAAGACCGATACGAACAGTACGGCATTCAAAAAGCTTCTGCCTGTTTTCGTGGACGCGCCGAAAATCGTCCCAACGACAACCAGGCTAGAGAAAACTCTACGCGTTTCAAAGGCATCGTGGGAAAGTCCTTTCCAAGAAACGCGTAAGATCAGGAAGTGTTCCCGCGGCGACCGAAGCTCTGGCAATCGTCAGTGTATACGAAGGGAGCAGGATTCTGATGACTGCGCCTTCTCTCAATGAGTATTAGTCACTGAGCACCTTGTTTGATTGACTTGTATACACGGTGTACTATGTACACTAATTACAATTTATTTGAAGTTCAATATATTACAGAGTGCGTTGCGAATTCGGTACTATCTTGTATTGAGCGAGGTTAGCGATTTCAAAATGTTTTTCTCGAGATTTTAAGATGATCTGATCGTCTCTGTTACGTTTCGTCTAACGTCACCTCGGTTGTGTCGTCATTGGTCGGTTGTCGATGTAGATGGTGGAATGTTGCGTTTTTTAATTGGTCGTGGGTGTGTCTTGGGAAGTTTGGAAATCGGAGTGGGAAACTGTCAGGAAGCTTGTCTCGTCTCGTCGATGTCTAAATTAATGGTTGCGTTCGTCGCTGTTTCTGTCCTGTCGCACGTGGTGTCCGGCTGTTTTATGGTAGGGTCTCGGTGGCCCTAAAAAGCTGTAAATTATGAAAATTCGGTACCAGTCCGTAGGGTTTCTGCGTCTGCTGTCGAGTTGTAAATCGCGCGGCCTAAGCCGCTGTACGGGCGTTTCGGCACGCGCCGTTACTCGTTGTTGCGATCCGCAACAGTCAGTTTTATTGCCCGCACTCGAGTTCGGCCGCACGCAGTGCATACTTTCTGGAAAAAGGGAAAGTATCCTAAACGAATCTTTCCCTTCTATCACGTACGCCACACTACCATGGCAGGACGGGCCAACGAGTTACGTGGCCCAGCGCAGCCAGTACCAGTCTTTCGTTTCGCCTGACGTTATATCATCGTCTGGTTCCTCGAAGGCCGTGAATTCACGCCGACAAATCGGCCCGAAGATCGGTACACGATTCTCTCACCGGGCGCGCAGCGTTTCACGGTTCGCCGCCTTCGTGCCCGAATTACTATAATATCGTGTTCACCCGAGCGGCCGCTCATCTTTCTCGATGTTTTCGACAGTCCCGTCGATCCGCCTTCTCCGCGTCGATCGTCTCTATTTATTTTCACCCTCGTCGCGCTCGAAATATCCGGCGACGGGCTCGCGATAACTCGAACACGCAGAAATTCGATCGACGAGACCGTGCACAGACGAGACAAGCATTTTTGCCGGGTACCTCCTCGGCTACAACCTCACAGGAAATTCGCGTGTACTGGGGAAACCTTGCAGTTTGCGCAGTGGACGCACTTCATATCGTCCAGCCACTGGAATCAAAACCGAGGAGAAATCCCAGCGTGGAAATGTACAACGAACTACGACCGCAGTCCACGAAAACTTCGGCAAGATAATATTTGGCAGAGTTCGGGAATCCGGGTGAATTCTACAGCTGGAAGCAACGAAACGAAACCGTGGATTGCGGGTACGGGGGCTATCGTTACGTGTGTGAGGAATTTTACGATTTTTGGGAAGTATGGGGAACGATGGTGTAGTTTGCGCAAGCCTTCCGAAAGGTACAATCGTTGCTTTCGATTCTTCAGAATGTTGGGAAGTCTGCAAAGTCTAATCTAAATTCTTGGACACTATTCCATAAGAAGTGAACTTGTTCAGCAGCTTACTTTTTTGCTATTTTATACGGGGTGTCCCATTTAAGTTGAGATTGTAAATAATCTCGAAGGCATATGATTTAAAAAAAAACAAACTGACACATGCCCTTGTGTGTTTCTAGTGGGGGAGTCAAATGGCACTACTAGTTTTCTAATTCGTGGACGTTTCCAAGGTTATTTCAAGGTCATTTTGTCTTTTTTATCATAAGCCTATATTTTTTATTTCGGAATCATATTCTACGTAAAAAAATGCACAACTTTTGTTAGAAACATTTTTTTTGTAAGTTTGTAAGAACTTTATTATGTGTTCGTGAGTATTTTATTAAACGAACTACTAAGTGTCTCGAAGTTGAGGGTAAAAGTTTCGAGCATTTATTATGATGGTCTTAAATGAAATAAAAAAATTTCCAGAAGAAAGTAACGTTGTCATTTTAATAGAAAAACAAAATTATCCTTGACATAAACATGCAAAATCAGCTGAATATCTTAAGAAATATTGAACTTACACAAAGATGTTGCACACAAAAGTTGTGCATTTTTTTACGTAGAATGATTCCGAAATAAAAAATATGGGTTTATGATAAAAAAGACGAAATGACCTTGAAATAACCTTGAAATAACTTTGAAAACACCCACGCATTAGAAAACTAATAGTGCCACTTGACTTCCCACTCGAAACACTAAAGGACATGTGTCAGTTTGTTTGTTTCAAATCACACGTTTTCGACATTTTTTACAGTCTCAACTTAAATGGGACACTCTGTATATTAACGTTCTAAAAATATGAAACGTTCTCAAGAATCTAAGAAAATGAAAGGCACGACACACTTTTCAAAACTTGCCAATGAAATTCTTGCAAACAATTAAAATTACATGGCTAAGATTTTACACAACTTAACATGTTACCCATCTGCGATTATTTAAATGAACAACATCTTTGCGCTTCGCCTTTGAAAAAGAAACGGAGTTTGAAAGTGCGATCGATTCGCGTGCCGTAGCATTCGCGGGAAGTAGAATAGGTCGTCTATGGTCGGACGCGTCAACCGAGGCCCGATCAACAGCACGCGTAACTAGTGATGGGCATACAATATGATTATGAAACATTTGTGTGGGATCTCCTAGACCAAATACTGTATGGAGATTAGGAAAAGTAGGAGGATTCCGTCAGTATGTGTAAGAGTTGATCAGCTACAACCGCGAGGGTCCCGGGTTCGATTCCCGGCGCGGAATTCCTCATTTTTCTAAGATCCTACATTTGGAGGCTCGTCCGGGATGGGGGGAACACCGATTCCCGCATGGTGACAGACGACGAACGCAGTGAGCAAGCGTTGCGAAGACGGTCACACGTGAGCGAAAGGACGACGAAGCGAAATAAGGGGCACATCCAGGGAAAACTGCTAGAAGGTGCAGTAGGATGGTGTTCCCGAAAAGTGACGAAGTTGATGACGAGTTGCGTTGATGGCGCTGAGGCCAAAAAGACGATGGCGCTGCGACGGACATTCGAGGGCGAATGCCGGAGCAGGATGGCCGAGTGTGGGATCAGGACCTCCCAGACCAAATACTGTATGGCAGTGGTGGGCAATTTTTCCTCAATTCAGACAAAACCGTCCACACAGTAGCGCCCTCTGTCCCCTTCCAGCAAGCGCGGTACAATGGGGCAACGTGGACACAAGACATCAGCGTACGCAACGAACGTGCGCGCTGCATAAAAGAGAGGTTAGTGGGAGAAGCAGGCGTTTCAGGGGCTCCACCTGTGCCCATCGCTGCTGTATGGAGATTAGGAAAAGTCGGAGGGTTCCGTGGGTATGTGTAACAGTTGATCAGCTACAACCGCGAGGGTCCCGGGTTCGATTCCCGGCGCCGGAATTCCTCATTTTTCCTAAGATCCTACATTTGTAAGAATACTTTACATTAGTATTTTATCATGTAGGATAAATATTCTTATGTTTAACAATGTATGTGTATGAGGTTTTATTTGATAGTTCTCAAATTCAAATGTACGATCTGAATGGGCAGGTAGACGTTGACATGGACACGGGCCTAGCGACGAATGCCTCTTTAAATTTCGTTTGTCTCGAGACACACACACACGATCATGTTCTGTCTCATCGATACCGTCGGGTGGACTGTAGTAGTAGGCTCTTGTCTATACGTATAACTCCACACAATCAAATTTTGCAAAAACTTTAACAGCTCATATCTCAGTAACTATTTGTTTGCGACATATAGCTTCTTTCATAGTTTTTCTCTTCTCGACGAGTAGAAGGCGTTGATGTAAAAAAAAACTTTAACAACAATTTTCTTTGTTATAAACAATTTTGCGGCAAGTTTATCTTACAAATTTCCAGCGATCCAGAGGTGTAGATTCACCCCTTGGACGGATGACCATTACTTTTTATACACCCTGTACATATCGAGTTGGACGGAATGTTCCGCAACTGCAATCCCGGTACCCAGCTACGATGGAAAACCGCGGGTCGCGTCTCAACGAGGGGCACGTCAAGCCGCATTAAACCCGCGTTAATCACGCTCCGCGTACTTACGCAGTTTCCAACTATTTCGAGTAATCGAGGCACGATCAGAGTATCGCGTTTCCCACCGACAGCGAAATTTTCACTCGAAGAAAACTACATGTGCTCGCCTCTAGACGATTGATTTCTCGATTTTACTTTCTTCTAACACTAAACCTGACAGCGCCGGTCAAATTGACCGGTCCCGAATCATTTGTTTTAGAATTGTTGAAATTATTGCTTATTAGTCTCTGTCATTAATTTCTTAAATCAAAAATATATGCTATTATAAAAATAGCAAAAAATATACAGAGTGTCGTCAACTGTTATCATTTGCAAAACAAATCTTTTGAAATTTTATACGTTTTCTCTGTCTGTGACCTTGAATGACCTTGAGTAATTTCTAATGCAAGAACTATCGTTGTAGGTGTTTAAAAAATGGTGGTATTATAAACAAACATTAAGGCGACCTTTATGTCTCTAAAAAAAAAAATTACATGAACACAACAATATTTATGACATCGTGTGAGCCCTAGTAAGACATTCAACTTTGAGGTTCATATTTGAGGTTAGGTGACTCGCCCTGTATATAGGATGTCCGTCTGTAAATGTCACAGCAAATATTTCGTAATTGGTTGAAGCTTTAAGTCTGCTATAAAGTGAATGTAACATAGTTTTTTTTACTCGTGACCTTTGCGAGTTGTGAAGGTCACCATTCTGTTTTTAAATTCATACCCCCATTTGTTTTTACACATTTATGAAGTAGGAGTCAGTCAAATCGTACTAAACAGCACTCGAAACCGTCGAATGTTCAAACTGGAGTTCCTGCAAAGCGAAGAGCATCAACTAGAAAAATATTATTCATTCTTTTTGCTTTTATTTGCGAATAGAATCACCTCAGAGCCGTCTGTGCTATCCGTCCTGAGACACTCCGCGTGAAAGACGAGTCTTAAAGTTTCTGTTGGCACGGAACAATTATTGAAAATCCTACTAACAAGCTTCCGGTGGATGAAGTGTTCATTTCTAAGGATGTATCAGAACTAACTAGCTCCGAGGACGAATCAGTGAGTTTTGGAAAAAAAAATCTGTGACTACATGGCGAATTCTGGCCCGTGGGAACCCTCGGGCGCAGTAAAATCCGAGACACGAGATACAGTAGGGGTTCAGCCGGTCTGAACCGAAAAAAATTGCTACAGCAAGGTATTAGCTTTACGACAACGTATGCTTCTTTACGATTGCTCCTCTGGTGCCGGTCTGGCGAAACGCGGCCACCCTATAACGGCGCTTTCTTTCTTTCCGCGCGGAGTTTTACGGCGAGACGGAGCCTGGCAGCTCGGCTGCCAAATGGCAGGATAATTTCACAGAACCGGGTCAAACTTTCGACGCTGCATAAGACCGCGAGATATTCCCCTAACCTCTTTCCTATCCAGAGCCTCTATTCGCAGTCTTTTTCCCGGTCTGGGTTTTATTAGTGCAAAGGTCGTACGCCGACGATAGGAACCCCCCACGTTTCGCCACGCATGATTCGGAAGGCTTTGTCCCCGAAAAACTCCATCGAATCCGCGGAAAAGGGTAATAAAAGGATTACTCTCGATTTGAAATTGTTACTGTGCGAGCTCCTGCCGCGCCACACGGTAATTCAACCGCGCTGTATCGTTCTGCGATGTTCGACGTTCGCCCTCGCAGACCGCACTTGCGCGAAACGAGAAGATATCCGGGGTTTGAATTTTCAACTTGAACGTCTCTGTTACTCGGTAATACTCCCTTCGGCCCCGTTTTCTTTTGCATGTCTCTCCGGAATAGCGTACCCACTGTTCGCCGTGGTTGTACGTACTTGGTCGATTGAAAACGAAAATATCGACGGCGGAACTCGGCAACGACGGGATCCAGGTTTACATGGACGTTGTTATTATACTTTGATTGCCGTGCGCGGCTCATTATTTCAGGATAAAAGCGAATAATAATCCCTGCACGCGGGTATTTTGATTTGGAGAGCTTCGCTACGTTTCAAGTAGAATCTCCGACAAATATGATTGACGGCTTGTATTTCATTTCTCATTGTTCTGTTGCTTCTTGATTGCGTGTTCCTATCGCTATTATAAATACTAATCAACGTAATAAATATAATACAGTATTTCATCGGTAATTGTCCAAAATGTCTCCGACATAATTGTCCCTGAGATATCCCCACTAGTGCGGGGGGTACCCCCTAGCGCCAATAACATCTTCTCTAACATAACTCCCATTAATATTCGTACACTCTAAAAGGCGATTACGTTTTTAATATTGGATCATGCGACTTGGATTTTTTTTTTTTTAGAAGTTAGAACGATTAGTTTACTACACGTTGAAAAACAGAAATATTGAAAAAATTGTAATTGGTCGGAATTACAAAGAAAATACTAAAAGTTGTTATTTATAACTGTTTTATGTGGGTCCATATTGAAAATTCAACAAATACGTTTTGTAGATTTGTGTCAACTGTATACACTCTGAATATTTCACCAAAATCGGCAAACGGTGCAATGAGCTAGAACTGTTTGAAGATGGTAAAAATTGCAGCTTTTCACAATTTTCGGCCTTAAACTGTAATACAGTATTTCATCGGTAATTGTCCCAAATGTCTCCGACGTAATTGTCCCTGAGATATCCCCACTAGTGCGGGGGGTACCCCCTTGAGGGGCCGTGAAGCTCGAGAGGCCTCGGTCGACGAGGAATATGACACCAGGCGGCTTGGGTATATCGGTGAGACCACACTAATCCGAATTTCCAATTTCTTTATTATTCATTATTTTTTTATGGGACTTCGATGACCATATTCGTGGCATTTTTCTAACAAAAATCATACCAAATATGATATAATTCCGATGATATTTATTTGTATAATAGACAATTAAAAATCGTCGATTACACAAGTAAATATCATCGGAATTATATCATATTTGGTATCATTTTTATTAGAAAAATGCCACAAATATGGCCATCGAAGTCCCATAAAAATAGACTTCTACTATTTGATTGTTTTTTTTCACGGAATTAAATAAAAAAGGGTAATATATGCGAAACTGATGAGCTATTGTCCACGATTCGAGAACAATAATTAATTAATGGTACAATAATTAATGTAGGGTATGCATCTGCGCCGCTGCAATAATAAAAGTGACTGCGCCAGTTTGGAGCAAACGTTGCAATGAGCTAAAACTGTTTGAAGATGGTAAAAATTGTAGCTTTTCACAATTTTCGGCCTTAAACTGTAATACAGTATTTCATTGGTAATTGTCCCAAATGTCTCCGACATAATTGTCCCTGAGATATCCCCACTAGTGCGGGGGGTACCCCCTTGAGGGGCCGTGAAGCTCGAGAGGCCTCGGTCGCCGAGGAATATGACACCTAGCGGCTCGGGTATATCGGTGAGAAAACACTAATCCGAATTTCCAACTTCTTTATTATTAATTATTTTTTTATGCGACTTCGATGACCATAGTCCCATAAAAAAATAATGATTAATAAAGAAGTTGGAAATTCGGATTACGTATGTTTATATTTCTCGGTGACCGAGGCCTCTCGAGTTCGGCTGTCCTTCTCTACGTTCGGAAAACATCAAACAATGATATCCCTCGCGCATAATTGTCCCTCCGCAGACCCGTGTTATGGACAATTATCGATGTACGACAAATATGATTGACGGCTTGTATTACGTTTATGATTGTTCTGTTGCTTCTTGATTGCGTGTTCCTATCGCTATTATAAATCCTAATCAACATAATAAATATAATACATATTAGCGTCAACGCGTTTTAAGAGAGATTTATGGCAGGGTCTTGGCCTGCGTGAGATCTTAAAGAGGGATGCTTGAGACTAAACAAAACCGTCGCACAGTGGGTTGAAACGCGAAATACGCGGACAAAAATAATTTCTGAAGCTACTTCTAAGATTAAATTAATAAAAATGGTACAGTTTTAATAGATTTTGAGGTGCTGAATTCAAATTAATAATCAGATTTTGTTTAATTCCAAACCCATAAAAGTGATATAAGGTTTTTTCGAAACGGTTTTCTCGAATTTGGGCGTACATATTATTAATTATTTTATTATTAATAATGGAATATTTTTAAGTTATTATATACTAAATTCTGTATAATTTACTCGATGTTAATTTCCTTCCGTCTCTAAACAAATGCCAATCGGCGCTCCAACAACAATACCAGGCATTCTTTGCCCATTATTGCCTTATTATTTACATTTATATTATATTATTTATTATTTATTATGTTGTATCCAACAATTGTCCACAAAAACATCTTTAGAATCTCAACAAATTGTGAAATACAAATTACAAAAACTCGTTATTTTGACAGGTGCAGTTGTTCCGTTAACACTAGGTTTACGGATCCCTAAAATTGATTATTTTACATTGCTTTATAAAAATAATAAAATTGTATTTACTTAGATCTTCAGCGATTTTTATTGTAATATGTACACAAAAAAATAAATCTATCTAATAATTCCTCACGAATGCCTCCTTACACTTTTAATAATCGTCAATTAAAAACATTTGAATCCGTCATTTTGACGGGCCCCGTAAATCTAGTGTTAATAGCGATAACGCAATTACCGAGTTACTAATACAAAAATAAAGAATGTATCTGTAACAGAATCTAATCAGGCATCTTTGAGGTTTCTACGGTATCAGAACCCGAAAGAAAGCGTAGAGGCAGAAAGCAGGCGGAAAAGAAAGGATACGGCGGTTAATGCGGCATAGTGCGTCGATACAAGTAGAGGTTGCGAAAATTGGGTTATCTACGTTCATCCGTTCGTTTTCGCGTTCAGGTCGAGAGGCGTACGTGGATATCGGCACCACAGCAAACTCCTCCTCAATGGTACGATTAAAGCCGCAGGATTATGAAATGCGAACGCGAGAGCTTCGGCCGTTCGAGTGTATGTATATGCATACATGAACGTTCGTACATAGATGTGAAGAAAAAAAGGGTAAAATCGTAGAGAGAGAGAGAGAGAGAGAGAGAGAGAGAGAGAGAGAGAGAGAGAGAGAGAGAGAGAGATGGAAAACTGTGTAGGAGGTAGGTAGTCGCGTAACGAAGGAGTTAAAGCCGCAGTTACATCTTCTCTGACGTTATTTCACATCGCGTCATGGAAAATGTAGCCGCGGTGAGCCAATTAAAATACACGCTCGGATTACGAGACGCGAGGTCACGAGGATTTCGAGCATTAGGCAAATGCGCCACGCAGAGGACGCATTGACATCCGTGGCCCCGCGTAAAAACCGGGCGACCCGACCCGAACCGACCCGACCCGACCCGATTCGTAGAGAAACATCACCGAGGAACGTCGAGCTGCCTCCGGGTCCCAACTTTTGTTCAAAAAATTATTCGAGAGATTTCTCGCCGGGGGTTTTTACTATCCCAGCCCCATAATCCTGTATCTTTACGACGTGATTATACGGCCAGTCGTCGCGTCGGTTGCCGCGTCGTTAAATATCTGACGAATCGCCGACACAAAGATTGTCCGTCAGTGCTCAAACAATAATTAGTGAGCCGCTGAGAAACACGCATCAAAGAGAGGTAAATAAGTAATAAGATCATTGGATTTCGGATAACTTTAATATAACTGAATATAATGGACGACTATAATAGAGATAGTGTAACTATGGATTCTACATCGCAACTGTCACTCTACGACTCTTATTCTCCGACTGATAGTTTCGACTCTTATTCTGCGACTGATCTTACAACTAACGCGTGAGAAATAAGTAACCTCGTGGTGTTGAAAACCCCCTCCACAAAGCACACAATAGTGGGGGCCCCAGCCAATGATATAATATTTGGGAGGCTACAAATGACCTCCCCAAACAAGGGCAACGCCCATAGACGAAATACGTCAGGCATGTCCAGAAGTAGATCACGTGGACGCATTTTTTAGGGAGACGCCTACTTCTCCCGACCGCGCGTCTCCGCTCCCCGTGGCGGCCGTAGTTCTCCGAGCTCCTCAGGCTCGTGCCTACCGCTTGCGGTATGTATTGCGTGTGGCGCTTTGGGGCGACTCTCATACCCATAGGTTTCCACATCACCCATTGTCATTGGTATCCCCTATAGGCCTATTCCACTGCGTCGCGTGATAATTTCAAAAAAATAAATTTGGAAAATAGTTTTCATTATACTCTCAAAATTTTACTGACAATTAGGAAAGCATGCTTATTGCGCTATTCAAAGGTTGACTATTACGCATTTTCATTAGAACTGCACAATTCGGAAATGGCATGATTGGGCGTATGTGATTTTAAATTTAATAAACTTAAGTGATCCGTCAGATCTACAATAAGCGAGAGCTCGCACAGAAAACTCACGTCTCCTAAGAGAAGAGAATATTCATCAGAATTTTTAATTAGATATTCGTGCAAGAAAAGGATGATTTTGATAGTATAATAAAAACCATTTTCCAAATTTATTTTTTCGAAATTATCGTGCGACGCAGTGGAATAGGCCTATAGGGGATACCACTGACAAAAAAAAACGCATTGACCATAGTACCTCATGGGTGATGTGGAAACCTATGGGTATGAGCCACACGCAATACATACCGCAAGCGGTAGGTACGAGCCTGAGGAGCTCGGAGAACTACGGCCGCCACGGGGAGCGAGACGCGCGGTCGGGGGAAGTAGGCGTCTCCCTCGAAAATGCGTCCAAGTGAACTACTTCTGGACATGCCTGAAATACGTCGTAACGAGTGTCGCTAAACAGACGACACTCGGTTTCCTGCAATTTCGCCGGAAACCATAATTCAGGCTTAGGGCCATAGGCCCCCCTTGGCGCTAGGAGTGGGCCTACGCTACGCCAAGTGCCATTGGGAGCTGCAAGGTTAGGCTGACTTTCCCCATGGTCAGCTGATACTTTCCAGCCCCACCAGAGACATAAAACAATAAATTCGTCAGAAGACGCTAGAGGACCCCTTCGACAATGACACTGTTCAAAATCGACCGTAGCGCACACCCAAACCAAAATACGAGCCGGCCATACAATAATCACGTCTCAACAGTCCGGCTTTCAACAAGTTTTGACCGGTGCAGAAATATTGATATTCACAAAAGCTCGTTTTTCATACCAATTTGAAGGGGAAGTTTTTCGCGTAAAACGAGCTCTCTTTACGCGCCGGGTTCGTTATCGAAGCGATGAAACGGTCCGATCGCCTAACTCCTCGCACCCATCGACTCCGCCGTTACACAGAATTAATACTCTGTCGAGAATCGCAGGATTTTGATTGCTCCTAACTCGCGCGCGATCCCCGGCTGCTTCGAATATCGCACGCGGCCTTTGGGTACTCGGTTCCCGAACCAAGTTTCCCGGGAATTATCAAGTTTCCGTGGCAGCCTCGCGAGATTGGCAATTTCAGGAATTTATTGTCGTTCGTTGCGTTCTCCGGCGATCCGTGACTAATTGCTACGCGGCCTAGGGGCAGCCTGTACCATTCCCAGCCGTTCGTGAATGAAAAATTCCGGCAGCCCTCCCACCAGACTGCAAACTGCAAACTTCAGTAGTACCAAGCAACAAGTTAAAGAACGGTCGCGACACGAAACCGCTTCGAGAATGGAAAGTGTAAATTCCACTCCAGCCTCGTAATTACAAAATCTTTCTGGCCTTACCGCGAGCCGACGATGATACAACAACACGCAGAACGTATCGATCCTTCCCCATACGCAACACGCAATACCTAATCCTATCAAATGGTCTGACGCCACTGTTATGACTCTATGTGTAACATCGACCGTTTAATCCCCCCCTTAACGGGGTATTTTACAATCCCTGGCAACAAAGTTTTCGGTCACATTTAAAAATCGCATAATTTTCTTCAAATTGAACATTTATCAGTTTGTTACTCCATAGTTTTAGTGTCAAGGATTTTCTTTAGTAACTCTTCCGACGGTAACAGCTTGATTTCAATCAAGCAGACACTGCGAAACTCTGTCTAAATTGTTAATTTAAAAATTTCAAACCTAGGACCTAACCTAGACCTGACACAGAGCAAACTTAGTTGTGATTATACAGGGTGACCCATTTCAGTTGAGATTGTAAATAATCTCGAAGACATATGATTTAAAAAAATGAAACTGACACATGTCCTTTAGTGTTTCTAATTCGTGGACGTTTTCAAGGTTATTTCAAGGTCATTTTGTCTTTTTTATCATAAACCCATATTTTTTATTTCGGAATCATATTCTATGTAAAAAAATGCACAACTTTTGTTTGATACATTTTTTTGTAAGTTTGTAAGAACTTTATTACGTGTTCATGAGTTTTTTATTCAACTAATTACTAAGTGTCTCGAAGTTGAGGGTAAAAATTTCGAGCATTTATTATGATGTTCTTAAATGAAATAAAAAATCTTCCAGAAGAAAGTAACGTTGTCATTTTAACACGTTCAACGCCCGCTCCACAATCATAAAAATTACACAAAATCAAAGCAATATATTTAATAAAACAAAATTTAAGAAGTTTAGTTTTGTGATGTTAATTACTGTTTCAAACCGTCTTCTATTCCTCAGATCGTAAGGAAATTTTGTACACTCAATCTACCAACGTAAAAATTAATTTTCAATTCTGCATAAATAATTCCGTCACCCAGATATTGGTGACATGGCGCTGAACGTGTTAATAGAAAAACAAAATTATCCTTAACATAAACATGAAAATTTCAAACAAAAGTTGTGCATTTTTTTACATAGAATATGATTCCGAAATAAAAAATATGGGTTTATGATAAAAAAGACGAAATGCCCTTGAAATAACCTTGGGTAGCTGGGATAAAATGGAGTACCCCGCATAGTTTCGCAAATTTTTTTTTCGATTGTCAAATATGAATGTTTAACATGCGTATGTTATATTAAAATTTTATGTGTATGTACATATAATACATAAATATATCTTGCACTTTTCTGTCCGGTTTCCCGCCAATAACAGTTCTCCCCTACTTTCCCCACAAACATAAGACGTACATACGTTCCTGCATTAGTCGCGCATGCGCGAAAAAACCGAGACCATATACCATCACTGCTTGTGCCGTGTCTTAAGTCGTATCCACACTCGTCAGTCGAAATAACGTAACAGGATAAAGAAAACATAAAAAAATGCGGCAAATAAAAGAAACGCAGTAATTAATAAAAAGGTATTGGCATTAAAAATTAAAAAGTAGAAAAGCTATTGGTTTTGTTTTATTTGTGGTGAAGAGTGGGAGGAAAACATAATTTTAAGTGAACAAAAGAATAAAAAAATTTGTATGTGATGTATGTACTAACCTATATGTCATGTAAACAGATTAATAAAAAATACGTTTTAATTATTATTGTTGCTTAATTAAATTCTTTGGTACAGCTTAGGCTAACGACTTAGGAAACCGGTTGCTTTAATCGTACCGATCTAAGTTTTTAAAGATCAAGTTTATTTTACGTGAAAGCATATAGATTTTCTAATTTCGTTATAATAAATAACAACAATATTAACACAAGTTTTGAAGAACACATTTAATTTCTATTTATTTGATAAATCCAAAGTTTTATATGGTTTTTTTTCTTAAGGGGTACGACTTGAGCAACCTTACCCTACTTTTTGGAAATATTTCTGCAATTTGTAATTATACTAACCAGTGTAATAAAAATATTAAATGCAAATGTAAGTACGCTATATGTACTCATTTATATTCTTACATGTCAAGCATTTCGTCACTGTTCGATTTGCTTTTCTCTTCACTTATCTCAAAACAAATCGACAGTGTGAGAATATCATTTCGATAAATGTCAAGCTTCAGATTTGTACGTAATAAATGTCATTCGGTGTTATCTTTCACTAATCGATCGGCCAGACATTTCAATACTCATGAATTGAAACACTCCATATTTACGAACGTAATAAAATGAAATCCAAGTTCGCTAAAAAAAAATAGCCGCACGTAATAAAAATGAAATATAGATCGATTGTAGGTTTCTGTGTTGAACAAGCCGCTGATTAAATTCCGCCGACGTTTTTAACAAGCGCCCTACCATTCTTGCGATTTACATAAGTACATTAAGCGTTATCTGATGGAGTATTTACAATAAATCACCCGGTGAGCAGCAATCATGCCATCAAAATATTTTAATCCCCTTCGGTCAGGTTAGCCGCCATCGACTTTCGTGAACATCTGGCCGACGCGTCTTCCGGTGTTCTCATCCGGTACGCAGCGGCGTCGTCCAAAGACTCGGCCCCCGTTCACTTTCGACAAATCCTTTTCCTCGTTAATTATGTGCCGCGCATTAACGTGACCATTAATCACCGTGCAACGATCTAAAGCACGTCTTTGTCGTCGGCCGTATCCAACGGCCCCGTAAAACGTTTTCATATCGACCGCGTAAAATTTCTTCTCGGGCTAATGTCATTAAATTCCCTCGCACGCCATTTAATTCCCACCTGTCCGCCGCGTTGTACGGATCGCCAATATAGCTTGGATAAAAGTCATTTTAATAACCATCATAAAATCTCCTAACTTTTATTGCATGTTATCCAACAACATTTCGGACAACTGAGGGAAACATATATTAATTCATTTTATAATTCTCAATAACGTGTGGTACGATGGCCTGTTCTAGCTATTTGTGCACTACAAACTATTCCAAAACATATTCATAATATATTTTTCAATCTCATGTACTTTAACGCATGGTAAATAATAAATATGTTGTCCTAATGCCTACATTTTACAGGAAAAAATTATGAACTGCGTCAATGTACTTCGAATTTACGTTAACACGTTCGCTACAACGCCGCGCTGTACGGATCGCCAATATAGCTGGATGAAAGTTATATTAATAAAAATCATTAAATCTCCTAACTTTTATTGCATGTTACCCAACAACATTTCGGACAACTGAGGGAAACATATATTAATTCATTCTATAATGCTCAATAACGTGTGGTACGATGGCTTGTTCTAGCTATTTGTGCACTACAAACTATTCCAAAACATATTCATAATATATTTTTCAATCTCATGTACTTTAACGCATGGTAAATAATAAATATGTTGTCCTAATGCCTACATTTTACAGGAAAAAATTATGAATTACGTCAATGTACTTCGAATTTACGTTAACACGTTCGCTACAGCGCCGCGCTGTACGGATCGCCAATATAGATGGATGAAAGTTATTTTAATAACCATCATAAAATCTCCTAACTTTTATTGCATGTTGCCCAACAACATTTCGGACAACTGAGGGAAACATTTATTAACCCTTTGCACTCGGAGCTAGTTCAACTAAAAAACCAAACATTTCTTCTAACCTAGAATATTTCCATTGTACATACATTTTTCCATTATATGCGTACGAAACTGATATAGTAGCTCATACAATATTTAAATGTTTGGTAATTTATTAAATATAAACAAATTTAATTGTGTAAATAATATTCTGAACAATGGTGGAGCAATTTGTAGTGGCGCCTCAGAGTCGCCATTCGAGTGCTAAGGGTTAATTCATTTTATAATTCTCAATAACGTGTGGTACGATGGCCTGTTCTAGCTATTTGTGCACTACAAACTATTCCAAAACATATTCATAATATATTTTTCAATCTCATGTACTTTAACGCATGGTAAATAATAAATATGTTGTTCTAATGCCTACATTTTACAGGAAAAAATTATGAACTGCGTCAATGTACTTCGAATTTACGTTAACACGTTCGCTACAGCGCCGCGCTGTACGGATCGCCAATATCGCTGGATGAAAGTTATATTAATAAAAATCATTAAATCTCCTAACTTTTATTGCATGTTACCCAACAACATTTCGGACAACTGAGGGAAACATTTATTAACCCTTTGCACTCGGAGCTAGTTCAACTAAAAAACCAAACATTTCTTCTAACCTAGAATATTTCCATTGTACATACATTTTTCTATCATATGCGTACGAAACTGATATAGTAGCTCATACAATATTTAAATGTTTGGTAATTTATTAAATATAAACAAATTTAATCGTGTAAATAATATTCTGAACAATGGTGGAGCAATTTGTAGTGGCGCCTCAGAGTCGCCATTCGAGTGCTAAGGGTTAATTCATTTTATAATGCTCAATAACATGTTTTACGATGACCTGTTGTAGCTATTTTGCACTATAAACTATTCCAAAACATTTTCATATTATATTTTTTAATCTCATGTACTTTAACACATGGTAAATAATAAATATGTTGTTCTAATGCCTACATTTTACAGGAAAAAATTATGAATTGCGTCAATGTACTTCAAATTTACGTTAACACGTTCGCTACAGCGTCGCACATATGTAAGGAAAGAAAATTGCTTTGGTGTACAATAATGCTGTTTAACACTGGGTTTACGGAGCATTAGCACTAGAACTACCGGACAAGTCATAATGACTGGTTTCTAAATTTTTATTTTACGAATATTGAAATTATAAAAATGTTTACCGGAGTAATGTTTTAGACAACTTCTCTATTAGAGTACATATTTAAACAAAAGTTGTACGGAAGTTGAATCAATGCATTCTTGTCGTTATTAGAAGGCAATATACACCAGTCGCGTTTAGCGCTCGGTAGTTCTAGTGTTAAGAGTGAATATTTTACATAACAGTGTAAAAATGACAAGAATAAGTCTATCCAAATTTTTAGCCATTTTTTAAAGAATATATACCGAAAGAAATAAATTTGTTGACTAATTTCTCATGGATGCATCTTTACAATCTAAACAATCGTAAATTCATAATATTAGAACCCGCCATTTTGACGGGTCCCCTAAATCTAGTTCGGAAAGTTCGAAAATTGTGAAAAATTGTCATTTTCACTATCTTTATCACCGATTTCGGTGACATTTTCATACAGTTCACGTAGATCCGAATTAGTCCAGCTAGAAAAACGTTTAATTTACGATTATTAAGAGTGTAAGGAGGCATTCGCGAGGAATTATTAAACAGATTTATCTTTTTGTGTAAATATTACAATAAAAGTCGCTAAAGATCTAAGTAAATACAATTTTATAAAGCAATGTAAAATTATCAATTTTAGTGCTCCGTAAACCTAGTGTTAAAGTCGCCGATTCCGAATTTGTCCAGCTAGAAAAATGTTTAATTTACGATTTAGTAATTTTTTTGTGTTTGCACTATTTCTTAGTGACGCTGGCATTCCTGCAATTTTTTAAATGAAATGTTATATATTTTTTGTCTCTTATGAAAGCGTGCGTCAAATTAATTCGTATACATTCTAATATTATTAAAATTTAGAGATTAGAATAGAACAATTAATTTGTGCAAAATGGACACTAGACTTGTTCAGCACTAAGATTGTTAACACTAGATTTACGGGGCCCGTCAAAATGACGGATTCAAAAAATTTTAATTTACGATTATTAAGAGTGTAAGGAGGCATTCGTGAGGAATTATTAAATAAATTTATCTTTTTGCGTACATATTGCAATAAAAGTCGCTAAAGATCTAAGTAAATACAATTTTATAAAGCAATGTAAAATAATCAATTTTAGTGCTCCGTAAATCTAGTGTTAAAGTCGCCGATTCCGAATTTGTTCAGCTAGAAAAATGTTTAATTTACGATTTAGTAATTTTTTTGTGTTTGCACTATTTCTTAGTGACGCTGGCATTCCTGCAATTTTTTAAATGAAATGTTATATATTCTTTTTCTCTTATGAAAGCGTGCGTCAAATTAATTCGTATACATTCTAATATTATTAAAATTTAGAGATTAGAATGGAACAATTAGTTTGTGCAAAATGGACACTAGACTTGTTCAGCACTAAAATTGTTAACACTAGATTTACGGGGCCCGTCAAAATGACGGATTCAAAAAATTTTAATTTACGATTATTAAGAGTGTAAGGAGGCATTCGTGAGGAATTATTAAATAAATTTATCTTTTTGCGTACATATTGCAATAAAAGTCGCTAAAGATCTAAATAAATACAATTTTATAAAGCAATGTAAAATAATCAATTTTAGTGCTCCGTAAACCTAGTGTTAAAGTCGCCGATTCCGAATTTGTCCAGCTAGAGATGAACAATTCGTAACACTGTGCACCGGGCCTATTACAGGGGTGAATGGTTTAACGATTCATTGAAAACCAGGTCCCTCGCGAGTCAAACCAGCACGTTGTCGGCCGAAGTCGCGGGATCGTGACAACCGTGGATTATCGATCCTCGTCGTGAATATTTTAAGACGTGTGGCGCAGACACGCGTGCAACAACGCTGCTGCGCGCCAGAAATCGGTGGTCGCCGAGGAACTCACCTGCGTTTCTCGAGCGCCACTCTAGACGATCGCTTTTTCCTTTTGCATAATTTTTCTCTTTCTCTCTTTCTTTCTCGCCGTGCCACCCTGGCGTGGCAGAGAAAAACCACGTCAGCGCTCGCACGTGTGAGTAAACACGCGAGGCGGTTGCTCCGAATTTTACTACACGAACGCACACAGCTGTACACCGAAAACCGCGCACGCGACGAAGCGTTGAAAATTATTCTGATTCGAGATTAACCATATTACCCCGAAACTACCCCTAACGATCGGCGGTGTTCACCGAGTGTCCGCAACGGTGAAAAACATCGACGATCCTCGGCCCCCTCGTATGAAATGAATATCAACCTACCTGATCATCTCCCGTTGCGTGGTCGAACGTCCCCTGACCAGTCCCATGAAATCCCCCTTGCAAGAGCATCGGTTGTCCGGCGCGTCCAAACTCGAGAAATCCATGACGATCGCGATGAAGAATCCAGGTATCGTCACTATCAATCAACGTAACGCACTATATCAACATTGCTCTCAGCGAGCCACGGATCCAACCAGACACCAGACTACTATCCCGCGAAAGACACAGACAATGGGTCGCTACGTTCAACGAAACACCCCCTCCGCCACTGGTCGAACTACCACCGATCGCACGGAAACTGTCACACGTGTGTGCTATTGATGGAAGCACCACGCCACACTTCTACAGATCACTAACTGCAGACACTGTTCGCGGCTCACCGTTACGCCACTTCTTCGCGGGGTAATCCATTCGGTAGTGGGGGGGGAAAAAAAACACTCGGCAACTTCTCTTTATCCACTAACACTGTGGCGACATTGTCCAACGAGAGGACCACTCATTCATCTGATCGACGGTGAACGACGCACGAGGCACGCAGCTGTCAGGAGGAAACGATCGAGAGGGTGTCGAACAGCCCCGCCGATCTTCGTCCGTCAGCGTGCAGCATCACGACATTCGCGGCTTGGTACACACGACTACACACTCGCGTGGCTCTGCGACCGAGTGTTCGGAGCAACGAGGAAACCACTATTTTCAAACGCGAACTAAACGTCGGATTTGTAGGACACACTCGCAACAAGCACTCTCGGTTGCCGCGCGGAACAAGTTCCTCCCACGCGTTATCGGTCCGTTGGAGATTCGATTATTTTCGATGTGGAGGTCGACGGTTTTCGACAGACGTGCGCGAGAGGTTCACACGGATCAGCCGACATCCGACTCACGCGAGAGTTGATACGAAACTACTGGCGAGTTCTCGGTCGAGCGTACTTGCATCCCCACCACCGGGCAGCGCAGCTCACTCCCACCACTGGTACTCGCGTAGGGCACACGCGCCCCTTCCCCCACCTTCTAATGGGCACGCACCGAGCTACCTGGAGCGTGACACACGCTCACATTTCTGGTGGGGGCTACGGTCGCGTGGCGGGTTGCCTTCGCGGTGGGAGAAGAGAGGGCAACGGGTACGGCTCCAAACGAAAGGGAAGCGAGACAGTAGGGACTGGATGGTGTGACGGAGAGAGCGAGAGCGAAGGAGACACAGAGGCACGACGCGTTCGCGCAGGCGCCTAGCTCTTCTGCGGGAATGTATCCTCGTGAAATGTTGGCTAAGTACGGAGCCACGGACATCCGCACGTCCGTACGTACGGGATAACGAAGACCGTAGGTGCAGAGACCTCTGCGCTTTTATGCGCCCCTGACGATATACGCGATTCTACTACGCGGGTACACGCGATTCATTCGAAGGTTACGCCGAGGGCAACGGTCCCTCTTTACCTCCTTTCCGTTACCCTTTTCTCCGGGGGAGTTTTCGAATGACCCTCCAGCCCCATTGGCGACCACTTTGATCGGCGCGCGTGTCCACTGGCTCTAGCCGTCGTTCGTCGTTCGTCGTTCGAGACAACGCTAACGAGGTTCGGCGAACGGAAAGAGCGCAGGAGGATGAATCTCTGCCGTCTGCTCGGTCGCTGCGCCGAGGAATATCAAACAGGCCTCGGCAGACGTTTGCTCGTATAATAGCGCAGCCTTAAGCGCGATATGTCTTCAGAGCTTAGGTTTCGCTCTGCCGAAGGGTAAACGTTTACCATCGGCAAATATTTGCCCGCGTTCGCGGCGGGGGGGGATACTTGTCCGCTTCCTTCGACCCGGAACGCGTCCAACCAGCGAGGGTCTCGTCATGAAATTTTGAATGCGTTTGGAACCGTTTGGCAGCGTACAAGCACCGCGAATCGGCACACGCAGGCGCACGCGCTCCTCGATCCTGCGGCATGCGTCCTCCAGGAGGAATGCAGGCGAACAAGTGTACGGAGAATCGTCCCCGTGAACAAAGACAATGAAATGCGAGGCGATGCGTGCGTGGGAGACAACTCTGGCGACAACCGTGCGCGTGACAACGAGCATTACACCGGTATAACCCCACCGTCTTGTGGGACTATGCCTACATTAATAGGAAACTAGACGGCGTCGAATTTAGACGTGACAGAATAGATAATTGACGGATCCATTTGGATTCGATCGCTACCACGAAAATCTTCCTCCCGAGCAACCAATCCCACGGACCGCCTTGCACAAGCTCCATTTTTAATTCAGAATTTCATCCAGACAGAGTTTCTAGAACTTTCCGCGGACTTTGAGCAGCAGATGGATAAGATATTGCAGAAGTTTTTTAAGAGTTTCGTGAAAGTCAATCGAAGCGTTTGAAGAATTTTACCGATAGTACCGGGAGCGGGTAAAATAACGGAGATACTGTTTGTAAGCCGTGTTTTGTTTAGCCGATTATACAGGGTGTCCCACACAAATGGGAACACCTAAATATCTGTCGTATTTAAAACTAGAACTACCGAGCACTAAACGCGACTGCCGTATATTGCCTTATAATAACAAGATTGCATTTATCCAAATTTCGTATAATTTTTGTTCAAATATGTACTTCAATTGAGATGTTCACTAAAAAATTACTCCTGGAAACATATTTATAATTTTAATATTTGTAAAAGAAAAAATTAGAAACCAGTCATTTTGACTGGTCCGGTAGTTCTAGTGTTAAAGTCCTATCAGAAAACTTCAGAGGGTAAAGAAAAAAATTTTTTATGTCGTGTTTTTAATGAAATTTCAAGGTCACCGATGTTTTTTTAAATGGAATAGTATATTTTTTTACGATAGCATGATAGACAATGAAAAACTGAATTTAGTGGATACCACCTTTTTGACCTTGAAATGACCTTGAACAAGAATAATCATGTTGGAGCGGATAATTTTGATTTTTGGCCAGGTTTTCAGCCCAAATACTATTCTGTGCGTCGTAGCGAAAGGATTAAGTATTATATAAAAAATGTACGCTACTAAAGAATTGTTTTGAAGTACAATTGGAATTACTGCGAGCATTTAGATTACTTTAGATTACTAGATTACTTGCGCGGTTTTGATTGTAGACACGATATACAGTCACTCCCATTAATATTCGTACACTCTTAAAAAGACGACAACTTTTGACATTGGACATTTTTGAGATGTTAGAATAATTAGTTTACTACATGACGTGAAAAAGAAATTATAAAACAATTGCAATTGGTCGGTATTGCAGAGAAAATACTAAAAGTTGTGTTTTACAATTTTTTGATGTGGCTTATGTTGATAAATTTAAAACTTATTATATAAAAAATTATATAAAAAATGTACGCTAGTAAAGAATTGTTTTGAAGTACAATTGGAATTACTGCGAGCATTTAGATTACTTTAGATTACTAGATTACTTGCGCGGTTTTGATTGTAGACATGATATACAGTCACTCCCATTAATATTCGTACACTCTTAAAAAGACGACAACTTGTTTAATATTGGACCATACGACTTGGACATTTTTGAGATGTTGGAATAATTAGTTTACTACATGACGTGAAAAAGAAATTATAAAACAATTGCAATTGGTCGGTATTGCAGAGAAAATACTAAAAGTTGTGTTTTACAATTTTTTTATGTGGCTTATGTTGATAAATTCAAAACTTATTATATAAAAAATTATATAAAAAATGTACGCTAGTAAAGAATTGTTTTGAAGTACAATTGGAATTACTGCGAGCATTTAGATTACTTTAGATTACTAGATTACTTGCGCGGTTTTGATTGTAGACACGATATACAGTCACTCCCATTAATATTCGTACACTCTTAAAAAGACGACAACTTGTTTAATATTGGACCGTACGACTTGGACATTTTTGAGATGTTAGAATAATTAGTTTACTACACGACGTGAAAAAGAAATTATAAAACAATTGCAATTGGTCGGTATTGCAGAGAAAATACTAAAAGTTGTGTTTTACAATTTTTTGATGTGGCTTATGTTGATAAATTTAAAACATCCATTTTGTAGATCTGTATCAATTGTATACATTTTCAAATTTTCATCCAAGTTGGATTACGTGGAAAACAGCGACAGGCATCGAATGACGTAAGAATCCTTCGATTTATTACAGTTTAAAGCCGAAAATTGTGCTGCAAATTTTTACAATCTGCAAACAATTGTAGCTCATTGCAACGTTTGCCGATTTTGGTGAAATATTCAGAATGTATACAGCTGACACAGATCTACAAAACGTACTTGTTGAATTTTCAATATGGACACACATAAAACAGTTATAAATAACAACTTTTAGTATTTTCTTTGTAATTCCGACCAATTACAATTTTTTTCAAAATTTCTTGTTTTCAACGTGTAGTAAACTAATTGTTCTAACTTCTCAAAAAAAAAAAAATCCAATTCACACGATGCAATATTAAAAACGTGATCGTCTTTTAGAGTGTACGAATATTAATGAGAGTTGACTGTAGCTTCCTAGAGCTTGAAACATTTTCCATACGTAAGTAGAAATGGCTGCGAGTTGCACGACAAACGGATAATGAATAAAAGACCAGACAATCTGGATCGAATCCGTTTAATTCCGACTGAAAAGTGACCATGGCGGAGACCGGGGAATTCCGAGACGGATAGAGCAAACCGTGCAGTGACATTACGTTCGACATAGCCAACAGTGATAACGAGGCACGGTAGCACAAGGTTACGTGCTTCCTCGGGAGGATATTAATCCGTAATGATGCACTCAGCCCGTTGGATCTTCCAAGTTTGAACGCCGCTATATAGACAGAGAGATACCGGTAGTAAGAAGCAGAGCGACAAGGGAACTGAACTTGCAACGCTGCGACGACGATGGCCTCTGCCGCATTCGCCCGCAGCCAACTTTAATTGAAATTAATCCTCATGAATATGCCCAATATTTTCGATCGGCCGCTAATCCACTTTGTACATCGCCGAATTTTTTCCCTCGATGATCGTCGTCTGATAAAGACGATTCTGCTCGAACAAAAACTAATAAATGTTCAGTTGAACGCATTCAATACCTACCGTGTTGGATCCCTCATTTTAGTACATTTCAGATAGCGGAAACCATAAAAATCATAGTTTTTTTCAATTTATTTCCATAAATAATGGGAATTTTGAAAAATATTTCAAATAAAAGTTGCAGGTCTCATAAAAATACACATTTTATGTCGTATTGATTTTTGTCATAAAGATACTTTCTGAGAAAAATGATAGGTAATTATTGACTTATACGGAGCAACTCTCAATTTCAATGTCCTTTACATAGGTTATCGAAGTATAAAAAATATCCATGTAGAATAGAATACACACACACACGAGGGGTGCAAGTTTAGGTTAGGTATTTTTAGGATAAACAGGTTTATTTTAGTTTATATGAGGTTGTTCCATTTCTTCCATAACGAACATTCGTTTAACTTAATGTTTAAGTTTAGGTTTAGGTTTAGGTTAGGTAAGGTTAGGTTTTGTGGATGAAGCTTCCCGCAGAGGGTGGATCTCGAGAAAGTTAAAAATCCAATGATACAGAAAACACGTGGGCGAGGGAGGAGCTTTGCTGTATCCCTTTCTAGTATTAACTAATGAAATTAACAATAAAACTTGACTTGTGTTGGATGAGTTATATGAGTTAAACCATTGTCTTTATGACAAAAATCAATAGGACATAAAATGTGTATTTCAATGAGACCTACAACTTTTATTTGAAGTACTTTTCAAAATTCCCATTATTTACGGAAATAAAAGGAAAAAACTATGATTTTTATAGTTTTTTCGTGGGTTCCTCTATAAAAATAAAATTTGCGCAAATTTTCACTATCATAATCGTAATCAGTATGCCGAAATACGTAAGAATCCAGAGTATAAAAAAATCGGAGGTTTTCGGAAGTTTATCCCATTATAATAAATATTATATACTTTATAAATCAGATTTATGTAATAAAAATATTAAAAATATCCTTAAACCTACTGCTAAGCGAGTCTTTGAATACTTGAACAGCATTTTATAAGATTAGCGATAGATACATACCACACAAATACAACGTCCTCTGCTCTCCTAAATTTTCGTTCCACAGCCGCTACCTCAAATGTTTTAAAACCCTTCAAAGCGGTACATGAAACACTTCAGAACTCCGAAGATAAGCAAAGTAGTTCAGTTCGGAATGCATACATATATCGAAGCACTCGAACGGTGACAGTTGCCTAAAGGTCGGTCCCCGCAGCGCAGCGGCGTGAAATTATTTCCCATTTCCTCTCCTTTTTTCCTGGTCATTTTCCCCCAGAACTGGATAGCAGGAAGTGATTTTCTTCCTCTATTTTCGTAGGAGAGTAAGGACGCCTGCGCGACCGACTCCTGCGGGCTCGTAAAAATGTATAGGATAAAGGAAGTAGAGGTCGCGGGGCGGGGGTGGGGCTTGGGGGGTTAGCAGGGGAGGGGGGTCGGGTGGATGGAGGTTAAGTCGCTTCCCTCCAGGTGCTTTACGGTTTTCTTCGAACGATGAGAAATGTCAGCCCCTCGAAGACGAGAGACACTCCCGAGTGGAAGATCTTTGGCTGCCGGTAAATCCTCGGCTACGGGATTAAGCGCGAGACTGCGGGCTTAATTGATTTTCTAATGTACCGTATTAATGGATTGATCAGCGATGGCGACCTCGATGCTCGTCGTTGTCACGCGTTCGACCGGCGCGACGCCGGATATCGACCACGGTGGTCCACCTCCCCAACCCCCGTCACCCGGCCCCGTGGAAATCGTTCGGCCGGCTGGCAGCTATCGCTTTCAGCGACACGAAGTCGATGAACCGCGTGAAACGACGAGTAATTACCCGAAAGTAACGGCAACGGGTAACGCGGGGATAACGGCGTAGCGCCCCGATCATTGTAAGCTTAATAGAGACGCGCCTCTTTCTAATCTAGCATAATGTCCTCTCCCGGCGACCGAGCTCCGGCCGCGTTTGCCACCGGAGGGAATTCAAGTTAACGTCATCTAGTCAGACATCCTGCACAATCTGTGCTCTTCTTGCGATCCCCCGCGAATATCGAGAAGAACACTTTTCTTCCCTGGTCCTGCCCTCGACCCTTTCGCCGTTTCGAATCCCGAGGCCGCGTGGTCTCGGGACGAGAATTCTCCGGAGGAACTTGCGCACTTTCCTCGGGAAATCATGTTGTCTCCCTCGGAAAAATATCGTGGATTCAGCCGAGGCTGGCTTCCTCTTAAATATTACAAGAACTTCGAGCGACAACGTTTCCCTGGCTTAATGGTAGCTTCCCGACGCCCGAACATTTCTTACAGTTTAAATTTTCAAACTGCTTATTGTCTGCGACGACTTCCCTCCCACCCCTGTTGCCGACGCGATGTTTTCTTTGGAAACAGTTTGCCTGGCCTTCTACCGACGGCGTTTCCTTCTTGTTTTACGGTGTTGCGCCGTGTCTAAATCGGATGGTGACCGCGGCCAGAAAACGGTCCTGACCCGCGGTGCCATTCCAAGTTGATCGTTCTAGATACCGCTCGTAACGCGACTCGTTGCAATAGCCGCGGTGCGGGTCGGATCGCGCGGAGATTTCATCGCATCGGAGATTTCCGGCTTTATCCCCACGTCGGCGTGTTTAAGATTGACTCGCGATTGTGCTCGACAGCGGCGCGTACAACGCCGTGAAAAAATAATAGCGAGCCGTGGCCGTTTGCCACGCGCGTTCCATACTCGTCCCGCCGATAACGTATCTGAGAAAGCATCGTGATTGATGAGCAATACGCTCGAACGTGACGACGCTACTCCGAGCGGACTGGACTCGAATCAGTTTCGGGATGAATAAGTTTATGGCGGTTGAAAAGTGAGTGAGAGGAGGAAAAAGGAGAAAGAAACGTTTCATCCTGGGGGGCGCTAGAGGACTCGTCAGTAAGGCTGTCTAGCAGGTCCTGCGCTTAGACTCAGGGAAATCGTAAAGGACAGCTTGGGACGAGGAAACGACGACGGATCAGGTACTAGCAGGAAAGGCGGTGTCTTGTCTGTTTTGTCCATCTGGTGACTAGCGTAGGAGGTAATCGCCACATTTCAATAATCGTAAACTAAAAATGTTAGAACCCACCATTTTGACCGTTAATTGCAACGTTTCGAGGTCTATACGCGGATGAAAATTTAACATTTCGGATCTTAGGAAAAATGAGGAATTCCGCGCCCGGGAATCGAACCCGGGACCCTCGCGGTTGTGCTGATCAACTCTTACACATACCCACGGAACCCTCCTACTTTTCCTAATCTCCATACAGCAGTGGTGGGCACGGGTGCAGCCCCTCAAACGCCTGCTTCTCCCACTAACCTCTCTTTTATGCAGCGCGCACGTTTGTTGCGTACGCTGATGTCTTGTGTCCACGTTGCCCCATTGTACCGCGCTTGCTGGAAGGGGACAGAGGGCGCTACGGTGTGGACGGTTTTGCCTCAATTGAGGCAAAATTGCCCATCACTGCCATACAGTATTTGGTCTGGGAGGTCCTGATCCCACACTCGGCCATCCTGCTCCGGCATTCGCAATCGAATGTCCGTCGCAACGCCATCGTCTTTTTGGCCTCAGCGCCATCAACACAACTCGTCACCAACTTCGTCACTTTTCGGGAACACCATCCTACTGCCCTCTCTAGCAGTTTTCCCTGGATGTGCCCCTTACTTCACTTCATCGTCCTTTCTCTCACGTGCGACCGTCTTCGCAACGCTTGCTCACTGCGTTCGTCGTCTGACGCCATGCGGGAATCGGTGTCCCCCCCATCCTGGACGAGCCCACCAAATGTAGGATCTTAGGAAAAATAAGGAATTCCGCGCCCGGGAATCGAACCCGGGACACTCGCGGTTGTAGCTGATCAACTCTTACACATACCCACGGAACCCTCCTACTTTTCCTAATCTCCATACAGCAGTGGTGGGCACGGAGCCCCTCAAACGCCTGCTTCTCCCACTAACCTCTCTTTTATGCAGCGCGCACGTTTGTTGCGTACGCTGATGTCTTGTGTCCACGTTGCCCCATTGTACCGCGCTTGCTGGAAGGGGACAGAGGGCGCTACGGTGTGAACGGTTTTGTCTCAATTGAGGCAAAATTGCCCACCACTGCCATACAGTATTTGGTCTGGGAGGTCCTGATCCCACACTCGGCCATCCTGCTCCGGCATTCGCCCTCGAATGTCCGTCGCAGCGCCATCGTCTTTTTGGTCTCAACGCCATCAACGCAACTCGTCACCAACTTCGTCACTTTTCGGGAACACCATCCTACTGCCCCCTCTAGCAGTTTTCCCTGGATGTGCCCCTTACTTCGCTTCATCGTCCTTTCTCTCACGTGCGACCGTCTTCGCAACGCTTGCTCACTGCGTTCGTCGTCTGACACCATGCGGGAATCGGTGTACCCCCCATCCTGGACGAGCCCACCAAATGTAGGATCTTAGGAAAAATGAGGAATTCCGCGCCCGGGAATCGAACCCGGGACCCTCGCGGTGGTAGCCGATCGACTAACGCGCTCACCCACGGAAGCCTCCCGCCTTCTTCCTAATTTTCCTACGGTATTTGTGGTCTGGGGGGTCCTAATCCCATACTCGGCCATCCTGCAAAGACATTCGCCCTCGAATGTTCATTACAGCGTGATCGTCTTTGTTGTGTATGTTTGGCCTCAGCGCCATCAACACAATCTCTTGCATACATACCCACGGAACCCTCCCACTTTTCCTAATCTCCATATAGTATTTGGTCTGGGAGGTCCTGATTCCACACTCGGCCATTCTGCTTCGAATGTCCGTCGCAGCGCCATCGTCTTTTTGGCCTCAGCGCCATCAACGCAACTCGTCACCAACTTCGTCACTTTTCGGGAACACCATCCTACTGCCCTCTCTAGCAGTTTTCCCTGGATGTGCCCCTTACTTCGCTTCGTTGTCCTTTCGCTCGCGTCTCTTGCTTGAAGAAGCAGTGTAAGAAAAATCGTAATGTCTTCAATATATGCAAAACAAAAAATGTAAAATCTAACCTTTTGTCGGCTGCACTACACGCCCAGAAGATAAAAGTGTAGCGAATGAACGGCCAACAGCAACGTAGTTCATAAATTCTCGTGGGTCGAGCGAGCATCGTCAATAACAAGCTGGAATGAAGCCGAACAAGGTTAAGCTAGATCCGATCCAGGATCGCGGAGCTATAATTGAGAGACAACTAAACTTTCAGGGATCGATCCTCCCTCTGTCCCGGAAAAATAGTTCCGCCCGCGTTGTTTCATCTTTTATTCAGTTTCCTTAACTGGCTCGTCGGCGCGGTCCGGCCATAAATTAGTCGTCGTCGATCATGTCGCGACAACGAGAAGCGTTATTTATAATGTTGAGGAATATTCTGCGGAAACACGATGATGTAACACGGGGCCGCGTCTATTAAAGAGCAAATTTATATCGGCGCAGTATGTCACAGGCTGCACGTTGTAAGCCAGATTTAAAACTACTTATCCTGCAGATCTTTCTTCCTCGGGACGAGAGTAAATTTCAAAAGTCTGACAAATTCCAGGTCACGCCTCGGAATCGCTTTATTCGGGGGATGGCGAGGCGCTCCACTTCGCCCTGGAAAGGGGTGGTGCAGGGGTGCGGGGATGCGGGGAGGCGAGGGTGAACGTGGTCAGGGTGCCGGTTCCCTCGGACCGGATTTTTGCAGCACGCGCCTCGAGATAAGCTTCGCCTGTATTTGCCTAGGACGCTCGTAGGCAAGAAGCGGCAGGAGGTCAGGAAGAGGAGGCGGGAAAAAGGGCTGGACATATTGCCATTGTGGCAGAACGCCAGACAGAATTTCTCCGAGGCATCCGAACGTAAATTGAATCGAGGACTGTCGCTGGGATACGCTCAAAGGATGTTTATGACTCGTCCCATGCCAAGTCCATCGGGAACTTTTCTCTGGCGACTATAGGCTTTTAACAGACGGGCTACGGATTTATGGGATGGATAATACTCACCGAACCGAATGGAAAATTTTATAAACTACACGGAAATCAACTATTTCTCAGTTGTCGAATAGTTTTGGTCTTCTTCGCAATGATAATGATCGGATTTGCAGATTTTTATACGCTTGAGCTTCTAAAGATCGTTGGAAAAATAAAATGGACTGAGAGACATCTGACTGAGTAATTCACGACAAACAGAACACCTGCCTCCATTGGGATTGAAGATAGATAGAACGTCAAACAGGAAAGTTGCGTTATTCGTGTAGATAAAAATGTGGTGATATAAACAATTTTGTAATTGTTGTTGTTTTCAAGGTGTTTTGGTCATCGACAGTTTTTGAAGAGCACCACATATTTTTAACATCATGGTGTAGTAAATGACATATAGACGAGTTCGACGATATAGTATATGACAACCTTCTAATGACCTTGTAGTTATAAGTAGATATAGCTTGACTACTCCGTTTGATTAATATGGATTAAACTGATGAATAGATTTTTAGATGTGTCCCCTGATGTCATGTAACTCTCACGTCTCAAAGTGTTCATAAAGTGTACCGCTAAGTCATTATTCGAGGTGACCAAGTTAACTGAGACAACCTGTATAATATAAACCTGTAGACTGCAATAGTATTCTGAAATCGAACATGTCATATGGAACAACCAATATGTATACCGTCTGTCCATCAGGGGATGGCAGTGAGAAACTTGTAGGTACCACGTGATCTCGACAAAGACGGACCGAATCGCTCGTCAAAGACGGAGTCGCGCGTATTAGTGTGACTGGAACAGAGAGATGTCTTGAGTGGGGTCTCGCAGTCCCCCATGCACCCCACTGTCGAAAATCACTGCCATCTCCTGATGGACGGACCATACACGTCTGAAGCCAAGGGACAAAAGCATAATTCAGCGTCATTGTACGGAGTAATTAATGTGGGATCAGGACCCCCCTAAACCAAATACCGTATGGAGATTGGGAAAAGTCGAAAGGTTCCGTGGGTATGTGCAGGAGCTGCTCAGCTACAAATCGCGAGGCCTCGGTTCGATTCCAGTCGTGGCCGGTGATGCCCCCTCATTTTCCTAAGATCCTACACGTGGGGGCTCGTCCGGGATGGGGGGAACATCGATCACCGCACGATGACGCTGAGGCCAAACATACCCAAACAGACGATGACACTGTGATGGACATTCGAGGGCGAATGTCATTACAGGATGGCCGAGTGTGGGATCAGGACCCCCCTACACCAAATACCGTATGGATATTGGGAAAAGTCGAAGGGTTCCGTGGGTATGTGCAGGAGCTGATCAGGTACAAATCGCGAGGCCCCGGTTCGATTCCAGTTGTGGCCGGTGGTGCCCCCCTTCTTTTTCCTAAGATCCTACACTTGGACGGACGAAGACGAAAACAAAGCGAGCGTAGCGCAGAGGTCGCACGTGACCGAAGCGAGAAAAAGTGCGAATTGCGAGTTACGAGACGAGCGCGAGTTGTGGTGATGACGCCGAGGCCAAACATATACAAACAGACGATGACACTGTGAAGGACATTCGAGGGTCATTGCAGGATGGCCGAGTGTGGTATCAGGACGCCCCTAAACCAAATACCGTATGGAGATTAGGAAAAGTCGAAGGGTTTCGTGGGTATGTGCAGGAGCTGATCAGCTACAAGTCGCGAGGCCCCGGTTCGATTCCAGTTGTGGCCGGTGGAGCCCCCCTCCTTTTTCCTAAGATCCTACACTTGGGGACTCGTCCAGGATGGGGGGAACATCGATCACCGCACGATGGCGCTAATGACGATGACGGACGAAGACGAGAACAAAGCGAGCGTAGCGCAGAGGTCGCACGTGAGCGAAGCGAGAAAAAGTGCGAATTGCAAGTTACGAGACGAGCGCGAGTTGTGGTGATGACGCTGAGGCCAAACATACACAAACAGACGATGACACTGTGAAGGACATTCGAGGGCGAATGTCATTACAGGATGGCCGAGTGTGGAATCAGGACACCCCAGACCAAATGCCGTATGGGAGGGTTAGGTGGGTATGTGCAGGAGCTGTTGAGCTACAAATCGCGGGACACCCCCGTTTGGACGCCATCCGATTGGACGCGTCCCGATTGGACGCGTTCCTTTTGGACTACGTGCCGATTGGACTCATGTCGTTTTAACGCCGTGCCGATTGGACTCCGTACCGGTTGGACATAACCCAAACCTCAAACAGAACTAACCCAGACCTAACCCAGAACTAACCCAGAACTAACCCAGACCTAACCGTACATTTCACAATAAAATATCACCATATTTAGAATTCGAAAAGCAATGATTATAAAATTTACGGCACCCAAATGTCACGAATCCAAAAGGCACGGCGCCCAAATGTCAGAAATCCAACCGCAATGGCGTCCGAACGACGAGTCCAATCGGCACGGCGTCCAATCGGATAGCGTCCAAGTGGGTCATCCCCCAAATCGCTAAGTGCGTGGTCGGATTTCCGGTGTGGCCGGTGCCCTCATTTTTCCTAAGATCCTACATTAATGTAGATCACCCAAAAATTTAATTGAAAAAGTCCCATTATACACAGTATATTTCTCCCTCGACAATAATTAATCTGTCCTCTGTCCTATAAATCCTTCAACAATTTCTCATTCGTCTAATTACTCGAGTCAATGCATCATACAGAATCAATGGTCCAATTGCAGTGATGTGGGTTCAATTTGCAGTGATTGTGGGATTGCTGATTATGTCGATTGAAACGTACCACGCTAATTAACGTCGCGCTGGGCTTTCAAGGAAGAAATGCCGGCGAAATATATACATTTCCTGTTACACAGCTAACAAAAATCGTTTGTAATTCCGAGTGAGTCATTATCAAGATCCACATTCGTCGAGCACGGGATATTTTTCATCGGACTCGGCGAGTACAGTTTCCCGGGTACGTGTATCGAATCTGTTTCTTCGAACGGCCTGTAATTTTAGCAGCGTCCGAGCCCGTTGCGCGTGCGTGTTACGACGTCGTGGGTGGGTGGCTGCGAGAATAATATATTATCGCGATAAGGCGGGGGGCACGGATTTCTGGGGAAGTCGGAGCGTTTTCCGATAATATTAGAATTTCGAGCCTGATAATTCGGGACCTCCGTCCGCGGGGGATCCGCAACGTCGCCAAAACGAATGCGATCGTGGAACTCTATTACGGGATTCGCGCGATCACCGATATGGGGCATCGGATATTCAATCGAGCACCGATCATCGCGACCGGAACACGCGCCCGGTGAAATAACGAAATCCACGAAAAATCGGAACCAGGACACGAAATAATCGCGCGTGGTTCATTAAACTTTTATGTTCGCTCGTGATCTCGGGACGGTTGTTAAGGCTTCGAAAACAGTTAGATTTACTACCTAGCGACGGAGGATTTTTAGTATACATGCAATTTAGTTTTTAAGTCAAAACAGATGTACGTCGGACTAGGACCCCGAAGATTGCTTTACGATTTCCAGTTGGCACCCATGTGCATCTCGGGTCTCCTAGCCTTCGAGCTATAAAACAATAAACTTGTACAGCGCCAGGTAAACAGCGGTCAGGCGAGCGAGCCACCCTAACGGGCCTTTCCGTCAAAAACCCCCACAATGAAAATTCGCCAGTTTCCTCCCTCCTTGGGCCCGTCCACAGCGGCCATCTTCTACCCCCACAAGGTTTGTAGTGGGTGGTGACAAGCAAATGCGAAATGGGCATGGCTCAAAATCCAGTTGATGCCAATAGGCTAATAGTTAGATCCTCCCAAAAACTGATTTGTATATAAGCGCGACAGACTTAGCGACAGTGTGATTCATAAAGTCCTATCCAACCTATTACAGTCCACTTATACAACCATACTTCTCGACAGGACTTCATATTCGGTGAAGTTCCTCCGCGTTGTTCGATCGTCGCTAACCTAATTGCCGACGCCGCGACGCACATACAACGGTCATTCTCGTTTTTCACTGTTCTACCTCGCGACTGATCGCATTCCTCGATCGGATACAAGATCAATGAAACTGAATAACGAGCTGCCTCTTACCGGTCTGTTTCCGAAATTTCTCGGGCGCGGATGAGGTATCGAGCAGCGAGATGCAATTTTTATTTTACGAAACGTTTGATTTCGTATTCCCGACAGGAGGGCTTTATCGGCCGTACATTTTCGCATTTTCAAGGCTTGCCAGGACGAACGCGTGGATGATTGGCAATAACGTTCGACTACGTAGTGCGGGGGATGGGAAATATAGTTCTCCTTGCAGAGTTATAGCCTCTTAATCGAACTATTTTGTCGTCACTCAATACCATGCATGCTATTTTCTAACTACATTTTCCCTGGTGGTGCTCGACTGCCTATTGCCAGCCGGCTTCGATATCAATTTGATCGAACGTATTGACGTTTAAATAATTCTCGAGTAAGGCCTCCCCGCGTTCTCTTCTCGGGACGACGCGACTAGCTGTTCGTTTGGCACGAGCACGCCCTGCTCCGTCTAATTGCGATAATCGTTCTTTCATGTCCCGCTGTTGTGCATTCATCCCTATCCCTCTACTTGTCCTCCACTTCCTTCATTTCTCTTTCTCGACCGTTCTGCCATTTAATTTCATAGCACCGAGCCACGTTGCACGGTTTCCGCAGCCGGGAATTGTACTTAATAGACGACTTTCGCAATTCCAACGAGTCAATATCACATATTTCCCTGAACTCAAACGCACCTAACGATTCCGCCGCTGACCCGTATTTTACCGGGCGAATCGTCGCTCGCCGTCTCGTATGGACACAGGCTTTATTAACGCCGATCCACTTTCTCGGTGGATACGCTGCTGGTTAATTAAAAGGTAATATAACGCTGGTCTCCCTTAAAAAGACTTTACACAGAGTGCCCCTCAGCTAAAAGGGTCATCTAAATATCTTCTTCGTTCTTCGTGACGTGAAAAGTTCAGGGTGTCCGCGCGACATTATTAGCCTATTTCGAAAAGAATTGTGATTCGAAAACAATGAAAGAGGAAACATTATGCGGTTCACCATGTCTTCCGTAAGGGGGTGTCCCACTTGGACGCCATCAGATTGGACGCGTCCCGATTGGACGCCGTGCCGATTGGACGCGTTCCTTTTGGACGCCGTGCCGATTGGACGCGTTCCCTTTGGACGCCGTGCCGATTGGACGCGTTCCCTTTGGACGCCGTGCCGATTGGACGCGTTCCCTTTGGACGCCGTGCCGATTGGACGCGTTCCCTTTGGACGCCGTGCCGATTGGACGCGTTCCCTTTGGACGCCGTGCCGATTGGACGCGTTCCCTTTGGACGCCGTGCCGATTGGACGCGTCCCGATTGGACGCCGTGCCGATTGGACGCGTTCCTTTTGGACGCCGTGATGATTGGACGCGTTCCTTTTGGACGCCGTGCCGATTGGACGCGTTCCTTTTGGACGCCGTGCCGATTGGACTCGTAGTTTGGATGCCATGACGCGTCCCGATTGGACGCCGTGCCGATTGTACGCGTCCCGATTGGACGCGTTCCTTTTGGACGCCGTGCCGATTGGACGCGTTCCTTTTGGACGCCGTGCCGATTGGACGCGTTCCCTTTGGACGCCGTGACGATTGGACTCGTAGTTTGGATGCCATGCCGTTTGGATTTGTGACATTTGGACGCCGTGCCGTTTGGATTCGTGACATTTGGGTGCCGTCAATTTTATAATCGTTGCTTTTCAAATTCTACGTATTGTTATATTTTATTGTGAAATATATGGTTTCTGGGTTAGGTCCAACCGGTACTGCAACCCATCCACCGGGGCGGGAAGGGGGTCGGTCCTTAGGGTTTGAGCCAAAGCTCCCCTAAGCAGGACCGGCCTTATCGGAAGTCTGATGCGTCGTTCCCCGCCGGCGAGGTGGGGGGAAAGACGGTGTCTGACTTCACCGAGTCCCAAACAGGTTGGCCGGAGGGGAGCTTCTCTCCCCTCCCATGTGTGCATAAGAGGGCGGTCCATTCCGGTAGCAATGCTATGCAGATCCTGGAATGGACCTTAAAAGCCCAGGGCACGGCAGAATGTGGGGTTTAGTTGGTAGGCCTGACCTTTGGGTCAGGAGAGCCGAACATAACCCTCTCGCCTCTATAGGCGAGGTGGGAGGGTATCCATAAGGTGGATTCCCCACATTTCAAAAAAAAAAAAAAGGCTAAAACGGTCCAACCGGTACTGAGTCCAATCGGCACTGTGTCCAAAAGGAACGCGTCCAATCGGGACTAGGAGTAGACCAAGGGACATAGATCGCAATGTTCCGTTGGACTTAGATCGCGGAGTTACTGTATTCTAATTTAATGGACGTTCGAACACTTTCGTGATCCACTGTATGCTGGAAGTTGTGCGCGTTTGATTTATTGCAAATGTGACTAAATGGTGCTCCTCAATCATACTTTTCACCCGTGTTTCCGATCGCGCGACGGAACAACGCGAGGATTCGTATTGAAAGTTCTATGTTGTGGACAGTGACGGAAACGACGTATGCCGGGGACGATTCATCCGTTTCATTTCCACGATCTCGCGGAATGGTTACGACGCGGTAGTACCAACCGACGCGGCATTACCAACCGACACGACGAACTGTGTCGAGTGCCACGGACGGTTTAAGCTTTTCCTTCCTGTCGTTTCTGTCTGCTGCGAGACTTCTATTTCCTTGGCTCCTCGGAGCCGAGTGACGGCTGCGACCGTTCCTTTCTTTCCCCCCTTTGCGACCGTGGTGGTGCGTTTTCAAAGAAGTACCGATTTGTTGAATTATTGCGTTCAAAAGAGCCGGCCGGCCTGCTGTCGACTTTTATGCGCGCGACAGCCATTCCCGACCCGACTCGACTCGTACCGGCACGCCGCCCCAGCAGCTATTGCGCTAGAACGTTTCCCGAGTGTGGATAAGACGTCGACTATTGAAATTAATATCACGACTTGAAAGTACAGTATTTCATCGGTAATTGTCCCAAATGTTTCCGACATAATTGTCCCTGAGATATCCCCACTAGTGCGGGGGGTACCCCCTTGAGGGAACATGAAGCTCGAGAGACCTCAGTCGCCAAGATCACAGGCCACAGCAGTCTTCGCACTCAACTAAGAAACAGACCTAGGTCATAACAGTTGATAAACAATTGTATTATTCATTGCTGTCGACTGTATCGCTGCAGACGGACATCATTTTGAGCAATTATAACATAAACAGTAAGTTCGAATGTAATCCAAATATTATCCTACATTTTATCACATTTTTTGGTACTCAAGGTCACCTGAAGGTCATGGCTCAAGCATATGCAAATGTATTTTTTCAGCCGCTACAAGATGGAATAAAGCAAAAATAAGTTTCCCCGGTCAAAAATTACGATAACCTTGAAGAAACTATGAAAAAATAACCAGAGAAAAAAAATTGTTCTTCTATGATATATTCCTCCTTCGATACCGTTTAAATTATGCCATAAATAGTTTTTGTGCCATTAAAAATAAAGGAGATATTTAGGTGGCCTTCTTCAGCTGAGACACCCTAATTATTATATAATAATTACATAAGCGAGCTAACTATAATGTAACCGGAGACATGGATTTGAACAATTTAAATAACAATTAGCAATGAATACGGCACAAGCAAACGAATAAACGGCCTATAAATGAATTTACCTCGGAGCATATTCTATCGCCACAATCTCCATATTCATGCTTGATTCCGATTCAGATTAATTCTAGCCTTTGTGGTCGTGTCACTATACTGTGAATTACTTTTTCTATTGAATATTGAACCGGCTCTGCCGGCGGATCTGTCCCGCGCATCCTAGAGAATGTTTTGCTTCCAATCTCGACATCCGGTGAAATGACGCGCGTATGCTAATGCGGTTCGATTCAGGATTTTAATGTCCAGCGTTGATAATTCGCTTCGTCACAAAGTATGGTTAATTATCAATGTATTCCTCCTTTGCCGTGATCACTGATAAAACAAGTCCATTCGTTCACGGAAGTTATAAAGAGACGACTTTATGGGAATTTATTTAATAAATTTCTTTACTCAAGCGCATGTAATAATTAGACTGCGGATCTTTATGTCAAATAAAAAATGTTCGCCTTGGTTGCAACACGCAATAGTTAAATAAATAATTTTTTAATCTTTTTTTAAATGTTGTACTATTTTACAGTTCATTTTGATGACGTTTCCAATTTGAGGAAAAATTTATAAAATTTCATAGTAACAAAAATTAAAATAGGAATAAGAATTATTTTCAAATCCAACCACTTTTATTTTAAATTTCAGGGTTGGGCACATTTCATTTCAAATAACATAACAAATAATCGTGTGAAGTAATAAATTGGATTAAATACTTCATTATTTGTATTTTATAAATATTATTTTCGTTTGGCGTCTCAATGAAATAAATTATTTTCAAACAATATTTTATTTCAATTACATTGTTCGAATAAAATAATAAATAATTTTACCTCGCGAAGAGGTTATTGAAATGATTAAATTAATTATTAGCACGAATTAGTCGATTAAATAAAGATAAAATGAAAAATTATTTGTTTGTCATGAACATAACCATAACTTCTAATAAGCAATTTCATTCTAAATAATTTCATTTATAAAAGGACACTTACAACAGGAATACCGGAAATACTGGAATTTGGACTGAAATCCACCTAAAAAAATATAATAGTTATTTATCATTCGTAAACATGAAAATGCATGCGAAGGCTGGAAAAAGAAAACTTGTAACACCTGAGAAAGGAAATAAAAACGAACTTTCGTCGTATTCGAAGGAACAGACTATAAGGTAAGATAATGACTTCAAACTTCTATATCCGACGTGTGTGTGTGTATGTGTGTGTGAGTGGTAAATGCATTTTTCTTTCAAAGGGCATAGGAAGTTCTACCACTATGTAACATATAATATTCACAGCACATGCCTCTTCTATTTAATGTAGAATCACCATTACGTCGGATATAATTTAAGACGTACACTATGTAACATGCACATGCGTATAGCCCACCGTGGTTTCTGCAGAATAATTTACCAAATACTGTGACTACAGTCGAATACTTACATCCTTACATTTCATATTTCCATTCAGAGACCTTATACAGGGTGAGTCAGCTAAAGTGTAACAGACGTACGAAATATTTCGGAGAAAAATGTTTCAGACAGAAGCTTCAAGGGGGACACAAAACGGTGTCATTGATTTCACATTGGATACACGTGAAGGTCACCTTCAATTTCTTAAATAGAAACTAGCTTGTTCTGAAAGCTTTCCAAAACAATATAATAAAATATTTTTCAAGTTATAAGGCTTGTGTAGATGCTAGGAAAAAATATGTCTTTTTAAATTTCATCGTTAATTGTCGTGAAATTCTGAACAATAATTGTCGCGAAACCGCCTTAAGCGGGGTATACCCCGTGAATACATTATGTTACACTTCCTCGGCGACCGAGGCCTCTCGACAGTGTTGGGATATGGTCCATCTTTTCTCGCGCATGCGCGGCCAAAACAGTAACGTATCTATATCATGATGACGAGGTAGTGGAGCCCTAAGACAGTTATATTGACGGGAAAGTATCGAAACAATCTATTCCGGACAAAAAAACTTCAGGACGTGCCCTACGAGGTACAAAATATACACAAATACACATGTTATACATTCATTTTTCAGAATCAAATCATAACAATTTTTTAAAATTCTACTGGGTGCTCAAGGTACCCCATTTTATGGAGAATCTTACTTTACTGAGGCCAAAATCGCCGCGCATGCGCGAGAAAGGATGGACCATATCCCAACACTGCCTCTCGAGCTTCGCTGTACTTTTCTACGTTCGGTAGAAGACAAATAGTATTATCTGAACGTTAATTGTCGCCGGCCGGACTCGGGCGAGTATCGATGACATACTGTATTACAGTATTTTTCGTAATAGATAACTGCAGAAACTTGATTTATTTTAATTACCGGTCCAAAAACTCTCGTACTTCCAATTCTTTCTTTTTTTTCAACATTCATATTAAACTTTCGCAACAACCTTTTATATTTTAATTGAACGAAGCACACGCACTGTCCGAGATCTCGGTCGAGAACTTTTCAGAGGAACTAAAAGTAGAATAGAGAGCTCGATATTGATCGCTCCTAACTACTAGCTCGAACATGTCTGACCATGGTCGGATTATTCTCCTTCGAACGACACTTCGAAACTCGAATTTCCAAGTCGTCCAGACTGTTCACCTAACCGGTCGACTAGAATGGTGTGCTCGTCAACGCCAGCTTTCGCTTCCAATCTTAGTTTCTATACTCGTCTCGACAGATATCGAACATTCCGAAAATCAAGAATATATAAGCACCGGAAATCCTTGTTCGCAACGTCTTACGTTCCACGCTCCAGAAGATCTTCCTTACGGATTGTTCTCTGGCAATTCTGCGGAGCCCAGCTAGCCACTAACTCATGATATACAGCGACTGGCATAGTCGAGGTTGGTCCCTAAGTCTTCGGCAAATCTCTCAGAAGCGTGCGGATGAACCCATGTCTCGTGATTCGAGGCACTGCCTTTATTGTGGACTGAGGTTGCCACAGGCTGGTGTCGCAAAGACACTTCCGCTTTAGTTCTCGATGGATCGTGATCTCGGATTTCGGGACTGTTGCGTCTGTAGTGTTTGCACTGTCTGGAAATATCTTGATTCTTTACAGCTGGACGATTTTTCTGCAATTTTTCCCGTATCTAGACAAATTTTAAAATCATGGAATTTAGTAGAAACTTATTTCTAAATGAAAGCTGTATTCAATATTTTTCACCATTTAACTGAGTGAAATTATCAACTTAAGGAAATTAGTAATATACAGGATGGGGCATTTATCCTGGCCACCTGGAATATCTCGAAAACTAAATTCCGGAGAAGAAAGCTTTCGAGGTCATTCCAAGGTCAACTTTATTTTTTCAAATGGAAACATATATTTTTCATTACAGATTCTTAATCTACGACTTGAAACAAATAATTTTTATTTGACACGTTTTTTTCTTTGAAAAATTGTACTAAAAGTGAACAGGAAATGGTGTGTATCTGTGCTTTAACATTAATTTAGGCTGAACTTCGGAAAAGTCCCCCCACTGTTTCGGCACAAGACTTACGTCATTTTCTTCGTTTTGACATGCTGATCACAAAATGTATTTGTCATTTTTCGCGGAAATGAGTAGTTTTCGAGATATTTACGAAAAGTATGTAAATAATAAAAATCTCAATGTTTCTATATGTTATACTGAAAATATCTTTTTAACAAGTTCCCCCGATATATAGGTTTTTCGCCAGCCGCTGCGCTGAGGAGCAGAAAAAAGTAGGTTTACGCAGGATTCATGTAGTAGTAGCAATAGTTTTTCGCGAATATTTCGAAAACTACTCATTTCCGCGAAAAATGACAAGTACATTTTGTGATCAGCATGTCGAAACAAAGAGAATGACGTAAGTCTCGTGCCGAAACGGTGGGGGGTCTTTTCCAAAGTCTTCCCTTAATTTAAAATAAACTTTGGTCTGGGTTAGGTCTGAGTTAGGTTTGTTTTCGATTTTGTGAGCACTGAAATGGTTTGCAACAGACCTGTCACTAGAAAGAGTTAAGCTATGAAATCATACTGGGAGTGAAGCCACCGTAGTCTTGAATTCTGCTAACAATCGACATCGTAGCGTGAATGGGAGATCAATCAGCAGTCCGATGTTGCCCCATCAGTGTTCGAAACAACTGTGTTCAGTCAGAACTAATTGCGAAACAAGGAACGAATGCGAAAGTTTGACGGATGAAGCGAAGAGGGAAACGAATCGGGTGTGGAGGAGAGGATGGAGAGTTGGCCTTATCGTTAAGGGCTGCGATAGGGTAGCTGGAAAGACGGAGGGAAGCCCGGGACTTGTTCTCATCGGAGCAGTTAAGGCCGGTGTGGTTCGAACGAGGCTCGGGGAGTGGATTTGATAAATGCCGTGACATCACGAGAGCAATTAACCCTGCTACACTCTATTTGCAGTTCCCTTGCTCTTTTATCTACCACAGTGGTGAGCTCAGCCTAGCCTCCTTTTCATCAACGTTCACCGAACCAAACATGTCCGTTCCCAGTCGTTGAATTCGTGCATCGACTGTCCTTGAAAAAAATCATTAAATCTGAAAACTGTCAATTCGCGTCATCCGAGATTTCCATCGATAGACGGCTATGTGGATTTGTATTCGTCCGTGAAAAAGCGTGCTGATAATAATACGCAAATTTGGGATAATTAAAAGGAAAAACAACTTATGAAACCCGTTTGATTCATCGACGATAGCGTATTACGGCGAGAGGTTTCGCGATCAGAACTGATAGGGAACTACATACAAGTTCTTTGATCGGCGCCGTTGCAAAGCTTCCGTGTTAATGAATTCTTTTGCAGTGGGATATGCTGGCCGACCTTTTCTCTAGTATTCTCCAACGTTCTCTGTCCCGATGTTCGCCAATTAATAAGCGTCTCGGGCGTCGGAATTAACGGATTCTCCTTTGTGTTCGGCGGAATAAAAATGAAAAGGGAGAAAAAAGAAACCGGCGAAGAAAAATGGAATGAAAAAAACGAGGATTGCGGGGAAAGGATCAAAGCCCTGAGGGATCCTGCAACTCGATATCGTAATGCCAGAAATTCGAGCGGTTATATCGAAGGCCGCTCCGGCTTTTGTTAAGGATCACGCTGTTATTCCCCGAGCCTGAGGGAAGAACGAGTAGCGTGGTTCCCTGAAATTCGCCAACACCCTCGGTTGCGTGTGTGATTCGGCGGTCGCGTGATTCGCAGCCGTTATCGAAATTCCGAGGAATTCTTCCGGTGCGATGCGAAAGAGGGCCTTACGAGCGAGCGAACCCCGTGCAACCACCATCGCAGATTTTCTGCGTGCGTGCCCGACGCGTCCACCCATTAGACAGAGACGGAAACTTCCGGGAAAAGTAATTTTCTTGATATACACATGTCCCGTTCACGCTGTTATCTGCTTATCGTTGCATTAAAAAAACGCGCGAGCAGGAAACGGAGTGGCAAACAACGAATTTCCGCGCCGCACAGTGTTCGAAAAATCGAAATTATTTTCTCGTGAAACTTTGACCAACACGTTCGTGACATTTCTCTGATTAAAATCATATATTTACATGCTTAAGTGGCGATAATAAGTTTTAAACAGAGACTAGTGGTCGAGTAGTCGGCAAACATCAAAAGAATCACGAGGAATCGTGTCTGTCTCGATGAGTGCATCGTTTGGTCGGTGCTTTCATCGCGACAACACTGTATTTGATCTGACGGAGGGGTCCTGGTCACAGGGCCAAGTTAAAACAAATATGGTTTATCTCTTCTACCTATGTACAGAGTAGGACACCCCCATATGGACGCCATCCGATTGGACGCATCCCGATTGGACGCGTTCCTTTTGGACTCCCTGCCGCTTGGACTCGTGTCGTTTTAACGCCGTGCCGTTTGGACTCCGTGCCGATTGGACTCCGTACCGGATGGACCTAACCCAGACCTAGTTAGTTAGTTAGTTAGTTAGTTAGTATCTTAGACTCTCGGACATCCGGGCGGTCCCGAGATGCAAGGCTGCATTAGACCCAGTGGAACCTTTTCTGCCTCATATAGAACGGCGCATTACCGAGAGAGTTTAACCTCTACCCGACTGTTAGGCGGTTTGCCGGCCGCGTTGCCAATATCCGTCGGTCGTCCAGCCGAATAAAGGGTGACACCAATCACCGAGCCATGCTACCTATTTTTCCTATAACTATGTGGTTGTAACTCAGACCTAACCCAGACCTTTTTTTTGAAATGTGGGGAATCCACCTTATGGAAACCCTCCCACCTCGCCTGTAGAGGCGAGAGGGTTATGTCGGGCTCTCCTGACCCAACGGTCAGGCCTACCAACTAAACCCCACATTCTGCCGTGCCCTGGGCTTTTAATGTCCATTCCGGGATCTGCATAGCATTGCTACCGGAATGGACCGCCCTCTTATGCACACATGGGAGGGGAGAGAAGCTCCCCTCCGGCCAACCTATTTGGGACTCGGTGACGACAGACACCGGGTAACAGGCCCTCCTGTCCGGCGACTCCCGGATACGTCTTTCCCCCCACCTCGCCGGCGGGGAACGACGCATCCGACTTGGCTCAAACCCTAAGGACCGACCCCCTTCCCTCCCCGGTGCAACCTCACCCACTAACCCCTTCCCACATTTGCACCAGAGGGTGCAGCCGTGGGAAGAGGTTCCCCCCTCCTATTACCTGATCCTGGGCCTGGCCCAGGACCTCCTGCAGAGTGAGTTAAGCTCATGCCATGCCATTTCCTTTATGGCTACAATGACTAGAACGTCTTTATTCCTAGAAATACCACAGAAGAGGTAAGAAAATTTATATTTATGTACGTCTACGTTTACTTCAATGCTTAAATGTCCTTCCATCTAAAAAAAAAGCAAAATATTCACATTTGTTGGACTTTGTTTAAAATCTTCATCACGTGACTGACTCGTTAATATACGGCAGGGGGGGGGGGGGATACTAAATAGGGCTGATTTGGAGCTGAAAGCTCCAGCGAAGGAAGATTATTCTGTATTTCTAATAGTGTGTTGCATTTTGAAAATGAGTTGCTCTAATTGTGAACTGGCTGATATGCATCTTATGCACGTGCTTGCAGTGTGCGATACTGTAAGAGCTAAATTACTGGTAGCTTCAATCACTTTATATCACTTCATTGCGAGCTTTTAATGGAATCTATCAAAAAGATAATTCATTTTATTGAAAGTTCTCAAGTAATTAGCAATAGGAGTTGAGATGTCTATGTAGCGTTGAGTAGTTAAATTAGTAGACACTCCGATTACGTGGCTCGTTTCTTCGCTTGGGTTAAACGACCTCAGCGCTCCGCCTTCGTATTTTCATTTCGTCCTGCCTTTCACACCGCCGTTACTTCCTTTCCGTATACATTATTAACCATGTTCCTCTAGTTTACCTTTCTTGCTTTCCTCTTTTTTTCTCTAAACGTGTTGTGGGACCAAACCGTATACAGGAAAACCCGAGTTCTTTCGCCGTTGTCACGAAATCGAGATTTAAATACACTATTCCCCTGCGTTTACACTATTAACAGAGAATTTAAAAGCTGTTCCATTCTAACGAAGAATGATTAACTTTGTGAAAGTCACAGCAGATTTAGCTGACAAATGCAAAGAAAACCTTTTTCAAATATTTCACTCCGTTTCAAAACAGTAGCTACAGTATTTCATCGTTAATTGTCGCCACCACGGGTCCGGCCGGCGTCAATTATCGTGCAGAAGATACTATTTTTCGACCTCTGGCGAACGGAAGGACGGACACCGAGGACTGTTTCAATCAAATTATTTAGTGATTCCTAAAGTTCGTGCTCGATTCGAAAATAACAAGGGTCGTTTTACAAGTTAAAGGATTCATTGTAAAAAACTTTCTTCAAAGAAAAATCAGTGAAAAATTTCTGAAAGTCTATTCTAGTATGTATCATGATATTTGTTTTATAATAGTTAGCAGCTTGGTACAAATTTCAGATCTTGTCCATGTGTGTGTTCAAAATACACTATAACCTACGAAAAGTTAACATATAACGGATATTGGAATACAGGTACAACAAATTTCACGCAGTGAGCAGTTCTAGTATGTAATCAAGTTGATTGGAGCTATTACAACATTGTAGTGTACCCTCGATAATTGCCATCTACTCTATCTGTGATGATGCATATATTTCGTTTTGAGCATCCTAACAGTAAGCATGCTTCCATTAAATTTACAGTAGCAAACGAAAATATTCGAACGCCCTTCAAAACCGAATAATTTGTTTAAAATTACACGTGTTGCACACTTTTTTAATATCTTTCAAGAAAGTTTTAAAATGAACATTCTGTATGTGTATAAAGTTTCATCGAAATCGATTTTACGTATCAAAACCACGTTGATCTTTGTAAGCGTATTTTATACGTAAAAACATCATTTCAATGTGACGTAACAAAAAGTTTATAAATACTTTTCGATGTAGTATAACTGAACTGTAGAAAATGCAAATTCACTTTTTTGAGGTTAGGAAAAATTAAAACTAAACTTACTACTCTAATAAAGTCTCCATTAAAGGAAGGATGATACGAAGGTAAATTATTATGTATATCAAAATTTTTTTCGAAATTATATTATATTATTTACTAATGATGTTTGTGCATCTACCATAAATGTACAAAGTTCTGCAGTTTAGTTTCAACGAAAATATGGCACGTGATGTATTACATGGAAAATTATATGAATACCCTGTACACGACGATATAATGGGATTATCTGTACTTGTTAGTGAAAATGACCCATCGCGAGAGAACTAATTATGAGAATGAACAACGACATTCTATACATTTACAATAACATCATTCTTAATGTGGTATTAATATTTATGTAAAGTTTCATGTGACTATGACTCGAAATGAAATATCAAACGTAGCAGTAAATGTCATATTCAACAAATAAATTGTACTTTCCCTATATATGTATAGTATGTATATTGAAAGAGGGGTCTCAAAGGAGAAGGAACTTATTTAAAATGAAAAATGCTTTATTGCTGTTCTGTGACGGACGCGATCGGTGACTGGCTCCGAACTCTTCGTGATCAAACGTTAGCCTGATCGCCGTGCTTTTATGTCTTTTGATAGCGGAGCCGCGTATCCTTCAGTAATTCTATGATATCGATTTACGGCGATGATAGAACTGTCTATTATTGTTGTTAAATGATATTTTCCAAAACTTTGTCTTTCACAATTAAACAATATGAAATAGTGTCTACTGAATTAGTAATACTCATTTCCGAAACTAACAAACGAAAACGAAGAAACTGCCATGTATGTTCCAAAAACAAAAAAAGAAGGACAACAAATTTAATGTGCAAGTCTTGTGGAGTTGCGTTGCATCTTAAAGATTGTTTTGCTGCATATCATTTAAAAGAGAAATACTAAGTTATTACCAAAGATCTTTCCCATGTCTTTGCGTCCCTCTAGATGGCGCTGCTTTCAATCGAGTTGATTGGACGTCATCGACACTTTCTATTTCGTAGCGTGTCAACGACGTCCAATCAACTCGATTCAAAGCAGCGACATCTAGAGGGACGCAAACACATGACGAAGTATAGTATATATACATATATATATATATATATATATATATATATATATATATATATATCAGTGTTTGAAATGGGGCCTTTTCAAAACAAGGTTATTCGTGGCGCTATTGTCAAACAGTCGAAGTCTGGCGTCCTTAGAAAAAGCATCCTCAACCTCTGTCCCTAAGATTTATTTTACGATATAGTTTATAATTTCTTAGATGTCAACGACGTCCAATCAACTTGATTGAATGCAGCGCCATCTATAGGGACGCAAACACATAGCGAAGTGTAGTGTATATATATATTTATATATATATATATATATATATATATATATATATATATATCAGTGTTTGAAATGGGGCCTTCTCAAAAGAAGGTTATTCGTGGCGCTATTGTCAAACAGTCGAAGTCTGGCGTCCTTAGAAAAAGCATCCTCAACCTCGATCCCTAAGATTTATTTTACGATATAGTTTATAATTTCTTAGATGTCAACGACGTCCAATCAACTCGATTGAAAGCAGCGCCATCTAGAGGGACGCAAACACATGACGAAGTATAGTATATACATATATATATATATATATATATATATATATATATATATATATCAGTGTTTGAAATGGGGCCTTCTCAAAACAAGATTATTCGTGGCGCTATTGTCAAGCAGTCGAAGTCTGGCGTCCTTAGAAAAAGCATCCTCAACCTCTATCCCTAAGATTTATTTTACGGTATAGTTTATAATTTCTTAGATGAAGGAGAAAACTTGTATCTATTGTATGTCTACATCCGTGATGGGCACGGTAGGTGCCCCTCAAACACCTGCTTCTCCCACTTACCTTTTATTTCGGTGTAAAGGAAATTAATAAGCTACATATTCATTAGACTTTGTTCAGAATCTTCATCACGAGTCTCACACGATGTTATGGGGCAAGGGGTTAAATTAAAAGCGTAACGAAAAGTAATCTGCACGACCTGCTACTCATAAACCAACAGTTTATGACAAAATTGAGTACGTGCAGTTTAAAACACAAGTACAATTAACAGAATTTAGGAGTATCGATAACTCAATACCCTTCCATTTGGCTCTTGCCTCTTGGAATTTATACAAAAAATGTTCATTTTGCATAAAGATCTGCAGTCTACTTATTACATTGTACAGCACTGTAAACCACAAACGCACGAGGACCAGCAGCCCAGTGTTGGAACGTCATGTCCGTAAGTAATAATCGCGACATCCCCCTAATGATTTATTTACTAGATGTACAAGTTGTTTTGTCCAGCGGCGATACTGTGTGTCTCTGCTGACTTCTTGTTGTTCAGTCCGCGTCCTACTGCAAACACGGGTATAAACTAATTTCACTAAAGTGAACTACTCGCATACGCAGATATAGATTACTCAAACCACATTCGACTCTCCAACATGCTCCAACATGCCCCAACACCCAGTTAGTGCAATACCATTGAGCTGATTCTCGAATATCGAATACCATGGAGAAATTGAAAAGGATTTTATTCGATGTACAAGACATGCCACAACTCTTCCGCCGCTCATTGATATCGGTACGACCATTGCTTAACAATCGGTTGGACACGGGCGCACAGATGCACCGGGCGCCGGCTTATCGTTCGATTCGTATCCATAAACACCACTCTTAACCGCTTTATCTTCCGGGCCGGTACACGTATAATGCCTCCGACACCGGGAATCGCTGACGATCGTAAATGTCCTCGTAAAAAGCTCGATGCACACAGCAACTCTGGTCGCCGCACCGTCGCTGCGGCAGAAAAGCACTTCGGCCCATTTTTCCCCTCGTCCTCTTTTCCGCACTCTTCTCGCCCTTTTCTCGTGGAGCAGCGGTCGTGGGTGGTTTGATCGGCCCGCGCCGTGACTGAAAGGTACAACGCGGCTTCGTCGGTCGCCGCCGACCTTGTTATCCTTTGCTTTCAGGACCGCGAATTAACGGCGGATCCGATTATACGAGTCATTTACCGGACCGGCTAGCGCCGTGGTCCGGCATCGATGTTCGCCGGAAAACGGGAGCGTAGCGGTTCCCCCGAGCGGCGCGACGCGACGCAGCACGGACAGGCCGCTAGGTGCGGCGGCCATTTCCAGCCGTTCGAAATAGGAGGTCGCCTTTCGAATATTATCATTCGAATATAGCCCCCGAACTCCATTATCTGCTGCGGTGCAACTACTCGAAACTCAGCGCGCCATTAAACTATGGGGTCAATTTGTCCGAAACGTGTACAGCCCCCGGAACTACGTCCGCCGCGCCGCCTCCGAGCTGCGAGGATGGGAAAGAGGCGCAGAGAGAGAGAGGCACTGGTTTCATGCACGGAATTACACTTGTTCTCCATTAATTTGATGCGAGATCGATAATGTGCGCTCCGCATTGTGTGCCGCGATGAAGCTGCTGCGGGCGAACGACCAATGAAAAATTCCCCCTGCTGTGAATTATGCGAAATTGTAACTCGGCTCGTTCGTAATTGCGATCATTTGCGGATGAATGTCGGAGAAATGGATTTTGTATGAAATTTTCGGGATTTACAGGGTATAGTCTAACAAATCTAACTTTGTGGCCATTTTGAAGTCGGTGTTGTCATCGCATAAGGAGCTCCAGGGTGGTTCTGGGTATTACTTCTGTTCCTCTGCTTGAGAGGACCTTCTCGTGTAAGGGCAGTGCAAGTAAGTGATTTTTAAGAATTTTTTTTTACAACAACTATTGGATATGTGAGACTGGGCCTATATGGTATGTAAACAGCTAGTCTTAAAGTAGAAGTGTTTGTTTTTTAGTTCAATTCTTCTTCTCATTTATTGTACAGAATAATGTACATATACGCATGTTTCTCAAAACTATGTTTTCTAAACTGGTAAACTGGTAAAGTAATCAACATCGGACGATGCTCATTCGTTTCTATACATATACAGTATTTAATCGATAAGTGTCACAAAATTCTGAACAAGAAGTGTCCCAGAACTATCCCCACGCCGAGAAGTATGACATCACACGGGTCTATCGATGAGACCACTACTAATCCAATGACAAAACTTCTTTATTTTTTATTATTTTTTTATGGAACTTTCACCAACATATTCGTGGCATTTTTCCAATGGAAATGATACCAAATAAGATATACTTTGCTTGTGTACTAAGCGAATTATCGCTTAATGAAGTGGGGATAGTTCTGGGACAATTATCGGACAGATATTTGGGACAGTTATCGATAAAATACTGTACTTTAACGGCGTTTTAGTTATTGTTGTTGTTAATAGCGTATTATGTATGCGATTTTTAATTTTTAAAAATAAATTTCCTCCACAAACGTTCTTATTACGATCGGAGTCATAGAAGAATTGTCGGATATAAAATTGTAAATATTGAGTTCAGTGAATCTTGCTGCAAACAGATAAACATTCAAAGTGTGTTCTCGGCGACCGCGGCCTCTCGAGCTTCGCTGTCTTTTTCTACCTTCGGCAAAAGTCAAAGAATTGTATACCTGAACACGAAGTGTCACGGTCCGGACCCGTGGTTGTGACATTTATGGATTAGATACTGTACCTTTAGGGAGTGAACCTAAAATTTGTATTTGATTCTTCACTTAGAATATTTTTCAAGGTTCTCTTTATAGACACTTGAATTTTGCTACTCTTTCTAAGGCCATAGCTGTTCATTGAATTAATTAGCCAGAAACTTAGCAATTGAATGACGATATTGTTGCTCCGAGTCAAAATAGTTTCGGACCACGGTGTCCGAAGGTTTGCAGTTTGTATACTTTCGGTAGAGAAAGTGTTAAATAGTAAACCCACGTAAGAAAAGGATTTTTACAAATATGAAGAACAGCCGATTAAAATTTTGTATAATTTGCTTAACAAGGATGAATTACGAGTAACATTAATTTTCAAGTGTATCATGGAATTGTGTCGCCTACATGCGATAGAAGTACATAATGCTCGCTCCGCATTGTGTGCTGCGATGAAACCGCTGAGGAGGGAATAGCCAACGAAAAATGCGTGCGCGCAACGAAGCCCTCCTGTGAAATTAGCGAAATTGTTACTCGACTCGTTTTTAATTGCGATTATTTGCGGATGATTGTCAGGTGAATGAATTTCAATATATCTGCTTCAATAAAGAAGTCGATTCAGTCATTTCCTATGATAAAGCGATTTTATAATTTTATTAATTGTGAAATAGATAACCGGTGATTTGACCGTGGTAGGATTAGTGTTAAACAATTCCATTTTTGGCTCGTTTTCATTTTTAAATATCACGAATACGGAAAAGCCCCTACGGACACAGTTTCCGGTTTTCACGAAATCCAGTAACCTCTAGCCGCCGCTTGTCCAACTTCCGGCGATTTTATGTGCTTGTTTTGTAGTTCTTGCGCAGTGTATTTTTGGTCACTACTTTACCGAATAACGAATAAAGTTCGGTTGCACATACGGGCATATAAATCAGAACTCACTTCAAACAATGCGAAAGCGGAATAAGCAGAAACAGATGCAGGATATCAAAATATGAAGCTTGCCGTCATAATTGGAATATACATAATACATATTTTGTTAATACAATTGAACGGAACGGTAATAATATAGCGAAAGTTACACACAAATAGCGTCTATTGCATTTTGTAGCTTGCGGTGAACAGTTATGAAATCAGAGTTTACAATGAACAATAATATTTAGCAACTAAACCATCGCACCGGCTCCATACCTTATGAAACACGATCTCGCAATGTTCGTGAATTTATATTATGATTAACCTATATTATTAGATGATACCTTTTTCTGCAGTAGCATCCTGATTTTGCGGTTCACAATGACAGTGCACAGTGGTCAATGAAATTTATTTTATACGCAGATACATTTTAAAATGAATAGTCCAATAACTTAGATCGTATGGTAAATAATTGCTTTCAACGACACGCTGTCGCAATTTTCACAGTTACAATTTTTGTAATGTACTTTTCCGTTTTATTTTGCACGATATTGATTTCTAGGTACTTTTAGGGGGGTGTCCCACTTGGACGCCATCCGATTGGACGCCATCCGATTGGACGCGATCCGATTGGACGCGTTCCTTTTGGACTCCGTGCCGATTGGACTCGTGTCATTTTAACGAAGTGCGGTTTGGACTCCGAGCCGATAGGACTCCGTACCGGTTGGACCAAACCCAGGCCTTTTTTTTTTTTTGAAATGTAAAGACGAGAGGGTTATGTTGGGCTCTCCTGACCCAAAGGTCAGGCCTACCAACTAAACCCCATATTCTGCCATGCCCTGGGCTTTTAAGGTCCATTCCGGGATCTGAAATGGCATTACTACCGGAATGGACCGCCCTCTCATGCACACATGGGAGGGAAGAGAAGCTCCCCTCCGGCCAACCTATATGGGACTCGGTGACGATAGACAGCCGTCGTGTCAGAAAAACAAAATTATTTTCTGGCGTCGTGTCAGCCCCGTTGTACCATTCAACTTTGTCCTTACCATATTTCACGTATCTTTAGAAACAACAAAGATATTTGAGGTACAAACGTTAGGTGACTCACCCTGTATATCAGTGGTGAGGGACACCCCCGTTTGGACGCCATCCGATTGGACGCGTCCCGATTGGACGCGTTCCTTTTGGACTACGTGCCGATTGGACTCCGTACCGGTTGGACATAACCCAGAACTAACCCAGGCCTAACCCAAAACTAACCCAGAACTAACCCAGACCTAACCGTACATTTCTCAATAAAATATCACCATATTTAGAATTCGAAAAGCAATGATTATAAAATTTACGGTACCCAAATGTCACGAATCCAAACGGCACGGCGCCCAAATGTCAGAAATCCAAACGCAATGGCGTCCGAACGACGAGTCCAATCGGCACGGCGTCCAAAAGGAACGCGTCCAATCGGGACGCGTCCAATCGGATAGCGTCCAAGTGGGTCATCCCCAGTGGTGAACATGCTCTTGCTTCCAGCGCCATCCAGTGCAGAAATTAAGAATTATTAACCGGTACACCTGGTATTTCTTTAAACTGTGACGTTACAAACGTGTAGAGCAAAAATGGATAAATTATTCTACTATGTTCTTTTATGCGTCGGTTTCTAAGGAACGTTCGAGGGTTAAAAGGTCCAGCGTGTCCGAGCTCAGAGATTCAGCTCGTTAATTGAGATAAATTGTCGAGGATAGTCAAGGACAAAATTAGCGGCATCATCGTCGACAACCGATTCAACCAGTGAAAGAGACTCGTAAATCCACGGAACGCGAGTACCTCGCGACTATGGCCTGTGCCTAATTACCAGGCCGAACTCGTCACCCATTTTTTCGCCGCGGGACGAGCGAGAGTGGTGGAACAATTGCAAAAGACCCAAGGAATCGTATCAAGCCCTCGTTAAGTGAATACCCGGCGAGAATGTCGTCGGTAAAACGGCGATCAATCACGCGATTTTCCTGGGGTGCTTGTCGGTCGGCGCATACATACGTACGCGTCCTGGATCATGGACGAATGAGGTCGTTGAACCGTTTCTTCGGATCCGCGTCCAAAAATACACAGGAATCGGAGAGGAACGGCAGAGTCGTAACGAGAAACGTAACGCAGACGACAAGAGGGGCGAGCGGGGAAGGGGTGAGGAGCGTGGAGAAAGAGGAGCGAAAGGGGTGTGCGCCGAAGGAAACGGGTACGGGCTGCGGGGGTGGGATACGGGAAGACGAAGAGAAGGGGAATAGCGAGCACAATGCTCGGGCTGGAGAAACTGCGGTGACAAACAGTGGACTGCAGTCGGAACGATGAACGAAGACGCGTGGAAAGCGAGAAAGAGAGCGCGTGCTATTGCGGGAGAAGGGGTGGCCGTGAGGGGTAGCGTGGTAGAGGACGAGAGGAACGAGAGTTGGGAAAAGCGAGAGAGTCGAGGATGAATATATATATATCGTGATGGGTCTCTTCTCCGAGCAGGAATTACTCTCCTCTCGTCTATTCTTTCCACGCGGTTATTATGGTAGCAGAGCTATTCTTGGATAAAGAGAAAGATAGCAAAGGTTGGAAGGCGAGGGCCGAAGAAGGAGGAGGAGAAGGGGCGAGTGAGGTAGAGCGCGAGAGATGGTGGTAGTTTCAAACAAAAAAGAACGCCTTTCGAAAGCGGACGGAAGCTTTCACAGTCGGACGCGTTCGCTCGACTTCTCCATTCTGATCGAATCGATCTGCCTCTTCTGCGATGATAACGCCGATGCTCGGCCGCGTCAAACCCGGCCCAGGATCCCGCGTGGACTATCTAAAGTTCCCTGTTAATTGACGCCATTCGGTCCGTAGCATATCCGTTAAATACTTCCGCGTAGGGAAAGTTTCACTGGCGTGCAGTGCACGTGCAATTTCCTTTCCCTCTCGGTTCCCCTTTTTTCCTCTAATTTTGCCGGGGAATGAGTTGGCGCGGACGTGAACGCGCGAGAATAATTAATTTTCACTGATACACCGATCGCCATTGCATAGCTGCGAGATTTTTTCGACGGATTCTCCGACGCGACGACGGTCCCCAGGGATAATGAACTGCTTGGAATCTATTTACTCCGTGTTCTTTTTTTTTTTTTTTTTCGTTCTTCTTCTTGCCCGCACAATACGCCAACCGAGTATAATGCGGGTCCCCGGAGCGAATTCTTCCGTCGCGACGCTGCTGTTTCCGAACTAGCGCATCGATTTGTCGCTTGTTTCGCGAGCGCTGAATCAACGAAGAGAAACCGGACGAGAGAACTGGCAACTTTTGATTTCTTCCATTTCAGAGTTTGTCGCATCTTGAAAACAGATCTTCGCCCGTCGCTTCCGTCTCGCTCGGTCCCTTTTTCGCCAGCGAGTTATTAAAATCCTCCCGGCACCGCTCGTCGTGGAATGGAGCAGAGCAGAACAGAGCAGAGCAAAGCGGAGCAGAGCGGAGCAGAGCAGAACCAGCAGCCGCAGCAGCAGCCGCCCAACTTTTTCAATTCTCGCTACTTCAAACTTTTCGAAACTGCGCGGGTAGTCAAGAGCGGCAGGTAACCAGAAAATTTTTCCGAAACATTCGAAAACGAAATTTTCCCCGGCAAATTTTCGCAATGAACACGCGAAATTATCTCGAACTCCCGCCGCTCGGGAGTGTCGCCTAGATACTGAACAATGGCGGACGAACTGACCCGCTAATCGTATCACGGGAAAATTTGCTGGAGGAAAGGGAGAAATGTTCCATTGGTCGCGCTCGAGCGGCGACACGATCCTACGCCCATGCTAAATCCATGATTTACTTCCAGCGAGCGAGTTCAAAGGGAAGAAGGGTCTCCTCGGAGCGTAGAGAAACTTTCGCCACCACCTTGGGACGTCTCAAGTGCATCTCGTCCCTAGCCTCCGCTTCTGAATTTAACATCTAAGCTTGCGCCAATACACGCCAGCCGCCTCTACCCTTCCCGTGATAAAAGTTGATCATTCATCGGGCTACATGGAATTGCGGATACATGAGGTTCTGATAGAGCTTTATGGTACTTCTGCAGACCAAGTAAGTCAACTTCGCCGGCATTTGTGTGTACGTTGTATGCAAATCAGTTTGGTAAGTTGTTCACGTGATTCTCTTGAGTTTCTTGACAGCCAAACTCGTTCCCGATATTTCTACACCCTTGTGGCGGCTGAAAAGTGTGTGGGAGGAGGAAAAAGGAGAAGGAAGCGTTTCGTCCTAGGCCCGCTAGAGGACTCATCGGTAAGGCTATCTAGCGGAACCGTGCCTTAGACGCGGGATGACGTAAGGACAGTTTAGGATGGTCTATATAGAAACAGAGGAAGATTCAGGTAGTAGCGGGAAAGGTGTTGTCGTAATGTCCCTCTGTCGACGAGCATAGGAAGTAGCCGCCACACCCTTTTCAGTGGATTATCATTTTCTTGCTTGTTCAGTCAAGGTATAGTAGAACTTCGATGTCTGAATTCTTCTTTCAGATATAAATAAAAGAGTTCCTTTTAGCACCCACCTCTGATTGTCTTCAACTTTACTTTGTGGACGTCCCACGAGGTGTGTGACAAAATGAAGGTGGTGCCGTGGCACGGAAATCAAATAAATTTGTTGCTGGTGGGCACGGGTTTGAGGAGCTCGGAGGACTACGGCCACCACGGGGAGCGAGACGCGCGGACGGAAAAAGTAGGCGTCTCCCACGAATTTACCTCCAAGTGAGCTACTTCTGGACATGCATGCTGTAGACGTCCCACGAGGTGTCTGATAAAGTGAAGGTGGCGCCGTGGCGCGGAAATCAAATAAATTTTTTGCTGGCGAAACACAATTTTAATACCGAATTGAGGTATAAAAGTACAAATCAGGATTATTAAGCAAACCCCAAACCCACTAAACCTAACCCGGACCTAACCTAACCTAACCAAATAATGTAATATAACTAGTTTAATATTGACCTGACTGGATATTTGTTCTGAATAAATGTGATCAGTGATCGCCCACACGATACTGTATATTCTTTCCCAATTCCATGCCATTGATCTCACTGAAACACGCGCAACATGTTGGGGCCACTTCTTGCGGCTTCCACTCGGAATCATTTTGACTTGATTCATCAGAACTGTCACTCATTGTAACTTATTAAACTTATTAAGGACAAGAAACAACAGTTTAGGGTGTGTTAATAAGTGAAAATAGCGGATACGAGTTATTAACGCAGTTTGTCGCGCATGCGCCGAGCATTCCCGCGTCACGTGACCAATCCACATGACTCTACTGGGCATGCGCAATTGTATTTCGGGTAAGTTGGGAGCCAAGCGAAGGTGGTTGCTAAAAGGAACTTCACCCTAACTCGATCTAAGGAGATCCATATGCTACACTATTCATTGTATTATTTAATATAAATGAAATCTCACTTTACAACTAAATAATTGTTCTGATATGCGAACAGTTATATTTCCCTGTTCCGTTCGGATAATCGAGATTCTACACTTTTCGTATACGAGTATTTTTACAGGAGTACAGTGTTAATTGTTATTTCATTCGTGTGATTGTCGAGATTAAAATTATCATTCGATTATATTCTTTTAGTTTGGATCTCGTTGATTTACCGGCTGTGTGGGTGTGATAAATATTTGACGAAATGATTTTGCGAGGTAAAGCCAAAACGGAAATTAAGAGTTACAAGATTGCAATTTCGGCTTTTGTTTATATATTGTTATTGATTAAAGTCCACCAGCGCATGAGCCAACCCTCCGTTTCTGTTCCTCGCACGATACTCCGTTATTCGCGTTTATTCTGTTTTAATTTATGCATGTCACCATTGGTGGATCAGATGTATATTCAATTGTTAATAATTTGAAAATGAAGTCGATGCTAATATTAACATTCATGATGACCTCGCGGAGATCATCCTCTAAAATATTTATTACATTCCTGAACTCCTTGTACAAAGTAGAATTTTATCTCGGTTTAAAGGAAATTAATAACATACAACCATATTAGACTCTGTTCAGAATCATCATCACGTCTCTCGCACGATACCGCACTGACAATTTCGAGGGTTGACATATTATTCTAAACATAAAATTGTAACTAAAATAATCTCAAGGAAATACGCGAGAGTTGTACCTAGACCAAGTACGAGTAGGAATAAATACTAGGCGACTAGCACACCATTAACGAACACTATCTCTATATGCATGTAGCGGCACGGAAGTGCGTGAAGGAAGAGAGTGAGAATTAGCGAGTGAGTGCGAAGAAAGAGAGAGGAAGAATGAATCAGGACGCGTGAAGTGAGCGTGAAGGGAGAGAGTGAGAATGAGCGAGTGAGCGCGAAGAAGGAGAGAGAAAGCATGAGTCAGTACGCGTGAAGTTAGCAAGAAGAAGGAGAGAGAAAGCATGAGTCAGTACGCGTGAAGTTAGCAAGAAGAAGGAGAGAGGAAGCATGAGTCAGTACGCGTGAAGTTAGCAAGAAGGAGAGAGAAAGCATGAGTCAGTACGCGTGAAGTTAGCAAGAAGAAGGAGAGAGGAAGCATGAGTCAGTACGCGTGAAGTTAGCAAGAAGGAGAGAGAAAGCATGAGTCAGTACGCGTGAAGTTAGCAAGAAGGAGAGAGAAAGCATGAGTCAGTACGCGTGAAGTTAGCAAGAAGGAGAGAGAAAGCATGAGTCAGTACGCGTGAAGTTAGCAAGAAGAAGGAGAGAGGAAGCATGAGTCAGTACGCGTGAAGTTAGCAAGAAGGAGAGAGAAAGCATGAGTCAGTACGCGTGAAGTTAGCAAGAAGAAGGAGAGAGGAAGCATGAGTCAGTACGCGTGAAGTTAGCAAGAAGGAGAGAGAAAGCATGAGTCAGTACGCGTGAAGTTAGCAAGAAGGAGAGAGAAAGCATGAGTCAGTACGCGTGAAGTTAGCAAGAAGGAGAGAGAAAGCATGAGTCAGTACGCGTGAAGTTAGCAAGAAGAAGGAGAGAGGAAGCATGAGTCAGTACGCGTGAAGTTAGCAAGAAGAAGGAGAGAGGAAGCATGAGTCAGTACGCGTGAAGTTAGCAAGAAGGAGAGAGAAAGCATGAGTCAGTACGCGTGAAGTTAGCAAGAAGAAGGCCCCGTTTAGAGAGACACGTGCGTGCAATAGAAGAGAACCGAACGAACCCGCGTGCGACATAGTTGTAAAGAGTAAGAAACTCAGAAATAAAAAATCGATCCAGAGAACCCAGTGTATTCATTTGAATTGAAAGCGCAGTGTATGTATAAGAAGACAACACTTATCTCTTGTCAGAGAAACTGCAGTATTATTATTACATGGCTCTATTCAAAGCTGAAGTTCATATATCACGTACTTCATCGTCGGTATTGTACGAACAGCGAAGGAACCTATAGATTCCTTCTACACGTTGTGCTCCGCAATTTAAGCGGCTATGCTCAGAAAATTGAGTATACCCTTGTGAAACTTGTAGCAAGAAAGTTCCAGGGGTCGCGGACCTCCTTTAAAACATTTAACCCCACCCGACCCGGCCCTGCCAGGCCGGCGCAGCGTCCATGTGTACTCGTCCGACGAAGTGACCGCTGACCAACAACACAATTCGGCTCGACCACACTCCCGAAATTAGATCGCAATAAATAAGTGAGCTTCCATCGCGTCGACGACGAAATTCCTGGTGAGTTTCGCGGGAGAACGAGCCGCGCGGGGGAGGGGATGTCAGGCCTCGGCAAACTTCTTAACTGCGTCATTGTAACTAACTTGCTACCGGCCTCGTCTCCCCGAACTTAACCGATGAATAACTACAAAATAATCGGCTTGAATATTCATGGCTGGTGCTCGCGCGTCGCGCCCGGTGTCGTCGGGATTATTTGTTTCCATCTCCCGCGCGTACCTCCCCCGCAATCCACCAGCGGGTTCTTTGTCCGCGTGCTCGCACCGAATTCTGGGCCCGCGCGAGCATTTATTAAAGATGCGGCGGCGCGTTATCTCTCCGGGCGACTACCACCCCCCCCCCCCCCCACCCACCGTATTATCTACCGCGGAACACACTGGGCGTTTTCTTTAATCCGAATCAGCTGTAATGGGCCGACTAACTCGGGGGCTCGGTCTCTGCAACACACCGGCGAATTTTATTCACGAACCTTGCCCACCTTCATTACATTCTATAAATAATCTAAGTTCACCGGGCGAGCGAGGTGTTAGCGATGAAAATTAATTAGGGCTCTTAATGGAAATTCTTGGCGCCAGGACGCCGCCTGATGACCTCGTAATTTCGTCTTTACTGTCGCCGCTTTCACGTCCAATTCGATATTATCGCTGTCTTTGAAGATGTGATGAGTTGGAAATGGTTAACCAATCGGAAGATACAGCTATAGAACTTGTTAAGACTGAGTAACGCAATTTCCGAGTCCCCAATGATTTGTAACGCGAAGATCGACGGGATTCTATGCTGCATCATTGAGGATTCATTAACAGATCTTTCAAACAGCAACAACAGTTTCCATCTTAATCTAATCATTTCATTTCAGATTATTACGTGAAATGAGATTTTTAAGCTTCCTTTCGTGCAGCGTAATTATTAAAAAGGGGATGACCCACTTGGCCGCCATCCGATTGGACGCGTCCCGATTGGACTCGTCGTTCGGACGCCATTGCGGTTGGATTTCTGACATTTGGGCGCCGTGCCGTTTGGATTCGTGACATTTGGGTGCCGTAAATTTTATAATCATTGCTTTTCGAATTCTAAATATGGTGATATTTTATTGTGAAATGTACGGTTAGGTCTGGGTTAGTTCTGGGTTAGGTCTGGGTTAGGTTCAACCGGTACGGAGTCCAATCGGCATGGAGTCCAAACGGCACGGCGTTAAAACGACACGAGTCCAATCGGCACGTAGTCCAAAAGGAACGCGTCCAATCAGGACGCGTCCAATCGGATGGCGTCCAAACGGGGGTGTCCCATTAAAAATCCTATTATCTTAAAACCTTGTCTTAGCCTCTCGAGCTTCACGGGGTGTACCCCGCGGAAGAGGGAATTGTATTGCGACACTTATTGTTCAGATTTTGGCGACATTTATCGATTAAATACTGTACACCATAATATAATGAGTGGTACGGAAGGGTGAAGGGAGAGGGATTGCCGGGTTACCTGACGAAGGGCTGGGGGGGAGAGTAGGTGGCAGAGGGTGGCTAGATTTAGTTTAAGGAATGAGATGAGAGGGGGGATGTACTGGTTAAATGGAGATGCGAGGAAGTGTAGAGTGTGTGATTGGGAGGTTGAGACGTGGGAGCATGTATGGGAGGTGTGTATGAGGGTGGATGAAGAGTGTGGTTGGCAGATGACAATGGGGGAAATGCTAGACGATGGGGGGGAGGGGAGGACTGGATGAGGATGGTGGAGGATTGGAGGGAAAATTCGGGTGGTAGGGAAATGGAGGAGGGAGGGGAGTAAGAGTCGAGCAGCCGGGGTATTGTGTGGATGAACGGCCGGAAGAGGGGGTCCACGGGAGCGGGGGGAAAGATGAGGAGGAGTAGATATAAGATAGTATGTAAGGTGTGTTTTGTATATAGGCATATTTCTCTCTCTATATATATGTATATAGCTTTAGTGCTAGTTAGTGTAAGTTAGAAGATAAGGTAGTGTATGTTAATTATAAGATAGCGTGAGTTAGCTTTTAAGTTTAGAATAAGGCGTAGTAAGGAAAGCGAATAAAGGGGGGGGAGGGGATGTATTGTTACCCTGAGGGCAATCAAATAAAGCTTAAATACTGTACACCATAAGACCCTACAGTTCTTATGTCTTTCAATTAACGTGTGAGAGGACAAAAAAGGAGGACACATTTCGTCCTAGGCCCGCTAGAGGACTCATCAGTAAGGCTATCTAGCGGACCCGTGCCTTAGACGCGGGATGTCGTAAGGACAGTTTAGGACGGTATATATACAAACAGAGGAAGATTCAGGTAGTAGCGGGAAAGGTGTTGTCGTAATGTCCCTCTGTTGACGAGTATAGGAAGTAGCCGCCACAAGGTCCCAAAGGCATCTCGAGTTTCGGTGTCCGTCCTTACGTTCGGCAGAGGTCGAAAAATAATATCTTCTGCACGATAATTCCCTGGCCGAACCCGTGTTGTGGACATTTATTGAGCATTCGCAGTAGTACGTTTTCCCCTGAAACCTTGGAATAAAATTGATAAGGTGCTAAATCACCCGTCTAAAAAATAATTTGGCATAACAACGATGAATAACGTTGGTTTTAGGTTTAGCCAAGAAACAGTGTCGCTCGTATACGATACAAGCAATAACTATCGTGTTAAAGAAGAAGCAGTTAAAGGTGAAAAATTCACTCGGTTTTTATCGGCCAATGTATCTCGGGCCACGAGACTGAAGCGAAACATTTCCAGCAGATACATTTTCATTCGCCGGTCTAATTCGGCCCGTCCGCGAGTCTAATTACGAATTTACCAGGTCAGGAAAGGGTAATTTGTAGACTGGATTAGCCCGGCGTCTTTTCTCACGGCTTGGAAGACTTTCGGTTAAAGATCGTGGCCCGACGTGGAGGAACGTAATTCACCTGAACGCTCCTCGTACTTTACAAGGGTTAACGAAAGAGGCCGTGGTAATTGCAAAAATCACGAAAAGATTTATCTCGACGGTTCTGTGTCGTTCTCTAAAATATTTTTATCCTCTCCCATGCTGGGTTAACCAGACTCTCTTTTTATTATTCGAATCGCTTGAATTTAACGATTAAATATAACGTGGCAGCACTGGGAAAGTAACTTTATTTGTACATGCACAGACTATTTCACCGTATAACGATTACATTTCCACTGACCAAATATTTTAAGTAAACAGTACTTGTTTGTGATTCAACCCGGTTGAATTTGCTCGGATTTATTCGCTAATATTGTTGGCAGAATGTGCAACAATAAAACGTCTGATCCGCGATAGGTGATCGCTACGGTTCATACCGATAACGCGCGAATTTAAAAGTTTCTGTTTGTTCACGTGGAGGTGTTTTTAAATTTCGTTGTAATTTTAACAATCGTTCCATTATCTTTATACTACGGTATTTTATCCATAACTGTCCACAACACGGATACGGCCAGGGCAGTTATCGGTCGGGGACAGTTATCGGCCAGGGCAGTTATCGGCCAGGGACAGTTATCGGTCAGGTATTTTTCTAATGAAAATGATACCAAATAAGATATAATTGCATGATAAAAGAACCTTCCAGCAGAAAGTAACGTTGTCATTTTAATAGAAAAACAAAATTATCCTTGACAATAAACATGAAAAATCAGCTAAATATCTTAAGAAATATTGAGCTTACAAGAAAAAGGTTCTAGCAAAAGTTGTGCATTCTTTTACGTAGAATATGATTCCGAAATAAAAAATATGGGTTTATGATAAAAAAGACAAAATGACCTTGAAATAACCTTGAAAACGCCCACGCATTAAAACACTAGTAGTGCCATTTGACTCCCCACTCGAGACACTAAAGGACATCTGTCAGTTTGTTTTTTTAAAATCACATGTCTTCGAGACTTTTTACAGTCTCGACTTAAATGGGACACCCTGTATAAATCAATTTGACCGTAATCTTTTCTATACCTTCGAATCCGGAGACAGACAAATTTTTTGGCCAAGTTAAATATTAACTTGAGTTGAATTGAATTCAGAAAATTCCGAACAGCAGCGTACGGGAACGAAAGCGCCCTTAGTACATAGAAGCTTAACCAAGCAATCAATGTAAAACATATTTCCGATCGACTCGACCCCGAATGCTGGAATCACAAAGATTTCAGACCGTCGTTCATTGTTTCCCTCCGAACTTCGGGGTTCACGTCTCCGTTTCGAAGCGAGGATTACGTATTCCCGTGCGAAGAGTAAATAATACCACAAGAGATCGGTGGAATTCGACGGAGGGATCTCTGGAGCAGACCGCAATTTGCGAATTCGGTCTCAATCGAGGATGATGGGCAGCTTACCTGAAAGTGCTATGCTCGCATGTCGATGATTGGATCCCGGGATCCCTTACGAAGCCGTGGAGCTTTTCTCGAAGCGGCTGGTTCCTCGTGCGCTCCCGCAGCTGCAACACAAGAGACCGTTTTGTGGATTGCGTAGCTACCATCAGGCAAATAGGCTGCTGTGATAAACTAGCGAAAAATACCGGTAATTGGAGCACCGTGACCGCATTATCCGATTGAAATATAGCGGCTGATAAGTGTGTGAGAGGAGGAAAAAGGAGAAGGAAGCGTTTCGTCCTAGGCCCGCTGGAGGACTCATCAGTAAGGTTATCCAGCGGACCCGGGCCTTAGACGCGGGATGTCGCAAGGACAGTTTAGGGCGGTATATACAGGGTGAGTCACCTAACGTTTGTACCTCAAATATCTTTGTGACAAAGTTGAATGGTACAGTAGGGCTGACACGATGCAAAAAATTTTGTTTTTATGTCATTTTTTTAGAGACATCAAGGTCACCTTGACTTTTTTAAACTGAACCACCCTTTATTAAACACCTACAATGATAGTCCCTTTCATTAGGAATTCAGTGACTATAATTAGTCCAAGGTCATTCAAGGTCAAGGACAGAGAAAACGTATAAGATTTAACATCGATACATGCTTGTAAACGGGCTTTGAAGGAATGTTGCACTCTGTGCGCGACCTTGATCGACCTTGAGTAATTATAGTCACTGAATTCGTAATGAATGGGGCTCTCATTGTAGGGTGAGACACTAACTATTGCCACCTCAAATATCTTTGTTGTCTTTAAAGATACGTCAAATGTCTGAAGGACAAAGTTGAATGGTTCAGAGGGGCTCTCACGATACCGAGAAAATTTTTGTTTTTATGTCACTTTTTTAGAGAGTTTCAAGGTCATCTTGACTTTTTTAAATGGAACCACCCTTTTTTTATACATCTGCCATGATAGTCCCTTTCATTACGAATTCAGTGACTATAATTACTCAAGGTCATTCAAGGTCACGGACAGCGTTCAACATTCCTTAAAAGCCCGTTTACAGGCATGTATCGATGTTAAATCTTATACGTTATCTCTGTCCGCAACCTTGAATGACCTTGTGTAATTATAGTCACTGAATTCGTAATGAAAGGGACTATCATTGTAGGTGTTTAAAAAAGGGTGGTTCCATTTAAAAAAAGTCAAGGTGACCTTGGTATCTCTAAAAAAATGACATAAAAACAAAATTGTATTTTTGCATCGTGTCAGCCCCATTGTACCATTCAACTTTGTCCTTACCATATTTCACGTATCTTTAGAAACAACAAAGATATTTGAGGTACAAACGTTAGGTGACTCACCCTGTATACAAACAGAGGAAGATTCAGGTAGTAGCGGGAAAGGTGTTGTCGCACTGTCCATCTGTTGGCGAGCATAGGAGGTAGCCGCCACAAAATGTTTGCTCTTGGGGCTTGCAGGACCGGCAGCGTCGCCGCGGCGCGACGGTCGCGAAATGAGTTGGGCGTTGATTAGTTCACATTTCGCTACATTTATATACGCGCTTTCATTAAAATTAAGAGTCCGTTAGAGTCGTAGTCGCGAATAAAATGCATTTACAAAAATGAAAAGAACGATAAAACAAGGTTCTCCGACGGACGGTGCTCCTCGTTGTATCAGCGACTAGCGCGGACGCTAACAATGCCCGATATAGTGAGGGAGAGATGAATTAATTGTGTTTTGTAGCAGTCGCCCGGCCGCCGCTAATAATTTAGCGATATTGCGCGTGTCAGTGATCCGCTAATAAACGAAACAATGTTACGAACGGGAACGTCGCTCCGCGGTGTAATGAATTTCGACGGCGGGAAACGCGTCTGTGTCGCGCAAGCACCGGAATTACTTCGACTGCTGGTTAAACGCAGCCATTAACTTTGTTAGAATCGTCGGGAACGGCGAAAAATAGACGCGTGAAAACATTGTGAAAACATTGATTCCGCATCAAAACATGAAATAATTGAAAAATGGGTAGAGCAAGCTTACCGTAAACAAAGGTCAGGATTCTGTAATATCCATGTGTGCGCTCAAAGATATGCAATGTGCCGCAACTATACGAATTCCGGCGAAACAGCCAGTCAGTTTCAGTATAGGTGATTCGTGAATGTTGCTACACCCCCAGTCATTAAGTTTTAATTGCTTAATAACTAGACTGTGGGTCTTTATGTAAAATAAAAATTATATGCGTTAATTGCAAGACATAAGAATTAAAGTTAAGTATTTAATCGATAAATGTCGCCAAAATCTGAACAATAAGTGTCGCAATACAATTCCCACTTCCGCGGGGCACACCCCGTGAAACTCGAAATAAGAAAAAATAGGTTTTTTTTCAAAATCATGTTTCTCAAAAACTGTGCGTGCAGGCGAAAAAGTAAGGACAGATTCGGAATCAGCACAAAAAAAACTCTATAAAAACCACCCAACAGTTATTAGGAAACATAAAAAAAAGTTGAAATTTGTTGGACAGTGGTATCACTCTTTTATTCGTACACAATTATACAATGCGTCATTGACAAATTAAAACACACGCGTGCTCTCTTTTTGACTGTGTGGGTGTAGTCATGAATTTACTTGGTGTATGACTTGAACGTTTCAAATCGCATGGGTGCTGAGTGGTCTTTCCTTTGATCGTTTGAACGAGTTAAGGGTGGGAGAGACGTGAGAATAAAATAGATAAATATTATTTAAGGCTACAACAGGGCGCGACACCCTATAAACACTTTACACTCACCCCATGTACCCCAACTAGTTCGGAAACCATAAAAAAAGTTCACTCGACGGAGCCGATGATTCATCCCTTGTTCACCCCAAACGATGAGACAAGGGTGTAATACCCCTGAATCATTCAGGTTGTTGTCGAGCACGGAAAACATGAGTGAACTTGAATGCGTCATAAAACTAATATTTATAAAAGTCTTTACTACAGACTGCAAATTTTATGTGATATTAAAAAGACTTTTAGTCAATAATAAAACGGATTAGACGAAATACAAATCTGTAAAAACATCAAAACAGTTTAAGAATACCATCGCATGATTTTCGACTTATTAATATTATTAAAAAATACGTTTCTATTGAACTACTGCTTCTCACGATTAACTTACAGTTTTTATTTTACATACAAATCCGCAGTCTAGTTTTTAGTGTTATAGTATTTCATCGTTAATTGTCGCGAAATTCTGAACAATAATTGTCGCATAACTTTTTTATTATTACTTATTTTTTTGTGAGACTTTCTCCAATATATTTGTGGCATTTTTCTGATTAAAATAATACCAAACACGATATAATTCGGATCATATTTATAATAATTGTCCGAAACTTTCATCGTCCATTACTCAAGTAAATGCCATCGGAATTATATCTTATTGGGTATCATTTTCATTAGAAACATGCCACGAATATGTTGGTAAACGTTCTATTAAAAAATAATAAAAAATAAAGCAGTTTTGTCATTGGGTTAATTGTTGTTTTCACACCGACATACTCGACCCGTATTGTGTTACACTTCTCGGCGACCGAGGCCTCTCGAGCTTCGCTGTCCTTTCCTACGTTCGGCACAAGTCAAAGAATAGTATTATCTGAACGTTAATTGTCGCCGGCCGGACCCGTGGTGGCGACGATTATCGATGAAATACTGTTCCTTCTCTGATCGTTTTAGTATCGTAGAATGAAACTTACTTTCAGTATTTTATTAGATTGTTAATCAGTCCACATTGTGAATGTTCTTGTAATGTCGAGTTTTGAAAAATAGATTTGCGAGTAAACTATTTGTTTCATTTCTTTAACACTGATTTGTTAACCTTTATTTGTTCTACATGTTTCAGTCTATAATTATTGAAATTACAAAGATGCTTCCAGTAAAAATGATTATTTTCAGTTTCCAAAAATTGACAAACAAACCAGTGAATAATCATAAACATCATGCATTACATTATTGTAAGAACTATCCACTGTCCGAGGATTAAAAGCAATGCATTTGCAAGAATGAAGAAAAATCTTGACAGTTGTGTACTCTTTTTTAAAATTGTTACAATGCAAAAGATTTTAAACTCACTTTTTGTCCGCTGGTCGTGTTGAATAAAATAGAGTGCGAACGCATTATGTGAAAACAGACGAATATACAAAAGATGTCGTACAGTGCTGTGAGGTTGTCCCAGATTAAACGAATGTTACCAACACTTGTAAAACCATCTAGTGCTAAAGTTACCAATACTCATACAAATACGCCGATAATACATGTGTATAATGCACAGGGTGTCCGTCTATAAATGTCAGAGCAAATATTTCATAGTTGATGTTACAAGAAAGTTTAATAAGATAAAGTGCATGGAAAATATTTTTTTTTACTCGTGACCTTTGCAACGTCGTTTTTTAAAGTTCATAACTCCATTTTTTTATAATATCAATTTTTTACCAAATAGGATTTTGACTGCAAATGACTCCTACTTCATAAATGTGTAAAAAATATGGAGGTATGAATTTAAAAGACGATGGTGAGCTCTATAATTCGCAAAGGTCACGTTTAAAAAAAAATATTTTACATTCACTTTATAGCAGACTTAAAACCATGCAAATATGTCTTATTAAACTTTCTTGTAACTTGAACCAATTATGAAACATTTGCTCTGACATTTACAGACGGACATCCTGTACACGGGGCGAGTCACCTAACCTCAAATATCTTTGTTATTTCTAAGGGTCAAGTTAAATGTATTGAGGACAAAGTTGAATGTCTTACTAGGGCTCACACGATGCCATAAATATTGTCGTTTTCATGTGTTGTTTTTTAAACACCTACAATGATAGTTCTTTGCATTAGAAATTCAGTGACTATAATTACTCAAGGTCATTCAAGGCCACAGACAACAAAAACGTATAAGATTCAAAAAGATTTGTTTTGTAGGAAAGACTGATGTGTCTAAAGAAATATCTTTAACAATACATTTGTAAAAATTTTTAATTGAAGTTGTGAACGGTCCTATGCATCATCAATTATTCAGTTGTAAAAATGGTTCGCCGTCCAAGGGTGAAAAGACAATTACGTGGGACTATCGGATAATACTATACCCTTTGTACCATGAGTTTTCGTGCATGTCCCCTCTTTGTTATTTTATGTAGTTTTTTTTTCTATTGTGTAAACATTTATGTAAGGGGGCATCGGTTCGTTTAACCCCTTAACCTACGATGTACGGTCGAGAATTTTGGGCCGAAAACGTAAACAAGCTCGCGCAGCCTTCGAGCCATTCGCACGACTTGTTTAGTACGATGATCGGGCCAATCGTAAATATTACGTGCCCGTAATATTTACTTTTGGCCCGACCATCTACTACGGGCTATGCCCGTAATATTTATATTTGGCCCGATCATCGTATTACAGGCTATGCCCGTAATATTCACTTTTGGCCCGATCATCTACTACGTGCTATGCCCGTAGTTGTAGGTTAAGGAGTTAAAGATAAATAAATAAAACTTACAGTCAGAAAAAAAGGAATGAGAAGGAAAGCGAAATTAATCTGGAGTAAAATACAAGTAACTGGTGAGATTTATCTAGGCTGAAATAGTTACGATATCAGTCCAATTACAGAAATAAACGTGGGGGCGGACCAATGCTATCACGTTCCCGTGGAATACCCAAGAAAATGGAAATAGATCGTTGGCCTCGATCAACGATTCGCTTCGCGGGATATGCGGTGCGAGTCCCGAATGGCAAGAAGCCATTCTTCGGGTTTGACCTAAATCACGGGAGAACTAGGCGCGGCCTCGATGGCGGCGAACGATGGAGCAAGTCGGCTGCCGTCTACTGGAAAACAAACCAACGATAGAGAGGCCGAGCAGGTCGAGCGTAACGGTGGACAGGGCGCAGCAATTTATCGTGCATCAAAACCGATTAGCGATCCTAATCCGTTTCTCCGTTTCAGATCGCGGAAACGCCGCGCTGAGTGCAGTCGGATCGTTAATCAACCGCTCGTCCGGACCAGTGGATCTCATCCCCCGGTCCCGCGTTCGTCTTCCGTCGCTCCGGCATCGGTATCGGCTGTGCGAAATGCGAATGCGAATGGCCACGGGCAGCGAACAGGAACCTTCTCTGGCTGTGGGGGTTAACCGTTTATCAAGCGGTAGACCGACGATGCGCCGCCGGCGGCGTGGCGTGGCGGCCGGAAGCATTTGTGGGACTTCTTAGACGCTATCGACCATAAAACCTCCGCCAACCCCGTTGGAAACTTGAATCGACTGTGAAAGGAGACCGAAGAAACGCGACGTGCTGCGCGGCGAGGCTCACCATCCGGATACCGGAGAATCGGATGCAACGAGATTCGTTTCGGTTAATTAGACCCGTTTTCCTCGCAACAGTCTTCTTTTCGAAATCGCCGCGAAGATTTAGGGTCTCTGCACACCCATCCGGGACGGGCCGGACCGGGATTTAGCTAGTTAGTTTAGATAGTTTACTTTAAGGAGGTGTGGAGTCCCTGGAAACATTGTTTTTGTGCTATGCACAGAGAGAACTGTCAACGCGCGCTGGAAAGTGCAAGAAGTATGGCCCTTCGGTCGCGCAAGGGAAGAATCGGTACCACACCGGATCAGACATCCCGGAGAGCCCTGCCTATACCGAAGCTATGTAAAAAGACTCTCCAGGGCCCATCCCGGATGGGTGTGCAAAGAGCCTAAGGGCCCATCCGGGACAGGCCGGACCGGTATTTAGCTAGTTAGTTTAGATAGTTTACTTTAAGGAGGTGTGGAGTCCCTGGAAACATTGTTTTTGTGCTACGCACAGAGGGAACTGTCAACGCGCGCTCGACAGTGCAAGAAGTATGGGCCTTCGTTCGTGCGAGGGAAGAATCGGTACCACACCGGATCAGACATCCCGGAGAGCCCTGCCTATATCAAAGCTATGTAGAAAACCTCTCCAGGGCCCGTCCCGGATGGGTGTGCAGAGATCCTAAGGGGCCACCCGGGACTGGCCGGACCGGGATTAAGCTAGTTAGTTTAGATACTTTACTTTAAGGAGGTGTGGAGTCCCTGGAAACATTGTTTTTGTGCTATGCACAGGGGGAACTGTCAACGCGCGCTCGAAAGTGCAAGAACTATGGCCCTCCGTTCGCGCGAGGGAAGAATCGGTACCACACCGGATCAGACATCCCGGAGAGCCCTGCCTATACCGAAGTTATGTAAAAAAACTCTCCGGGGCCCGTCCCGGATGGGTGTGCAGAGACCCTTACACGGGACGGAGCTGTAGTAACGGGGAGCTCTCCTCCCCGAAAGACCGAAAGAGAAGGGCAGAGGAATAGCGGACGTCGAAGAAAACGAGTTTTTGTCTGCAAACGGCAACCTGTTGAAAAGCGTAAACGCGGAATTCATCTTCAAACTCGACTACTATGCCGACTCACTCACTCACTTCCTTCCTTCCTTCCTTCCTACTGAGAAATTGCTTCCAAGTATTTAGATAACCGTCGACATTCCCGAGTGTTGGCGGCTCCTGTCGTGGACACCTCTTCCCTTGCTGGGAACAACGCTCACGCCGCGCGAGATATGCAGCCGGATCTTGGCAATGATAGAACGCAGGTTAGCGGAGAAGTTACGGCTACGTCGGGGATCCTAATTATCGAGCAACTTGGCTCGCGCTCGTCGATCACCCGCGAAATTACGGTGCGTCGCTGGGCCACCGACGACGTTCACCCAGCTACCCGAAAATTAGCGCGGGAACCTCTCTAGACGTTTGTTTAATAATTGTAATTATTTACAAGTTCAAGTTCATGGTCGAATTTCTATTACCGTTGAAATCTGAAATGTCGCTGAATGTAAGTTCTGCATTAATTAGCAAATTTTAGAGTTCAAGGTCATTTCAAGGTCGTGGTATTAAACATGGATGAATGCACAATAATGTTCGCTATAACATACAACAACAAAAATGTATGTATATATGTAAAAAAACACGAGTGACCTTGAAAAAACGATTACAAAATTACTATTTGTAAAAAACGATTCTTCCATCTGATTCGTCTTTTGAAACCATTTAGATTACGTTAGAAACATTTTCTGTATTTTCAGATGTAGAGGAGATATTTAGGTGTCCTGTTTTAGACGAAACACCCTGTATATTATATATTTCTTATTATTCTACTATTATAATATTATATATTTTAATATTATTCTATTATTATACTAACATACTATTCTCTTATTATTAAAATTGTTATTATTATATTATGGAAACTGAAAGAAATGCACATTTTTAATATGAAAAGAAAACAAGGAAACATTTAAACAAACATTTGATGTTGATGGAACGTTAGATACTATGTGCAAAATAATGGTAGATACAAACTCATTAACAGAGTATTAATCAACTTTTTCAAACATAATAACCGATGAGTGAAACCATAATTGTAGCATTTATAAAACATTCTATAACTAAACAAATCAGATGTGAGATCAAATACAAAATCATTAACAAACGCAATGGAGTCCAGCAAGCAACAAAATATAATATTTATTTTGTTTCGATATTTTAATTAATAAGTAACTAAGCTAAAACTACAGAAATTATTTCTGTTATTTGTATCTCCAGCTAGAAAATTGATTACTATATGTCAGGGGTGGGCACGGTAAGGGCCCCTCAAACGCCTGCTTCTCCCACCCACCTCTCTTTCATGCGCGAGGCCTGCGCACTGTTCACAACGGGCGAAGCACTTCCTTCCTCTATGGTAACGGCGGATGCTGGTAGGAGACAGTGGGCGCTATGGTGGGGACGGTTTTGTCTCAATTGAGACAAAAATGCACATCCCTACTATATGTATAAATAAAAGTCATATTTTTAGACAAAGATATAGATAGACAGCGGATTTTTATGCTAAGTAAAAGTTTGTTGAGTTAATTGTAAAAAAGCAGAAATTAAATGAAAAGGTAGCTTTTATATTAATAATCTCAGTACGTCGGAAATAATATACCAATACTTTCAACTTCTTCCAATATCTTCACAGTTCTGTGTTTCATCAATTCATGTTGTTCATTTCAAGAGTTTCAAAGTTGATAATTATTATTAGGTTTTATTAGACTTTTTATTAGACGTATACTTTTCAAAGGTAGCCTTTCTTACAACGAGCTCCTCACGTTCTACAAAACTATATACACATATACAAACGAGGCAAGCGCCTCAGTCTTAAGGCAACAGATGTCACCCGTCCGTTTACATACGCAGTACATTATATATCAGAGTCGGTGGATCGCATACTACCTTATCGACGAGGTTTACAGTTATTCTGAACAAAGGTTTATGGTTTTTCTATGGATGTACAGTATATTTACTTCCAAGAGGCAGCTAATAAATTATGCTACCCAGTAAACAACTGGAACCCGAAGTTACTCGTCAGAAGATGTCGAGGAGTTCGACCAAGGTGAACCTAAATATAGACTATCGAGGGGCTACGTAATTCTTTGAAAGACTATATGTGTCTCTTCTCTCTCTCTCTCTCTCTCTCTCTCTCTCTCTCTCTCTCTCTCTCTCTCTCTCTCTCTGTTGCGTTTACCTAATGTCCCATCTACTCAACAGTGGTCGGCGAAAACATGAATTCGGTCGTTGACCTCTGGCAGACGATTGTCACGATACACTCGCATGTCCAAATTGGCAGAAGTACAGCCATAACTCATGCGTCTCGCTGTCAGTGTATGTACGTGCAGGCCAATTCGCTCTGATGTATCTCGTCGAATGGTGGGTGGTATGTTGCGGAGAATTTGAGGAAAGAATGTCCGAATCTTGCCTGACCCGTTGGCCAGACCGATCCAGTAATCCAGACTGTTGGATTCCCGCTAGCGAAGCCAAATTCCCCCCGTATAGCTGGCGCCTGCAGATACATGAAAGAGTCTGGAATCGAGTCTGCGATTGTAATAAATCGCTGAAACTCGCATGGTACAGCTGGCGCTAGATAAACTGCATTCCCCAATGACGCTTCTCAGCGCGTCTTTACGATCCCAGCGCGTGTTAAGCGAGAATAATTGGCGCCGGGGTGGCACCGTGATACCATAATGGACGAAGTTAAACACCCCGACAAGAGGTCTCTATGGAGGTTTAAGGTAAGCAGTTACTCTCCGCGTCCTTCCATGCAGCAAATTTTCGAATTTCAGTGACACCGACACCCGACACACATTCTCCTTGTAAGTTCGATTTGTCTTTCGTCAAGGATCCAACCAACAATGGGCCCTCTTCCGCAATTTACTTGGTCTTTGCGTGTTCTGTTGTCACACTTCTGTCCTTCCAGCATATTGGCGGACCCTGTGTTCGCTCTGGCTAGGATCGTTTGTGTGACCCTGTTCATCTCATATCCCTTAACATTAATCACGGGAGTGGCAACTTCTACACGGAGAGAATTTATAAATCACTTCGTTTTGAGTAATTAATATCTGCACCTTCAAACTCAAAATTTTAGAACATATACAGGGTGTCCCACATAATTGGGAACACCTAAATATCTGTCGTATTTACAGTCCTATCAGAAAACTTCAGAGGACAAAGTGACACTATTGCAGGGGCAAATATAATGGTAAAGAAAAAAATTTTTTATGTCATGTTTTTTAATGAAATTTCAAGGTCACCGATGTTTTTTTAAATGGAATAGTATATTTTTTTTACGATAGCATGATAGACAATAAAAAACTGAATTTAGTGGATACCACCTTTTTGACCTTGAAATGACCTTGAGCAAGAATAATCATGTTGGAGCGGATAAAATGTGGACGTTTAAAACTTACGTGTTTCAGCAAAGATTACGCGTTGTTTACATCGGGTTGACCTTTACAAACCACAATAAATGTTTGAAATATTTTTCATAGTAAACAGCGTATGTTTATGTCGTGTTTTCTAATGAAATTTCAAGATCACCGATGTTTTTTTAAATGGAATAGTATATTTTTTACGATAGCAGGATAGACAATAAAAAACTGAATTTAGTGGATACCATCTTTTTGACCTTGAAATGACCTTGAGCAAGAATAATCATGTTGGAGCGGATAAAATGTGGACGTTTAAAACTTACGTGTTTCAGCAAAGATTACGCGTTGTTTACATCGGGTTGACCTTTACAAACCACAATAAATGTTTGAAATATTTTTCATAGTAAACAGCGTATGTTTATGTCGTGTTTTCTAATGAAATTTCAAGATCACCGATGTTTTTTTAAATGGAATAGTATATTCTTTTTTACGATAGCATGATAGACAATAAAAAACTGAATTTAGTGGATACCACCTTTTTGACCTTGAAATGACCTTGAGCAAGAATAATCATGTAGGAGCGGATAAAATGTGGAAGTTTAAAATTTACGTGTTTCAGCAAAGATTACGCATTGTTTACAAGTACAAACGTACATATGCAAAAATACACCGAATTATGTTATACTTGGTCTCATTTTAATCAGAAAAATATAGCAAATATGGTAAAAGTTTCATATGGTAGGAATGAAAAATAAAAGAAGTTTCACGGTTGCATTTAATGTTTCAGCGATCGATGATTTTGATGTTTGCCGACGACTCGACTGCTAGTCTCTCTTTCATTTTCGTTCGCTGTCTTCGTTGCGCCCGAAACTCATTACCGCCAAATAAACATGTAAACATGGTCCAAATTATACCATAGTATGTATTTATATTTGTTATGAATTGAATCAGCAAAATGTCACGAATGTGTGGGTGAAAGTTTTATGAACAATAATTAAAAACAGGTATGTATAAACCAATACACCTTGACCCGTGTTATGCTACATTTCTCGGTCGAGGTTCTCGGCGGCCCCTCGACGGGTATACCCCGCGATAGTGGGGACAAATTTTTGCACTTATCGTGTACAGCCTCGTAGCTTTCATCGCGACAACACTGTATTAAATAACAGCTGTTCAAATATGGCGACAACCGATTCGTGAGCCACCCTATACATTCTCAGAGGAATGTAATACATTCTGCCTACGCTGCTTACAGTGCCTGCACCGTCACAAGGTTGTCGACGGTTCAGTTACATCTTAGAACGTTGACAATTTATGCGCAGAATTTTTCGAATTAGCAGAGTGATTGCAATGAACAGTTGTTGTTTTCGAAGTGGAGTCCATTAAGAGAATATCTCCGGAACTCCATTCTTCAGTTGATTGATTTTTCCGGAGCGCTTTCAGACCGATTCCTGAGACACTCCGCGTTCCTCGCGCGAAAAATACCGATCCTCCTCCAGCTAAAATTCCGGCGTGAGTCGCAGCTCGAGCAGGATCGACGAGAACCCGGCATCTCGTAAATACCAGCTCGACACCCCCTCGTTACGCGGGATTCGTCGCCTTCTACGGAGGTCGTAGCCGGCTGCTGGAATCTGTCTTTTGTAACCCAGCCATCACGCGTCTTCCCCATCTGAAAACGGGAATAGAACGGTCCTGGGGAAGCTGAGCGCGAGCCGCGTGAAAGAAAACCTAGACTCGACGACGACGACGGGGACGACGACATTTCGTTGGGGCTGAAGCGCGTGCACGCGCGCATCCGCTCACGACCGCCTCGAAATTCCTCGAATCGACGAACCACACTTTACTAAATTGTCTGAAGTCGAGAACTAGAGCGTGTCGAAAGTTTTTGCAGGTCCTGCTGGTCTTAAAATTCTTCAAGTAATTTTAAGATCCGAAGAGACGGGAAAAGTAATTTAGCCGCCCTCCCCCCCCCCCCCCCGTGATCTTTAGCTTGCGGAATTGTAATGTTTCATTTACATTCCGTCAAAGAAGTTGTCAAGTATTTTCGTCAAAAATCTCGACGCTATTGATTTATTTATTAGAATTAGAAAATACAGTATTTCATCGATAATTGTCCACAACACGGGTCTGCGGAGGGACAATTATGCCGGAGGGATATCATTGTTTGAGGTTTGCAGAACGTAGAGAAGGACAGCCGAGCTCGAGAGGCCTCGGTCACCGAGAAATGTAAACATATCTAATCCGAATTTCCAACTTCTTTATTAATCATTATTTTTTTATGGAACTTCGATGGCCATATTTGTGGCATTTTTCTAATAAATATGATACGAAATATGATATAATTCCGATGATATTTACTTGTCTAATCGACGATTTTTAATTGTCTGTTATACGAGTAAATATCATCGGAATTATATCATATTTCGTATGATTTTTATTAGAAAAATGCCACAAATATGGTCATCGAAGTCCCATAAAAAAATAATGAATAATAAAGAAGTTGGAAATTCGGATTAGTGTGGTCTCACCGATATAGCCGAGAGCCGCATGGTGTCATATTTCTCGGCGACCGAGGCCTCTCGAGCTTCACGGCCCCTCAAGGGGGTACACCCCGCACTAGTGGGGATATCTCAGGGACAATTATGTCGGAGACATTCGGGACAATTACCGATGAAATACTGTAATAGGTTCTTCGATATTTGGGGTCCGATCTTCTTTACGTCTGTAATGATTAGAGTTTCTTTGCCCATCGCGATTTAACCAGCAGGCGACACTGTTCCAGAACCGTGTACACGGATCCTTAAATTCGTACTACACGGTTCACGTACCACGTGTATTTATATACACGTGAAATAGGGATCTCTAATAAAAATAGAGGAGAGATAATTTTAAATAACATCATACACCAAAGCAATTTTCATTTATTTAAGTAAAATACAAAATTGTAGTCGACGCATATGCGCGGCGCTGGCAGCGAACGTGTCAACAAATGCAAACAATATTCAACGAACTCAGAGCGCGCAGTGGCTCAGTGGATAGAACGCGCGACTACAAACAACGTGGTCGTGAGTTCAAGTCCCACCGCCATCACCAATGGAAATATTCTTCTATGTGATATTATACTGCAGCGCTGGGCACGGTTGGGGCCCCTCAAACGATGGTTTCTCCCACCAACCTCTCTTTCATGCAGCGCGCGCGTTCGTTGCTTACGCTGATGTCTCGTGTCTTTGTTGCCCCATTGTACCGTGCTTGCTGGAAGGGGACAGAGGGCGCTACGGTGTGGACGGTTTTGCCTCAATTGAGGCAAAATTGACCATCCCTGTTATACTGCGTCGTTGACCATGGTGGTTCGGAACCCACCGTAATAAACAGTAGGTCCCGCTGAAAAGTAGGCTGAAATAGACTGAACATTGGCGTTAGGCGAGAGTGGACAAAGTGGAAGAAGGGGGAGAATGGTAAAATGGATTTTTGAAACCCTGAGGGGACCAAATATTCAATTCTATTCAATGAACTCTAGTTACAAATGACTATTATTAAAATATTTTTCGTGAAAATTTGACTGCAATATCTCATAATGGTTGAAACGTTCTAACAAAATGTCACGGAAATTCTTCGATCGGAATCTCTGTGCGCCCCGGCGTAGCGGCGCGGCAACTTCACGGGTATCCACGGGGTGTTTTGTATTTCCTGGACGAGCGCCGTAAGATTCCCGGTAATTCGGGTGTTCAGACTCCCCCCCGGCAAGGAAGGATATATTTCGTCGTTCGATAACGCTAGAATGCCACTCGTTCCGCGACGAGTTACCCGGATGAATTCCTCCGATCGATGGAATTCCCCGGCATTCCCGCAACGTCGCCGAATTTCCCGACACGCGCGGCAACCTCGATCAAACATGTTCACCGTGATAGTCACGGGCACGTGGTGCGTGTAAATATCCGCTTTGACGGATCGGTCTTTCCTTATTGGGCTTTCATGCTCGCATGAAATCTGGGTCTCGTCGAGGGCGTGCCTCGTTGCCCTTGATTCCGCGGATGCTGCGCGGATGGGGAACGAACGTCTTGGATTTAATCCTTTCATCGCGGAATAATGGCAACGCGGATGAATGCGAAGACTTTTGTTGTGCGCGAGATTACTTCGAGTCGCAGCCCGAGAAAAGTGTAAACAGATTGCAAGGGTATCCGCGGAGAAGGGGTTTTTCTGAAAGAACTATGAAAACTAGGATCGACGAAACATTCTGTTTTCCGTATTCGTCGAGTTTCGTCGGGATTTTTATTCGGATTAATTATTCAATTCAGTATACAGTGTTAACGGACGGTAATTAATTTTTATACATTTTTCATATACGTCGGTCGAATAGATTTTTCGGTAAAACTTACGTTTAGGGGAGGATCCTCCGATGACCTTGACCTTGACATATGTTGTTGAGGACAACATTCTGAACAACTTTTGTCATTACAACTACCCAGTGCTCGGTCTTAGTTTTCGAGATATTTGCGAAAAACTATTGCTAGTACTGTATTGAATTTTGTATTATATTGCCGAATTTTTATTGAAAAGAACGTACAATTTTGATAAACGCATTGATGCTTTTTTCGAAATAATGAATTCTATGTATCCATTAGACCATTTAAATACAGAATAAAATTCTCAGTTTGATATAGATACTATTCGAGATACTCATCATTTCGTCTGGGTGCTCTCCGCCCCCCCCCCCCCCACCACCTAGTCCTAACCAACACAAGCCACCGCACACACCCACCCAGTGTTTCTGAGACGAAGGTTCTCACATTAAACAATGTAAAATCAACTGAAACCAATACCAATTTGTTTTACTATCAAATGCGATAATATAATACATGTATGCTGTATTGGTGTGGGTTAGGTCTGGGTTAGGTTTTGCAATTCTCACATTAAACAATGTAAAATCAACTGAAACCAATACCAATTTGTTTTGCTATCAAATGCGATAATATAATACATGTATGCTGTATTGGTGTGGGTTAGGTCTGGGTTAGGTTTTGCAATTTGTTTTACTATCAAATGCGATAATATAATACATGTATGCATATTATCATTGATTAAATATGAGGATAAATTATGATTAAAAGTTATCAAAGGAACCGCTTCATAGTTTCGTGATGGAAGACTGAACCAGAGTACCGATTACTGGGATAAATAATTAATATTTTTCAACTGCGATAAAACGATCTGTTAATTCTACCACGTTGGCTTTCAGTCTCACCTGCGGACATTTAAAAAGACCCGGCCACGACGAACTTTGAAAGGGTTACACGAACCAACGTCCAGCGAGGTTCTTTGAAGGACTGAATCCGACCTCGTCCCACAGAGTAACTTCGCTAACTGAAGACCCGGGATGAATGTCGAAGCCGGTGATTAGCCCGGGACTATTTTTACCGAATGCAATGAAGCCGCGTAATTAACCGGGTCGTGGAAAAAGGCAAGAGACCGTACCGGAAAGCGTGCATCAAAGAGATCGCCTGAAGGGTCGCTTAAAATCGCGCGAAACCGCCGCGACACCGGTTACGACACGCAGGGAAGGAGAAGAGGAAGAGAGAGAGGCAGAGGGCAAGAGCGAGAGAGAGAGAGAGAGAGAGAGAGAGAGAGAGAGACAGAGAGAGAGAGAGAGAGTGACAGAGAGGAAAGACCGTCCTAACGAATTCCTTCGCTTCGAGATATTTTCGTCGTCGTTGCTGGAGCCAATGTCGTTTGTCAGGAGATAAACTTTCTCCCTTCTACAACTTTCTTTCTTTCCGACCGCGTCCACCCACTATTTCGCCCCCTGGAACACCCAAGATCGAACCCATACTCGCTTTCAGTATAGCCCGTCCAACGAGGCGAAAGAGACATAAACACGAGCATAAGATCGGCTCGCAGAATCCAGCTAGCGTCTTAAAAAAGAGGTCCAATTTTCAAAAAAATTATTCACATTTAGCGTCTGGTGCCAAAGTCTTACTAATTTGAATACTATAATCCAAGACTTTGCTCGCTCGCTGGTGACCGATGGGTCACATCGGCAATCAATGCGTTCAAGTGGGTTTGAATATTTTTTGAAACTGTGAGGCCACATTTAGTTTTTAGAAGAAACTGTTTATTATAATATAAGAAATAATAATAATAAACTTAAATTACCGCATGTGGACACTCTCGCGCGTTTCTCTCATATCTCAGTGAGATAATCTCCATCCTCCACTGATATATATATATATATATATATATACTATGGATACGGTATTGCCATAAGCCAGCTACACAGCTTTTTGTCCCGAATTGAACAGTAGATTTGGATGCCAGCGCCGCTATCGTTCGACCGGTGTACTGTACCCCTCGTACTCCTCTTCGCCCCGTGATCCTCTATACTTCGCCATGTGTTTGCGTCCCTTTAGATGGCGCTGCTTTCAATCGAGTTGATTGGACGTCATTGACACGCTACGAAATAAAAAGTGTGGCTAGCGCCATCTAGAGGGACGCAAACACATGGCGAAGTATAGAGGATCACGGGGTGAAGAGGAGTACGAGGGGTATAGTACACCGGTCGAACAATAGCGGCGCGGGCATCCGAATCTACTGTTCAATTCGGGACATTTCCAGAATACGAATACCGTATCCATAGTATATATATCAGCGCCATCCTCACACTCCCATATCCTCATACCGATGCGCCATCTATCCTTCGATCTCCTTAACCTCTTAAGCGCATATGCCGTACATATTCGTCATGACCACGTGACTTTCATAGGCCATGCGCCACTAAAGAGGTTAATCTCCACAGAAACAGCTTTTGGAAACCGTAGAAAGATGATACAGTATTTCATCGGTAATTGTCCCAAATGTCTCCGACATAATTGTCCCTGAGATATCCCCACTAGTACGGGGTGTACCCCCTTGAGGGGCCGTGAAGCTCGAGAGGCCTCGGTCGCCGAGGAATATGACACCATGCGGCTCGGGTATATCGGTGAGACCACACTAATCCGAATTTCCAACATCTTTATTATTCATTATTTTTTTATGGGACTTCGATGACCATATTTGTGGCATTTTTCTAATAAAAATCATACGAAATATGATATAATTCCGATGATATTTACTTGTATAACAGACAATTAAAAATCGTCGATTACACAAGTAAATATCATCGGAATTATATCATATTTCGTATCATTTTTACTAGAAAAATGCCACAAATATGGCCATCGAAGTCCCATAAAAAAATAATGATTAATAAAAACGTTGGAAATTCGGATTAGGTATGTTTACATTTCTCGGTGACCGAGGCCTCTCGAACTCGGCTGTCCTTCTCTACGTTCGGCATACCTCAAACAATGATATCCCTCGCGCATAATTGTCCCCCCGCAGACCCGTGTAGTGGACAATTATCGATGAAATACTGTACCTGTTCGTCCCTGAAGATCGACAGTAGACAAACCGATCCGAAATTACCGGATTTCGGCACACCTCTAGTTTCCACGCGGTGCATGACACGGCGGCCGGCCAATGAACTCGTGATAACAAGACTGTCTCTCTAGATCGCTTCGACAACATTTAGCAACTCGTTCTACTTGCCGAAAGTTTGATCGCTTAGCCCGTGAAGCGGCTTGCGATCGGGGAAATGTTGCTTCTGCATGGATGGTCTACGGAACCCAGGTGCTTAGCAACGGAAAGAGGGAATATTGATGTTTGAGGAAACCCCGGGACATCAGAGTCCAGGCAGTTCAGCGATGAGAGGATTTGGTCTTTTGGGTATTGGTGTCCTGGGAGCATGGTCTCCAACTGGTTTCCACGTGAGAAGGAGGTAATATTGATGTGGCGGGATGGTTCTGAACTGTAATAATTAGACTGCGAATTTTATGCATTTATGACAGAACTGAGTAGAAATGTAATTCAGAACAGTAAAAACATTAGAAGAATTTCAAAATACTGGTACATCATTTTCAATGATACTGTTCCGTTATTTCTAACCTATCAAACATATTAAAAAAGAAAACAATTTTCTCTTCAGCTCCAGTTTTTATTTTGTTTCTCAAAAATCCTCTGTCTAGTAATAATTCAGACACACAATTCTGTGTGAAATTGTTACTTAAAAATTAACAAAAATCTTCATAGTACTTGTTTATTTAGTTAAAACAGATGCAAGAGGACACAGATATAAAATAAAAATGTTCTGCATCAAGTACAAGATATTGCATAAACTTTGTTTCCTCCTTTAACAATTTTAATAAGTTGATGATAATGCAATACTCTGGAACCGCTTTTATCTCTCTACTGTTTCAGGTTTCACTTACTTATTTTCGCCGTAAATGCATAAAATCGGCAATCTACCAACAGTGGTGTCGCGATGAAAGCAGGGACCTCGGATCCGAAACATTGCACTTATTGAGACAAACACGTTTCCACGAGATTTCTTAACCTTTTGCCGCCAGCGTCGTGCCGAGCAACCAAACCAATCGGCACTAGTTGTTTTTAGTTAAATTTTCATAAAACTCTTGCCAACACATTCATAATACATAAAAACAAATGGAAAAATTACTTTAAAAGACAGTTCAAAACAGAATTCTGAAATTAGGTACACGCTTCCACGTCCGAAGCGTGCAAGAATTATTAATTGCTTCGTGTAATTTGTCGCGTTGCGTTTCTACTAATATTTTCCGAAAGTTTGGTCGCGATTCCACTGTTACGAGTTAGCGGACAAAATATCGCCATTTTATTTCCCGGCGACACGGGAATTTTCATTTCTAAATTTACCAGCCGGCGTAATCCCCGCCGCCTATCCATTATCATTCCGATAAAGTAGCTTTTCTTGTTCTTTCAACCGTGATTCACTATTATTATTTAGCTCTGTTATCTCGCGTATTTTAACTGCTCCACACACCTGTTTCCATTTTTCGTGTAACTGCAAGAGCGCCCCAGATTTGAGCTCCCGTTAATCTTGAACAGGGTACGCACGGATACTCCAACTCTTCCCTACAAATTATTATTTCTACGCTGCAAATTCTCTGATCGATCTCCAAAATTCAAAATTCACCAATCACCGAGCAAGTATGGCCGTTACAATTTTTTACTTTCGTTTTTCCCCAATTAGATATTATCTACATGATTCGAAGTGAATTTATTAGGATTGGGCGATTATGAATCGAATTTTTCGAAGCGATTTTCAATTTTTTTTAATCGATTCTTGAATAATCGATTTTGAAACTATACGATTTTTTTAGTTACGGGTCGATCTTCGATTCAAGGAGAGGCACGAGAGAGGCACGAGAGAGTTCGAGATTAGAAGTGGGCGATCGGGAAACTGACGATATAAATAAACGATGATTAGTGAATACGTAAATATTGTTAATTCTTCCATTTTTGAAGTTCTAAATAAATACACAAATATATCAATCTAATTTAAAGGGGTAGGTAATTCTGAGCTATTAATACATTTTTACCATGTACAGTAACCTCGCGATCTAAGTCCAACGGAACATTGCGATCTATGTCCCTTGGCCTACTCCTTCCACTGCGGGTTATCTCCGAAAGGGCCGTAAAGCTCGAGCTGGCTAGGTCGCCGAGCAGTGTAAGGTCACAGTGGATCCGACTGACTTAGATCGTGGAGTTACTGTACTGCCCCTTTATTATAGCATTTGTGATAACCTATCCGTGTGAAAACTATACCCAGTCTCCCCTAATACGCTCCTTCGGTCCCATTGTATTCTACATGCAATTATACAGGGTGTCCCAAAAATAGTGAAAATCCTTGAAACGGACGGTTACTGAGGTTATTTAATGTAACTTTTCCCTTTGCAAAAATGGCCGCCTCGGCCTTGTTGAGGGGTTATCACGGACTTGAAGTACTGTGCATAAGTCTGCGGGGGCGTTCCAAAGGACGGAAGGGGGATCAACTTGTCGGCCATCTTGGTAGGACAAATCGGTGGTGCGCTCTATAGGCAACTTTAAATACTAATGTAACCCACGCTCGGCCACTGATCACTCTGTACCGGTGGTACCTGCAGGTACTCGGTACATGTGCGACAAGGTTGGTGAATCGTCGTGGCTTTGTTTGTTTTGTGCGTTGATACCCATTAATTTACAAAAATGACAAGGTGTATTGTAAAGGGATGCAGTATATTATATTATATATAATATATTATATATTATATATCCCTGAGGCAGTTAGTCGAATGTGCAACGATTTGTTTATTTTACTATTTATTTATTTTATCTTTATTTTTTAGAAAAGTGTTTTAGTTATAAACTATTTTGTAATAATACAATATAATTTTTGTTTTGTGAATACTGGTAAGGTTTTGGCAGTTTTCCTTACCCTAGCAACAAATGTTGGTATTCTTTAATTTTTTCTGCCAAATAAAATATTTTATTGTTTTATCATATATTTTGCTTAGTTATTGTAGCACTCCTCTTTCCCATCCTCAAAACAAAGAATAAGTGTGAATTATATTCGCTTAGGAAATTTTCAGCTTATGTATAACTAACATAGATCTGCAAAAGGCATATTTCAAATTTTTATTATGGGTTAAAATAAAGAAGTTTCATGTATTTCCTACGAATTGCAATTCTTTCAAAATCTTTTTTGCACGTGATTTACTAAATCAATGCTTCTAATTGCTAAAAAAAGTCAAATGGTTTGGTCAAATTGTAAGAAAGTTATTCTGATTTAAAGGGCGAGCGAATACTTTTGTGAGTCACTGCAAATGTATATTAAATTTTAATATTTCATATGTATATACAGATATATATACAAATACACTTGTTATACATTCATTTTTCAGGATCAAATCATTTCAATGTTCCCGCACCGTTATATAGATGGCAACACTAGTTTATCCTACCAATATGGCCGCAGTCGACCTACCCTCCCCGCTAATGGTACGCCCCCTCTCGCCCATAAACCCACTTTATGCACAGTCCTTTAGGTCCATGGGGGTTATTAACAAAAAACACGGGCCAATCAGAGCGCGGGCTGCAGCAGACAGATTCTGCCACGGCCAATGGCAACGCCACGCGTTAGCGGAACCTGTCGCAGAGGCCGTCTGCTTTAACCGCGCTCTGATTGGTCCGTGTTTTTCGTTAATAACTCCTTAATAAAGCCGAGGTGGCTATTTTCGCAAAGGAAAGAGTTACTTGAAATAACCTCAGTAACCGCCCGTTTCAAGAATTGATTGACTTTTAAAATTTAATTGCAGCTGCAATTACTATTAAAGGATGGCAGCTACAACCTTCCCGACTGCTGCCTTTCCACCAACTGACTGTGGCTCGTAAAGTTCGGCCTGTAAAATCATTTCGCGAGTTTTATGACCTCGGTCGAGTTAGAGTTAGAGCAACGTGCGCCAGGATTTGTCACGTTCCGGCGATAAAACGTTTCGTTTCGCCTTGCAACCCGTTTCTCAATTTTGTAATTGCACTGAGGAGACTCTCCGGAACCCCATCAGATACACAATCCTTCCGAATCTCCTCTCGCTGACCGTACGGCAAAAACAACTGTGTTCCTGCAGTACAAGAATCGTGATAATCCCGATCGAAGGTCAATGTTACAGCGCGCGTCTGGATCATTTCAATATCCACACAATCCCGACGGACCGGATGAGGAAATTGTAATGACGGTCCGGCGGCTGATTGGGCGTGCGTAATTGTGGGAAGGCAAAACGATTAATATAATCGTATAAAGGCGGAAAATGGCGTACGCCTCAAGCGACTAGTTACGACGCACTAGATAAGCGAATCGCTAACAAATGCGATCCACATGAAATGATTAATGTGATCAACATTCAAAATATTCCTGATTAACAAAATATACATCATATGTTTCCACTGGTAAAAAATTGAATTTTTTCCTCACGTATCAATTTTCTACGAATTTTCCAGTAAACATACATCGAATATTTGTTAAACATTCTTGAGAAATATTAACAAAATCGATTCATATTTCAATCAATGAAGAATACTTTTTAATTCACTGTTTACTATGTATGTCAGAAATAGATGCCATAATTTCCTTATGGCTTTTATACAAGTTATATACCAGAATAATATTATGTATAAATATTATTATACACTCAAAAAGTAACGTTTGTATTGACATATTTGTGTAGTGCCATAAAATTGTTTTCGTATATCATGAAACAAGCTTTCGTCCGAGTAGTTAGCTGCTTCCGGCAAGCTTATTTCTCGGCCGACGTTGTGTTTCGTTCAACAGGCTATAAATAACGTAAAGAACTGAAATTTCGCAATATCAATTTAAAGGCACATGTGAAAAGGTGAAAGAAAAATGAAATGTTTTGATTTTGTTTCAAGACGAATTCAATGACCTATTATAAAAGGCCATTCAAGGTCACCCAAGGTCAACTGCAAGAGAAAATAAATTGTCTAAAAGCATTCTGCGAATACCCCGATGATTTAGATGCCGATGTATTCATTGCTAGTATAAGTGTTTAAATTGGCTTGTATGGTTTTGTTTAGTGTTTATAGTATTGTCACGGAGTGTGTGTATGTGTGTACATACCTGTAGGATCTTAGGAAAAATGAGGAATTACGCGCCCGGGACCCTCGCGGTTGTAGCTGATCAACTCTTACACATACCCACGGAACCCTCCTACTTTTCCTAATCTCCATACAGTATTTGGTCTGGGAGGTCCTGATCCCACACTCGGCCATCCTGCTCCTGCATTCGCCCTCGAATGTCCGTCGCAGCGCCATCGTCTTTTTGGCCTCAGCGCCATCAACACAACTCGTCACCAACTTCGTCACTTTTCGGGAACACCATCCTACCGCCCTCTCTAGCAGGTTTCCCTGGATGTGCCCCCCTTACTTCGCTACGTCGTCCTTTCTCTCGCGTGCGACCGTCTTCGCAACTGCGTTCGTCGTCTGTCACCATGCGGGCATCAGTGTTCCCCCCATCCCGGACGAGCCCCCAAATTTAGGATCTTAGGAAAAATGAGGAATTCCGCGCCCGGGAATCGAACCCGGGACCCTCGCGGTTGTAGCTGATCAACTCTTACACATACCCACGGAACCCTCCTACTTTTCCTAATCTCCATACAGTGTTTGGTCTGGGGGGTCCTCATCCCACACTCGGCCATCCTGCTCCTGCATTCGCCCTCGAATGTCCGTCGCAGCGCCATCGTCTTTTTGGCCTCAGCGCCATCAACACAACTCGTCACCAGCTTCGTCACTTTTCGGGAACACCATCCTACCGCCCTCTCTAGCAGTTTTCCCTGGATGTGCCCCTTACTTCGCTTCGTCGTCCTTTATCAACTGCGTTCGTCGTCTGTCACCATGCGGGCATCAGTGTTCCTCCTATCCTGGACGAGCCCCCAAATGTAGGATCTTAGGAAAAATGAGGAATTCCGCGCCCGGGAATCGAGCCCGGGACCCTCGCGGTTGTAGCTGATCAACTCTTACACATACCCACGGAACCCTCCTACTTTTCCTAATCTCCATACAGTATTTGGTCTGGGAGGTCCTGATCCCACATACATATCCCCTTAATGAGATGTCATCGGTAGTCGTCGTCGATCGTCAGTTGCGAGGCAGTTGGGCACGCGATCGCGTTACAAAGTCGGAGGGCTGTAAATGGATTTCCGGTCGAGCGTCCGACGAAATATAGTGGATCAACGGCGAGGCACGCGTGTCATTTAATTACGAGTCAAGCGATCGGGACTGCCTGTCACCGGCAGAATTTCGAAGGGATGCGCGGCCGGTGCTGTTGATCCAGATGAACGGTGATAAACAAATAGAGAGGAGAGTTCATGCTACAGAACGATAGAATTACACATACACGTATACACGATGGGGGGTTCGGAGAGAAAGAGAGAGAGAGAGACGACAGGACGACGCTTGCAGTTATTATCGCAGGGACCAGTACGTTATCAACGTGACAATTGCAAGCAGCCGCCGTATGTCCTGTTCCTCCAGTTTCGTTGATCACGTTAAACGGCAATTGAAATTTCAAAATATGTGAGTGAGTTTCGTACCGAATGAATCTCAGCTGGCTGCTCCGCTGTGGTCGTTCGTTTATCCTTCGGATTTCTTTTTATCGACTGGCTCGATACCCTCGTGTTTGTAATATTCATTGGCACGATGTGCAACGTTACTACCGGGCGCGCTCGTCGTACCCGGTAATCCCATTTACTGATCGAGTTAAATGACGATCGACACGCCGAGCGACCGCGGTTATTCTGAATTCGAATTACCGGCTAAATGTTGACGAAGTCTCGTTGAATAACCCGCGGTTCTATTGAGTGGCTTCGACATAATATGCTGACGCTGACAGCACCGATCAAGCTAATGTGTATAGGTTAGCTAGATTTCACTGCGGAATAAACTGATCTACTGCGAATTATTCAAATGCTCTACAATCTAATTGCCGGAAAAACATTTTTGCATATCTTTTCGATGCAACAGAGCATATCCTGGGACGTTGTGTCTTTATTCTTCGTGGTAATTCTCCAATTGATGATAATTATTATGGCCACGCAGCAGATGTACAATTATATTGTAACCGAACTTTTCTTTTGTTCTTTCGAGCTCACTAGAAACTGAGACTCACTGAAACTCTTCAAGCTTTCTTTCGGAAAATGGGGATTCGTAGAGATTATTGTTGAAATAAAACTCAAATCCAAAGATGTTAGGCTAACGACTACAGCTAGTGATGGGTATACAATACTCCGTCTTGTAAGTTTTCAAACAAATCAACCTTGTTTATTATGGCCCGCGCAATCGGGAGTCAACGGGTACGACATGGGGTTAAGAGCCTAAGCACTCAAACCTAGACGCCGCGCCGTAGTATCGTTGAATTCCAACATTATCAAATAAAAGATTGTAAAAACTCGGTTGTTTGACCCTGAAACTGGCAACTTTCTTTAAAAACATTTGTACAAACAAGAATGACGGTTCGTTTTTCAGGAAATAGTAATTTACTTGCCAACAATTCGTGGTAGGGGAAAACTCAATACGGCGGAACGTTACATCCAGAGTAGTACACAGCAATCTCTGTGGACCAAAGATGGCCGACTCCGTTCCAGGCGAAAGTTAACGAAAAGCCCGGTGACTTACGAGATTCGAACGATAATAACTGCAGCCGCCGCGCCGCGTCGGAATGTCGAGAGACGCAAAGCGCGAGCACGGGTGAAACGGGAGCTTTTTCTAGGTGCGACTCACGTAAAAGACATCACGTACATCCCTGGCCCTCAGTTTTATTTCCGTCGTGGGTTAGACAGAATGCTCCGCTGTCCGGAAATCCGTGAGACATTTGGCCTGTGTCCGTCTTGCGATACACATTCCCCCCTTACCGTCCCCCATTCGTCTACGTTCTCGGTTTCCTTTCCGCGCGCTCTTCGTGGAGAGAGCCCCGAAAATAACCAGGCCAGACAGCCCGACCCTACCAGCACAAATTGATCAGCTGCTTCCTCGGAATCCCGCTGCCTCGAGTTCGCTTAAACCGACATTCCTTTATGAGACTCCCAAACCAATGCGAATAGTCACGCCGAAGGATTTGCAACAGTATCATTTACATCGCGGCTCGTGTGGATTTTTGCGCCGTCGCACAGTGGACCGCTCCTATAAAATATATGAAATTGATGCAACAATTTTCATGTCACGATAATTAGTGCAGTGTTGCACGTTCTACGGACTTTTGCGTAGATCCACGGATTTTTAATATTATCTTGCGGACCTACGTTTAGGAGTGTCAAACTCACAATGAGTGAAAATCGAAGCTCTCATTAACATTAACTCTCTCACTATTTACTTTCGAAGGTATAACATTCGAAATCAACTAGTAAAGTTTTAAATTTTTTAGATTGAAACACCCCTTTTGAGGTTAGTTTTATAAAGACGGTTTTTGATTCCAGTAAATATCAACTAGTAAAGTTATAAATTTGTTAGATTGAAACACCCCTTTTGAGGTTAGTTTTATAAAGACGGTTTTTGATTCCAGTAAATATCAACTAGTAAAGTTATAAATTTGTTAGATTGAAACACCCCTTTTGAGGTTAGTTTTATAAAGACGGTTTCCCATTCTAGCAAATGTCAACTAGTAAAGTTATAAATTTGTTAGATTAAGACACCACCTATGAGGTTAGTTTTATAAAGGTTAGTTCTATTAGGTTAGGTTAGGTGAGGTCAGAGTAGGTCACGTTTGGTCAGGGCAGGTTAGGTTAGGTTGCGTTAATCTGGGTTAGGCTGGGTCAGGTTAGGCCTGGGTTAGGTTAGGTTAGGTTAGGTTAGGCTAGGTTTAGTGGGCTTGAAGTTTGCTTAATAATCCTGATTTGTACTTTCATACTTGAATTCGGTATTGAAATTGTGTTTCGCCAGCAAAAAATTTATTTAATTTCCGCGCCACGGCGGCACCTTCACTTTATCAGACACCTCGTGGGACGTCTACAGCAGGCATGAAACACTCCCTATGAGGTTAGTTTTATAAAGACGGTTTTTGATTCTAGTAAATGTCAACTAGTAAAGTTATAAATTTGTTAGATTGAAACACCCCCTGTGAGGGTAGTTTTATAAAGACGGTTTCTCATTCTAGCAAATGTCAACTAGTAAATAAATTCTTTAGATTGAAACACCCCCTGTGAGGTTAGTTTTATAAAGACGGTTTCTCATTCTGGTGAATAAGAAATACCAGAAATAGATTCTAGGACCTCGAAAACCCCTAAAACCGTTCTGTTTGTAATTAACAATTTATAATTAACAGGGGTACGAATTTCACCCAGCTTTTTGCAATTCTGGTCCATTGCGCGTCTCATCCTGAAAAACTTTTCCTAAGTTCCACATATTACCGAGCATCTAACTTAACGTCATATTACCGAGAATCTAAGGCTGCGAAATTTGCTCTGTCGCTTCGAAATATACTCGTTGGTGCGTACGATCTTTTAAGCTTCTTAAAAGCTCTCGTATAACTAGGACACGGAAAATGAGAGTGAACTTTAACAACCTTCGAATTGAACAGTAGATTTGGATGCCAGCGCCGCTATCGTTCGACCGGTGTACTGTACCCCTCGTACTCCTCTTCGCCCCGTGATCCTCTATACTTCGCCATGTGTTTGCGTCCCTCTAGATGGCGTTGCTTTCAATCGCGTTTATTGGACGTCATTGACACAATACGAAAGAAAAACTGTCGATAAAAATTGTTAAGCTAGCTAAAGGTTAGTACTGGTACAATTGGTATAAATGTTAATATGAAATTAATCAGTACCGTATCAAATTGCTTTAAAACTACAGTAGAAGCAAAAAATATCACACTTACTATGAACGTGATGTAAATATGGAAAATTTCATAGTCCAATGCTCCGTAATGGAAATTCTACATTTTGCATTTGCTTTTGTTTACTTATTAATACAAAATCAAATTATTGTTCTGCTATTACTCATATGCGATAACTAAATCATGAATTTACATATATTGCTAAAATATATGTATATAATTATTATGAAACATAATTATATTCATTTCTCCACAAATAATGATCGTTAATTTACTTTCCGAGGCAACTGTGTGTAATTGAAACAAATTTTGCATTATTAATAATATTGATTATTGCAATCAGATGTTCAAAACAATGGTTTCATCTCATTGTCGACCCAGACTCTACATTAACTTTTACATTAATATAGTTACTTATCCTAATGATTTAAAGTGCATTCATCAATAATTCCACAATTCCATGATATGTAACAAAAGTAGCGAAGCTATACATGCACATATGGAAATGTAATTTAATTATATGAAGTTGAATCATGGCTTAAATTAACGGTGGTCGATCACTTTGGACATATCAATGTATTATTAAACTTTCATGCGCCATGTCGAAATTTATCGATTTTTTAAACCGGAGTTGACCCTTCTCTCGTCCGCGAAAAAGGGTCTCAGCGCTGGCGACGCCCCCTCCCCCCTGTGGAGGGGATAGACGCTTTGCAACGATCGTACAGTTCTCGTTCGCAAGAATCGGACATTTACCGTACAGGTATTAGAAATACAAATTCCTATTTTTGCATGAAGTTCTTCAGTCTCCAATAACCCGATGAAATGAAAGAAAAATTCGTGTTTTAATGAAAAATAGTACGCTCGATGCGACTAAAGGGTATACGCGGTTAAAGAGAAACAGTTTTCGATTTCGGATAATCCGATACGCTGCACACCGCGATTGAAAATAAATCCCGTGGAAAACGGAAAGTCGCCGAAAGTTCTTAGCTCGTGCGAGAAAGGTTCAAGAAGCGATCAAAACAGGTGACGCAACCCGCGGCCGACCGAAAATGGAGGTCGGCCCCCGGTTTCCGCCCGCAAGCCCCCTCGATTTCATCGTCGAATTCCAAGCGACTCGGCTCGCCGTTACGGAGCAAGAAGTCGGCACGATTGGCAGAAAGTTCGAAACTTAAAGGGTTCCGCGACTAGAGAGGTACTTTGTTCCAGTGGAAAGAAAGGAACAGCGGTATGGAACGAAAAGCCATGGAATTCGAGGTAAATGAAGGGTCGGAATCGCGCAGGTTTCCCGGGGCAAATATTTCCTTGTGCAGGGCAAATGTTGAACAGGAACTCCTAAAAGCAGATACATTACTCCCCGTCGATTACTTAATGTTTTCTCATTGTATATGCCAGCGCGATATTACAATGGGTTATTCCACCAGTTTCGAAACCTTGTATCCGCTTTCCCGGCGTTGAAGGTTCAATAACAGAGGAGTTCGGTCTCATGACGGATTACATGATCTGCAGTCGTTGCTTCAGAAATCTCGAGGACTTAACGAATAAGAAACTAGACAACATTTTCTGTCAAATTTCTCCTGCACATGAAAATTACGAGAATCGGTCAAATTCTAACCGGGCTTTGTATTGTACAAGGTTTAAAAAAATCATAGGGTGAAGTTCCTTTTAGCACCCACCTCCGATTGGCTCCCAACTTACCCAAAATATTGCCCATGCTCATTGGAGTCACGTGGGCTGGTCACGCGACGCGGAAATGATCTGCGCATGCGCAACAAACTGCGTTAATGACTCGTATCCGCTATTTTCACGTATTAACACACCCTAAACTGTTGTTTCTTGACTTTAATAAGTTTCATAAGTTACAATGAGTGACAGTTCTGATGAATCAAATCAAAATGATCCCGAGTGGAAGCCCCAAGAAGTGGCCCAACATGTTGCGCGTGTTTTAGTGAGATCAATGGCATGGAATTGGGAAAGAATATACAGAGTGACATCTTCCAGGAATTTTGCTACTGTGTTGGCGATCGCAAAGAGACTGTTACATGGTTCGTATATTTGCAGAAACCATCGCATACCGATGCTTTGCTACATAAGCCGTCATGTTAAACTAGTTATATTACTTTATTTGGTTAGCTTAGGTTAGGTTAGGTTAGGCCAGGCCAGGCCAGGTCAGGGTAGGCTAGGCCAGGTTGGTTAGGCTAGGTCAGGTCTGGGTTGGTTAGACTAGGTCTGGGTTGGTTAGATTAGGTCTGGGTTGGTTAGATTAGGTCTGGGTTGGTTAGGTCAGGGTAGGCTGGGTTAGGCTAGTCTGGGTTAGGTTAGGCTAGTACATCGGAAAATGCTAATGCCGGCGGTGTATTCCGAATTTGCAAACTACACGTGTTGCTAGTGCTTTAAAAATGGTTTTAAAAGCTTCAGCTAGAAGGATATACGACCAAAAATATAAAGTTACATTTAAAAATTTGAACGTAATCTTCACAAGGTTCTCCAAGGTCATTGCAAAGTCAAATAATCATTATCACTAGGCTACAGATCTTTGTAGTCATCCGACAATTACAGAATTGTATATCTGAGTTGTGCTAGCCTAGCACAAGTCAGCACAACTACCGATTTCTCTAGCGCAACGATATTAAGGGCACTTTACTCTTGTGCCCGGCCCTTTGCGTTTGGACTGTACACGGATACTTGAACTTTGTAGACATCTGATAATGTCAGAATTGTATATCTAAGTTGTGTTAGTCTATCACAAGTCAGCACAACTACCGATTTCTCTAGCGCAACGATATTAAGGGCACTTTACTCTTGTGCCCGGCTCTTTGCGTTTGGACTATACATGGATATTTGAACTTTGTAGACATCTGATAATGGCAGAATTGTATATCTAAGTTGTGTTAGTCTAGCACAAGTCATCACAACTACCGATTTCTCTAGCGCAACGATATTAAGGGCACTTTACTCCTGTGCGCGGCCCTTTGCGTTTGGACTATACACGCATACTTGAACTTTGTGGACATCTGATAATGGCAGAATTGTATATCTAAGTTGTGTTAGTCTAGCACAAGTCAGCACAACTACCGATTTCTCTAGCGCAACGATATTAAGGGCACTTTACTCTTGTGCCCGGCCCTTTGTGCATGGACTACACACGCATACTTGTACTTTTTAGTCATCCGACAACGACAGAATTGCACATGTACCGTACACTGACCTAATAGATTGACTTTTTATGAAATTGTACAATAAATCGTGTTGTATATGGATTGTTATAGACTGAAAACTTCTACTCTAAGATAAAATGTACCGATATTGTGATACGAATTTACCTACATGGCAACCTAACGACCGAATACAAGACTTTTCTTTGTTTAGAAGATAATACCGGTCAAGGAACTTTGTTAACAATTGGTTAAGTAGAAACGCTTAACAAAGTAGAACACTTCCCGACGCGGATTATGTTCTATTCAGTCGAACTCTTTCGTTTTAACACTCCGCACATCACTGGAAGTTGCATGTATTTTTGTTTCGGGCAACGGCCACTCGCCTTTAGGAATAAAGTAAATTGTAATTAACTACGGACACCAGTTGTAATTAGTGTTATGGCGAAGTGGATAATATCGTGCTTAAACACTCCGAGGATTTACCTCTTAAATGGTCTCGGAAACGTTTACGGACCCGGTAATCCCTGGTACGTTAAACGCCGCAAGGTAACGCGGTTCCGACATTCTGAAAGCCGTGAAACGTACAGGCGAAATTTTGGAGTTTGGATCGGATTGCTTCGTATCGTTTATTATTAAGATAAAAGAGGATTTACGCTATGTCGAGCAGACACTACGCCAGAACGGAAACTTGTTAGTGAAGGATTCAATTGTCCAGCAAGGAACGGCGCAGCCCTTCATTGAAATGCTTCCAACTTCCAATCCCTTGTTCACAATACCTAAACGTTCGTTGATAAATTAATGTTCTGAAAGTTAGAAATAAACGTGGTATGATGCCTGATTAAATCAGAAATTTGTAACATACAGGGTGGGGCAATAACTTTATTCACCTTGAATATTTCTGTTACTTCCAATAATATGTGAAAATCATTGGACGGTATAGAGGGGGAACTATCGTGATGTAAACATTTTTTATGTGCGTAAAGGCATTTCGGAGATTTCGAGATCCCCTTAATTTCTTTAAATGAAAATACCTACTTTTTGTATCATGCGTCGACAGAGTATCAAATTCTAAGTAAAAATGTATTTGACCTCTATATGTCCTAATGTAACGAGATATTACGAAATAATTTCTAATACGTAACCATTATGTCTGGAAGCTTATCGAACTGATGTCCTCCAACTTGAATATGGTGAGAATATATGGAAAATTATTTCGATAATATCTCGTCAACTATTACATTAGGAGGTTAAACTGTACTTTGGAGGACCAATTTTTTAAAACTTTCTTTTATGCAGTCCTATAGATTTCGACGAGAAGACACCGAAAGTGAAAGTATTATTGCCAGGAGTTCACTGGTTCTGAAGTTATACACGTGTAACGTTGAGCACTTCCAACTAACCCCAAACCAACTTGGGCTCAGTACTACTTCGCCGCTGCTCTGACGACCCACCATCTATCCATCTAAAAACGCTTAAAATGCTCATGTTTACACGTGTATAACTTCAACCAGTGAACTCCGGTAACCAAAACTTGAATTTCGTGTACTAAACCTTACAAATGTGTAGCATCACATACAGAAAACTTGAAAATTTTTGGTCCCCTAAAGTACATTCAGCCCATTCCCCAACACATAGGTATGCACTAATTGCAATATGAATTTGCATAAAATGTTCTAGGTTGAAAGAAATATGTTGATTTTGGTATTAAAATTGCTTCGAGTTCAGAAAGTTAATGATAATCTGTGAAGTTCGTTTGAGGTCCAAGAATTTCAGGTTCTAGTAGTCTGAGCCTATTCAAACAGGTGCATATTGCGAACGGTCGTTACGCGATACTTGATTACTCGCGTTTATTCGCAACAGACTTCTTTAGAGACTGTTAGGGCAAGTAGCGGTATACACGGCGGAAGTAACGTTCTCACCGGGACACGGGACGAACGTAAACACGAGACGACGGAAAGGTGAAAGAAACGCGGCGCGAATTTCCGCAAGATGGAGATTGGAAAGGCCCCGGCAAAAATGCGTGACTGGGAAAAGAGCCGACGCCGAAAGCCATAAAGACTCTGCCGCGAATGTGTTTCCTGACGAACGACGGAACGCGAGAAAGCTGCGGTGACGACCTTTCGAAACGAGTGTGAAATACACCAGCCACATCGAGAAAACGGACCGTAAAAAGCGGCCGGTATACGTTAATAAATACGTGTAACGCGCGCACGCTGCGCCACATTTGTAAATGCCTCGTCCCCGAGCACATTAAAACTGTTTTGAAGCCTGGGTATGTATAACCAATATAAGAAATGTTGATTTGAATTGACAATAAGAAGTACAGTATTGCATCGGTAATTGTCCCAAATGTCTCCGACATAATTGTCCCTGAGATATCCCCACTAGTGCGGGGGGTACCCCCTTGAGGGGCCGTGAAGCTCGAGAGGTCTCGGTCGCCGAGAAATATGACACCATGCGGCTCGGGTATATCGGTGAGACCACACTAATCCGAATCTCCAACTTCTTTATTATTCATTATTTTTTTATGCGACTTCGATAGTCCCATAATAAGGACCGGAACCAATAAAGTCAATACATACATACATACATACAGTATTTCATCGATAATTGTCCACAACACGGGTCTGCGGAGGGACAATTATGAGCGAGGGATATCATTGTTTGAGGTGTGCCGAACGTAGAGAAGGGCACCCGAGCTCGAGAGTCCTCGGTCACCGAGAAATATAAACATACCTATTCCGAATTTCCAACTTCGTTATTAATCATTATTTTTTTATGGGACTACGGTCATCGAAGTCGCATAAAAAAATAATGAATAATAAAGAAGTTGGAAATTCGGATTAGTGTGGTCTCACCGATATACCCGAGCCGCATGGTGTCATATTTCTCGGCGACCGAGGCCTCTCGAGCTTCACGGCCCCTCAAGGGGGTACCCCCCGCATTAGTGGGGATATCGCAGGGACAATTATGTCGGAGACATTTGGGACAATTACCGATGAAATACTGTATCATCATTGATGCCACAAAGTGGTTCCTTTCAAAGTTGACTGTCTACGTATACACATATATTCTTGATAATAGTATTTTACAGTGGTTCTAATATTATTATTATATCTTACGAAGGTTAATAAATCGTGCCGCTCGGAAACCGCATTAGAAAAATATCGTAAATTTAAGAAACTTGTTATATTGAAACCGTGTTCGAAGAAGGTTGACTGTAATAGAAATCAAAAATTCGATTTATAGGGGTTCTTACAATTTTCTGGAGGGTTGATCGTTTCACGTTTACAGGCTGCCTATATTTTCGGGCGCGGATCCATTGGTGGCGTGGTGTTCGCTTTTCTCGATACGGATCAGAGGAAAAACATTTGCTGTGTCGCAAGCCGTCGGAAATCCACTTTGGTTGGACGTCATATCGTAAATGGATCAATTAACAACGACGACGGGGGAACGCGAAATCGAATTCCGGGCCGCGCGAGGACAATCAATGTCTATCGGGCAGTTTTTCTGGTTGACGGGAAAAGGATGGATAAAAAGACCTATCGGGAAATTTTCCTAGGACTGGGGGGGAAGCGGTCGGTGGAGTAGGTGGAAAGGGGCGGGAAGCAGTCCAGGACCCGGACCATCCATTCTGAAACTCGGTCGTCTCCTGAAAAGGAAACTTTCCGGCGGAACCGCTCGATGCTAATGGTGGAACAATGGCGGCAAAAACAATCGGATAAGTTGACCGAGAGGACCGTCGACGGCTGAGCCCGTACGTGGTGGTTATTTGCGATTCCAGCCCTGATCGCGACGGTCGCCTAAAAATTGTCTGCGACCACCCAGAGTGCTTTTCCACGCTCCGCCGTAATTAACTCGCGTCTTGATTCGATTGCGCTGCTCTCCGCTTACAGTTTCTCGCAGAACTTCTAAACTTGCCATCGAGTATAGTTACCGTAACGTTTTAACGTCACACAACACATACCAGCAAATATATTCATTTTGCTTAACCCTCGATAACTAAATAAATTCGCTTCCTCTGTTCGTAGCAGTGTTTTACGTTAAAGCGACGATCTCATTACGACAAGAAAAAACAGATATCGACCAGATAAATTTGGAACAGTTATCGATAAAATGCTGTATATAGTAAATTATTAAATATTTACATATTGTACGGAGTAAATATGCCACGGGGTATACCCTGCGGAAGTGGGGATTGTTTTGGGGACAGATATCAGCCAGATATTTGGGACAGTTATCGATAAAATACTGTATATAGTAAATTATTAAATATTTACATATTGTACGGAGTAAATATGCCGCGGGGTATACCCTGCGGAAGTGAAGATTGTTTTGAGGACAAATATCAGCCAGATATTTGGGACAGTTATCGATAAAATACTGTATATAGTAAATTATTAAATATTTCAATATTGTACGGAGTAAATATGCCGCGGGGTATACCCTGCGGAAGTGGAGATTGTTTTGAGGACAAATATCAGCCAGATATTTGGGACAGTTATCGATAAAATACTGTATATAGTAATTTATTAAATATTTCAATATTGTACGGAGTAAATATGCCGCGGGGTATACCCTGCGGAAGTGGGGATTGTTTTGGGGACAGATATCAGCCAGATATTTAGGACAGTTATCGATAAAATGCTGTATATAGTAAATTATTAAATATTTAAATATTATACGCAGTAAATATGCCGCGGGGTATACCCTGCGGAAGTGGGGATTGTTTTGGGGACAGATATCAGCCAGATATTTAGGACAGTTATCGATAAAATACTGTATATAGTAAATTATTAAATATTTAAATATTGTACGAGTAAATTGCGCCAGTTTCATATGCACACATTGAAAAGAATCAGATAGAATTGCAATATTGTGGGTCGGAAGAAATGTTTGGCTGAAATAGATCCGACTGCAAAGCGTTCATGAAAATGCTGTGAAATGTCTGAAGTAACGCGAATGATGTGAGAAATAGTGAAATCGTTTATGACTGTCGAGAGAATACTTTTAGAGTGAACTATACTCCGAATGCCAATGAATCTCAGGTTTTCTTATTGAAGGAACCAGGAATTTATCATCCAATATAATAGACTTAGCCAGACTGACCTTTTTAGTGTATTCGGGAGCTTGATTAATTACCTCTGACTTAATCACAGATTTAATTCTATTATGATCGTACTTCTGGAGATTCTATACACCAGGGAATTAAATATAAAATGTCTGCTCCTTAAAATGTCGTAAGAGAGCAAAATCAATTAATTACTTCAAATAATCTTGTTAAATCCATTAAATAGAAATTCTCCAATTGTCTTGTTACGTAAAGAGAATTCTCTCTCTCTCTCTCTCCCTATATATATATATATATATATATATATATATATATATATATATATATATTAAAAAATATATATATAAAAAATATATATATATAATATATATATATATATATAAAATATATATATATATATTAAAAAAAATATATATAAAATATATATATATTAAAATATATATATATATATATATATATTAAAATATATATATAAAATATATATATATATTAAAATATATATTAAATTTATATGTATTAAAATGTAATATATACATACGTACATAGAATATATAATATATAAATATATAATATTTATGTATCTATGTACAATATAATATAACTTACTCTTCTTCATCATCTTGGGAATAAGGAAGGGAAGGGTACTAAAATAACTTTAAACGAAATATATAATAAGAAACCCACTACTTTCGCCCCAATAGTACCCCACAAACTTCGGACGTAGCTTCGGCGCTGCCGAAACTCGCGCATGCGCGTGAAAAGCGCCAACATTCCCATCACTGCCCCGATTTCGCATCGGGTTCGTCCACGAAGAAAATCTCGATAATGATCTGAAACTTTACAGATTAATCGGCATAATCATACCCCCGTTGATTGTTCCGTGTTCACGTAATGGCTCCCTGCATGGCAAAATCAATATGGCGACCAGTTGAAAAATCGTCCCGAAGCTACAATTATTTCGCGCTGAATTTGTCTCGCAACGTAACAATAAAATCCTGCCAATAGCAGCTTAATCACAGAGATGACAGGCCAGTATACTTTTTACTTTTGAATCTTTGAGTAGCTTCGGTGAAACGTCCGGGGCCACCGGGCTGATAAACTCGTCAAACGGTGTCGGGACACCGTTCGATTGGTGAAAAGTTATCGTCGAAACGGTGCCCATTGTTGTGTCAACTGTGTCGAACGGATCCAATTTTTCCTTGTTGTCTCGCCTACGTTTTGAACCGAGTTTTCGAACCTCTAAATTGAGACAGATGCGCGAACTGCTTTATAGTCCTCCGCCTACAGCAGTTGCCGAGTGCTGCGATGCTATCCAAATCGATTGTTGATGTTAAAAAATCTGCCCGTCGTTTCTTTATACGTATATCCGTCGTTTTATACCTGTAGACAAAAACTACGGAAGAGACAATTTTATGTAGCGTCTGTTTCTAATTATATCATCTTAGGCAATCCAAACATAAGTCTATTAATGAAAGGTAGGTTTCTTGGTAGTTGATACATAAGAGTGTATCATAAAGTGATCAATAGCAACAGAAAATAATAATAGTTTAGATTTTTAAATAAGTCGAAAATATTCCTTCCACGACTAGGTAGTGCAAGGGTTTGCCGATGGCAAGGTATATGTGCGAGTGTGCTGGCCGATCGGGGCGCATTGCCGCGGTGATTGACTGGAGCCGCTGCGTTCTTTTCGGCGCGATAACGATGCCGCTATGCCTTTGCGGCGCGAAGCCGCAAAGCAACATTGTAGATATGAGCGGCACCTTTTCGGGCAGTTTCTGTTTCTGCCTATAAAAGCGCGTTTCGGTGTCAGTACAGTTCAGTTGTCGCACGACTTCGGGCAGAACGACATCCTTGACAATCCTTTCGTGTAAATTACCTTACAGTAGCTTTAAATGAGACATCATGCGTCATGAAGTGGGTATGTGAATGAAAATAAACTTATCAGCACTACAAAATAAGAAAATCTAGGACGAGATTAATTTTTCGTACTATAAATCATCAATGTTTTTTACTATTTCTATTTCGAATATCATATATGCAGGTGAATAATTGTTGATTATATAAAACGGCTATAAAGCTGCAAAAGATGAAGGAACTGCGAGGAATCGTGTCCCCCTCGTAGCACGAAATGTTTCGGACCCGAAATCGCTGCTATCTTCGCGACATTACTTTATATAGTATATACACGATAAATATAGTATAAAAGTTATTTAAGAAAGATATTTAAGAAAAATTTTAATAAAAAAATGTTGCTTCTTTACATAATGTAAAATAATAAACTCTCTACCTCTATGTGAAACTTGTAAATTTCAATAGTATGTCAAAGCGTTAAAAACGCTTTCTAATATTTCTAATAATTTTAATATTTTCGTTATACAGAAATAAATCGATAAGTGTCGCAAAATTCTGAACAAGAAGTGTCTGGAGAGGCCTCGGTCGCCGAGAAGTATAACACCATACGGGTCGAGTAGATCGGTGTGAGACCACTACTAATCCAATGACAAAACTTCTTTATTTTTTATTATTTTTTTATGGAACTTTCACCAAAGTATTCGTGGCATTTTTCTAATGAAAATGATACCAAATAAGATATAATTCCGATGGTATTTACTTGAGTAATGAACGATAATGTAACGGACTTAACTCACTGGCCGGACCCGTAGTTGCGACATTTATCGATTAGATACTGTACATTACAAGTTTCATCATTGCTTTTGTTGTGAACGGAAAATTGATTGAAACTTTGAATAATTACAATGACAGGCATTTGAGATGTTTGACCGTATAATGTTTGCCAGGATTACTGCTCCGAAGAATGATAGCTATGAAGGCTGTAACCGACACAAACGTTGGTAGCGAACGTGTTAAGCCATTCTCATTCCGTTAATCTATCACAAAGCCGGCGGATAAGCAAGGGAGGAAGATTGAGCAGCAGACTATCCAGATATCTACGGACTGAAGAGCTTCTAAAACGACGAGTCGAGTGCGGGATGCTGGAAGAAAACTCCGCTGCATGTGACGTGGCGGCGAGGATGACGTCCAATTTTTTCCGTATTTTATCGCGGGTGACGCGTTCCGCAGACGTAAAAGCGTAATCTGCTGGCGAGACACACTCGACTTCCTCGCAGTTTTCGTACAAGGGTCCTGTTGTAGCTGGCGACGCGAATGATTTGCACACCTGCCAAACGAATGAGACAACACCGGGAAGACGGGACACCCCGGTGACAAAGGCGAAGAAGGTGAGGCGAAATGATTCGCGGATATTTCCGGGTGTGGGGACAGGGGATCGGGGGCATGTCAGAACATGGCCAATGTCGTGGATTTTCATTTCGCTCGAATTTGCCAAGGAATGCCGGTGGTACGCGCCCTGGGAATACGTTGTTCCAGACGACGAAACGAAGAGATTGAAGTCCCTGCTTAGAGCGACAAATCCGTCTAAAGCCTCGCGAAATTTCTTTGCCGGTTTGCAATATTACCGGCCCGGGATTTCGTGTGTCGCGAAACGCGTTATCATTACTCCCCTGCCTTAAAGTAAAGAGAAGGATCGCTACTTACGAGAAACGAAAGCTTCAATTCCATCTTCTGCCGTATTATCTCGATTGGGGACCTGTATCAACAGAAATGGAATTATTTTATTCCGGGTTCCTAGACTGTAACTACAAGAGAACATATTCAAGTTACACAAGCCGATTTTGACTGCGTTAATGGCCGACGTTACCAGGGCAATAACTTTGTCCACCTTGAATACTCCCGTTAATTCTAAGAATATGAGAAAATGATATATACAAATGTTGCACTGTATAGAGGGGGAAATATTGTGATGTAAACATTCTTCATGTGCGAGAAGGCATTTCGGAGATTTCGAGGTCCCTTTGATTTCTTTAAATGAAATGAAACCTACTTCTTGTATCATGAATCGATAGGGTATCAAATTCTGTGTAAAAATGTATTTGACCTCTACATGTCCTAATGTAATAGTTACGAGATATTATCGAAATATTGTGATGTAAACATTCTTTACGTGCGTGAAGGCATTTCAGAGATTTCGAGGTCTCCTCGATTTCTTTAAATGAAAAGACCTACTTTTTGCATCATGAATTGATAGAGTACCAAATTCTGCGTAAAAATGTATTCGACCTCTATATGTTCTAATGTAATAGTTAACGAGATATTATTTTCCATACGTACCCACTATGTGCCAATGATGACAGAAACACACAAAACTGGGTGGATTTTCCTCTCCTCCTTTTCCCTTCCACTATCCCATTCTACTACCTGAGCACACTCCAACGCCCCCCACTAAGACCGTAGTAGATTGGTCACGTGACGTGACGCGCAACGTGTCACATATTACTCTGGTCACTAGAGAGGTGGTAAAATGTAAAATGTGCCAGGAAGTTTATCGAACTGATGTCCCTCAACTTGAATATTGGGAGAACATATGGAAAATTATTTTGATAATATCTCATTAACTATTACATTAGGACATATAGAGGTCAAATATATTTTTACGCAGAATTTGATACCCTAAAATAATGATAACTCTTTTCATTTAAAGAAATCAAGGAGACCTCAAAATCTCCGAAATGTCTTGACGCACATACAAAATTTCTACATCACAATATTTCCCCCTCCATACCGTGCAACTTTTGTATATATCATTTTCTCGTATTATTACAATTAACGGAAATATTCAAGGTGGACAAAGATATTGCCCCACCCTGTATATACAGTAACCCCGCGATCAAAGTCCTTTTTCGGTTTTCTGCCGCGACTTAGATCGTGAAGGGACACTATTCTTTTGTGACCGCGTCGACCACGCTGAACGTAGAAAAGGACAGCATGCAAACACGGCCGAAGGTGCAACAAAAAATAGCTTATCGGTGAGACAATACTAGTGCAAGAATAAAACTTCTCTATTTTTTACTTATTTTTAATGACATTTTACCAATATATTTGTGGCATTTTTCTAATGAAAATGGTACGAAATATGATATAATACCAATGATATTTACTTATGTAATAAATGATGAAAATTTTGGACGTAAAGAAGGACAGCGTATAGGAAAGAAAGAGACAACAAGAGTCGCGGCCGCCGGCACAGTTCAAAGGTCCGCGTGTCCGTACAATGTAATGCCAATAAAAAACATCCATCGTTCATTACACAAGTAAATATCATCAGAATTAAAGCATATTTGGTATCATTTTCATTAGAAAAATGCCACGAATACTTTGGTGAAAGTTCCGTGAAAAAATAATAAAAAATAAAAAAGTTTTGTAATTGGATTAGTAGTGATTCACACCGATATACCCGACCCAGGATCAGATTACGCGGCATGTTTACACTGCTCGGCGACCGTGGCAGCTCGAGCTTCACGGCCCTTCCGGGGATACCCCGCAGTGAGAAGATTAGGCCAACGGACATAGATCGCAATGTTCCGTTAGACTTAGATCGCGGGGTTACTGTATTTCGTTAATCATTTCAAGTACTTACAACATTTTTTAGACAGCCTGTAGATGTTAATCAGCTTTAACACTTTGATCGCCATGTCGCCCATATCTGGGTGACAGAATTAATTATACAAAATTAGAAATTAATGTTTACGTTGGTAAATTGCGCGTACCAAATTTACTTACAGTCTGCGAAATGGAAGAGGTTTGAAACAGTAGTTAATCTTAGTAAACAAAACTTTTCAGCTTTTATTTTGTTAAATAAATTTCTTTGGTTTTTTATGTAATTTTTATGATTGTTGAGTGAGCGATCAACGTGTTAAAAGCGCATGTGTACCAAAATGAACGCGTTAACGTCCAAAGATGGAGGTAAAGCACTATTAGTTATCTTCCTCGTGAAAATGTGTTTAAAAATGTCTAATTTGCACAAACAACCGCAAAAACTACAAAACCTCCTGAAGCTAAACTAAAAAGAAACTGTTCCTTGCTTAATCCGAGTTCCTTACCCCAATGTGCCGTGTCCATTCGATTAAAGTGAACGTGTTTGTCCGCGTCCTAAACACGAATAATAATAATAGTAATAACAATCGCGGGGCAACGCAGATGTTTACACGGGAATTTTTGTAAACGTGCAAACGCAACAGCGATGCGCGACACTTTTATACGCGTGCATTACGCCGAGCAGCTCGGAACACAATTCGTGGGTGTACAGTTTAAGCCGCATAGAAATGTTGTTCCGAATTTAGTAGCCTTTTAAGCACCACTTTCCAAGTTATCATCTGTATCTGGGTGGCTGTGGCCGAGCATCCTGCAGGAATTATTCGTCGCTCGTTAGACAATTGTTTCCCGCTTCGCGGCCTCAGACTCGAGTATGCCGCCGACAAACGTTCTCGTTGACTATTTGTGCGTCAAATCCACGATAAAGTCGCTATCGAGTGTAACCGGACGAATACATCAACAGCAGGCTCGTACGTTAGAAATATCTTATCGTGGCGCGCACGAACGAGTTAGGACAATGGCCGCGCGGTGTCCTGCATTGTGCGCCTCTGTTTCTATTCCGCATAAAATATGAAAGTCTGATAGCCGTTCTGCGGTACGTGGTGTACGTAGGTATGCGAGGACATATCGCGAGAGCACGGCCACCGCGACACATAGGTGACCCGACGACTTATCAGTTCACGGTCAGGTTTCGAGAACGGCCGGTTAACCAATTTCCAAGATCGAGCGTGATTTCGGCGCACCGAGCGGGACAGTAATTTACGAGAGCGGCGATTCCTCCTGAATACTGATTGAAACGCGGCCGATTGACAGCCGCAATACCCGCGAGACGCAAGGAAAAAATATTATGCGTCGGCCGTAGCGTGTGCAATTAAACGGCCACTATGGCCCTCCCATTCGTTTTACCTTTCCTGCATAGCCCCCCCCCCCGTCCCTTTTTTTCCCCTCTGATTTCAGTGTTTCATTACCCAGTCCTATTATTCTTCACTATTTTAATTATTATTTCGCCCGGCGAAGCGAAAATACATTGCTAGAAAAGTGATTGCGTGCGCCGGATTGCACAGTCCGATCGTGCTGCACGATAATTCGACCAATTTGAAATTGAATTTGAATTTTTTAATGCTCTCACAGAACCGGTCGCGCCGGTTTTTCAATAAACAGGGAATACGAGTGACACACCTACGATGGGATCGGCACGAACCACGGAAACAAAATGGATCGGACCACCGTGGTTGAATGATGAATTATGGGGCACATGCGTTATGGTAAGAATGAACAAAATTGTTGTTGTCAATTAGAAACAGATGATGCAATTAACTCCTTAGGGTCTCTGCACACACATCCGGGACGGGCCGGACCGGGATTTAGCTAGTTAGTTTAGATAGTTTACTTTAAGGAGGTGTGGAGTCCCTGGAAACATTGTTTTCGTGCTATGCACAGAGGGAACTGTCAACGCGCGCTCGAAAGTGCAAGAATTATGGCACTTCGGTAGCGCGAGGGAAGAATCGGTACCACACCGGATCAGACATCCCGGAGACCCCTGCCTATACCAAAGCTATGTAAAAAAACTCTCAGGGGCCCGTCCCGGATGGGTGTGCAGAGACCCTAAGGGACCATCCGGGACGGGCCGGACCGGGATTTAGCTAGTTAGTTTAGATAGTTTACTTTAAGGAGGTGTGGAGTCCCTGGAAACATTGTTTTTGTGCTATGCACAGAGGGAACTCTCAACGCGCGCTCGAAAGTGCAAGAATTATGGATCGGTACCACACCGGATCAAACATCCCGGAGACCCCTGCCTATACCAAAGCTATGTAAAAAAACTCTCCGGGACCCGTCCCGGATGGGTGTGCAGAGAGCCTTAACCTACAACTACGGGCATAGCCCGTAGTGGATGTTCGGGCCAAAAGTGAATATTACGGGCACAGCCCGTAGTAGATGATCGGGCCAATCGTAAATATTACGGGCCCGCAATAAGATTTTTACAAGACTGTATAACAATAATAAAATAAATTATGTGTAGTATATGCGATGAAGCGGGCCGATCGTCGATTGTTGCAATACGGCGGTGGCGGACATAGAACACGCGACGTGCGGCAGTCGAGACACGTACGCCCTGAGCGAGAGATCGGGAGACAAATAAAGCTATCTTTTTCGGCTACGAGCTGGCGAGCGTTTTATTCATTACATTATGAATCACTAATTTTGTAAAAATTGCAAGCGTAAGCAGTAGATCCTCGCTCGTTGCAACCTAGTTTAGTGCAACCTCGCTCGTTGCAACCTCATTTAGTGCAACCTCGTTTAGTGCAAAATCGTTTAGGGCAACCTCGTTTAGTGCAACCTCGTTTGGTGCAACCTCGTTTATTGCACACTAGCGATTCCCACCTCGAGTTGTTCGAAGTTTTGGAACTCGTGGTGGGGATTATACATAATGTTGCGAGTAGCTTAGAGAGTGGGGAAATACGGAGCATGAAAGTAGAAAAACAGATCGTGCGATTCGTCACCTCTTTCGTTGTACGATCTCGATTTTCGCACGCATTTTCGGTCGCGTTTTGTGCAACAGGCGAGTTTCTAGTGTACATACTTTTCAGCGGGGGTGTACAATACTCTTTCTTCCTCAATAGTGCGTTATATGGAGCTGTAGGGTAATATTTGTCCACGAAATGAAGTACACAACAAACACAGAACAAACAGTTGTCTCCTTACACACTAGTTGTCTCTCCTAAGAGTTCTATTCGATTTAAACGTGGTCATTAATCGTGTGATATTTATTTATGGATATGTAATAAAGAAAATAATGATTTTTCCATACTTTAAGCATATAATCAATTATTAATTTTAACAAATGCGTATCATTTTTGGTATGTACAGCATTTCATCGATAATTGTCACAAATGTCTCCGACATAATTGTCCCTGAGATATCCCCACTATTACAAACATTAGCTTTAAGTCGAGAAGAGAAGAAATGTTTGACAAATACAGTATTTCCTCGGTAATTGTCCCAAATATCTCCAACATAATTGTCCCTGAGATATCCCCACTATTCCGGGGGTACCCCCTTGAGGGGCCGTGAAGCTCGAGAGGCCTCGGTCGCCGAGGAATATGACACCATACGGCTCGGGTATATCGGTGAGACCACACTAATCCGAATTTCCAACTTCTTTATTATCCATTATTTTTTTATGCGACTTCGATGACCGTAGTGGCATAAAAAAATAATGATTAATAAAGAAGTTGGAAATTCGGATTAGGTATGTTTACATTTCTCGGTGACCGAGCACGGCTGTCCTTCTCTGCGTTCGGCAAACCTCAAACAATGATATCCCTCGCGCATAATTGTCTCTCGCAGACTCGTGTTGTGGACAATTATCGATGAAATACTGTATTGAACGAATTACAATTAGGAGAGCCGCTTTTGAAATACGACCGCAACTATGCTCGCTCGGTAGTGGGGGAACCGTTCGAACGCGATCAAGGACACGACGAACTATTTGGCAGGTGTATTGCATGTTAAACCATTTTCATAAACACCGGTACCTTCGTAAAATGACTGGTATCAAAGAATCTTGGAATATGATTTTTTTTTGTCTCTAATCTTCGTTTACATTTTACACGACGTACTGTGTGGTTCTTCGAAAGCAGTAACGAGCAGTTCGAGGAAACTGGGGAACAAACGATCACGGTGAATCGAGCAGTGTTCGTGTGACGCGTTTTATTCGACGATCGAGGGCGATATCATTGAATCGGTACGCGCGCGACTGTGGTCCGAGCCGTGCTCGCGATAATAAATCCGCCGCTATGCTCCCGGGATCGCGGAATTAATCTCGAGGAACACGCGATATCGAAGAAGCTCGTCCTGATCGCCGCAACACCATCGATTGCGGTGATTCGATCGATAACGTCCCTTGACAATCCCGCGAACCGGCAAGTTACGACCGCCGGCTTTGCCTAACGACGTTCACCGCGTTAACTCGAATATAACGACCTCTAAATATACTTCCGCCTGTATGTGCGCGCCATGCTGAGCGACTAATAGTTCCGAACTTTACTTGCCCCTGTGCGTTATTAATATTTACATGGCAGTTCCCGCTAGCGGTGCATCGATGCCGCAGGATTAGGGACACAAAGACGCTTCCGAAACCACGGGGCAAGGGAAACCATGGAAACTTGACCGTGTACCCTCCACTTTCTGAGTTACCAGCCAACGATTTAAATACGACTTCGTAATTCGGGGATGCGTGATCTCTATGGCCGAGTATTTGATCGTGATATTGTAGCCTCCACATTTACCTCGAACCTAACCCTAGTAGCATTTATGGTTGGCCAACGGTGGCCAACGGTTGGGAGTTAGTTGGGATATGGTAGTGGCTTTGCCTACAGATCCCCAACGTAAGGCCTACGATGAAAAATTATGTCAATTTGCCAACGAATATCCAACATTGGGTCTACAGATTTTGTTGCATTCCGGGTGAAAATTGACTTTAACTCGAATGTTCACTAATATATATATATATATATATATATAACACAGAGTTATGTGGGCCACCCTGTATATATATATATATATATATATATATATATATATATATATATATATATATATATAACACAGAGTTATAGAGAATATCTCGAAAACTATGCCATCGATTTTAAAGTTCTTAGTCTTAAATTGCATGGAACTGAGGGGCCTTTCTGACTACATAAACGTGAAGTGGCCTCCCTTCTCCATTAACGGGGGAGGGGAGGTACCTTTGTAATTTTAAATGGAACACCCTATAAAATGTTACATATTTAGATTCTACAGGAAAAAACAAGTAAATTTTGTCTGAAACATTTTTTTGTCAGATACTTCCATGATGAGATATAACAGTTTGAAGTTTCGAGTTGTAGGTACTTGAAGCGCTCGGAAATACTTATACTAGGTTCGCGCCCGGCATAAGTGCACTCCTTTTTATTTGATCAATTCCTCTTTTTCTAGCTATGCGATAATCAATGGTATTTTTGTAGAATTCTTTTAAACCAATGTTTACATATTTAGAAAATTTTTTAAGGTTCAAACACGCTTTTATACGTCCGACAAACGTCCAATTAACGTCCGCGCGGGACGTCCTATGTACGTACTGGGATGTAACTGGGACCTCTGTCGGACATACCTGGTATATAAATCGGACATATCGTACGTCCCTGGGACGTACATATGTCCGGTACAGACGTACATTGGACGTACATTGGACGTCCGAGTGCTATCTGGGCTGTGACCGATCAACGAGGGCGGCCACTTTCACCATTTCCATAGATTTCACATAACCAATTAGAAAACTACTTCATTTCCCATCACCATCTTCATTGAAAATATCATCCACCAATCGGTACACTTTTGACACTGCACGCGCCCACGCCGACACTTTAAAAACACGCGACACACAGCTCTCGTAATTCATTCGCAAAAAACAGTCTCTCATCGTTCCATCTTAACACCATCTATTTTGTTTAAATTGTTGTTGAAATATATTGAAGTTTTATCTGTGTTACCAAAATCGTGTCTACATACAAAATTTACTATCCCTATAACCGGACCAGGTCGTAGGGATTTCGTTTTAAATACGCGTTGTCAGGAAAACCTGAGTCAAGGATTTACGACCTTCGGCGACGTCGAATCTTGAACGACATCACAGCGCTGGGGATGCCCCCCACCCCTCTGTGGAGGGGATAGACGCTTTGCAACTATCGTACAGTTCTCGTTCACAAGAATCGGACATTTACTGTACAGATATTAGAAATACAAATTCTTATTTCTGCATGAAGATCTTCAGTCTCTAATAACCCGATGAAAAATAAAATAATAAAATAAAAGATGAGAAAATTACTTCCCAGAATTTTGGACATTGGACGTACATTGGACGTCCGAGTGTTATCTGGGTTATTTATTTCTTTAAGTTTCTGTAACGTTTTATAATTTCCAGCCTGTATATACACGTTAACGTCCCGACAGAAGGAGGCGAGAGCTGCGGACAACTAACGCGACCGAGTATAATCACTTACGCCTCCGTAGCGGCCGCCATCCACCGAGACAGAATGGTTTGGGTTCTGGGGTGGCGGATAGGTGAGTCAGAGTCCGTTCCCGATGTCACGCACGTGACGTGTTGCACGATTATCATAGCAAAACCCCGTGGCGTGCGCCAGACACTCGGAAGTGACACGGGATACATTTTCGAAGGTCGGATATCGGTGACGTGCGGCGACTAGCCCGGAAAAAAAATAGTTGTACTAGGAATGTCGTGTATTTAAAATAAATGTTAGTGAACTTTATGATTTTTTTTTTTTAGGGTTTTAACGTGCTAAAAGATATTTTTTTACTTCAGTCCTTGTTGTATATTGAATAGAACACGGCATTTCCATCCTCTTCAACGGATATCGATTATATCCTCTTCATTGGTGTGTAGTGTAGCGTTTGTCCCTATCATAAAGATGCAAAAGCGTGAAAATTACAAAAGCTTGAAAGTCTAAAAGAAAAATTTGATCTTTTCGCAAATAAATCGGATTTATATTGTTTAAAAATATGTTTGAAATATTAAAAAGAACATGAAATTTTATATCGTGTAAGATATCAAATTTTCAATATTTGTTTTAATACAATAATATACACACATGAAACTACAAGTTAACACTAGATTTACGGGGCCCGTCAAAATGACGGATTTAAAAATTTTTAAGAGTGTAAGGAGGCATTCGTGAGGAATTATTAAATAGATTAATTTTTTTGTGTACATATTACAATAAAAATCGCGGAAGATCTAAGTAAATACAATTTTATTATTTTTATAAAGCAATGTAAAATAATCAATTTTAGTGCTCCGTAAACCTACTGTTAAATTGCAAAAATTCGTTTGTTTTTAACGGTGAAGGTGGTCTACCGGTTTCAAGGCAGAGTCAGGGGCCTCGGTAAAACGTCAGAAGTCAAAGCAGCAAAATCGTAGAGATAGAGGATTGGCAAAGTAGACGATCCTCTCCTCGACGGTCTGGCTCGATCGTTCAGTGAGGTTACACTTTAACTCTTTGAGACCCGCTGCGTTCACTCGGAAGCTACCATTCCGTTGGCTTTTTATTCGCGAGTCGATGGAGACCTCTCGAGATGTCTTTTGAGATCGCTATTCGTGAAATGCATTGGCCTTGTTGGCGCAAGCTACGGCAACGTTGTAACAAAAAAAAACCAAGACGACAGAACAGACAGTAGAACATTCAAAAGTATTTGTCAGATGGATTCTTTACCAGAGATGTCACCAAACTAAAGTCTTCGGGGGTAACGCAACTTGGCACACGTTTGGAATATCGAAAAATGTCCGACACATATTTCATTACAATTTCCTGTTTTCGTGCTCATAGAGTATAAATAGTAGGGGTGTGCGAGAACCGGAAAATGTATGGATCTCGATGTGGTCGAGATGGGTCGGGAGACATCGAGACGAGACGGGTCGGGTTCTCGAAAATTTCGAGATTCTCGAAAGTTTCGGGATTTACAACTCTATACTAACGAATCACAACTCTATACAACTAACTTGGCTAGAGGACGGGCGGGATGAATGTTGGGGAATGTGTGAGCACAGACGAGGTATAAGAGTAGACCAGAGGTCGGCAAGAAGTGCTCGTTTCGGCCGATTCTCGAGAGCAGTGATGACTATGCGGGGTGACTAAGGTACCCCATTTTAGCCCAACTTTGTACTTTACTGACGCTAAAATTCTCGCGCATGCGCGACTAAATGCAGGATCGTACCGTACGTCTTATGTTTGTGGGGGAAGTAGGGGAGAACTGTTATTGGTGGGAAACTGGACAGAAGAGTGCAAGACGACACGACGAGACGACCGTACTTCGAAATTTAGGTAAGTTAATGTTAATATATTTGATTTCATAATGGCAACTAGTATTAGAGAAGGAGCTACTTGTCAATTCATATTTGAAAATCGAAAAAAAATTTGCGAAACTATGCGGGGTGACTAAGGTACCCCATTTTAGCCGAACTTTGTACTTTACTGACGCTAAAATCGTGGCGCATGCGCGAGAAAACCGAGACCATATACCATCACTGCTCGAGAGTTACGCCCAGTAATGGGAATGTTGCGCGCTTCTCACGCGCATGCGCGAGTTTCGGCAGCGCCGAAGCTACGTCCGAAGTTTGTGGGGTACTAATGGGGCGAAAGTAGTGGGTTTGTTATTATATATTTCGTTTAAAGTTATTTTAGTACCCTGCCCTTCCTTATTCCCAAGATGATGAAGAAGAGTAAGTTATATTATATTGTACATAGATACATAAATATTATATATATATATATATATACGTACACATCTTGTATATTCATTTTCAAAATCAAATCATAATAAATTTTGCGAAATTAGCGGGGCGACCAAGGTACCCGGATTTTGTGCTTGACTGAGGCTAAAATCGCCGCGCATGCGCGTGAAAAGCGCCAACATTCCCATCACTGGTTACGCCTCCTTGTCCCGGCCGCGTGTCTCGCTTCCCGTGACGGGCCAAGTTCTCGAGTCAGCTCAGACTCGTACCGTATGAAATGCGCGTGGCGCATTAGGGCGACACTCGTATCAATAGGTTTCTACATTACAGCGGAAGTACTATTGCCAATGCGTTTATTTTGTCAGTGGTGTCCCCTGTAGGCATATTCCACTATGTAGCATGTTAATTTCGAAAAATAAATTTTAAAAAAATTAGTTTTTAAAAATACCACGTTTTTAAAACGATCTAAAAAGTATAAAATAATAATAAATAAAAAAACGGACTAAAAAGTATAAAATGATTTGAAGAAAATAAAAATAAACTGGACTAAAAAGTACAAAATAATTTTTAAAAAACGGACTAAAGAGTATAAAATAATTTGAAAATAAAAACAAAAATTTGAAATTGTGAATTTTGAATAGCCGTGAAAATACTTGTAAGATTTAAAACGAAAAACGTGGGGCGCAAGATAATAGTAAGGAGTGTAGGGAGTAGCAGCCGTTGAGAAAACTCGCACAACAGTTTATATCATTTGCGGAGTAATAAAATTTTTAGTGATTTAGGTGAACTATTCATGCATCAATTATCTATTGCATGCGCCCCACGTTTTTCGTTTATATGAAAAAAACTCTAAACAGAAGTTGTAGTACGTAAGGAGGTGAATATAGTATCAAGAGAAAAAAAATTTTTTCAAGGTCATTTTTTCAAGTTTTCAAGGTCACGGACGTTTTTTCTATTAACAACTGTTTATGCTATATATGGATTCTTAAAGAGAAAAAGAGACAAATTCAACAATATATCATAACGTCTATTTATGTCAAGATTTAAAAAATTCAAAATTTTCAAATTTGTTGTTGCGCGCCCTTTCGCCATGATCCAATCGACCCCAAACTTTTTCCAGATCATTTTCTTATCATTTGTCACAATTCTGGGGCGGGGGGGAGACCAAACAAATTTTGCAAAAAAAATTTCGTCAAGTATATCTAATGTCCATCCTAATGTACACGGGCCCGATGTAACGAGTTCTATTAACAGGGATGCGTGTGGCTTTTCGGACGTCCTTGGACACGAATACCGATATCGAGACCGTTCCCCTGGAATCGCTGTAATGCATCGTTCACGGCTATGATTAAATAGAACGGCCCAGGATCTGGTGTTTGGTGCGCTCCATGATCGCTCAGTGGGCAGACGCGGATTTTGAGGGATCGCCGGCCGATCCGGCAAATGTCTCGTGTGAATGGCAACGGATGAAAGAACCGATTAGGGGAGCGCGGTTTGTGAAATATTATTCGGATCTCCATTGTCGATGGAAACGTAACGAAAAGCGGACCTTTGCTATGGAGATGTATTTATTTATCCGTAGAAAAGCTGAAGGAGGTTACTTGAACCTGCCCCACAACGAAATACCGAGTGGAAGCCTGCTCCTCGCTTCGGTACGAGGATATTTCTATAAAATATTCCACGAAACGTTTTCGAAATTTTCTGTATAAAAAAGTCATGGTGGCAGTAATCTAAATGGCGGTTTTATCCAACAGAAATATCATTTCGAAAAAAGGCGTTGGAACAAACATCGAAAGTTAGAAACACGAATAACACTGTCCAACAAATTTCAACTTTTTTTTATGTTTCTTATGGTTCTTATGGTTTTTTGTGGTTCTTATAGAGTTTTTTGCGCTAATTACCAATCTGCCCTTAGTTTTTCGCCTACGCGTACAGTTTTTCAGAAACATGACTTTAAAAATTAAATAAATATAAATTTTTAAAAATACCACGTTTTTAAAACGGTCTAAAAAGTATAAAATAATTGTTACGAGCCAGGGCAGCGAGCAGCACGAGTGGCCGGCGAAGGATTCTTCTTAGAAATTCTTGGAAATTTATTTTTATTTATATAATTATTTTCTGCTTTTTAATCTTGTGTGTGTGAAATTTCTCAAGAAAATATTTAACGCAAAATATGCAATGACATACCTGGTGATTTGGCGGCTTCCCTGTGAAAATCATTGTTAACGAACTGCTCCTTTTTGTTTTGTAGACATTATTTCTGACACTTTCAAACACAGATTTTTGTTAATTTCTAATCTCGTACACGATATTATTATTACCTATATCATACATGCTCCCCAACGTCAAAAGGCTTCCTCTCCTACTTCTTGCACGTATATTTCAATCGATTTGAAACATTTTGATGAAATTATAACAGAAAGGTGTAACGGTTCTTTCACTTGGCAAACAAAGCGATGATGTACTACCGATCGTCTATCATATACTGAGCTCCGTCGGGACGAAGTGGGTTCGTGGAGTGGGGACGAGTCAGAGTGCGTACGCATAGTAAAGTAGAGAGCGTTGTCGCGCGGAGTGGGGATCGCTGAACGCGATGACTGCGGTGTAACGGTAATAACGGTAACAATATTTAATTGTTATTTCTCTTAAACGGATAGACTTTTTAAAACAATTTTTTTTGAATACTGCATTGTCATCCAGTTCTGAGCTACATTTCCAATTTCAAATCTCTAGCTCATCGGGAAGTTAGTTTAAAATCAATTGCGAGATTTGTACCGAACAAACAAACAAACAAAAAAGCGAGCTAATAAAAACGTAGTAATAATAAAATACTCGATATTTTACGGAACTAAAGTTTTTATTGTCTATTTTATATGGAATGCTTGAGAGAACAAGTTTTACAAAAACATCTGGTTTCCTTCCGCCATCTTTTTTTTACATTGTCTAGTTTACATCAGTATAACATACTCCATCTGCAGATAATAAAAAGTTCTCACTTTTATAAAGCGAACACATTAGCACAATTGGTGAATGAATTTGAACAGAAACGTGGTAAAATATATATAACTAATATCTCGACTGCGGTGTTGCATTACTTTCAACTCACTAAAATTATTAAGAAAAGAAATAAATGTCTGTATTGCATCTGTATTTGGCAATCAATTCATATAATTCTAGGAATAATTAAGAATAACCAATCAGACTCGTGTTGTTTTCGCGGGTCTAGTTTTTAGGGACACCTAGTAATATTTCCAGTTGTCTTCACTCTGAATCTTAACGAAAATGTGTACTCTCGAGCAGAATTACTGCGATCTCATTTTTGCCAGAAAGACCAATCGCTCGATAGATGGGAAATCTAAACGATGATCAAAAAAGGATACTAATTAGAACATAATTTTTATGAAAGAGAGAGAGAGAGAGAGAGAGAAAGAGAGACTCATTATGTCGATATAAAAAGCGTCGGTTAGAATTTCCCAATTTAAATATTAATTACAACTCGGACGGGATATTTGAAAAAATTCCCGGCATGTCGAAGCCCAGCACGGCCATGATTCATATAGACACAGTTGTCAGTTGAATATCCGAACTTTGCTGGAGAATTAAGCGTTCGCCGAAGTTTGGATTAATTAACGGCCGAGCAGTTCACGCAAAATCGGTGCAGAAGATAAAAAAATAAATTAAGAAGAGAGTTTTTGATAAAGTTCGACGCTTTCTCTCCGCTCTGTCGTGGTATTTTCTTTTTTCTCTCTCTGTCCTTCGGGCGCACTTCACTCGGTTTCCCATGAATGCTGATAGTAACGAAATGATTTCGCGTGAAACGGCATTATGAACTATCTTACCATCGATTCAAATTTCTTTTGAAACACAGAATAAATAATGTTATTGGCGCAAAGGTTCGATCTAAACAGAATATTAAAGCAATCTTGCTAGTTTGTTAAAACTTTCTACGTTTCGATCCTAATGTGGATCTTTTTCAAGAAAGAATCAAAGCTGCGTCTGAAAGAATTTTATTTTTTAAAATAGACCAAATTTTAATATTGTCAAAATTTTAATATTGGTCTATTTTAAAAAATAAAAGGTAAAACTTACGTTTAGGAGAGAATGCTCCGATGACCTTGACCTTGACATATGTTGTCGAGGACAACATTCTGAACAACTTTTGTCATTACAACTATCCGGTGCTCGATCCACATTAGGATCGAAACGTAGAAAGTTTTAACAAACTAGCAAGAATGCTTTAATATTCTGTTTAGATCGAACCTTTATTCTGTGTTTAAGACATTTACGATCGATAACCGAACTAACGTTTCTTTTTTAACATATCTTTTGGATGGAACTCGAATTAGTTTACGTAAGAGTTTGAATTCTGAAGAGTTCCGTGTTTGCGTGACTTTCGGCTGCGCATCGACAAACGAACGTATAATTACGATCCAGAACGGTGTTCCACGGGGGCGAGCCATTGCTTGTGTCTGAGTCGGACAAAGTTAAAATGGATAATGAGGGTAATTAAACGAATTTAACCGGTACTGTCTACTGTCGCTCCTTAGATGAACCACGGGGTTCTGGATGGCGGAGGAACCAGTGAATGCGAACAGACTCCTCGTTTTTTACGATCTCCGGTTCCCCGCCCTCTTCTTCGTTGCCCTTTCCCTTGCTGCGTCCTCTACCCTCCGGCCTTGCTTGAATTTCTCCATCGTTTTTCATCCTTGCTTCTTAGCCGCGACGGTCTCCAACCGTCCTTCTTCGTTCGAGGACTCATTACGCAGCGTCTTCGGTAATTAATCCGCCTTAGCGATGTAAACGCCAGCCCGTGTTCCCACGTCCACGGCCCGTCCAGCCCCGAAAAAAAAAGAATCCGACCAAGGCGAGGCCGGGGTCGCACGAGACACTTTAACTTCGTAATAGACACCTTTTAGATCTTGAATATTGTTACGAATGTGGTAAGCGATACGTTATAAAGGGTGTCTCAAAATGACCTGACATTTTAAATTGCGCGCCATTTTTGTTTATGGCGAGCATAGAGCACTAATCTTTGACAACTTGTATCAGGAAGTGTTGAGGTTTAGTCATGGATAATTACACGATCGGACAACGCAGAGAAATTGTGAAAATTCACTTTTATTCTTTCAACAAGATGGCGCCAACCTGCCACAATCACGGACTTAAAGGACTGAGCATAAAGTATGTTTATTGGTGAGAGGGGTCGTGCCGCGAGCGGGGAAGGGTGGTAGACTGCGGCCATGTTGGATGGCAAAACTAGTGTTGCCATCTATATAACTTTGCGGGAACACTGATATGATTTTATTCTGAAAAATGAATGCATAACAAGTGTATTTGTATATATATATATATATATCTGTATATACAGGGTGTTCCACATAAATGGGAACACCTAAATATCTGTCGTATTTACAGTCCTATCAGAAAACTTCAGAGGACAAAGTGACACTATTGCAGGGGGCAAATATAATGGTAAAGAAAACATTTTTTTATGTCGTGTTTTTTTATGAAATTTCAAGGTCACCGATGTTTTTTTAAATGGAATAGTATATTTTTTTACGATTGCATGATAGACAATGAAAAACTGAATTCAGTGGATACCACCTTTTTGACCTTGAAATGACCTTGAGCAAGAATAATCATGTTGGAGGTGTTTCAGCAAAGATTACGCGTTGTTTACGGCGGGATGACCTTGCGGCACGGGTATATCGGTGAGACCACACTAATCCGAATTTTCAACTCCTTTATTATTCATTATTTTTTTATGCGACTTCAATGACCGTAGTCCCATAAAAAAATAATGATTAATAAAGAAGTTGGAAATTCGGATTTTTTAGAAGTTTATATTTGACCGAGTGACCGAGGCCTCTCGAGCTCGGCTGTCCTTCTCTACGTTCGGCAAACCTCAAACAATGATATCCCTCGCGCATAATTGTCCCTCCGCAGACCCGTGTTGTGGACAATTATCGATGAAATACTGTATTGCAGCTAGAGATGTCTAAATTACACGGCCGCCCATGTAACAATATGAATAATATAAACGCGCGCCATGAAAGTTCCAGCTTAAATCAGCCGCTATTCAATTTCCCTTGCTCCCTTGCTGCCAAACATAAATCACCATTTGCGCAAATGATATACTTTTCGCTGGTCTTTTATTCAGCTTTTACGCGAGCCTCTTTCTCTCGTCGTACCAGCTCCCGCGATACTGTGGCGAATTTCTCGGATTACGTACCACCGTTTAAATAGATCTCCATCTCCGTGTTCCTAGCGGAGTCTATAAATCCCCAATCGAAGGTCTTCTTCGGTGCTCGTTTACCTTCTCGTCGCGATTTCCAATTTTCTTCTGCCTCGATCGGCGATTTTTAAAACGACGACGAAATTACGTTGCCGTCGTCGCCGATCCGACTCAATCTGTCGCCAAGTCGCAGGTCAATTACGATCGAAAATTAGAAAAGTCGGGTTTACTGAGACGCCGCCTTCCTCTCGAAAGTCACAACGCGAAGTAACTCTACTATCTTTGCACAGGTGACGACGGCGAATTGCGTCACAAATTTAATCTAGTAATCACCGATAGAATAATAAAGAATCATTTCCGCAGGTTTCTATAACAGATCAAATCAATTTCCCGCCATTTTATGACCGTTTAATATTTCACAGTTTCCTTCAAACAGACGGAAATCTTTATATCTCCGATTCGATCAAAATTCCACATGATTGAGGCTGACACTTGTAAATTTGTTAAAAGAAATTAAAAAGGAAGTTACTTCTAATTGTGTAATTATGTTATTAGTAAATAGTATTTAAAACGACTTAAATCTTACAAGTATTTTCATAGTTTTTAAACATTCACAATCACAAATTTTCAGGACTACCCGTATGGGGTTGGGAATTTGTATGGGGCTAGGAAAAATTATTTTATACTTTTTAGTTCGTCTTAAAAACGTGATACAGTAACCCCGCGATCTAAGTCCTTTTTCGGTTCTCTTCAGGGACTTAGATCGTGAAGGGACACTATTCTTTTGTTACTGCGTTTACCGCGCCGAACGTAGAAAAGCACAGCATGCAAATATGGACCGCGCGGCCGATGGCGCAAGAAAAAATTTGAGACAATACTAGTGCAATAATAAAACTTCTTTATATTTCACTTATTTTTAATGAAATTTTACCAATATATTCTTGGCATTTTTCTAATGAAAATGATATCAAATATGATATAATTCCGATGATATTTACTTGTGTAATAAACGATGAAAGTTTTGGACGTAAAGAATAAAAAGCTTCCATCGTTGAGTACACAAGTGAATACCATCGGAATTAAATCATATTTGGTATCATTTTCATCAGAAAAATGCCACGAATATGTTGGTGAAAGTTTCATGAAAAAATAATAAAAAATAAAGAAGTTTTGTAATTGGATTAGTAGTGATTCACACCGATATACTCGACCCAGGATCAGATTACGCGGCATGTTTACACTGCACCTCGGCGACCGAGGCAGCAATGGAAGGAGTAGGCCAAGGGACATAGATCGCAATGTTCCGTTGGACTTAGATCGCGGGGTTACTGTATATTAAACATTTTTTTTATATAAATAATTTTTTTTTTATTTAAATTATACTTTTTACTCCGTCTTACAAACGTGGTAGATTAAACAAAATTTTTTATTTAAATAATTAGCATTGTCGTCCAGTCCTGAGCTATGTTTAAAGTTTCATCATTCAAGTTAGTTTAAAATCAATTGCAAAAGTACCGAACAGACGAACAGACAGACGAGAAAGCTAGTTAATAAAATCGTGGTAATAAAAATATACGCCGATGGTTGTACAATTAAAGAATTGGACTCGTTCTTAAATTGTGACTTGTGATTTATCACTGAAAACGTTTTATCGATTCTACATTTGACTGACACAACTTTTAACGGTAACAGCTTTAACCGACGACTCTGCTAACCGTCAACGGCATTAGTGGACCACACGAGCTATATAATATTCATCGGCAATGGTGGACCACCAGTTCATTGATTTTGCACTTTATAATAATGTCGTCGGCTGATGCTGTTGTCGATCAAATATGGAATCAACGAAACATTGTTTTTGAAACTTGTGTTAGTTATTTAAGGGACATCTCTAGTCTACAATTTCATCTGTTTTTGGCTTTTTTAAAATTTATAAGCCAAAACGAAAAGCATGGTCAGGTTGGTTTGTATGTAGTTGGAGTCGAAAATAATGTTACATTCGTATGTTTTTGTTAGTTAACCGTCAGCCGATGGACACTTTATTAAGATGTACAATCCTCCTCCTTTTGTAGTACTCATTTAAATATTAATTAATAGATACGTAAGCACAATCACAATATAATATGTTACGAATGTTTTTTATTATGCATGCAACATATTATAGTATATTATTCTTGAATTTAATGAATAAAATGTTTCTTTTATTCACAATTTTTCGTTCTTCAATTTATTTGTGTCCTCTCCATTGTAAAATTGTTGTTCACCTTATTTTTATACCAGTTCTAACGATCGAGCATGTTGGATCACGTGCAATTTTCTATATTTTACTATTACTAATAATGTTTTACTATGATCTGTTTCTATCTTACTATTATTGAGATCAGTATTCTTCTACAACTATTCTGCCACAAGTAAAAATGATAATTGAACAATCATTATAATGTCTTTTACGGAAGTAAGAAAAACTGGTAGGGGCACAACAAAAATTGTCATTTTATAAAGAAGGTCGTTCATATTTATATCTTTTTGTATGAACACAATTACAATTTGATTTGATCACAGTTACAACTTGATTTGATAAATATTTTGATTTAAAAGAAAAAAGTATTATGTTACTATCGACTCCACACGGAACGGTTGCTACACTTTCTCTGATCTCCATTTTGTCTTAATAATTTGGATATTACGGTGAATGTTCGATAATTGTCCCAAATATCTTGCCTATAATTGTCAATGAACCATCCCTACTACCGCGGGTTATACAAATCTTTCGGACGAGAGGCTCTCGAGCTGCAGCGTCCGTCCTTACGTTCGGTGGAGGACAAAAGATAATATCTTCCCTGGCCAGACTCGTGTCGTGGACAATTATCGAGCATTGTACTTATTATAATTTTGTTACACAAGTTTTTGTTGTAAATGTAATAGTTTTTGCGAAATCGTAGTTCAAAGTCAAATTCTTACTTCCGACCTCGTTCTACCCTAGTCTCGTTGTATATTTAAAAATTATTCGGTTCCACCTGTTAACCCTTTGCGCTCCGAATTATTTTAATTCCATAACCAAACTTTTTTTTTCGATCAAGAATATTTCCATTCTATATGATTTCTATCATTTCGAAGAAATAGAACTGATATAATACTTCATAGAATACTTAAATGTTTGGTAACGAATTTATTGAATATCAATTTAATAATGTAAACAATATTTTGAATAATGGTATAATAATTTTTAGTGGTGCCTCAGTGTCACCACTGGAGTGCTAATGGTTAAACCTGATGTATATCTACATCTATAACTTTCTTTGAAAAACAGTGTAAGACGTGACCAAGTGCTGCAAAAACTATGATTATAGATGACAAGATAGTGAATCCAATCAAAAATCGGATTGCGCAAGGTATTTAAATAAATATTGCTCATTTAAAGAGCGTATTGGCCATTAACCTTCACCCACCTTCATGATTTCGTACTACAAAGAAAAAAGACGAATATTAATCCTGTGACCAAAGTATACTTCGAACAAGGGCCGCAATAATTTACGAAAATGGCATTATTAAAAACTACATGGTGTGCAACGCGGAAGGGACGTGATTAAAAAACAAGAAAACGTTCAATTTTTACCACTCTTGATAGCCGAAGGTCCCTCGAAACGGCTTATGAAAGTTTCTCAGGACCCGATCGTTCCTTTTTTACCATAAGTCTTCCCCCCACTCTTCCTCACTGTTCGGTCGTTTTCGAGGTTAGGTTACGGGAATTATTCGGGACGCTTTATTTATGGCGAATAATTTTATTCCCGCGGACGCGGCTCCGTTAATTAGAGCAATGACGATATATCGCCCTGTGTTGACAACGCTTGCAATACACAAAAGCGGACTACACACTCGAACGATCAGAAATAGGTTTCCGTTCTCAGCGGGTCCTGTTGCGAGCCGGACGAGCACGACCATTGGCAAATCCAGCGTCGCGGTTCTATTGTTGATCAGTCTCGATGAATAATTCCGCGTGGCTCTGCCGCGCGTGAACACTGCCACACATGCACACGGACGGGCCGCGAGGTCCAGCTGCGGCCGGAGCCTTATCAGATAGCCGAGTTCAGATAGCCGGAGCTAACCGGCCGCGACGTGCTCCCCGCGGAAACCGAGTTATCGTTAGGTCGTTACACCTGAGACGTAAGTTAGCTCGTTGCCGAGACCCCGAGCAGCCAGAATTAAACAAATTACGTTGGCCGCCGTGGTCGAGCCCGTTAGTTTCTACCACGACCAATAAGAAACGACCGGATTCTGCGGTACCCGTATACTCGCGATATCCTCATCGATAATTATATCGCTGCTTCTTGCGCACCGTCGCGGCGCACAGCGGTAACGCTGATGGACAAAACTAAAAATATTAACTTTCATGTTAGTTATTTAAAACCACCACAAAAGTGTTCCTGGATATCTGTCGCAACGGTAAGTAATAATATTAAAACCAATAAACAAGTATTAACTATGCCAGGATACTTCACCTGCAAGCGAAAAGTTTGTGTTTAAATTCATTCACCAATTGTGCTAATGTGTTCGCTTTATAAAAGTGAGAACTTTTTATTATCTGCAGGTGGAGTGTGTTATACTGATGTAAATTAGATCATGTAAAAAAATCATGGCGGGAGGAAACCAGATGTTTTTGTAAAAATTGTTCCGACGCATTATGCACCATGCTCTCAAGCATTCCATATAAAATAGACAATTAAAACTTTAGTTCCGTAAAATATCGAGGATTTTATTATTACGATGTTTTTATTAGCTCGCTTTCTTGTTTGTTTGTTTGTTTGTTCGGTACAAATCTTGCAATTCATTTTAAACTAACTTGCCGATGAGCTAGAGTCTTGAAATTGGAAACGTAGCTCAGAACTAGATGACAATGCAGTATTCAAAAAAAATTGTTTTAAAAAGTCTATCCGTTTAAGAGAAATAACAATTAAATATTGTTACCGTTATTACCGTTACACCGCAGTCATCGCGTTCAGCGATCCCCACTCCGCGCGACAACGCTCTCTACTTTACTATGCGTACGCACTCTGACTCGTCCCCACTCCACGAACACACTTCGTCCCGACGGAGCTCAGTATAGTTTTTAAAACGGTCTGAAAAGTATAAAATAATAATATATAAAAAAAAATAATTTGAAAAAATAAAAATAAAATGGACTAAAAAGTATAAAATAATTTTAAAAAAACGGACTAAAACGTATAAAATAATTTTTATAAAACGGACTAAAAAGTATAAAATAATTAGAAAAAAAAAAGAAATTAAACGGATAAAATAATTTGAAAATAAAAACAAAAATTTGAAATTGCGAATTTTGAATAGCTGTGAAAATACTTGTAAGATTTAAAACGAAAAACTTGGGGCCCATGCAAAACATAATTGATGCATGAATAGTTCACCTAAATCACTAAAAATTGTATTACTCCGCAAATGATATGAACAGTTGTGTGTTTTCTCAACGGCTGCTACTCCCTACACTCCTTACTATTATCTTGCGCCCCACGTTTTTCGTTTTAAATCTTACAAGTATTTTCACAGCTATTCAAAATTCACAATTTCAAATTTTTGTTTTTATTTCTCAAATTATTTTATATTTTTTAGTCCGTTTTTAAAAAATTATTTTATACTTTTTAGTCCGTTTTTTAAAAATTATTTCATACTTTTTAGTCCATTTTATTTTTATTTTTTTCAAATTATTTTATACTTTCTAGTCCGTTTTTTAAAAATTATTTTATACTTTTTAGTCCATTTTATTTTTATTTTTTTCAAATTATTTTTTTTTATTTATTATTGATTTATACTTTGTAGACCGTTTTAAAAACGTGGTATTTTTGAAAATTTGTTTTTATTTAAATAATTATTATATTTGTAATCATGGGGGCGCGCAGTGGCTCAGTGGATATAGCGCACGACTACAAACAATGTGATCGTGAGTTCAAATCCCTCCGCCGTCAACTCTGGAAATATTCTCTATGTGATATTATACTGTGTCGTTGACCATGGTGGTTCGGAACCCACCGTAATAAACAGTAGGTCCCGCTGAAAAGTTGGCTGAAATAGGCTGAACATTGGCGTTAGGTGAGAGTGGACAAAGTGGAAGAAGGGGTGGGGGGAGTGGGAAGAGTGGGAAATGGTAAAATGGATTTGAAACCCTGAAGGGACCAAATATCAGTATCCACTACTACTATATTTGTAATCTTCGAGCACCTTCCGCCAACTGAAAAATCGATTACTTGTGTAAACTTTTCACATAAAACGCCTCGTATCATTAATAAAGTTATCAGTAATCTAGACATCGAATGAAATATTGCTAGAGATTTATGAAAAGATGCAACATTGACAATCACGACTGAGCTTCCGGCAGCCCGGCATCCGTCGAAATTTATTTCCATGACTGAGCAACGAAGAGTTCGCGAATCAGCCGGATAGTTTTATTTAAACGATTTAGACAATAGCAACGACAATGGAGGGGTACGATCCTTTAAGCAAGCGTTCCCCAGGGACCGGTTAACTGTAATCTTCAGAAGTTATGAAAGCTGTACGTTTCACGAGTACATCTTTATTATTTCATTAAATTCCATTCCGGGATTGTCCGGACGAGCTTGTCGACTCGTAGACGGAATTAACTTCTGGAGTCCGGTTCAAGGATGTTGCAGATTAAAACCCTCGTAATTATTTTCTGACGAATTCAAATGGAAAATAGACATAAACGCGGACCGTCATCCTAGAGAACCGGGCGAATCATGAGGTAGTAAATACCAGCGAAACATCTGCGTGACGTTCCAGGCAATGCGCGTCTATTCGATTTGAATGGCAGTCGACGATGTCGACGAGACGATGAACGTCGCAAAGCCGGCGCGGCGCGGCTCGTTGCTCCAGCCAGGATCTCCCCCACCGACGTTTTTCGTTTTCCCCCTATTTCTTTTTTTGCATCGTCTTCTTCTTCTTCCTCTCCTTCCTCTTTTCAAGACGAGCCGAGCAGACTCGGCGTGTATTCCGCCGTTTGTTCCGCGGGATGTATTCACCGTGCCGGCATCCGTCTTCCTTTTCTCCCGCCCCGATTCACAGACGTCTTTCGAGGCGTTGCAATGCGGAACGCAAAAGACAATAAAACGCGCGGAGCGGCAGTCTAGCGTTTGGAGGAGGAAAAGGCCGGATAAATATACAGAGTATAAAATAGGCCGCGTCGGTAATACCGTCCGTGGGAGAGGGGTTGGGGGGCCGGGGACATTAAAACGGGGAAAAAAGAGACGAAGGGGTGGAAAAGGGAGAGGGTGGCTGCATTACAGCTGACAGGGCCGACACTCAGTGGCGGAGCCAAGGTTTTACCCTGTTGGACCATTACCCCTTTTTATTATTTTCTGGTTAAAACAAAGGGAACCCTTTCGACCAGCCCCGGTTAGTTGACCGACTTGCACCAGAAAACTTCAGCCTCGAGATTAATTGCACACTCTCCCTTCAGTTCGATCCTGTCCCTCCATCTATCTCTCTCTCTCCCTCTCTCACTCTCATGTTCACCCTCGATTCCTTTCCATTCTCAGCGTGTCTTTTACCCTTTTTTGACCGCGCTATTCTTCTCTCGATCACCCTCTTTCTTTCTTTCTTTTTGGAAAGGTCCTTGAGTAAGTTCGCGAATGGCAAGCAGAAGCCAAGTTTCAAAAAGAGGGAAGACTGGAGTGAGAAAGGGAAAGAGTGGCAAAATTCCATTGTCCTTCGGCGGATGCACCGACGAAGGTCGGGCTTCGGTTTTATCAAGCGGCGGATCTACATGGGTTCATTTTGTTCATCCCACAACGCTACCGCACCAACCCATGTGTCACCGTTACCTATTTACGTCTTTATCAAAGATCCGAAGGACAAGCTCCTTTCCTCGCTTGCGATCATGGGTGGTCAGAAAAGGGTGGGTCATCATCGTAGGTTGCCAGAAAAGGGTGGTCCCGTTAAAAAAAATGAAGGTGACCTTGACATCTCTAAAAAAAAAGGACTTAAAGACAACCATTTTTATGGCGTCGTGTGAGCCCTATTAAACCAATTAACTTTGTCCTTCGGTGGATGCACCGACGAAGGTCGGGATTCGGTTTTATCAAGCGGCGGATCTACATTGGTTCATTTTGTTCATCCCACAACGCTTCCGCACCAATCCATGTGTCACCGTTACCTATTTACGTCTTTATCAAAGATCCGAAAGACAATCTTTCTTCCTCGCTTGCGATCGTGGGTGGTCAGGAAAGGGTGGTTCGTCATCGTGGGTTGCCAGAAAAGGGTGGTCCCGTTAAAAAAAATGAAGGTGACCTTGACATCTCTAAAAAAAAAGGACTTAAAGACAACCATTTTTATGGCGTCGTGTGAGCGCTATTAATCCAATTAACTTTGTCCTCGAAACATTTAATGTCACCGTTACCTATTTACGTCTTTATCAAAGATCCGAAGGACAAGCTTCCTTCCTCGCTTGCGATCGTGGGTGGTCAGAAAAGGGTGGTTCGTCATCGTAGGTTGCCAGAAAAGGGTGGTCCCGTTAAAAAAAATGAAGGTGACCTTGACATCTCTAAAAAAAATTACATAAATACAACCATTTTTATGGCGTCGTGTGAGCCCTATTAAACCAATTAACTTTGTCCTTAGGCGGATGCACCGACGAAGGTCGGGATTCGGTTTTATCAAGCGGCGGATCTACATGGGTTCATTTTGTTCATCCCACAACGCTACCGCACCAACCCATGTGACACCGTTACCTATTTACGTCTTTATCAAAAATCCGAAGGACAATCTTCCTTCCTCGCTTACGATCGTGGGTGGTCAGAAAATGGTGGTCCCGTTAAAAAAAATGAAGGTGACCTTGACATCTCTAAAAAAAGAAATGACTTAAAAACAACCATTTTTATGGCGTCGTGTGAGCGCTATTAATCCAATTAACTTTGTCCTTAGGCGGATGCACCGACGAAGGTCGGGCTTCGGTTTTATCAAGCGGCGGATCTACATTGGTTCATTTTGTTCATCCCACAACGCTACCGCACCAACCCATGTGTCACCGTTACCTATTTACGTCTTTATCAAAAATCCGAAGGACAAGCTTCCTTCCTCGCTTGCGATTGTGGGTGGTCAGAAAAGGGTGGTTCGTCATCGTGGGTTGTCAGAAAAGGGTGGTTCCGTTAAAAAAAATGAAGGTGACCTTGACATCTCTACAAATTCAAATGACATAAAAACAACCATTTTTATGGTGTCGTGTGAGCGCTATTAATCCAATTAACTTTGTCCTCGAAACATTTAATGTATCTGTAAAAACGACAAAGATATTTAAGGTACAAAGGTTATAGATTACTTACCCTGCATATATCGAGACTGTGAACAATTTATCTCGCGGTCACCTTCGAATTTCGTTTTATTAATAATTCATTTTAACGTACCCGTAATAGAACATAATTGTCAGTGAACGTCCAAACCTTTGATTTCCATAATTTTCTTGTAACAAATCCATTATAACTTTACGACTTCTGTTGGTGACCTTTAATCATCTTTTATTGTCAATGAGGTATATATTTCAGGAGAATTTAGTTTCTTTCCACGGTCCAGTTTTGTTAACATTCTAACATCCTCTGTTAACAAGTATATCAATCACGAAATGTTGTTACACATTCTATCGACAAGTGTATCACGTTTAATATTTGTTATTCGGTAACTCATGTACAACCGAAAAAACGTAAATTTTGTGCCTGTGTTACCATTTTGTCCCGTTTGCGTACTGCAATATTTACATTTACATTCCTACAATTTTGTTGAAGTGAATATTGTGAACAATATTCACCGTGTCACACATACAGGCATGCCGATGTCTAGTAAAAACATGAAATATGCATTTTTACCAGTTTTCATTGCAAAACTTTAAAAAATATGCAGATGTACTATTCTTTTTTTTTCTTTGAAATATATCTTTGAATATGATCGACACGATGATGCATTGAAATCATAATTGACCGAGATTTTAGCGATAGCGTTCGAGAAACATACAGGGGACAGCATACGTTAACAATCACAGCAGTTTGTACCGTTTGTTTCTCGACAAACCGGGCGATAAAACCAGACGGAAACGAATTCGACTTTCGTTCCATTTCAGCGAATAGCTCCGCGCATCAAGATCAATAGTCTCGTCGAGTACGATACAACAATTAGTTTCACTCTGTGAAGCAAATGCAATAAACAGACCCGGTTCCTGAAGACCGAATAAAATCGTTCCGAGCGTTTTATTTTCATCAATGTTCCGCGAACTCGTTTCACAATATTAAGGTAACGGACACGTTACAACGGTCTCACGATTGAGTAATCTCCCTTCATTGTCGAACAAATTCTCCATTCATGCTACAGTAAATATTCGATATAAGCAAAAGGACTGTACGATTAGCGCAAAGCGCATATTCCCACCACTGGGGCTATGCCCCGCGAGGGCCTCAGAAGCTCGTGCTGCCTCGTTCGCCAACCGGTGTAATCAGTGTCTCCAGAAAGCATCCAAACGAATAAAATCGTTCCGAGCATTTTATTTTCATCAATGTTCCGCGAACTCGTTTCACGATATTACGGTGAAGGGCACGATACTATGGTCTCACGATTGAGTAATCCCCCTTCATTGTCGAAAAAATTCTCCAATCATATTACAATAAATATTCGATATAAGCAAAAGGACTGTACGATTGTCGCAAAGCGCTTATCCCCACCACTGGGGCTATGCCCCGCGAGGGCCTCAGAAGCTCGTGCTGCCTCGATCGCCAACCAGTGTAATCAGTGTCTCCAGGAAGCATCCAGACGAATAAAATCGTTCCGAGCATTTTATTTTCATCAATGTTCCGCGAACTCGTTTCACGATATTAAGGTGACGGGCACGTTACAATGGTCTCACGATTGAGTAATCCCCCTTCATTGTCGAAAAAATTCTCCATTCATACTACAGTAAATATTCGATATAAGCAAAAGAACTGTACGATTGTCGCAAAGCGCTTATCCCCACCATTGGGAATATGCCCCGCGATGGGCTCAGAAGCTCGTGCTGCCTAGTTCGCCAACCAGTGTAATCAGTGTCGCCAGGAAGCATCCAAACGAATAAAATCGTTCCGAGCATTTTATTTTCATTGTCGAAAAATTCTCCATTCATGCTACAGTAAATATTCGATATAAGCAAACGAGGACTGTACGATTAGCGCAAAGCGCTTATCCCCACCACTGGGGCAATGCCCCGCGAGGGGCTCAGAAGCTCGTGCTGCCTTGTTCGCCAACCAGCATCCAAACAGATGCTTTCTCCTCTCCTCCTTTTCCCCTTCCACCACTATCTATTCCACTACCATGAGCACACTCCAACGTCCCCCACTAAGACCGTGGACTGGTCACGTGACGTGCCGTGCGCGACTGATATTACTCTGGTCATCAGAGAGGGGGTAAATTGTATTCCTCTCGATTTCCTCGATCAGGCGACACTGAGTGTAACATACCGCGTAAACCGATACGGGGTCAGGTATATCGGTGTGAAACCACCACTAATCCAATTATAAAACTTCTTTATTTTTCAATATTTTTTATACGACTTTTACCAACTTGTTTGTAGCATTTTTCTGATTAAAATTACACTAAACACCATATAATTTGAACTGTATGTAGTGACTTAATTGGCGTTGTGTACAGTAAGTTTTGGACATAGAAGAGGATAGTTCGACACGAAAAATAGTCGAACTCTACGATCAATGCAATAACACAATCCCGAGGTTTTTGCATAGATCGAATATTTACTGTATTTTGTCTATCGAGACGATTTTAATATTCTGTGAGTACTTATGAATGAATCACAATCTTCCCTCGTCCGTTTGCGGTTCCCGGTATTTTGGGAATAATTTATGAAATATTTAAGATAAAATATTGTAAACCCCGGTTTCTTATTATTTATAGAGCCTCGAGTTTCGACAATTCGAGGAGGAACCACTTGAAACATTTCCTGACCGTTTCAACGAATTCCATCAGCGCTTTTACGGTCACGTTCGATCGCGGATCGATCCATATCCGTAGTTCTCGAGAAAAGACGTGGGCGAGAAGAAAGTGCTTCAGGTCTCGGCCCAATAATTTTGCCATGGAATATTCTCTTCTTCGAAACGAAAAAAAAAGGGGGGGAAAGGAAGGAAGAAGATCCGGCGGTAGGCTCGTCACTATGGCCTGCCGATGCTCAGCGACCGTAGAAAAGAGTTCCTGGAGAGTTCCTTCACGAAACCAGCGCGGAGGAGGATTCATTTCCTGTCGTTGTCGTTCGACGATCCCACGAAAAACGCTATAGGTCTCTGTGGCTCTCGGCGCGGCGTCACGTTATTTTGCGAGCTCGGTTATTCAAGAACGCGAATGAGACAAGGCAAAGAGGAGCAACCGAAAACGAAAGTAACGAGCATCCTCGACGAATTTTGATGGCAGTTTGTCACAGGAAGCTCTGACGCGATAATTTCGGCCCGACATGACCCGACCACACAGGCACGTATTTACTTTTTACGTGTCCCCCACCAAGTATATACGGCGATCTCAATCTTTTCTCAGTGCGTCTATTCAAGTAAACTATATAGTGCTTTTAACCGTTTGCACTCGAAGCGATTTTCAATCCAAAAACAAGATGTTTCTTTCCACCTAGAACATTAAAACTATTCAAGCTACAGTAACCCCGCGATTTAAGTCCTTCTCCGGTTCTCTGCCGGGACTTAGATCGTGAAGGGATACTATTCTTTTGTGACCGCGTCGACCGCGCCGAACGTAGAAAAGAACAGCATGCAAACACGGACCGCGTGGCCGATGGCGCAAGAAAAAATAGCGTATCGGTGAGACAATACTAGTGCAATAATAAAACTTCTCTATTTTTACTTATTTTTAATGACATTTTATCAATATATTCGTGGCATTTTTCTAATGAAAATGGTACCAATTATGATATAACTCCGATGATATTTACTTGTGTAATAAATGAGGAAAATTTTGGACGTAAAGGAGGACAGCGTATGGAACATAGATCGCAATGTTCCGTTGGACTTAGATCGCGGGGCTACTGTAAAACTATTAAAACCAAAACTATTATAATATATCAATTCCTTCTTGGTATGCGAGAAATATTTTTTAGGGTCATTTTTTCGGAGTTGTCAAGGTCATTGGTATTTTTTGAGACATACCTACATTTGTTTATTATTACATCGTGCAGCTGATCGAAAAATACATACAGATACCTATGTATGATAACATGACCTTGAAATGACCTCGAACCTCGAAAATTAAAGTTTTACGTAAAACTGATGTCTATCGAGATCGCAGGCTTTTATTATTATCGTTATTATTAGTATTATCGTTAATTAAACAAATAACTATGGTCAAAATTATATCACGTTTGGTGTCATTTCAATAAAAAAAAATGTCACGAATGTGTTGGTAAAATTTCATGAAAAAATAATATAAAACAAATAAGTTTTGTCGTTGCATTAGTTGTTGCAAACAACACTATAAGACCTTCAATGTCGTGCAAGGTCAGAAATGGAAGAAACACTTTGAATATTTCATACCAATGTGTTTGCAAATTTTCTTTATTGGTTAGTCTACAGTAAATGTTCAATTTTACTTCCTTGTGCATGAATGCACATTTCTTTCTGTAATTGTCTCATCATAGAAGAAACAAGAATTAAACACTCTGATATTGAATGACAACATCATCTGATTCGTATGAATAAGGAACACTTGTAAACCCGTTGGTATGAAATATTCAAAATGTCTCTTCCGTTGCTGACCTTGCCTGACCTTGACGGTGACTATGGAGATGAATTCGACTAGACACGCGCTTTCACATGACATCAAAAAATATAGAGCATTCCATTTAAAAAATTGAAGGTCACCTTCATACCTAACAAAATATTATAAACACAAAAAAATTACATACGCCATGGTGTTGCGCATAAAAACTGTATACAGTTAAAAAAAAAAAACAAGAAGAGAAGTTTCGAAAATGAAAAAAAATGATTTCGTAGCATTGTTGTGTTAATAGAATGACTTTCAATAAAAAATCATGAAATCGGAGACTCTTGCGTTCTGTATTGAAATGTTGATATATCCTGAATGCAGTAAATAATGCGCAATTAACACTATGCCGTCCAGTACACCACTGTGGTGTCGCCGGACGGCAAAGTGTTAAGGATATTCTCGAAGTAATCGAAAACACTATAAGACCTTCAAGGTCGTGCAAGGTCAGAAATGGAAGAAACACTTTGAATATTTCATACCAATGTGTTTGCAAATTTTCTTTATTGGTTAGTCTACAGTAAATGTTCAATTTGACTTCCTTGTGCATGAATGCACATTTCTTTCTGTAATTGTCTCGTCATAGAAGAAACAAGAATTAAACACTCTGATAGTGAATGACAACATCATCTGATTCGTATGAATAAGGAACACTTGTAAACACATTGGTATGAAATATTCAAAATGTCTCTTCCGTTTCTGACCTTGCCTGACCTTGACGGTGACTGTGGAGATGAATTCGTCTAGACACGCGCTTTCACATGATATAAAAAAATATACAGCATTCCATTTAAAAAATTGAAGGTCACCTTCATACCTAACAAAATATTATAAACACAAAAAAATTACATACGCCATGGTGTTGCGCATAAAAGCTGTATACAGTTCTAAAAAAAAAACAAGAAGAGAAGTTTCGAAAATGAAAAAAAATGATTTCGTACAATTGTTGTGTTAATAGAATGACTTTCAATAAAAAATCATGAAATCGGTGACTCTTGCGTTCTGTATTGAAATGTTGATATATCCTGAATGCAGTAAATAATGCGCAATTAACACTATGCCGTCCAGTACACCATTGTGGTGTCGCCGGCCGTTGAGCAATACTTTGTGCGCGACACCACTGTAGTGTCGCCGGTCGCGAAAGTGTTCAGGTCCTCGACGCGCGGCGAGAAATCGTGAAATTGTTATCAAAGTCACTCGCCGACACGATTCCCCCTTTCACCCGTTTGTTCGGCCTCTTTTTGAAACTCCATTCTGCACGGGAGGTCAAACGAAATGAAATGTGGAAGTATCAGGAACAGGGGGGGGGGCGGTAGGGGCAGCCCGGAAGGGGTTGAAATTTAAACCGATTTTCCGGATCGCAGTGAAAGGTCGACGAATTCATTTTCGCGGAACGAGGCGTCTACTAGTTGCATCGTTGAATTATTAAAACCGTACCCACGTGGAAGGGGATATAAAGGTTCGCTTGTGTGCTGGCTTGCGTCAACGCGTCAGTCATTTATCGCTGACAGAAAGAGGTGAAGCGAAACGAAAAATGATGGAAACACGTCACATTTGTTGTTCCTTTTTGGGTGGTGTTTTTCGACAACGAACTCTAATGCAAATAAATCGAACGGGAGTCCGAAAGTTCGAGCCTTGTTCGCGTCCGCGACGGAATGGACGTCGCGTATTAATTTTCATGAAACCTGCTGTCTACGGGCCGCTGCACTGGACCGTGCAAAAAAAAAATAAAAATGTTCCGAACCCGGTGCGTACCGGGTATTAACTTACTTTCGTAGGACGTTGTATAACCGTGTCATCCAACTTTCGCGGTTTTTCACCGCGCGAACCCGGTATTTATCGCGGTCGCTTGAAACTTCGCCGCCTCCAACGTGAAACAACCCCATCCCTGCGAACAAAGAGTAATTACTAGATAAAGTCGCCGCGGGAAAAATTTCTAATCAACGTAAATGAATCGGCCGGTATACCGGTGGAGAACATTAAGCCTCGTCCGGCCAGTGGTTCTCTCGCGCGCCGCTTTTTCATCCTCGGACGAATTTATAACCATTTAAATTAGACCGACGCGGGCGCAGAACAGGACCGAACCATATATATCCGTCGAAATTTTTCATTATCTCGGCAAAAAGTGTACAGTCCGAGGTACCCGTCAATCTCGCCGGCAAGAACGAAATAAAAGTTGTGTGCTCTAGCTCTCTGTTCATCCAGCCCACCAAACCTCCGAACGCAACGTAATAAATCTTTCAGCGTGAAAACCGGGCGGATTCAATGCGCATCCGCCGGTAATTAACCCGTCACGAATCTGACCAAGGGAGAGAAAGAGGGTGAAAAACCGCGCGTAGGCAAACGCACGCGTATGTAAATATTAACGGAAAAACTCTCGCCGCGGTGGCCGGGGTGTGTTGTTCACCCGGAGGTTGCTCCCTGAAAGGGTGGACTCCTGAAACCCCTATTGAGTCAGCATTATTGCAGATGCAACGCGAGGACGCGAGGTAGCCGAGGCAATGATGGTATGTGGTCTCGGTATTTTCGCGCATGCGCGACTAAATGCAGGAACGTGCCGTACGTCTTACGTTTGTGGGGAAAGTAGGGGAGAACTGTTATTGGCGGGAAACCGGACAGAAGAGTGCAAGACGACACAACGCACAGTGGGGTATTTGACCAGTTCAGCGCGCCAAAACTATTACGACGTTATTAATAATGTGATGGTCATAATATTATATATCGTTGAATTCGTCTTAATACCAGCTACAACATTATCAAATCAAAAATACAGTTTAATGTTTAAAAAATAGAAGCGATCTAGTTTTTTTCTTTTAAACAAATTTTTTAAATGTTTTTTGTATTGCAATTTATACGTTTATTAATACTGTTAAACTTTTATTTGAAACATCTTTTTTGTCAGATTTAGAGAAATTGCTATTACAAACAAATATATCCATAGTGTATACAGGGTGAGTCATCTAACGTTTGTACCTCAAATATCTTTGTTGTTTCTAAAGATACGTAAAATATGGTAAGGAAAAAGTTGAATGGTAGAACGGGGCTGACACGATGCCAAAAAAAAATGTTGTTTTTGTGTCATTTTTTTTTAGAGATATCAAGGTCACCTTGACTTTTTGAAATGGAACCACCCTTTTTTAAACACATACAATGATAGTCCCTTTCGTTACGAATTCAGTGACTATAATTATTCAAGGTCATTCAAGGTCGCAGACAGAGATAACGTATAAGATTTAACATCGATACATGCCTGTAAACGGGCTTTGAAGGAACGTTGCACTCTGTCCGTGACCTTGAATGACCTTGAGTAATTATAGTCACAGAATTTGTAATGAAAGGGACTATCATTGTAGGTGTTTAAAAAAGGGTGGTTCCATTTAAAAAAGTCATGGTGACCTTGATATCTTTAAAAAGAATGACACAAAAACAAAATTTTTTTTGGCATCGTGTCAGCCCCGTTGCACCATTCAACTTTGTCCTTACCATATTTTACGTATCTTTAGAAACAACAAAGATATTTGAGGTACAAACGTTAGGTGACTCACCCTGTATATGGTCCAAGGTCATAATGACTGGTTTCTAAATTTTTCTTTTACAAATATTGAAATTATAAAAATGTTTTCCGGAGTAATGTTTTAGTCAACTTCTCTATTAGAGTACATATTTAAACAAAAGTTGTACGGAAGTTGAATAAATGCACTCTTGTCGTTGTTAGAAGGCAATATACACCAGTCGGGTTTAGCGCTCGGTAGTTCTAGTGTTAATGTTAATATATTCGATTTCATAATGGCAACTAGTATTGGAGAAGAAGCTACTTGCCAATTCATATTTGAAAATCGAAAAAAAATTTGCGAAACTACGCGGGGTGACTAAGGTACCCCATTTTTGCCCAACTGTGTACTTTACTGACGCTACAATCGTCGCGCATGCGTGAGATAACCGAGACCATATACCATCGCTGAGCCGAGGTCGCCTCTTGTAAAAAGCGTTAGCACCGCGAGAGCGCGAGTAAACGCTCGCAAGAAGGAGTTCTTTCTGCCTTATTGGGGGGTCCTTTCACTCCTCGAGTGGCCGAGACCCTTTTGCGAGGGACTGTACTCTGTTTAGGGCACGGGATCGCAGCCGTAGTAGGGCGACGGAAAGGGCGTCATGTGACGGTAAGTGGGTGGGGTGCGAGACAAGGGAAGAGGAAGACCCCGAAAAAAAAAACTCGTGAATGGTGATGCACAGATGCGACGGATGTGACGATGTTCCCGGAATAGATGAACTCCTTTCCCGACGATGTATGCATGCGGACATGTGCTCGGATATGTGTGCGGTGTGTGGGTGATTCTCCTTCCTGCGGCCAGACAAGCTTAAAAGTTCCATGGCCTAGCGAAAATATTTGTACGAAGATACGAAGATGTATTCGTGGTTGCAATGGACATGAAGTGCATTCCCCTGTAAAGAGTTCCAAAGTATACGCATTGTGTATCGGATTTATGCGAAAGTGGATCGTCTGAATGCTATCGAAATGGAGTAATATGTATGACAGTCATAAATTTTCTATTACACTGAATCGCACAATGGAGATTATAAAAATATACGCGGACGCTCTACCGTACCTATTTTATAGCGGATATTTTTACTCTACGAGGAACGTTACTCATCCTATGAAATAACGAAGAAATTATAGTAAACAGCTGCATCATAAAATCGATAATAAGTATGCAATTTATAAATAAAATCTTTTTGGAGATACGCTCGAAATTGTTAGAAAAATAATTTAGAAACTTATTGTTAGACAACATCACCGTTGTATAAATTATTACTAGACTTCTTTACATAAAATAAAAATTATCCACTTAAATTTTAACAAATTATAGTCAAATAGACATTTATTTAATTTTTGGGAGTCTACGGCCGAGGATTTTTGAATAGATCCTCCAACAGCAACAGAAATTATAATCATAAACCAACAACTCGCTTTGGATTATTGTGCAGAAGAAGATTTTTATGTTTCCGTTTGGTTTTGCGCTATTATTGAAAAGCCAATTAATAGGCTTCCGGTAGATGAAGTTTTAATAGGTCCAATAGATTGACAATAACATGACAATATTTCTAAATTATTCCAACGATTTTACTGTTTTGAGTTTCTCCTACATAATAAATGCATAAAAACTGCAGTCAAACTATTGAAACTTCCTGCAGTTTAAAAATTACGATTTTTTTCACTAACTCGCCTCACCGAATGGAATCGATACATCAACGAATGTTCCAGTGAAACCAATATATTTATGTCGAATAAGTGACACACACGCTAATTCAAAGTAAATTAAAAGTGAGCATTTTACTTCCAATATTAGATAAAGATTTATTTTATACAGGGTGTCCCACATAAATGGGAACACCTAAATATCTGTGGTATTTACAGTCCTATCAGAAAACTTCAGAGGACAAAGTGACACTATTGCAGGGGGCAAATATAATGGCAAAGAAACAAATTTTGATGTCGTGTTTTGTAATACCACTTTTTTGACCTTGAAATGACCTTGAGCAAGAATAATTATGTTGGAGCGGATAAAATGTGGAAGTTTAAAACTTACGTGTTTCAGCAAAGATTACGCGTTGTTTACGTCGGGTTGACCTTTACAAATCACAATAATTGTGTCCCATTTATGTGGGACACCCTGTGTATATATATATATATATATATATATATATATATATATATATACATATATATGTGGGCTCAGGATCCCCCAGACCAAATACTGTATGGAGATTAGGAAAAGTAGGAGGGTTCCGTGGGTATGTGTAAGAGTTGATCAGCTACAATCGCGAGGGGCCCGGGTTCGATTCCCGCCGCGGAATTCCTCATTTTTCCTAAGATCCTACATATATATATATATATATATATATATATATATATAATATATAATATGTATGTGTATATATATATATATATATATATATGTTATATATTTTATATATATATGTATATATATATATATATATATATATATATACATAATGACTAATATATATACCCCTCAAAAATCTATCAATATATTCGAAAGGCGTGTGTATATATATATATATATATATATATATATATATATTGATATATATATATATATATATTGATGGATTTGTGTGGGGTATATATATTAGTCAAAGGGTTGAAGAATTTAGAAGTTTCCTAAGGCTCCCCGAGGCCCACGGTTCCTGACAGAAGTCTTGAGGGATAGAGGGTCTTGGACTTTCTTGAAATTTGGAGCACATGTTGCAGTAATCCTTTGCCGCATACGCTCTGACGTTGTGGGTTCATCTTTGTACACAATACATTTTATCTTGCCCTGAATCATGTAGGTTCACCCCTAGGCTGGATGACCATTACTTTTTACACACACTGTACATGGGTGAACGGAGGGATAGGTCTGGATGCCAGATCGACCCTGAACTTAGCCGGCTGCTATTTCTGTTTACAAAGCCGTGAAGACGGGTCGAAGAGTTAAAACTGCGAGTGTGTCTTACCCGAGACCGTCGATTTTGTTCTTTTCAACAGTATCGCGGACCGTGTCTGGTTTCAACACGGCGCGGCGCGGCAGCGCGGCGTTCTGTTGATTCAATTCAACCTGACTAGCATGTTCACCGAGTGAAAGACACGCGATGGCGAAATTGGAATTGCAGGGTCATCGAGGAGGATTATACTAACGAATTGAATAGTTCGCGCGGACGGGATCGCGGCTCGAGGTATTAATTGCACCGGACACGGACGTCCAGCGTTCCAGGATACTAATGTAAACTTCTCCGCTAGGTTTCACATTTCGAGCTTCGAGATTAACGCGGACCTACCCATTGACTTGAAGATGACATTCACGAGACAGATGGATGTGCGACGTTTGATTTGATTGCGTGCGGATCGATCATTTTTCAAACACGAGCAGTGACGCGTTATGACTACTTGGAGCCCCTGGCCAAAGTAGAATTTCGGGGCCCCTAACCCCAACTAAATAACTTTCACGTTGGCAAAAATATAGAACAATTGTAAAAACATCTACATATTTATTATTGCATAAAAAGTGAAATAAATTCTCCATCATCCATGAAAGCCTTTTACATAAAAATACAAAATATTTGGTTTGTGATCGGGGCCCCATTTTACTTGGGGCCCCGAGAATTTGCCCAAGTTGCCCATAGGGTAATACGTCACTGAACACGAGCCCGTAATTGCTTTTTGCTCGAGCCAGTCAAATACTAGTTGGATAAATTAGTATGGAGGTCGTTAGAAATATCAGTGGTTTGATGGTGAAGATAGTTCCTAACCCCAACTAAATAACTTTCACGTTGGCAAAAATAAAACAATTGTAAAAACATCTACATATTTATTATTGCATGAAAAGTGAAATAAATTCTCCTTCATCCATGAAAGCCTTTTACATAAAAATACAAAATATTTGGTTTGTGATCGGGGCCCCCTTTTACTTGGGGCCCCGAGAATTTGCCCAAGTTGCCCATAGGGTAATACGCCACTGAACACGAGCGCGTAATTGCTTTTTGCTCGGGCCAGTCAAATACTAGTTGGATAAATTAATATGGAGGTCGTTAGAAATATTAGTGGTTTGATGGTGAAGATAGTCCCTAACCTCAACTAAATAACTTTCACATTGGCAAAAATAAAACAATTGTAAAAACATCTACATATTTAGTATTGCATAGAAGGTGAAATAAATTCTCCCTCATCCATGAAAGCCTTTTACATAAAAATACAAAATATTTGGTTTGTGATCGGGGCCCCCTTTTACTTGGGGCCCCGAGAATTTGCCCAACTTGCCCATAGGGTAATACGCCACTGAACACGAGCCCGTAATTGCTTTTTGCTCGGGCCAGTCAAATACTAGTTGGATAAATTAATATGGAGGTCGTTAGAAATATTAGTGGTTTGATGGTGAAGATAGTCCCTAACCTCAACTAAATAACTTTCACATTGGCAAAAATAAAACAATTGTAAAAACATCTACATATTTAGTATTGCATAGAAGGTGAAATAAATTCTCCCTCATCCATGAAAGCCTTTTACATAAAAATACAAAATATTTGGTTTGTGATCGGGGCCCCCTTTTACTTGGGGCCCCGAGAATTTGCCCAAGTTGCCCATAGGGTAATACGCCACTGAACACGAGCGCGTAATTGCTTTTTGCTCGGGCCAGTCAAATACTAGTTGGATAAATTAATATGGAGGTCGTTAGAAATATCAGTGGTTTCATGGTGAAGATAGGGGTAGTAACATTAACGGCGGACAGCACATAATACTAGACCAGAGCTATATCTATAACATTTAAAACTTCACCAAGCTGTTGCGACATGCAAGTTGTGGTGGAACAAAAACAAACAAGAATCATGTTTTGTCTCGTTCCTGTTGCGTGTATGCAGCTAAAGAGCGGCGGATTCAATATGGCGGATGAGTAATTCGAAGAATTGTTGGATTTCCTTGTTCCCGTAGCTGAATATCAATCTGTTGTCAACATTACGAAAAGCAAAAAGCATAATTATCAAATTATCATACTTGTTAATTTAATCCAAAGTTTATGTTTAAAAATTATTCAAGTACATCCAGCGGTCACAAAAGATTATATGCAGTATGTACATTTCTCAGATATTTGTATACCACACGAATAAAATTACTTACGTTGAAAAACATGTGCGATTTAGAAGGCAAGAAGATTTGATAAATACTATATCAGAGCCTTTTGATTTTGATTGAAATAAATGAAATCCAATATCACAAAAGTCCCAATTGATTCGGATATGGATATTCCTATCATGTAAGCATGAAGTCGAGTAGTATTAAACAGCCAAGTTACAGCCAGTCACACCGACCAGTCCCTTCCGTCACTGACAATGAGAATACGCATGCATCTGGTGTGCAAATGTCCATGAACCACAGTTTACGTCTGTATGACTATGTTTGGACAGTTTGAGGTGTCAATGGTTGCATCATGGTTACCTGCGCAAGGTCACAGCATCATTCCCGATGCTATCTTGATCAAAGCAAGCCGAGGATGATGTCGGTCGCCGGTTGATCGTGTGATGCTTAATTACACCGTTGTAATAGAGGCATGATTAAAGCGACGTGCGAGCAGCACTCTGCGCCGCGCTGGTTACCGGAAAAGAAGCGCGACATTAATTAACAGCAAACACGTGTAGCCGACGACGCGACGCCGCCGCCACCGCCGCCGCGACACGGTCGTTCATTTTTACCACGATACGAGAGACGGAGGCAAGTAATTGGTCGGTGTTAATGGAAATTCGATGGAAGCTGCCAGGATAACGACGGCAGACGGACGAGGAGGTGACCGCGACGGACAAAATCGGAACAAATCTCCGCCGATAAGATAACTCGTTTCTCTTTTTTTTGTTCGGCCCCCGGCTGCGCCAATTATCTCCAGTCAACGATAAACCACCTAATTGCTTGAACCTTATCGACGACCGATCGAAGTGAATTACGTTCGTCGGATAAAGACCACGAGCGGGGTGAGCCGACTTATTTTTGGATAGTGGATACGAGCGAACCTGAGCATTCCCATTATTGGAATCCTGGAGAGGGATATGTACACTATCTATGATTAACACATTGACTGTTACGCTGATCATATCACCGGTGAGCGTCGCACGTTTTCCCAGTGCGGCCATGACACGGTCATCCATGACTGGAATCACAAATTCCTTTTCGAACGATTAGAACAAGATGAATTAGCGGGTAACAAATACCAAACGACGTTAGTAATTAGATGATAATTACGGACGACCACCAGCGCTGATAGTACATAGTTAACCCTTTGACATATAATAACGAGTCCGACTCGTGATGAACACTCCAAACAGAATCGGTAATTATTGCGAAAGGGTCACTATACTCGGATTTTGATGAAATTTAAATATGTTATGCATCAACACATTTTGGACAACTTTTTCCTTTTCCAATATAGGGGGGGGGGGGGTCGCTTTTGGTTTTCGAGATATTCGCAAAAAACTATTGATAATACTGTATTGAATTTTCTCTCTTGGGGTTTCCTAACGGTCGGCCCTCTTCGCCCCCTCCACGACCTAACCACAACTTATTCTATGCACATGATTTTTCCATCACTAGATCAAATTCTGGATCACACCTACAATGCAAAGATTATGCGAATAGAATGAGAAGTTGTTTGGTCCTGTGTGACTTAGCATGACCTTGGATGACCTTGTGCTATGGTTAACGAACTTTTCACACGGGACACCATCAGGCACTATCAGTTGCACATTTTGTACCATACACTTTATCCTTGAGGTGAATTCAACGTAGCCATCGAAAGGGACTGCGCTGAAATTCCGAAAGAAATGTTTTTAAATGTGCGCGATGCCATAGCTTGACGACGGCAGCGCTGTATAGATCGGAATGGTCATCAATTTGAAAATATGCACTAAGTGCAAATAAGAATACGTTAATATAGTACTTTATAAACATTGAAATCGAACTGTACGATATTTGACAAACTGTTTATAAACGGTCACCATTTTTCTAGCGGCTGGCTATGCAGTTTTGTCGCGGGTTGTACCGATGCATTTCAGAGACCTATTTTATCGGTTGTTCATCGTTTCTTTCAACTTAATTTGTTCCTCGCAAATTAAATGAAGATCAGAATAAAGAAAACATAGTTTTTTAATCGTTTACGACGTAAAGAATTACATTAGGAATGAAGGGAAAATAAAATGTTAATTAGAATACATTTTCCATTCATTTTCCATTTATATAATTTATAGTTTTGTCGCGAGGTGTATGAGTATTATTCTTAAATTTTACGAAAATTTTGAATGTTAGCATATTTACTCTTCTCTCTCTCTCTCACTTCCCCCCCCCCCCCTCCTTCTTTCACCCTTTTTGTTAAGGACGTACTGCCGAGCTGTTAGCTTTCATCGCGCCACACCTACCACTTCATTACGGCGTGTAATTAAAAACCGGCAAGGTAAAGTAGCTAACGCGTCGCTTCCTCAATCATGATAATAACCCGACAACAAAAGGTTGCATTATTTCACCATTAAACAGGCAGGGTGCTCTTGCTTCAGCCCTCCGCGTCGCGCAGCTCCTGTCTAAAGTCTGTGAACTCTCGCCGTTCTAGCAATAATGTTTCCCGATAATTAATCCTGGCGCTGTACCAAATTCCATGGCCTCGCGAATTTTTCGCGTAATTCGCTGCGATCGTCCCTTGCAGCAACTGTGTCTCCGGGTCCGCGATTCCGATGTAAATGCTGGGACACGTTCGCCGCGGCTAGTTTTCAACTCGAGCGGCTCGAGCCTTGTCTCGTCCCGATGCTACGTCTCCAAACAACCTCCGTAAAAGGTTGTTCAAACATCTGGCCGGAGGACCGTGCCACTTTCCCGCATTGAGAGTACAGGGTGTCCCACATAAATGGGAACACCTAAATATCTGTCGTATTTACAGTCCTATCAGAAAACTTCAGAGGACAAAGTGACAATATTGCAGGGGACAATTATAATGCTAAAGAAAAAAATTTTTTATGTCGTGTTTTGTAATACCACTTTTTTGACCTTGAAATGACCTTGAGCAAGAATAATCATGTTGGAGCGGATAAAATGTGGAAGTTTAAAACTTACGTGTTTCAGCAAAGATTACGCGTTGTTTACGGCGGGTTGACCTTTACATATCATAATAAATGTTCGAAATGTTGACAATCCTCGTTTATGCAATATTGCAATCTTGCATTAAATGATCTGTAGGTATTGTCGATTTCCTGAGACGTAATTGAAGCACATGCTGCAGTAATTATTACAATTTTTAGAACTTACACTACCGGTCTTTTAAATTGTTTTACCACAACGGAAAATGCGTGTAACAAGGGACAAATACGATTCACAAATTTTTCATGATACAAATGTACTGCTTGCCTCAAAGATTGTTTCGTTCCTGTACAGTATAACGCATTGTTGTCACTTTCACGTTTCGAATTCGAACAATGTAGAAGGAACAACGTACTTATTCTAACCGATTAACCTTCTGTTAACGATCTCAATGATACATACTCTAACATAAACATACGCTGTTTACTATGAAAAATATTTCAAACATTTATTGTGGTTTGAAAAGGTCAACCCGACGTAAACAACGCGTCATTTTTGTTGAAACACGTAAGTTTTAAACTTCCACATTTTATCCGCTCCAACATGATTATTCTTGCTCAAGGTCATTTCAAGGTCAAAAAGGTGGTATCCACTAAATTCAGTTTGTGTGTGCTTCAATTACGTCTCAGGAAATCGACAATGCCTACAGATCATTTAATGCAAGATTGCAATATTGCATAAATGAGGATTGTCAACATTTCGAACATTTATTATGTTATGTAAAGGCCAACCCGCCGTAAACAACGCGTAATTTTTGTTGAAACACGTAAGTTTTAAACTTCCACATTTTATCCGCTCCAACATGATTATTCTTGCTCAAGGTCATTTCAAGGTCAAAAAAGTGGTATTACAAAACACGACATAAAAATTTTTTTTCTTTTCCATTATATTTGCCCCCTGCAATAGTGTCACTTTGTCCTCTGAAGTTTTCTGATAGGACTGTAAATACGAAAGTGTTCCCATTTATGTGGGACACCCTGTATATTTGAAACCAATATTTCATTCGTAAAATGAAATGTGTATGTCTTCCATATTCTGGAACAAATGTTATTCAATGATCAACATAATGTTGAATGAGGATTCATTTTATAATGAGAAAAGAATACTTTCTTCATAATATGATATAAATATTATCTGTACATTAGGAAAAAATGTTCTGTCTCTAATACGAAAGAACGATACATTTTATCTTTCGAAGAAAATATTTTTAAATATTACGTCATTTTTAATTGGATATCAAACCACCCGTTATCGGTAAAATAGAATATAGATATGATCGTATATATTCATTTTTAATCCGCATATTTATTTTTAGAATTTTTTGCCTGTAAATAAAGTCTGTCTTAAAAGTTATCATCTCAGGAACGCTGACAAACTTCCAAAGTTTCTAAAGTTGGAATCCTCCACAGAATATTAACCCTTTGCGGACGAGTGTCGGCAAATAGCCGTCCAAGCTATTTCTACCGTTCTGCGATTGTTAATAATTTTTAAAGAAATTATCACTCTCAAGAAATATCAAATTTTTAACCGAACCCTACAAGTTTGACCTTGAATGACCTTGAGCCATAGTTAATTGAACTCATCTTAAAATGCGCTATTTGATGGTGGATGTAAAAACATATCATTCCATTCAAGAAATTTCATTAAAAAACACGACATACAAAATTTTTTTCATATTTAGGTGTTCCCATTTATGTGGGACACCCTGTATATTTCGGAGTTTAGGGAAACGGTCGAGCGCTCGGAATCAGAGACTGTCGGCCCGTAGGAAGTGTCAGGATAAGAATTTCAGCTGCCCCAGAAATTCGATCCCGTTCCTAGATCGGGATACGGACTGGAGATTTTTTTACCGCCAGCCTGGACACTTCTCTGACTCGACGAGTCCGTTATTCGAACAACGATTGCTGTGTACACAGTATTAACCTGCTCGGAGAACTCGCTCGTCAACGAGTACGGATATAATCGGCGAATCGAAAGGAATTACGCGGCACGATGTAATAATGTTACTGTCGAACGCCCCTCCGCTTACTTAAGCATTATTCCAGAGCAAAGTTGTTAATAAATTACGCTGTTTGCGCGGCAATCGGGAAATCGATGCTTCCACGAAAATGAAATATTTGACGATTTCAATTTTGTGTACTTATGTGTTCGGAAAGCAAACAGAAAATTATTATTATTTTGATGAATGGCGAATTTTAAAGTGATAGCTGGATTAAAAACGATAGTCCTTGTAGTTGGTGTTGTCATGAAATTGCAGTCTGTTACATAAAAGTATAGAAAAAATACAGGGTGAGGCATTTAAAACAGGACACTTGAATAACTCGTTTGATAGGTGGAGGCGTCAAGGAGATATGAAGGTCAATCCTGTTTTTTTTTTTTTTAATGGAACAGTATGTTTTTTTATTTACATTCTGGCCGAGTATTTCAACGAATACAACGACCTATTATTATGGTCATTCAAGGTCACTCAAGGTCAGGAGAAAATAAATTGTCTAAAAGCACTCTTCGAATAGATTATGATCTTCTGTTTGTTAGATATGCCGCTGGTTAAACATATGGTTAAAATAACGTAAAAAGTTTTGAAATTTACTTAACACAAGTATTTGTTTTGTACAAATTTGAACGTTGATTCATAACATAAATAAGTTGATTATGTTCAATAATTGTTTATTAATCAGCCACATTTGTAGTGAATCATAACTAGACTACAGATTTATGCATTTGTGTCAAAAATGGGTAGATGAAACTGAAACAGTACAAAAATTTAAAAAATTGTGAGATTATCGATACACTATTTCTAACTTATTAAAATTATTAAAGAAAGAAACACATTTGTATTTAACCCCTGTTTCTTATAATTGATGCAGAAAATTGTCATTTTTCATACAGATCCGCAGTCTAATCATAACTAAATTCTTGGGAATAGAACATAGTTTGCACTTGCAATTATTTATGTTACAATTTGTAGCTATGTATCTTACTTCTTAATTCTCTATTGCTAAAAACGATATCGATAAATTTTTTTTTTCAAGTTTTTCACATTCAGACGCAATTTTTATTTTTTTTTTATTCGTGTTTGATGTTACACTTCCAACATTTTCTATGTACGCCTGTTGTGTGGTACAAATAGGAACGATCGGTAACAGAATGACGCGTGCTGGTTGTGGCATCGTACGAATATTCACAATTGATTTTACTGCAAACGAAGCCGCGGTCGAAGTAGTTTCACATACAGTATTTCGCGTGTTTTTTGTTTTTACGTGAAACCGTCTCTGTGTCTTTTGAAGTAGGATCGCCGACTAGCCTGCTGACACAAGCGGCTAAAAGTTTCGATCCTCTCGCAACCAGAAGCTGTAACCGAGCTGCTGTTCAGTGAGCTTCCATCGCACGAGCGATTCATCCGAAAATTAATATTTTTGGAAACGTCTACCGAGACTTCCGGTCCTTATCATCAACGCATTAATACAATTGCAATGAAGTTATTGCAGCCGGTTGACTCAGCGAGTTCTATTTCCATTAACTTACAAAATGGTCCCCAAGTTCCAACCGTCAGCGTAACTGCACACAATCCACATTCTCCGCGACATCATTATCGAATTCGTCACAACCCTCGCGATATACAGTATTTCATCGGTAATTGTCCCAAATGCCTCCGACATAATTGTCCCTGAGATATCCCCACTAGTGCGGGTTGTACCCCCTTGAGGGGCCGCGAAGCTCGAGAGGCCTCGGTCGCCGAGAAATATGACACCATGCGGATCGGGTATATCGGTGAGACCACACTAATCCGAATTTCCAACTTTTTTATTATTCATTATTTTTTTATGGGACTTCGGTGACCATATTTGTGGCATTTTTCTAATAAAAATCATACCAAATATGATATACAGTATTTCATCGGTAATTGTCCCAAATGTCTCCGACATAATTGTCCCTATGAGACATGCGCACTCTTATATTCATCCAGCCAAATAGATGGCGCCACGAGTGTCCGACTTCAATAATTTGGCGGTCAAGATTATTACATTTACCTCGAATATTCAACACTTATAATAACCTATTCATTCTTTATACCATAAATTGCCAAGTTTATTCTCTTGAATGGGACTTAGTATTAATCCTACAGTTTTAAAACATCAGAAATTTACAAAGAGCGGTTCATTTTACAAACATTAGCTTTAAGTCGAGAAGAGAAGAAATGTTTGACAAATACAGTATTTCATCGGTAATTGTCCCACATGTCTCCGACATAATTGTCCCTGAGATATCCCCACTAGTGCGGGGGGTACCCCCTTGAGGGGCCGTAAAGCTCGAGAGGCCTCGGTCGCCGAGAAATATGACACCATGCGGCTCGGGTATATCAGTGAGACCACACTAATCCGAATTTCCAACTTCTTTATTATTCATTATTTTTTATGGGACTTCGATGACCATATTTGTGGCATTTTTCTAATAAAAATGATACCAAATATGATATAATTCCGATGATATTTACTTGTGTAATAGACGATTAAAGTTTCGGGCGCGAGGAAGCATTATGAGGACGCGCGAGTCTTTGAACTGTGCCGCCGACTGCGACTCTCCGCGTCTCTATCTTTCCCATACGCTATCCTTCCTCGCGCCCGAAACTTTAATCGTCTATTACACAAGTAAATATCATCGGAATTATATCATATTTGATATCATTTTTATTAGAAAAATGTCATAAATATGGTCATCGAAGTCCCATAAAAAATAATGAATAATAAAGAAGTTGGAAATTCGGATTAGTGTGGTCTCACCGATATACCCGCGCCGCTTGGTGTCATATTTCTCGGTGGCCGAGGCCTCTCGAGCTCGGCTGTCCTTCTCTACGTTCGGCAAACCTCAAACAATGATATTCCTCCGGCATAATTGTCCCTCCGCAGACCCGTGTTGTGGACAATTATCGATGAAATACTGTATCGCAATTTGAAGCGTGCTCGCTGGTAACTTTCACGGCCGACTGTACGTTTGCGCGTTCCCGAGACAGTCAAAGTTTGTCCAAACAGTTTAAGAACCGATCAGGATGGCCGTAATTGAGTTCGGCAAATATAATGACAAGTGGCACGGGGGGAAGGAAAAGTTCGTTGAAACAATTCATCGCAAACAAGCAGTATAATTCTTGTGGAAACAGAAGATCACGCGTCACGGTCGATCGCGGAAAACTGCAGAGAGCGTATATCGCGAGCGAGCACGAGCGCACGCTTGCTCGCCGATAAATCGTCCGTCTTGAATAAATCAATTTTTCCCGGCAGCATCCGTTCAATTGGAAGCGGCGTTTGCATTGTTAAACAACGAGTTCCTCTCGATACGGGCATAACTGCGCCTCTATAGCCTGTTCCTTCACCGGCTTATGCCCGTTCCGAATATCGTGTGAAACCGCAGTTGCGTGAAAGCCATTGGTGCCGGTACAGAGCCAATATCCGTCGCTAGTTTCTCCCCTTCCGCGGTGGTTAAGGCCGAGATTAAAAGTAGTTAGCATTTAAATAAGAGCATTAAACGTGCCGACACCACTTGGTCGAACGCCGGAGAGTACCGTCCTATCTTCTTTTTCCTTTTTTCGCTTTTCACTGTCGACCCACCTACTGTTTGTCCGCCAAATGATTGCTAGGTAAAGAATACGGCCTCCCTCACTCCATCCGACGGCTGCCCTAGCATCGTACACATTGTCGCTATTGGCATTGGTCGATGACGAAGAACGACAGTCGGCCATACCGAGACAGAGTCAAGTACAGGACTGTCGCGATGAAAGTTACAATGATGTACACGATAAGTGCAATAAAATTATCCCCACTAAAGCGGGGTACACCGTCCCTCGAGGGCCCAAGAAGGGGGTTCCCACTTGTACGCGTCCCGATTGGACGCGTTCCTTTTCGACGCCCTGCCGATTGAACTCGTCGTTTGGACGCCATGCCGTTTGGATTTGTGACATTTGGACGCCGTGCCGTTTGGATTCGTGACATTCGGGTGCCGTACATTTTATAATCATTGCTTTTCGAATTCTACAGATGGTGATATTTTATTGTGAAATATATGGTTAGTTGTGGGTTAGGTCTGGATTAGGTCTGGGTTAGGTCCAACCGGTACGGAGTCCAAACGGCACGGAGTCCAATCGACGCGGAGTCCAAACGGCACGGAGTCCAAACGGCACGGCGTTAAAACGACACGAGCCCAATTGGGACGGGTCCAATCGGACGGCGTCCAATCGGGACGCGTCCAACCGGTACGGAGTCCAATCGGCACAGAGTTCAATCGACGCGGAGTCCAAACGGCACGGCGTTAAAACGACACGAGTCCAATTGGGACGCGTCAAATCGGATGGCGTCCAATCGGATGGCGTCCAATCGGATGGCGTCCAATCGGATGGCGTCCAATCGGATGGCTTCCAATCGGATCGCGTCCAATCGGATGGCGTACAATCGGGACGCGTCCAATCGGGACGCGTCCAACCGGTACGGAGTCCAATCGGCACAGAGTCCAATCGACGCGGAGTCCAAACGGCACGGCGTTAAAACGACACGAGTCCAATCGGATGGCTTCCAATCGGATGGCGTCCAATCGGATGGCGTCCAGTCGGATGGCGTCCAATCGGATGGCGTCCAATCGGATGGCGTCCAATCGGGACGCGTCCAATCGGATGGCTTCCAATCGGATGGCGTACAATCGGGACGCGTCCAATCGGCACGGAGTCCAAACGGCACGGCGTTAAAACGACACGAGTCCAATCGGATCGCATCCAATCGGATGGCGTCCAATCGGATGGCGTCCAATCGGGACGCGTCCAATCGGATGGCGTCCAGTCGGATGGCGTCCAATCGGATGGCGTCCAATCGGATGGCGTCCAATCGGATGGCGTCCAATCGGATGGCGTACAATCGGGACGCGTCCAATCGGCACGGAGTCCAAACGGCACGGCGTTAAAACGACACGAGTCCAATCGGATCGCGTCCAATCGGATGGCGTCCAATCGGATCGCGTTCAATCGGATGGCGTCCAATCGGATGGCGCCCAATCGGATGGCGTCCAAACGGGGGTGTCCCAACAAGAACCTGGACCGATTGACTCGGCCAGAAAATGTAACATGATGCGGGTCAACTACATTACTATTGGTTAGTATTGGTTCGACGCTGGCGGGGAAACGTTATGAAATCTCGAGGAATCGTGTCTGTCTCGATGAGTGCAATGCTTCGGATCCAACAGCGCTGCTTTCATGGCGACACCATTCGGCGAATTAATTGGTTTGTGAGTTATAAACGATTAAAAGTAGGAAAAATTGCAGTTTTCGACGAATTTCGACTTAAACGTAAAAACATGTGGTCGTATCCGGCCAATAGCGGAATTTGTGTGCAAATAATAGGGGTGTCAGAGTAGAGTAAGAACATAAACATCATCTGGAAGTCGGACGGTACGGATATCTTCGTTATCGCGGTGAACAACCGACAGACAGGCGAACAGGATAAGACGCCAACTAAAGGTTTTTCGGGTAACACGATACTGCAGCAGCTGTGTGTCCTGCCGCGACTCCAGAAGTCCATGCGTGTTTATCCTGACGCGGGCAGTTTGAAAAAATATCGTTGAAAGGATCGATACGGAAGTCGGGGTGAAAGAAAATAGCCGAGGATTGCATTGCGAGCGGGAGAAGTTCACTCTGATAGCTCGGATTTTAGATATTTATGGAGCAAGCGCCAAACTGTACGGTACTATCGTGAAAATTTGAAAACGAAAGATTGAAGGCAATAACCCAGACGGTAAAATGGTTAAGAGTTAAAACACTATCTTCCTAAACGGGATATTCTGGCGAAGAACATAATTTCTTTGACCTCCTCAAGATTTGTTTTAGGAAATCAAGTTTTTTAATTATTTGTTAGAGATTCGTTTACTTTGACTTGGAGTATACAATATATTCTTTTTCAATGTAAATACACGAAGTTGTATAAACAGTGTTTCCTTGAATAAGAACGTTTCGAAAAATGTGTCATATTGGCTGACACGATTCTAGCCATTCTGACAATTTGAGACACCAAATTGAAATAGCGTTTCCTTACTGTGAATGCGATTACGGTGTGACCAATAATAAATAAAATATCTTATTACTAAAAAGAATTTCAGCTATTTAAATTTCAAGCTGATATGAGCGAACAGAACATTAATTTTTTCCATTTAATTCTTTTCTACTTGCAGAAGCAGAAAATACGTAGGAGATGAAAAAGAGATTTGCAATGTTTATGGTAATGAAGGTATTATTCAAAAGGGGATTAAAAATGAATGAAACTACGGACTTGGTCAAACAAAATCCAAGATACGATAAAAATGGAAAATGGAAAATTAATTCGATAAAACGTTTAGCTCTATTAAATTTTCTTTCACATGAACGCGAACGTTCTTCAACCGAATATCACATTCTTCAAATGAGGTACTTACAGTTGCAACAAATGTGAATAATGATCATATTGGTAAAACTTACGTTTAGGGGAGGATGCTCCGATGACCTTGACATATGTTGTCGAGGACAACATTCTGAACAACTTTTGTCATTACAAGTACCCGGTGCTCGGTCTTAGTTTTCGAGATATTTGCGAAAAACTATTGCTAGTACTGTATTGAATTTTGTATTATATTGCCGAATTTTTATTTAAAAGAACATACAATTTTGATAAACGCATTGATGCTTTTTTCGAAATAATGAATTCGATGTATCCATTAGACCATTTAAATACAGAATAAAATTCTCAGCTTGATATAGATACTATTCGAGATACTCATCATTTCGTCTGCGTGCTCTCCGCCCCCCACCACCTAGTCCTAACCAACACACGACACCACACACACACCCACCCAGTGTTTCTGAGACGAAGGTTCTCACATTAAACAATGTAAAATCAACTGAAACCAATACCAATTTGTTTTACTATCAAATGCGATAATATAATACATGTATGCTGTATTGGTCTGGGTTAGGTCTAGGTTAGGTTTTGCAATTTGTTTTATTATCAAATGCGATAATATAATACATGTATGCTGTATTCGTCTCAGTTGATTTTATATTGTATAATTTGAGAGCCTTCTTTTTAGAAACACTGGGTGGGTGTGTGTGGTATTGTCGCTTCTCATCCCCACCACGTGTTTACAAACAAAAAATAAACAGATCCGGCCCCGGAACAGGTTTACGTTGCCACGGAGCGTGGAAGAATACGGAAAATTGAATACACTATTAGCAATAGTTTTTCGCAAATATCTCGAAAACTGGGACCGAGCACCGGGTAGTTGTAATGACAAAAGTTGTTCAGAATGTTGTCGTCAACAACATATGTCAAGGTCAAGGTCATCGGAGCATCCTCCCCTAAACGTAAGGTTTACCATCATATTTTTACAAAAATTAATCTGATTTTTTAAGCTGTATACAATTAAGTATATAGAAATGAAATTTGTGGCGACATATCAAGTCGGAATACATTGACACAGTTCGTAAATTTTTCCTGTAAAATTGAGGCATTACAAACTATATTTATATGATGGCGATAACGAAATAGTATTTATTACATCTTAAAATAACAATGTTTCGATACACAGATTTCTTCGGAACGGTCCATTTTGCAGAAGAATCCATTTCACTTCAAAAGTTTGTTTGCCAATATATAATAATTTGTATAAACTTCCACTGTTGAAACGTTGGAAATATTGTAGACTCTAAATGCAAGTGCGATTACTATAAAAATGATTAATTGTAGAGTCTAGTACGTAGGAAAACGACTTGCCAGAAAGCACTAACTAACCAACAGTAAAACGGGCTAATTTCAGCATTGGAAAACAATTATTACGAGCACGAATGGGGTCAACAAATACCGACAGTAATAGAGCTATAAAGCTAACGCACGTTCACAAAGCACGCCGAAGTTAAACCGTAATGTCCGTTTAATAAAGTTTACGTTCTATTGTCAACCCCTTGGAAATCGTAACTCGGTGATTCCTAAACTTTCACGACACCCTCAACGTAAAAGTATTTCCATGATGTACGTTTAACACATCGCAAATTGCTATCCCGAGGTGACTTATAAATTTTGAATAATACACGCCTGTTTTCTCGTGGTCGACGCCGTGACTAGCCTACTAGTTGACAAGGGTTGTAAATCCTACCTAGGAGGACATTTGTCACCGCAGATCCGCGAGGATCCTACGTCTTGTTACGAAGGAACGGATGTCTCGATGAGTGAACCTGATTTTACTGACGTATAATAAATAATTCAATGTTGTAGTATGTAGTATGTTGTAGTATGTAGTATGTTGTAGTATGTAGTATGTTGTAGTATGTAGAATGTTGTAGTATGTAGTATGTTGTAGTATGTAGTATGTAGTATGTTGTAGTATGTAGTATGTAGTATGTTGTAGTATGTAGTATGTTGTAATATGTTGTAGTATGTTGTAGTATGTTGTAGTATGTTGTAGTATGTTGTAGTATGTTGTAGTATGTAGTATGTTGTAGTATGTAGTATGTTGTAGTATGTAGTATGTTGTAGTATGTTGTAGTATGTAGTATGTAGTATGTTGTAGTATGTTGTAGTATGTTGTAGTATGTTGTATGTTGTAGTATTGTTCGATTACATTTTGATATAGAAGAAATTAAACAATGCCATAATTATAAATAGCTCTATACTGAAGCAACAATTATTTGATTTTACATAATATTTTCAAGAATTCAGGAAATTATTACTTATAATCTAATTGATCCTCACCAATAATTTAGAGCAGGTAATTGTTTCACTACAAATATTAAATAGCTTATGATAAATCGAAGTAGTAGTGATTGTTAAAAAAGAAAACTTGTTTAGTGCACTCCGCGCATTGAAATTTCGATTCCGCGCATCAGAACATCGAGTTTTATCATTTTTGGTGATACTGTGTAATATTTTGTTCGTAAAAGTTAAAAAAAATTTTATCCGCTCAGCGATAGTTCAGCCTGACTGAACATAGGAAGCGTGTGTGTAATAATAATATTAACACGTTCAAATATGAGGCTGCTGAAAACTTTCTTAAACTTATTTCAGACACAGCGTACGTCAGAGCACGGCCGAACGTTTCGAATACCGATCGTTAGCGGAAAGTGGGAAAACGCGTTTTCGGTTGTGCCAACGTCTGTATTTTACAAGGAATCTAGTTCGTAGGTGTAACATCCCTGACAGAATCGTTCCGAGACACGACTCACTGAGAATCGTAGTTTAGAGGATCATGAAAAATCGAGAGTTTGTTAGGAATAGGAATAACTTTCGATTAAAATTATAACTTTTGAACGAGTGCACTCCGCACATTGAAATTTCGATTCCGCGCATCAGACCATCGAGTTTTATCATTTCTGGTGATACTGTGTAATATTTTATTCGTAAAAGTTAAAAAAAAATTTATCCGCTCAGCGATAGTTCAGCCTGACTGAACAGAGGAAGCGTGTGTGTAATAATAATAATAACACGTTCAAATATGAGGCTGCTGAAAACTTTCTTAAACTTATTTCAGACACAGCGTACGTCAGAGCACGGCCGAACGTTTCGAATACCGATCGTTAGCGGAAAGTGGGAAAACGCGTTTTCGGTTGTGCCAGCGTGTGTGTTTTACAAGAAATCTAATTCGTAGGTGTAACATCCCTGACAGAATCGTTCCGAGACACGACTCACTGAGAATCGTAGTTTAGAGGATCATGAAAAATCGAGAGTTTGTTAGGAATAGGAATAACTTTCGATTAAAATTATAACTTTTGAACGAGTGCACTCCGCGCATTGAAATTTCGATTCCGCGCATCAGAACATCGCGTTCTATCATTTTTGATGATACTGTGTAATATTTTATTCACAAAAGTTAAAAAAAATTTTATCCGCTCAGCGATAGTTCAACCTGACTGAACATAGGAAGCGTGTGTGTAATAATAATATTAACACGTTCAAATATGAGGCTGCTGAAAACTTTCTTAAACTTATTTCAGGCACAGCGTACGTCAGAGCACGGCCGAACGTTTCGAATACCGATCGTTAGCGGAAAGTGGGAAAACGCGTTTTCGGTTGTGCCGGCGTGTGTGTTTTACAAGGAATCTAGTTCGTAGGTGTTCGACGCAGAATACAGAGAGAAATACGTGACACAGGGACGCGCTGTGAATGTTTAACGATCAGTCGAGGATCGGAAGGGAGGCGAGACGAAGTCGGGCGAAATCGTGCAAATTACATGACTCGCGCAGAGAGTAAGTGAGTTTTAACGCAGATAGTGTCGGCGAATCGCACTACTCGAGGCGTGGTACGCGCTCGAGAGGGATCGCGGAACGAAATCAAAGCGAGCGACGCGTGAACGCGAAACTTTTAACGAATAGCCAGAGTATCGACGGGGAAATCATGGCAAGTTTTTGTAAGACCGATCTGATTTTTCCAACGAGTACGACGCAACGGTAGCTTGCAATTTTTTCTTTTGCGCCGCCAGCTAAAAGTCATCTCGAAACGGCCGAACACGAAAATTATGCAAATAGTAAGATCGACGTTAATTTAATTTTATGTTACACGCGTGTGTCGCCATCATTGTTCGCTGGCAAGATCTTATGGTGACGAAGTTAATGCGGCCTGCTATTATAGCGCGTTAACCGAACACCGAGGAACGTAATCAAATTCCATTGGCGCAAATTAATATTGACGTTGCTAACGACGTCACATTGTCTGTGCGTGTTAACTGCAACGCGATAATGCGTTATACACTGAGAAACGGAATGTCACGCAGTCAAGCGGTTGCAATTACTAATCTTTTCACCGGATGCAGGATTATTCGTGACTGAAGTGAATGTATGTTTCCTGGGTTTAACCCAAGCAACAATTTAGAGCATACCTCGAACATTTCACAATATTTTGTCTATGATATTACGAGTGATTTAAAACTCAAATTAATTACAAATCTTGTCTATTATTGAACGCTGAAAGTGGCCCTACGTAACTTGTTAACAACAGGTAGACCAACCACGTAAAAATAATATGCTTTATTTCGACGCCCAAAGCGGCAATGTGTTTTGACGGGTATTCAATTTTTATACATTTTTATGGGGAAGGATTGTGATTTTTATTATTTTTTAAATTGCACAATAATCCAGTTTCAGTTGAAATTGTTCAACAAATTTAATTTGAAAAAGAGAAAGTATGTACTGTAAATACACACTGGGTTTAATGATAACAGATAACAGAAAATTGAAGGATAATTGGAAATTATGATTTTTCTACAAGATTGTTCAAAATTAGAGTGATTCAGAAACATTAATTTTAAATTTGTTTTCAGAGCACCAAAATCTATTACATACGCTGAATAAAGCTTTATGGCGCTCGGAGACCGCAATTCTGCATAATTATTTCTGAATGTAATTTTTATGGAAATTTCTGCAAAGGACAAGAGTTCTAAGATGAATGCAATTTCTATTATATTAATTATAGTGAATTTCTGAATGCAATTTTTATGGAAATTTCCGGAAAGGACGAGAACTCTAAGATGAATGCAATTTCTATTATATTAATTATAGTTAATTTCTGAATGCAATTTTTATGGAAATTTCCGGAAAGGACCAGAGTTCTAAGATGAATGCAATTTCTATTATATTAATTATATTTAATTTTGAATGTAGTTTTTATGGAAATTTCCGCAAAGAACGAGAGTTCTAATATGAATTCAATTTCTATTATATTAATTGTATTTAATTTCTGAATGCAATTTTTATGAAAATGTCCGCATAGAACGAGAATTCTAAAATGAATGCAATTTCTATTATATTAATTGTATTTAATTTCTGAATGCAATTTTTATGGAAATGTCCGCAATGAACGAGAGTTGTAAGATGAATGTAATTTCTATTATATTAATTGTATTTAATTTTGAATGCAATTTTTATGGAAATGTCCGCAAGGGACGAGAGATTCGAAAATCATTAACGAACGAAACAAAAATTTATGAAATTTCAATAATCATCTGAAATCTCCCTGCAGAATATCGGACACTAATTGCAAGCAGTGTCCGTCAGGTTTCAACAAAAGAACTTGCGTGATAAATGGCCCGAGAACTATTATTCTCCGACTGTTATGCCTCGACATAATCTTCTAATTAAAATTCGGTTGAACAAGTTTATTATAAAGTTACTAACTTAATCTCAGCCTGTGCGAGGATTTATACCAGAAATGTCCAGATTTCGTAGGGATTAGTTGGAGAACGGCAGAGACACGGAGGGCGAGGAGGGACTCGACGGCGTTAAAAGAATTATCGGCTTGATTTATGGAGAAACACGTGGAGACTGGAAACTGTTTCTCGAAAATGTCATTCGAGATGCTGTCACGTACACTGAACAGCGAATGCCGAAGAACAGTGACGGCTGTGAAAACGTTTCGCCTTTCGAAACTTGGAGCCGTAGTAAACCGGAGGGGGGAGAGGGCGGTGCGGCGACGGCTTCATCGATATTTGGAACTTTCATTTCATTATTTTCCTACGAAACATCCCTGACAGAGTCGTTCCGAGACACGACTCACTGAGAATCGTAGTTTAGAGGATCATGAAAAATCGAGAGTTTGTTAGGAATAGGAATAACTTTCGATTAAAATTATAACTTTTGAAAGAGTGCACTCCGCGCATTGAAATTTCGATTCCGCGCATCACAACATCAAGTTTTATCATTTTTGATGATACTGTGTAATATTTCATTCGTAAAAGTTAAAAAAAAATTTTATCCGCTCAGCGATAGTTCAGCCTGACTGAACATTGGAAGCGTGTATGTAATAATAATAATAACACGTTCAAATATGAGCCTGCTGAAAACTTTCTTAAACTTATTTCAGTTGTGCCTGCGTGTGTGTTTTACAAGGAATGTAGTTCGTAGGTGAAACATCCCTGACAGAGTCGTTCCGAGACACGACTCACTGAGAATCGTAGTTTAGAGGATCATGAAAAATCGAGAGTTTCTTAGGAATAGGAATAACTTTTGATTAAGATTATAACTTTTGAACGAGTAAACTCCGCGCATTGAAATTTCGATTCCGCGCATCACAACATCAAGTTTTATCATTTTTGATGATACTGTGTAATATTTCATTCGTAAAAGTTAAAAAAAATTTTATCCGCTCAGCGATAGTTCAGCCTGACTGAACATTGGAAGCGTGTATGTAATAATAATAATAACACGTTCTAATATGAGGCTGCTGAAAACATTCTTAAACTTATTTCAGGCACAGCGCACGTTAGAGCACGGCCGACCGTTTCGAATACCGATCGTTAGCGGAAAGTGGGAAAACGCGTTTTCGGTTGTGCCAGCGTCTGTGTTTTACAAGGAATCTAGTTCGTAGGTGCAACATCTCTAACAGAGTCGTTCCGAGACACGACTCACTGAGAATCGTAGTTTAGAGGATCATGAAAAATCGAGAGTTTGTTAGGAATAGGAATAACATTTGATTAAGATTATAACTTTTGAACGAGTAAACTCCGCGCATTGAAATTTCGATTCCGCGCATCAGAACATGCAGTTTTATCATTTTTGGTGATACCGTGTAATATTTTATTCCTAAAAGTTAAGAAAAAATTTATCCGCTCAGCGATAGTTCAGCCTGACTGAACATTGGAAGCGTGTGTGTAATAATAATAATAACACGTTCAAATATGAGGCTGCTGAAAACTTTCTTAAACCTATTTCGGTTGTGCCCGCGTGTGTGTTTTACAAGGAATCTAGTTCGTAGGTGAAACATCCCTGACAGAGTCGTTCCGAGACACGACTCACTGAGAATCGTAGTTTAGAGGATCATGAAGCGGACGGGTAAAAAGCAACGGTATATCACCGGGTCGTAAGTGGTTACAAATTGCGACAACGGAGCGGACGTTATCACTGGAACCGTATTATTCTCGAAAATCGCGAGCATTATCGTTATCAGGCGAGCTTTAGTGGCTGTACGACAAGGTGTAAGGGCATGTGGAATGTTGTTCCCGAAATTAACACTCGACGAAGGGGACGCGCGCGTTGCCGCCGTGGCCGTTTGCCATAGACACCGATTAGCACTATTCGCGTGCGTTCCGCGCGGGATACACGTGTCTGGTTCGAACGTCATTTCCATTCAATCGAGATCCCATTTCCCTGCGGTACGGGGGCTATGTCAAGCGAGCTTTCGAAACAAATCTCCTCTCTATCGCACGCAACGTTTCACTGCGGCGCGATGCAGAAATGCACGCCCATAATGGAGCGGGCGTCAACCACGAGGACGCATCAATTAACAGCTAGGAAGACGACGCCGCTACATCTCATTGAATATTTAGCTGAAAACATACACGCTGCCAAACGCTGCACAGTTGCGATCAAACGACTTCACGCCGATCAAAAGTCTGTAACTATTACATCTGTTTATCGATCGAAGTTTTTGATTAATTGCGATACAAAATAGCAATTTTGAAAATTAGAAAACCGCTTCCGAAAACTCCACGTTTCGACCCAGATGTAGGTCTTTCTCAAGAGTCAGATTTTTTGCGTTTGCTATAACAGGAAACAATATAATTGAAATTTATTGAGAAGGAAACTGACTACATGCCGTTCAGTTCAGTTTCTGCCGGAATGTAGTCAGTTTCGTTCTCAATAAATTTCAATTATATTAGATTTGAGTGGAGTAAAATTCGTACTACGTTAGTGTCGCGAAGAATGCAGCGACTTCGGGTGTCAAATATTGCGTTCTACGAGAGGGGCACGATTTCTCGTTGGTTTCCTTATTTTTTTTAACCAACACTAAGGCAATGCCAACATTTTTTATTATTAATTATGTGTTCGTGAAACTTTTTTGACAGCTCAAAATAATTGAAGTCGTCTGATCCAATTTGAAAAAAGTTATTCGATTTTTAAAGGTCAATGGTGGGCACCGGTGGAGCCCCTCAAACGCCTGCTTCTCCCACCAACTTCTCTTTCATGCAGCGTGCACGTTCGTTGCGTACGCTGATGTCTCGTGTCTTCGTTGCCCCATTGTACCGCGTTTGCTGGGGGGGGGGGGGCAGAGGGCGCTATGGTGTGGACGGTTTTGCCTCAATTGAGGCAAAATTGCCCATCCCTGGTGTACGAATATTTTGTACACCCACCGTATGGCTAACATGGCAGCCAACGTGTTAAAGACAGAGAGGTTAAACTTTCTTTTGGAGGACCAAATTTTTTAAAACTTTTTTTTATGCAGTCCAATAGAGAATTTATGTTTTAGTGTCAAAACACTTTTGCATACTTTTAATCTTCGCAATGTGATTCTGAAGTTAACATTGCCGCCTGCAGAAAGAAACTTCCCAAGACACCATCTTTTGTTCTGTATTTTTATGTAATCCTGACTAGTTCCGGGCTCGTTCCTCGAATTCGCCCACGGCTCTTGTTGCGGATTAAATATGAGAACGATACGGTGAAATTTCGCTGGCGCGATCCCTTCTCGCGAGAATTCCATCGTTAAAGCGACAACAAACTTCTGAGTTTGAATCGAATTCACCCTGGCCTTCCCCCTCCCGGTGGGAGCGTAGTCCTCAAACTTTCTCGAGCTTCTTTCCGTGGTGGGAGAGGAGGGCGCGAGGAGTAACTTTCGTGACTCGGCCCGATCGTATACCGTTGCTCCTTTCGAATTTATTGGACGACACACCGAAACGTGTTTAGACCGGCGACCTCTTTCGAACCGACGCGCGACGTTCAAAGTACGGAAAAATACGGGAATGGCGAAAATTCGAGTGGACTTGAACCCTTGGAGGGCTTGAAATTTCTAGATCACCAGCCTACGGGACATTATAATAAATAAAAATATTTTCTAGACAGGTTTTCACTACTACTACACTGTAAATTGTCAGAAGAAGTATTATTCGGTGACCGTAAGATGCTGAGCAAGGACTAGGTCACTTGGTCCTCCTAATCCGTTTTAGGGACACCCACTTTCAAGCGATAGTGGTCACGCTGCATACACTCAACGACAAAATAAAGGGTGTCTGAAAAATGGTGTAAATCCTTGAAATGTGCGGTTCCTGGGGTTGGTTATAGTAACTTTTTCCGTTTGCAAAAATGGCCGCCACGGCATGGTTAAGGAATTATTAACGAAAAACACGTAGCGAGCGCGAAGGTGTAAGGCTTAACTCCTTGTCCTACAACAATGAGTGCGACTCGTGGTAAGAAATTTGGGCCAAAAACAGTAAGGACGAGCCTGACTCGTGGTACTTCATTCGCGACAAACGTACACCACACTAACACGAAGATTACTAATTTTCTACGAGTTTTCTCAAAACATTAGAAATTTAAATTAAGTATTAATTTACAAATCGTTACTGATACATGTTAGCGTCTCATGTTAAAGATTTTGAACACAGTTTAAAATTAGAACATTGGGAACAAATGTATTGTCATATCTGGCTTTTTAAAATCATACAAAGAAACAGCACAATATTAAGTTTATTCTCATTTATGAATATGTTCGCTGCCAGCACTTGTTTTGCCAACAGTGTGGTGTTGTTTATACTGTAAAAGAATATTAATATTGAAATGGAAAGGTCTCCGGACATCGTACTGTGCTTTATAATATTTTTAAACAACATCGTACACCAAAGCAATTTTATTTTCTTTAGCAATTTTATTTTTTTTAACAATTTCATTTTCTTTAGCAATTTCATTTTCTTTAGCAATTTTATTTTCTTTAGCAATTTCATTTTCTTTAGCAATTTTATTCTCTAGCAATTTTATTCACTAGTAATTTTATTCTCTAGTAATTCTCTTCTCTAGTAATTTTATACTCTAGTGATTTTATTCTCTAGTGATTTTAATCTCTAGTGATTTTATTCTCTAGTAATTCTCTTCTATAGTCATTTTGTTCTTTAGTAATTGTATTCTCGAGAAATTTTCTTCTCCAGTAATTTTCTTCTCTAGTAATTTTCATCTCAAGTAAATGTTCTTCTCTAGTGATTGTATTCTCTAGTGATTGTATTATCTAGTGATTGTATTATTTAGTGATTGTATTCTCTAGTGATTTTATTATCTAGTAATTTTCTTCTCTAGTGATGTTATTCTCTAGTGATGTTATTCTCTAGTGATGTTATTCTCTAGTGATTTTCTTCTCTAGTGATTTTATTCTCTAGTGATGTTATTCTCTAGTAATTTTATTCTCTAGCAATTTTCTTTTCTAGTGATGTTATTCTCTAGTGATGTTATTCTCTAGTGATGTTATTCTCTAGTGATGTTATTCTCTAGTGATGTTATTCTCTAGTAATTTTATTCTCTAGCAATTTTCTTTTCTAGTGATGTTATTCTCTAGTGATGTTATTCTCTAGTGATTTTATTCTCTAGTGATTTTATTCTCTAGTGATGTTATTCTCTAGTAATTTTATTCTCTAGCAATTTTCTTTTCTAGTGATGTTATTCTCTAGTGATGTTATTCTCTAGTGATGTTATTCTCTAGTGATGTTATTCTCTAGTGATGTTATTCTCTAGTGATGTTATTCTCTAGTGATTTTATTCTCTAGTAATTTTATTCTCTAGTAAAATACAAAATTGTGTTTATCGTATATGTGCGTCGCTGGCAGCGAACGAGTGACACAATGTTACTAAATGTTCTCGTTATTCACTATACTCTTTAATGTACATTATATTGTTATAAATCTGATAAGAAATTTTCAATTTTACAAATTTTGCAAAGTATTTGGCATACAAATAATATTCGAATACGGAATTGTCTTGGGTCCGTGTTTCTCCAACACACCGTTACGTTAAAAATAGCTCCGCAGACGTCGAGACATGGAATACGACATACGAATGGGGTTCGCTACATCTCGAAGCAGCTGTTCGTCCGACGTCGGACGATGACGCGTGACGTGTGCAGGACGTGACGTAGATGGACGAAGTCATAGACGGCTCACACAATCGTTCCAAGAAGCGGTTGAAATGGTGGCGAGAGAACCGGGGGTTGTTAACTCGTCGAGGTCAGCCCCTTTTCTTACGGATAGGGAGCGGGAACACCCCCCCCCCACCCGATAAATCCGCCGCCGCGAGAGACCTTTGACTTACGGTGTCAGCCGTCGGGTGTACAGTCATCGCGAAAGTCCAACCCCTGCGGCCCTGTCTAGACGCTCGCCCCTGTATTATTGATCCCCGTCGTAGCAATGGGATGAAAATCTCATTGACGCAAAATGTCGAATTCGCTGGAATTCTTGACGAATCGGATGCGTCACCTGCCAGCAAACAGTTCCACTCATCCCGTTCGTCACTATATCTGACTGACCCTAACGCTGTTCTTTGAAGTTGTTCTTGTAATAACCCTCATCCGTCCCTCATTCTCAAATTGACACAATGCTGAAACATCAAATGAAATGAAAGAATAAACAATTCACATTGCTAATCGTTTTACTGAGAATAATGTATTGGGTTGGCAACTAAGTGATTGGAGATTTTGTCGATAGATGTTCTAGCACATTCTTTTGTTTTGTCAACGTGTTCCAAGCACCTAACCTATATTGTTCGGACTTCCACCTTTAATTAGTAAGAAAATTTTATCGAATAGTTGTTTCATTTTGTTTTTATCCCAATTTAAAAATCGAAGAACAAACCGCGCATTTCAGATATATTGTATACAAGAGGTTATGTGCCGTGCATGGGGATGAAGGCTTGAAAGAAAACCAATGTCAAAACTTTTTTTTTTAGTTCTATCGACCAAAGGTCATCGACAAGGTCATCGAGAAAAACGGACAATACCTAATTTATTAAAGTTACATTTTCAAGCAAAAATGTTGTACGTTCCTTTTTATTTAAAATCCGCAATCATTTGGTTGCCAACCCAATAATAATTGTTTACAAAATATGTTGGTGGTCACGTGTTCGATATCGCTTTGTTTTTGTTCTTGGATTTGTCTGGCGACGAGGACAATGCGTAACGACTCTTCTTCGAGTTTCCGCCAAATGTTCACGTTCGAAGCACAACATGTCTAGCATTCTGAAGGGATTGTGACAATGAACGTGTCGCGGCTACTTCCTATGCTCGTCAACAGAGGGACATTACGACAACACCTTTCCCGCTACTACCTGAATCTTCCTCTGTTTGTATATATACCGTCCTAAACTGTCCTTAGGACATCCCGCGTCTAAGGCACAGGCATAAACGCACAATTGTCGTGTGACAATTAGAAAATAATGAACCAGCCGCCAAAGAACTTAAAAAAAGCTCTTATTACAAAGCAATTTTTCATTTCTCAATAACGTTTATACTTCCCGAGTTATATTGTCCGAAATGTCAGTGTAAACTTTTTGGGGAGAAAAATTGTAATTTGAACAATATTATGGATGACCGCACGGGACCAACAAATTAATGGATACTTGATTATCACTGGACGTATGAAAAATAGCTTTGTAATCGGAGCAGCATTGGGCTCTGCAAGCCAATAAATTTCATTGAAATCCGTAATTTCGCGTGCACAAAATGTGATCCCTTGGCGGGAAATGGCCCATATTATACTCTAAATAACCGCGATGAAACGATCCGGCGCGCCGCGACGCTCACGGGTAACATTTGCGATGCGTCCGATCGCGCTGCAAGCTTGTGTATTTGTAAGCCGGTTGAAATTAAGGAATGCTCGGTTTCCTTTTTAGCTCCGGGGCCTTAAGCTTCAGGGTACACAGAACCTGCGAAGATTCTCCTCTGACAGTGTTTGTGAAACAGTTGGAAGTATTTCAAGAGAAAAGTTTCGGAAATTGAACTTTAGCTTTATACAGGGTGCCTCGTCGATAAAGAATACTTATGAACGCATTAGTACAAAATATCCAAAATGTTTCTATCAATTCTGACCTTGTATGACCTTGAAGATCATTATGTTGTATGTGAGTGAATTTGTCTTGGCGCACGCTTTCATAAGACATAACAAATGTATAGCATTCCATTTGAAAAATTGAAGGTCACCTTTATTTCTAGAAAAACAGTGCAGGCACAAAAACATTACACACATCATTACGTTGCTTGCAAATAACAGTATTACTTTTCCCTCTTTCATTCTTTTCTAGTATTTATTATTTATTTGAACAATTAAAACATTTATCATTATCGATCTGGAAGATATAAACGGCGATAAATAATTTATTTCAAGTCACCAAATTCCTGTTTTTAAATATTGTAAATTTCTAAAAAAAAAAAAACAACTGTAAAACCAATGGTTATTTACGTACGTAATTTGTCCCATCATTAGTAATCGAGCAGAAAACGAGAATTTAACGACAAATTTGATTATTATTTATTGAATGAAGAAAGAAGGGAACGCTAAGTGATATTTATTGTAACGATTCGAGTGATTATTGTCATTTGCTCCAACCACCCGTTAACTACCGGCCCACCCGTTGCACTCTGCAAAATTGCACGGCTTAGCTAAAGGATGATTGCGGGAACGGGTTAGGTTTAAAATAGTTTCATCAAAAGAAAATATTACGAGAAATTGCGAGACAGACATTAATTCTATCAAGTTCCAGAAGGTGGACTGGTATTAAACCCGTTGATAATTTCAGATGGAAAAACGACTGTAGCAATGTGTCCTCGAGCTATCAAAGATTAAGTCTCTTTAAAACGCTATCGTATTCAGCTGACGCACCGGTTGTGAGACAGTTAATCCCATAAGAAACTAGCCACAAGAATTTATTCATCGCTTTTGAGTTGGTATAACCTCGCTTTCCTTAACCTCTATTTTTATTTCTCGGCTGAAAAAACTCAGGATACACGATCACAATTACTGTTCATTCTACAACAGAACTCCGTTCATGTGAACTTCACATAATAGAAGATCGCTGATTATCCCCTCTACTTGTGGCTTTCGTTCAAACAATCGGAATATGTATGTTCACAAAAATGAACTCAATAAAAGGGGCACGGTAGGGGCCCCTTAAACTCCTCCTTCTTCCACCAATCTCTCTTTCATGCGCGAGGCCTGCGCACTGTCAGTGATGGGAATGTTGGCGCTTCTCACGCGCATGCGCGAGTTTCGGCAGCACCGAAGCTACGTCCGAAGTTTGCGGGGTACTATTGGGGCGAAAGTAGTGGGTTTGTTATTATATATTTCGATTAAAGCCTTCCCCTCCTTATTCCCAAGATGATGAAGAAGAGTAAGTTATATTATATTGTACATAGATACATAAATATTATATATTTATATATTATATATTCTATGTACGTATGTATATATTATATTTTAATACGTATATATATATATAATATATATTATATATATCTATTAAAATATAATATATATGTATATAAATGTATTCAAATATAATATATGTGTATATATATATGTATTAAAATATAATATATATGTATATATATGTATTAAAATACAATATATGTGTGTATATATATATATATATATATATATATATATATGTGTATTAAAATATAATATATATGTATATGTATATGTATTAAAATATAATATATACGTATATATATATATATATATATATGTATTAAAATATAATATATATGTATATATATATATATGTATTAAAATATATATATACGTACACATGCTGTACATTCGTTTTTCAAAACCAAATCATAATAAATTTTGCGAAATTAGCGGGGCGACCAAGGTACCCGATTTTCGTGCTTGACTGAGGCTAAAATCGCCGCGCATGCGCGTGAAAAGCGCCAGCATTCCGATCACTGTGCACTGTTCGCGTCGTGCAACGCACTTCCTCCCTCTATGGTAACGCCGAATGCTGGTGGGGGACAGTGGGCGCTATGGTGGGGACGGTTTGTCCCAATTGAGACAAAAATGCCTATCCCTGCCCTGAATCATACGTGAAACTAAAGTCACAGAACAGATTGCGTAATATGTAGTAAATTCTTTCTTATACCTAATTAAACATTTTATTATTCATGGGAGATAAAGAATAATGTACGATTGAAAATAACAGAAATGCAAAAACTTAGGATAACGAAATGGTTAACATTAGTAATTAAAATAAATAGAGGTAATTAGCCAAGGGGTTAATATATAAGTGACGCGTAATAAAGAAAATAAAGTATATTCTTAATTCATTTAAGGAAAACCTAAAATGTCCTAGGGGAACTCTCCCTACAACCGGTTGTTTTACCAAAGGGGCAAGAACAGAGCAGTCGTTCAGCAGCAAATGTTTCAAAGAATGAAAATCTTTGGAAGTGAGCTCGAGGAAAGGACACTGTAACTGAAATTGCGTACATCCCGCCGTTTTACGACCGGTTCTGTCCTGTTTACGAGTTGTTCGGTCGTAAATATGGTTGAATATAGACACCCGTCGATCCGCCCGTTCAAATGACAAAGTCGGCGCGATCTTTGTCTGGGTCCGTATGGGCGGGGAGGTCAACAAGATAGCTGCAAGTTTGCTGAAACCAGGACAACAGTTACGGAGAATTTGTTTGTTTGTCTGTTGCGTAAGTTCTGACCGTCGATTTCTTGGAGGACACAAAGCGGGAATCTTATCGCCGTTGTTTGAGAACACTCAGCAGAAATGTTGTCCACAAAGCAGCAGCGAGGTCAGAGGAAACTATGATGCTCCAAATATGTAGTAACAGAATGACCCATTCAAATTTTAAAATCTGCTTCTGCGACACAACTTTAGTATTTCTATCGCACCACTTTATTACACGGACAATACACAGAGAAATTTGAAACTGGACTACAAGGAACAAGTTTATATTGTTAGTTCGGGACACAAGGTGTAGTTAAATTATTTATTTCTAACGTCTCAGATGTTTCTAAGTCGATTATTCCCATCTCAAAAAATTTAACGGCTTTTTAAAAGTGTCCGAATTTTTTTGTCACCGACTATACAAAAATCCCAGATTGGCGACAGACACAGGCGCCAGATTGGCCGCAGACACAGGCGCCAGATTGGCAGCAGACGTTCGCCGAGATCTACCATCAGAGACTGTTACGCCATCTGGCATTTATGGGATAATTCCTCGTAGATTTATAATTGTTATTTATTTAACTTATTGTCCCTAGAAACAATGATAAAAGTAATTATCCAACTACGTGGAATTATTAACACTAGATTTACGGGGCCGGTCAAAATGACGGATTCAAAAATTTTTAATTTACGTTTATTAAGAGTGTAAGGAGGCATTCGTGAGGAATTATTAAATAGATTTATTTTTTTGTGTACATATTACAATAAAAATCGCTAAAGATCTAAGTAAATACAATTTTATTATTTTTATAAAGCAATGTAAAATAATGAATTTTAGTGCTCCGTAAACCTAGTGTTAAGTAACTGCTAGATGGCGCAACAGTCTAATGGCAGATTTTGACAAACAATCTGGCGACAGATTGGCGAAACAGATAGATATGGAATTGGTGGCAACGTTGCACGGTCATTTTCCGCCAATCTGACGCCAATTTGCCGGCAGCTTGCTTGCTGGGCATGTATGTATGTATTTGTATGTATTTATTTAGTGATCCCTTTCGGGTTACACGGGCTTCCGTCCCATTACATTGTTTTATTTCTATCGACTTACATCTATCCCTTCTCCTCACATTCATCCTCGTTCATCCATTTTCTTTCTCCCCTCCTTACTCTCCCACTCTTCCTCCTAAATTTTTTAACCATCTTTCTCCCCTCCCGTCCCCTGCTAATATTTCTGTTACCCTCCCATACACACTTCCTTCCTCTTCCACTCTCTACAATATCCCAAAACATGTTCCCATTCCTCAATCTCCACTCCGCACAACCTGCATTTCTTCTTCTCCTCTTTCTCCCAGTATCTCCCTCCTCTCATCTTGTTTCCTAGTCTGAACCTTGCCACTCTCCTCCATCTTTCTTCCTTCCACTCTCTACAATATCCCAAAACATGTTCCCACTCCTCAATCTCCACTCCGCAAAACCTGCATTTCTTCTTCTCCTCTTTCTCCCAGTATCTCCCTCCTCTCATCTCGTTTCCTATTCTTAACCTTGCCACTCTCCTCCATCTTTCTTTCTTCCACCCTCTACAACAGCGATGGGCAATTTTGCCTCAATTGAGGCAAAACCGTTTACACCGTAGCGCCCTCTGTCCCCTTCCAGCAAGCGCGGTACAATGGGGCAACGAAGACACGAGACATCAGCGTACGCAACGAACGTGCGCGCTGTATGAAAGAGAGGTTGGTGGGAGAAGCAGGCGTTTGAGGGGCTCCACCCGTGCCCACCACTGCTCTACAATATCCCAAAACATGTTCCCATTCCTCTATTTCCACTCCGCACAACCTGCATTTCTTCTTCTCCTCTTTCTCCCAGTATCTCCCTCCTTTCATCTCGCTTCCTAGTCTGAACCTTGCCACTCTCCTCCATCTTTCTTCCTTCCACTCTCGACAATATCCCAAAACATGTCCCCATTCCTCTATCTCCACTCCGCACAACCTGCATTTCTTCTTCTCCTCTTTCTCCCAGTATCTCCCTCCTTTCATCTCGTTTCCTATTCTTAACCTTGCCACTCTCCTACATCTTTCTTCCTTCCACCCTCTACAACAGCGATGGGCAATTTTGCCTCAATTGAGGCAAAACCGTTTACACCGTAGCGCCCTCTGTCCCCTTCCAGCAAGCGCGGTACAATGGGGCAACGAAGACACGAGACATCAGCGTACGCAACGAACGTGCGCGCTGTATGAAAGAGAGGATGGTGGGAGAAGCAGGCGCTGAGGGGCTCCACCCGTGCCCACCACTCTCTACAATATCCCAAAACATGTTCCCATTCCTCTATTTCCACTCCGCACAACCTGCATTTCTTCTTCTCCTCTTTCTCCCAGTATCTCCCTCCTTTCATCTCGCTTCCTAGTCTGAACCTTGCCACTCTCCTCCATCTTTCTTTCTTCCACCCTCTACAACAGCGATGGGCAATTTTGCCTCAATTGAGGCAAAACCGTTTACACCGTAGCGCCCTCTGTCCCCTTCCAGCAAGCGCGGTACAATGGGGCAACGAAGACACGAGACATCAGCGTACGCAACGAACGTGCGCGCTGTATGAAAGAGAGGATGGTGGGAGAAGCAGGCGCTGAGGGGCTCCACCCGTGCCCACCACTCTCTACAATATCCCAAAACATGTTCCCATTCCTCTATTTCCACTCCGCACAACCTGCATTTCTTCTTCTCCTCTTTCTCCCAGTATCTCCCTCCTTTCATCTCGCTTCCTAGTCTGAACCTTGCCACTCTCCTCCATCTTTCTTCCTTCCACTCTCGACAATATCCCAAAACATGTCCCCATTCCTCTATCTCCACTCCGCACAACCTGCATTTCTTCTTCTCCTCTTTCTCCCAGTATCTCCCTCCTCTCATCTCGTTTCCTAGTCTGAACCTTGCCACTCTCCTCAATCTTTCTTCCTTCCAGCCCTTTGTTAAATATTCCGGTACTAGCTTGCTTGCTGGGCATATTAAATAAAAACAAACACAATAACATATTAGTCGTGCAAGATTGAATTACAGAAATTAAAAGTTTATAATAAGAACGTGGACTATACTCGAGACTTTCTATTTCCAAACAAGCTCATTTCAGATTCCGAAAACACATCCCCCGTAGATCGTATATTAATCTGAGTTCGCGTAAATGTACGAACACTGGTTGGCAATAAAGATTCCGTTTGCGAACCTGTTGTACCGCCCCGTACAATCTACCGACCGGAAGAATACAAGCTATTTCTAAAAATTGAATTTCACCCCGCCTGTTTACCGCGCGGACAGAACTTTCCCGCGGCGGGGGTGGGACATTTACACTGAAACACCGGCGGTGGCTGTCCGCTCAGAGAACGTATAAAGAAAAAAAGAAAAGAAGGATTGCAATTTAAATGCAAATTGGACTCATATCGAGGATTCGATCTTGCCGCGGTAAACCTTCGAAACCAATCCACACAGTTTTCGAGTCGTAAACGTGTTCTTTTTTCTCTTGTTACCCGGGCACGCTGTGGTCTACGGTCGAACCGGCAGGCTCGGCGACTACGGTTGTCGTGGAGGGGCCTACTTTCGGAACGTAAACTTTTAAACGTATCCTAGTATTCAAATCATGCCGATGTAACCGGCGGTTAGTTTAATAGCGATGGGGAAAGATAGCGAGCGGGGCTCGGTTACCGGAGTTACGCGGAACGAAACGTCGGAAGAGTTTCACGAGGTTTCTACGTTCTGGAGTGGTGATGGTGTTGGACGGCTGGCAAATAGGTCGTTGGTCCTCTTGCCCTGCGTTTGAAAGGGAGCCAGAGGCAGAGAAAAAGGAGCAGGCACGAAGGGGGGGGGGGGAGGGACCTGTAACACAAAAAGAGAAAAAAGAAGCGGAGACGAAAATGCTCGCCACAAGCGCATTTTAAATTCAAACGAGTCCCGATTACGCCATTCAATGAACGCCCGCAGGATTAGGCGCGTTGCGGACTTTCGAATGACTTTTAAAATAGACACTCCGCAAACTCCTGCTTATCTGGTGAACTGCGGCCAGTGCGATCATGCGTGTTCACGCCATGAAATCGCGCGGGTAATAAGTGCTGTCGCGCACATGTTTTCGAAATGTCGCGATATGTGATCGAGCAGACATTTTCGTTCGGCGTTTCGATACTGGAGATCGTAAATGTATCGTCTAGCCGAAGTCGAAGTCCTGGTCGCTGATGGAAGGTTGCTGGAACCAATTCTGCGTCCACTAGCCCCGATGGTTCCCAAGTGGTGTGCTAAGCAGGCCGCTTTCAAAGCGGTTTGTAAGTGACACGTACCGATGTCCGATTACACGTGAACTTGTACGCCGAACTCGAGTTAAGTGTCGTAACGACTTCACGGAAATGTTCGTATAATGCGAAGGGCTAACATATGAGTGTTTCTAATCCGAAGAATTAGGTCTATTGAATGCCTCTATTCATCTTTACGATCCATGCTAAATACAGCGGGTGGTCAAATTATTAGAGTCCGTTGCATAAATTTTGATCAGACTGTATTAACCTTCCAACGACGGAATTCGGGTATACAGGGTGGGGCAATAACTTTGTCTATCTTCAATACTTCGTTAATTGTAACAATATGAGAAAATGATATATACAAAAGTTGCACTGTATAGAGGGGGAAATATTGTGAAACATTTTTTATGTGCGAGAAGATATTTCGGAGATTTTGAGGTCCCTTTGATTTCTTTAAATGAAATGAAACTTACTTTTTTTATCATGAATCAATAGGGTATCAAATCCTGTGTAAAAATGTATTTGACCTCTATATGTCCTCATGTAATAGTTAAGGAGGTATTATCGAAACATTGTGATGTAAACATTCTTTATATGTAAGAAGGCATTTCGGAGATTTCGAGGTCCCTTTGATTTCTTTAAATGAAATGAAACCTACTTTTTGTATTATGAATCTATAGGGTATCAAATTCTGTGTAAAAATGTATTTGACCTCTATCTGTCCTAATGTAATAGTTAACGAGATATTATCGAAATATTGTGATGTAAACATTCTTTAAGTGTGAGAATACATTTCGGAGATTCGAGGTCCCTTTGATGTCTTTAAATGAAATGAAATCTACTTTTTGTATCATGAATCGATAGGGTATCAAATTCTGTGTAAAAATGTATTTGACCTCTACATGTCCTAATGTAATAGTTAACGAGATATTATCGAAATATTGTGATGTAAACATACTTTATGTGCGAGAAGGCATTTCGGAGATTTCGAGGTCATTTTGACTTCTTTAAATGAAATGAAACCTATTTTTTGTATCATGAATCGATAGACTATCAAATTCTGTGTAAAAATGTATTTGACCTCTATATGTCCTAATGTAATAGTTAAGGAGGTATTATCGAAACATTGTGATGTAAACATTTTTTATGTGCGGGAAGGCATTTCGGAGATTTCGAGGGCCCATTGACTTCTTTAAATGTAATGAAACCTACTTTTTGTATCATGAACCGATAGACTATCAAATTCTGTGTAAAAATATATTTGACCTCTATATGTCCTAAAGAGATATTATCGAAACATTGTGATGTAAACATTTTTTATGTGCGTGAAGGCATTTCGGAGATTTCGAGCAAATACTTTTCTATAGTAGAAATGAGTCTTGCACGAAACTTTAAATGTTTAATAAATAAAAATAGAAAAAACAATTTTATCGCTACAGACGTGAAAAAAAAACATTCGGACATACAATTAATGCTACACCACAATAATCACACAATTGGATACACATATCGCTGCCATAAATTGGTTAGTTGCAGAATGTGATAGAGAAAACATAAACGTATAATTTGTCGGTAGATGGATTTCGGTGGTGCAAAATTGAAAGCAATTTAGAGAAATGATTGCGGGAATACGATGAACAAGCTGCAGATCAACTCTCTCTCGTATTTTTGTGCTTCGTGTCATTGTGTCCGGGGATGAATCGTGTTCGCACCCACACAGTCGAGCAGCCGCGCATCATTGTAAGCCGAATCTGGTTTGTGTTACGATCGGGAGCCGTAGATCAGTACGGTTTTCAAGCAGTGAACGCAGACGTGTGTCTGAAATGACTAGCAAAGACCACGTCGAAGATGAGTGGGTTACAAAAGGTCGGCGAAGAGGCCGACAAGAGGATCTTGAAAACCGACAGCATTTCCTTCCTTTCTAGATTTTTCTCCGTCGCGACGGCGACGACGGCGGCGGTGGCGTTGCCAACGTACTCGTGGCTTCCCCCTCTGTCAATTGGAAAAAAATCTTCACAACAACCCTTCCGTCCTGTCGTTGATTCTCGTCGCTACCCCAAGCTCGATCGACAACTAAAATTGTCCTCGACAGGTAGCACGATCTTCGGGTCATCATAGAACTCCATCTGAAAGAATGACAATTTAAGATACAACCACCGTTTAACACGTTCAGCGCCCACTCCACAATCATAAAAATTACACAAAATCAAAGCAATATATTTAATAAAAGGGCGCGCGGTGGCTCAGTGGATAGAGCGCGCGAATACAATGTTGTCGTGAGTTCGAATCCCACAATATATTATACTGCGTTGCCACACAAGCACCCATCGTACACTCACCGATTACAGTACCAAATCTCTCATTGTTCCACACACGTCGATAACAACCTTAGCAGTTGAAGCGACGTTAAATAACAAAATAAAAAAAAATACAAAATAAAAAAAACAAAAAAAACAAAAAAAGGAAAAAAAAATTAATAAAAAAAAACTAAGAAGTTTAGTTTTGTGATATTAATTACTGTTTCAAACCTCCTCGTAAGCCTCAGATCGTAAGGAAATTTTGTGCACTCAATCTACCAACGTAAAAATTAATTTTCAATTCTGTATAAATAATTCCGTCACCCAGATATGGGTGACATGGCGCTGAACGTGTTAAATTAACCTTCTGGTGCACTGATTTATGGGTCTGCGGGACATACGACGAGAATTGTTAACTGAATTTCTTGAAATTACTTAACCCTTTGCAATCGGTACTATTTCAGCTGCAAAACCAAAAACATGTGTTTCCTAACCTACAATATTTCAATTATATCTGACTTGTGCGTATGATGCAATTTACTCGTGCATGTTGGGATTTTATTTAAGAACACGTAATAATAAATGTACAAGTGTAATAGAAATGTAAAACACGAACAACGATATCACATAACCAAAGACATAGAATCAGTAACAACAAAAACGAGATTATCACGTGGTCTAACTGTGTTCATGAAAAACACACTTCAACCATTTCTAACAGTACAATATTAAAATATTTAATAATTTATTAAATACAAACGAATGTAAAAATGTGAAAAATATTTTCGGTGGTGTATTGCAAATTTTTAATGGTGTGTCAGAGTGCATAGGTTTAAGTGTAGTAGTGTTTTGCGTTACAGCTACGTCCTCATTACAATCAGAAAGGACAATGTTTATTAATAAATTCTCAGTCTCGAATTCCCTGTCCGGGATAAGGAATTTAGTTTCTCTTCTCTGGACTGTTATCTATTGTTACGGTCAAGTGCTCGGTGATTATATTTTACTTATTAAACCTTCCTATTGCGTTTATATTAATTTAAACAGTACTGTAGCCATGGATAACAATCGTTCTCTGCTCTGGAATATGATAGTAAAGTGATTTAAAAAAACATACACGACAGCTTTTTTATCAGTCATCGTTCACATTGAAGGGAGGACAACAGCCTTCAAAGTTTAGGGTAAATGCTATATATGATCTAATATTTTAAAAACTACCAGAGTTCCTCCAACTCGAAATTTCTTGAAAACTATTAAAGTCCTTTTAACTTCGATCAAACATGGTGCTCATCCTCAACTTCTCCACCACTTCAGTATGATCGATGGGCGATAGAAAAAGAACGTACGATTTGTAAGAGCTACTTTCAACCACGGTTTCATTAAACTCGGCAAATGCCACTTTAGTCTCATGTTGGTATGAAGGATTCGGTAAAAACGAGTCGCTAACCGCAGATAGAGTCTGGTTATAGAATACTTCCGGAACCAAAAAGATATGCCAACTGCCGAAGATAATTATATAACCCTTATATTCGTATATCCGACTATGTTTCTTCAGACGAAAGTAACTAAGTATGGCTAAACCTTTTTTTGGACGACCAATTTTTTTTTACTATTTTTTATGCAGTCCTATACATTTCGACGAGAAAACACCGAAAATGAAAGTCTTATTACTAGGAGTTCACTGGTTCAGAAGTTATACGCGTGTAAAGTTGAGCACTTTTAAGCCTTTTTGACAGGTTAAAGCGCCGCCATATTGGTATATTTGCTAGGTGGTACACGTAAGTTCGGCTAAGTAGTACCGAGCAGATTCGTTTGATGGCAGCACAAGCACGTACGTAATAATGACACGTGTACGAAATCAAAATGCGGAACATTGTAAGCGGGGCCACCGCTTACCACGACGACCTAACCCCAAAGCAACTTGGACTATACATTCTTTTTGAGATTCTTTGTCTTCCTCTTTTGCCTTCCACCCAGCGAATATACTAATGTGACGACACTTTAATTTGTGAAAAACACTTGAAATTGCTTATGTTCACACGCGTATAACTTCTAAACCAGTGAATTCCTAACAATAATACTTACATTTCCGTAATGTTCTCATCGATATCTACAGGATTACATAAAAAAAAGTTAAACAATAGTTCAAGAAAGTTAAAAACATCTGGTCCTCCAAAAGAAAGAACAGCCTAGATTATATTATTTTGCATTTCGAAAATCATTCTCAAAAATTAATCGCAGCAATCGCAAAATTGAATAATCTAGCAATTGAAATAGCTTCAAAGGTAGATATTGTTGGCGGAAACCCCCCTCCGCCTCGCCGATGAACGCATATTTAATAAATTAACGTAGAACTAGGACACATCAGTTTATTTACGAGGAGAGAGTGTCTATTGTTAAATATCAGTTAAATATTAAACAATATTGTCTTCTCTCTCTGACGTCTAGGATCTATCTTGCGATCATCTTCTTATCAGCAGCCGCCTTTCATGGCCAGGGGGGGGGGGGGCAACTTCTTAAATTTCGCGATTCCATATCGTCGTAACAATATACATAGAGAACCAGCGATAGAAGAGTATTCATCATCATAATGTTTAATCAGTTCCGAGTAGGTATGATTCCACAGCTCTTTGTTTCAATGGAGCTATCACAGTGGCAACTCGCGTCTGATTTCAGGCCAAGTGGATGCGACGAAAATTAGCGCGACACGAAACAAGTGATGTTAAAACGTAGGTGGCCGTCGTTCCTGGGTGACCGCGAGATGAAAGGGCTCAAAAGCGGCCGTGATTAATTCAAAGTGCTTTTAGTTCGATTAATCGGAACACAGGCTAGCGGAATGTAAATGAAGCAACGTTTCATGGTCAGCTTCCATGATCAAGAAGAATTATCAACGCTACTCGGCGAGTCCTACGTCATAAGCGACTCCACACTCGCTAAATGACATTGGCCGGTAAGTAGTTACAAGTACCAATTGCGTTACATTAAAAGTGCTAAAACGATGGGACACGATGCGATTTCGTCTGACACAATTCGAGCAGAACAGACGTTCGTTTAGGGCCCGGAATCATTTTCACCGGCCCCGTGGCGCTCTCGCGTTCCCGGCGCATTTCAATTAATAAAATGCAGCGTTCGTCTGGCCTTTCAGGTCGGAAAACGAGTCCAGGGCCCGGGACAAAATGCTCTACCGCGTATTGTGTCCGACAAGAGGCGCGGCTTAATAATCTTCCAATTACAAAACCGGCTCCGACGTCCTGCTCTCTCCCTTTCTCTCTTTCTCTCCCTTTTCCTATTCCCCCGACTATATTCGTTACTCACGACGACGACGACGACGCTTACCGCTCGCGCGTCCTACCAGCACACGCTCGAGAGGGTTGGGTGGGGGACGCGTAGGCTGAGAATGAAACGCGCGCGCATGCTTTCCGCAATTTTGTGTTGTCGATGGGATCGCAAAAACGTACGCAGACGTCGTCGACCAGGTTTCAGACGCACCTCAGCCGTGCTCGATAGCGAATGGTCGCCCCTGAAATGACTAACGACTGGCATCAGGACGAGGTTCATGACGACGGCGATGAAGAAGGCGACGGTGTGGTGGCGTGGTGTGACTAGACGCAGCGTGGCGCTGCGACGACGATAGTGGTGGTGGATCTGAAGGGTCTCGGAGGGCTGGTAGAGGGTGCTGAAGGGCTCAAGCAGAGTGGCGACCTAGGGTGGCGAGTGCCGCGGCAGCGTTTCTCCTCGAGTGTCGGGGAAACGGAGACGACGACGCGCCGGGGGTCGTGCAACGCGAGCAGAGCAAGAAAGCCGTGGAAAGGAGAAGACTTCTGACGATTTCCTCGAAAACCTTCAAGGAGACTAATGAACAAAAAAAAAGAGAGAGAAAAGGGGATCGCGACTGACGTTTCTCGCGGTCCCATCGACGGAGGCTGTCCGTTTAATTAATTGTACGCGTTGACTCTCGTCGTTTTACGCCGTCGTCTACATTGCCAGCGGGGATCGTTAAATTGGCGATTTATATAATCCATTCATACGCGGAAGGATTCCGATCAAGACATACAGTCGAGGACAATATTGAGTGGACACCCTTTAACCCCTTGCACTGTAACATCGAGTCTGACTCGTGATAAAGACTCTGAACAGAGTCTAATAAATAAATGTTATTAATTTTGCTTTATACCGAAATGAAATTCTATCTTGTTTTTGTCAATTTATGGCCATTGGAGAACATGCAAGCATACAAGAGTCGTAATTTCTGTTATTCTTCTAGGAAAAGAAGTTGTGGCGGCTACTTCTTATGCTCGTCAACAGAGGGACATTACGACAACACCTTTCTCGCTACTACCTGAATCATCCTCTGTTTGTATATGTACCGTCCTAAACTGTCCTCACGACATCCCCCGTCTAAGGCACGGGTCCGCTAGATAGCCTTACTGATGAGTCCACTAGCGAGCCTAAGGACGAAACGCTTCCTTCTCCTTTTTCCTCCTCTTTCACATTTTTCAGCCGCCGTAAAGTCAACTACCGCAATCGTAAGGTAAATCGTAGAGCAAGGGTTTAACAATTAATAATTTTTTTAACATTGCATCAAACGACTTTAGCTTTTTTCGAGATGGTCGTGGGTTTATCTTTGTACACAATACATTTTATCTTGCTCCATAGATAAAAGTCCAATGGTGTCAGATCCAATGGTGTCAGGTGTCAGATACATACTCTAACGTATATACATACGCTGTTTACTATGAAAAATATTTCAAACATTTATTGTAGTTCGTAAAGGTCAACCCGACGTAAACAACGCGTAATCTTTGCTGAAACACGTAAATTTTAAACTTCCACATTTTAGCCGCTCCAACATGATTATTCTGGCTCAAGGTCATTTCAAGGTCAAAAAGGTGGTATCGACTAAATTCAATTTTTTATTGTCTATCATTCTATCGTTAAAAAAATATACTATTCGATTTAAAAAAATATCGGTGACCTTGAAATTTCATTAGAAAACGCGAGATAAAAAATTTTTTTCTTTACCATTATATTTGCCCCCTGCAATATTATATATTTAATTATTACTTGAAGTACTTATATGTTCGGTCAAGTGCGAATGCTAAGACCGCGAGTCGTCGTTGGTCAGCTGTTGTCCTGTGACGAAATATGGGGTGACGCGACGACCGCACGTCATAATATTGTTCGAGGAACGACGCTTTTTCCTCGCCTAACTGACATATGTATGTATGTATATCTCAGCGCATACTTTTGACTTATTTTCTGTAAGACTATATATTTAGGGCGCGCAGTGGCTCAGTGGGCTCAGTGGATAGAGCGCGCGACTACAAACACTGTGGTCGTGAGTTCGAATCCCACCGCCGTCAACTCTGGAAATTCTTCTATGTGATATTATACTGCGTTGCCCAAGGTGGTTCGGAGCCCACCTTTATAAACTGTAGGTCCTTCACGCACACGTCCATACACACACACACACATCGTACACTCACCGATTACAGTACCAAATTTCATTGTTCCGCCCCCGTCGCTAATGACCCTGGCAGTTGAAGCGACGTTAAATAACAAAATAAATAAAACTATATATTTTCCGTACGGACGCGTGCTCATAAAATTCGGCTCGAGAGGTTATGCTAAGCGCAATGCTATCGGCTAAACGTTCCGGCGGGTGCGGGAGTGTTCAACAGAATGACTGGAGTCATCCCTTGTTCCTCGGTGACAAGAGCCCCAGGGCCAGGGGTTGGTGGGGGGGGGATGGTCGACGTGCAGGCAGCCGTCGCTCGTTATTCTTTCTTTTGGGTCCGTTCCTCGGGCCGCGTCCCCGTTGCACGCGTCCTATCCTTGCTGGATACGCGACGTCTTACATTTCTCATGTAGAATCACCCCTGCCACGGTTGTACCTGAAATACTGGGACACCTTGTATAAATCGACTTTAAACCGCGCGCGAATTTAAAAGCGTCGCGCGAATTTAAAAGCCCCGCGCGATGTCGTTTATGAGAAACTCGGTCGGAAGGAATGTTTGTCGAGAGACCAAAATTGGAGCGAATGCTGTTGTTCCGGCACCGCCGCTAATCTCGGCTGATTGCCACAGAACACCGTCTTCTGTGTAATTACAATTAAGCCGTTAGCGGTGGCAAATGCCGGGTCAATACGTGTTCGCCGACGAAACGGCACACGAGGATTTTGCCCGGATCTAATTTGCCAGTTCTCAAGATATCATTGGAAACTGTTGATTAAATCTGTAAGCGTCTGGCGTCCCGTATAATTCCTGCGGATCAAGGTATTTAATGCAGATATAATGAACTACCGACTCGGAGAAAGGACACCACTTTCCGATTCAGCAAAGCCAATTTACATTATCGATTGAAAATACGCCGGTCTCGTGCTGTGTCTAAAAATAAATATAAGTGCATTGTGTAACAGTAACGAGATCTTGCTGTTACCACTGGAAATTTGTTGTACACGCCTAATGCATGTATTCAAGACGATTATGATCGTCTAATCGTCTGCACTGTTCTCTCGCAATAGATACTTGATGGAACCACTGAAGTCGTATACCCCAAGACATGTGCTGTCCATTAAAGAAAATTCATTATCCACACACCTAATGAAGCTTCTACAGTATTTAATCGATAAATGTCACAACCACAGGTCCGGCCAGTGACACTTCGTGTTTAGGTATACTATTCTTTGAATCGTGCTGAACGTAGAAAGAGACAGCGAAGCTCGAGAGGCCTCGGTCACCGAGAAGTGTAACATAATACGGGTCGAGTAGGTTGGTGTGAAAACAACACCTGACCCAGTGACAAAACTTCTTTATTTTTTATTATTTTTTTATGAAACTATCACCAACATATTCGTGGTATTTTTCTAATGAAAATGGTGGCATTTTCTAATTATTCAAATTATATCTTGTTCATTAGAAAAATGCGACGAATATGTTGGTGAAAGTTCCATAAAAAAATAATAAAAAATAAAGAAGTTTTGTCATTGGATTAGTAGTGGTCTCGGCGAGCTAGGCCTCTCGCGCTTCACGGCCCCTCGCGGGGTATACCGCGCAGGAGTGGGGATAGTTCTGGGACACTTCTTGTTCAGAAGTTGTGACACTTATCGATTAAATACTGTATAAGGCAATATACGCCAGTCGCGTTTAGTGCTCGGTAGTTCTAGTGTTAAACTAGACAGTCCAATAACGCGTATATCTTTAATATCGTTAATCTAGAAACTGATTTGAATGTATCGAGTCGTTTGGACTAGTCTTCGCCAAGCTTGATAGGTCAGAACTCGAAGAGTTAAGCATTGACATCGGTGCATTACTTTCCAATGCCAGTACCAGAATCTTGTATTAGCTGGCAACGTCTAATCACAATATTTAACTACTCATCAATGAGGATTCATTGTTCCTGTCCCATTTGGCGCTAGTGAGGGGCCATGGATATCGATTACATTTACGCTAGGTGTCCAACACTTATGGCTCTCGCTCCACAAAGCCAGCTCAAGATCTAATGTGGATAACGGTGATCAGTTAACGCGAAGCTATAGCACTATAAAGGTACTCGAAACAGTGTACGGCAACGAGGTACCCAGCAATTTTATAGGTACGTCGTCAGACCTCGACCTCGCGAAATTTATCCGACGGCGATTGGATCATCCGCGTTTCGCAGCGACTGGCATCACCATGAACTCCACCGTGCCGGTTACATTTTGCTCGGTCGTATCTACAAGGATCTGCTCGTCTCATTGTCAAACGTTGGGCACGCACACGCACACGTACGCGCACGGAGGAACAGGAGCGGTACGCAGGGATGCGCATGCACGTGATCACACGGGGACAACCACGCACGCACGATATTGATTGCTCGGCAGTCGGTCGGTGGCTTACGATTTATGCCGTCGCAGCCACGACCGGAATAACCGATGTCACGCCGAAAATTCACTTTTTTTGTCCGCCACCTGCTTCACCATGAATCCTACCTGACAACCGGAATCGTCCTGACCCCGGGACGCGCGGCCATCGGCCAGCGCGCACAAAAGTACATTGCCGAGGAACGGATGGAATTTATCATCGGCCGGCGAGCAGCTCACTGAAAAACCTTGCAACCTCGCGCCGAGCCAAGCTGAGCCGCGCCACGTCGTGCTGTTCTAAATAGGAACGACTTTGGTAGACTTTGTACGAGGGTCGTTCGACTGCCAAATAAATCTAGGGAAATTCGACTCTATCGAGCAATGTAACCGGTATGACGGCTGAAAAGTGTGTGAGAGGAGGAAAAAGGAGAAGGAAGCGTTTCGTCCTAGGCTCGCTAGAGGACTCATCAGTAAGGCTATCTAGTGGACCCGTGCCCTAGACGCGGGATGTCGTAAGGACAATTTAGGACGGTATATATACAAACAGAGGAAAATTCAGGTAGTAGCGGGAAAGGTGTTGTCGTAATGTCCCTCTGTTGACGAGCATAGGAAGTAGCCGCCTCATTACCCCCTTGCCAGTGGTCAACGATATCTGGACAAATTTCCCTCTAATTACGCTGATCTCCACCGGAATCCAAGGAGGTCGCTGGAATGTGTGCTGTCAGTGTGCCCGCCAGTGATGCTGCCGGGACACCCCCGTTTGGACGATATCCGATTGGACGCGTTCCTTTTGGAATCCGTACCGATTGGACTCGTGTCGTTTTAACGTCGTGCCGCTTCGACTCTGTGCCGATTGGACTCCGTACCGGTTGGATCAAACCCAGACCTAACCCAGACCTAACACAGACCTTTTTTTGTTTTTTTTTTTTTTTTTTTTTGAAATGTGGGGAATCCGCCTTATGGATACCCTCTCTCCTTGGGACTCGGTGACGACAGACACCGTGTCCCCCCCTCCCCGGAGCCGCCCATTGGACATTTGGGTAACAGGCCCTCCTGTCCGACGACTCCCGGATACGTCTCCCCCCCCCCCCACCTCGCCGGCGGGGAACGACGCATCCGACTTCCGATACGGCCGGTCCTGCTTAGGGGAGCTTTGGCTCAAACCCTAAGGACCGACCCCCTTCCCTCCCCGGTGGGTGGGTTGCACCGGTGTAACGCCACCCACTAACCCCTTCCCACATTTGCACCCGGGGGTGCAGCCGTGGGAAGAGGTTGCGCCCCTCCTATTACCTGGTCCTGTGCCTGGCCCAGGACCTCCTGCCCCTCCGAGGCGGAGGTGTCGATTGGCGCATCGACACCCCCGGAGACCTAACCCAGACCTAACACAGAACTAACCCAGACCTAACCCAGAACTAACCATATATTTCACAATAAAATATCATCACATGTAGAATTCGAAAAGCAATGATTATAAAATTTACAGCACCCTAATGTCACGAATCCAAACAGCACGGCGTCCAAATGTCACAAATCCAAAAGGCATGGCGTCCAATCGGCACGGCGTCCAGAAGGAACGCGTCCAATCGGCACGGTGTCCAGAAGGAACGCGTCCAATCGGATGGCGTCCAAGTGGGACACCCCCATGCTGCCGAATCGACGAAGTTGAGTAGCTCCCTAAGCCGCTTGTAGGACTCATATAGTCGCACAAACAATGGATGAACGTCGCACAAATGTAGATACGAATACGTCGCACAAATTTAGGTGCGGAAACGTTAAACCATATAATGCTGCGAAGATGACGTCAGAGTAGGGAGAAGTCTCCTCGCTGTTGGTCGGGCAGTAGTTCAGGCAAGGCAGTCACATAGTAGTCACCTTCCAGTCCTCCTGATGTTGTCCGTGGTTTTGTTGATGTTTTCGTCTCCTCTGCTCAGAAGGTAGCGTTGTTGTTCGTTTGTCGGGGTCACCAATTATGGCGGCTGGAAATTAATGAAAAGATGAAAAAAGGAGAAGGAAGCGTTTCGTCCTAGGCCCGCTAGAGGACTCATCAGTGAGGCTATCTAGCGGACCCGTGCCTTAAACGCGGGATGTCGTAAGGACAATTTAGTATATATACAAACAGAGGAAGATTCAGGTAGTAGCGGGAAAGGTGTCGTCGTAATGTCCCTCTGTTGGCGAGCATAGGAGGTAACCGCCACACCGGCATGGCAGCAGCCGAAGCCATTCCGGGAACATCCTATTATCGCATAGCATCGAGAAACGTCTTTTCGAAGCTGAGAACGCCGAGGAGGGTCTCGAATCTAAACCGCGAGGCAATCGAGTCTTTAATTGGGCCAAGATTGGAAAATCCTGTTTCAGTAGACTGCACCCGGCACCCGTGGATTTTTCCTGAGCCCTATCAGCTGAATTACACCGATCGATGAAATATTTGAAGAAACTCTAGTCCCGCCGAAGCGGAAACCTACCGTTAATTAATGCCGACGGAGTCCGGAGGAACCGTTACTTCGTTAAGTTACACAGAAAACGCGGATTCGGCCAACTTCTCTCCTTCTCCTCCTCCCGTCCCGGTTGGATTTTCTAATTTCCCGTTAATTTGAACGCGACCGGGGGAAAAATTTATCAGAAGTGTCACAGAGTCGCGTGCCAACCTCTGCCGCGTCGCTTCCCGTCCCGTCACGACAAATTGCTTATTCAATTCTAGCGCTGGAAACGGATCTAATCTTGTCCGTATTCCTCCGCGGCGAGGACCGACGGCGGCTGCTAGCACGAAAATTCTTCGTTCTGGGAAATGCTCTAACGAAGGACGTTCATCTCGTACAATTCTGCGAACGAGGTCGAATGGAAATGAAATTACAGTCGTGGCCACTTTGTCCAATTTTTTTTTTTTTTATTCCGTTACCATTTCGTCCGAGCGGGGAAGAGAGATTTCGCAGTCGTTTTGCCCCGTTATCGAATGAGGAATCGCGACCCTCCTCTCCTATACGAAATTACCGAGTATCGTACGCGTGCGCGAGCTATAAATCGTCTATTCAATTTACGCGTGAAAAGGGTCTTGAAAGGAGGACGTGTCTTGGAGCTGACTGCAAGAAACTTACATTTTCGATGAAACAGTGAACGCGAGCGAAATGATGGGATAGGAAGCAAGAAGAAGCAAGAAGAAGCGTGAGACAGTGAGACAGAGGATGAGCGCTCGAAGGAAGAGTTTAAAAAAGAATCGTATAAAACGGAGATAATTTCTGCGATAAGACTCTTGGCTCGTGTTACCCTACTAGTTAATAGGATCTACCTTACTAACTTAGTTTGAAACTTAGTTGGACTTCCCGTGTGCAAAGAGTCTTCTCTTCGCAGTCTTCTCTCTCTCTCACTCTTTCTCTCTCCCTCTGGCGAACTTGTCTGTAGATTACCGACGCCTGGCGAGAGCCGAAAATCGTTGTACAGTTTGACTCCGAGATTTCACTAATCTTGTTGTGAGCATCCTTTAGCGTTTCGTCCTTGCACTTTGGAACGCGATAGTGAGCGAGATCTTGGAAGAAGCGTTTGCAACTCGTTTAGCTGCCCCACTTCGAATGCTCAGGGTTTGTTTTATTGATTGGCAAGTGACACAATTTGATATTCTTCATTGAGAAATTGTTCCCTTGCACATTTTTATTTTGCTAGAACCGCGCAGGCGGGGCAATATTTTCAATTCAGTGGATGCTCAAATTATTCGAAATAAATGTTCGTCCTCGCACTAAATCAATGAATTCTTATTAATTAAATCAACGATGTCCAAACTTGACTCCCGGGAACTAAACGCCGTCCCCACCACCGATCGCTGTTTGCACAGCGCCGTGACGCGGCGCACCGATTACCAATCGATCAGTGTCGCCAGATCGGGGAAATCGAGGGGAATACAATTTACCCCCTCTCTGATGACCAGAGTGATATCTGTCGCGCGCGACACGACACGTGACCAGTCTACGGTCTTAGTGGGGGACGTTGGAGTGGACTCGTGGTAGTGGAATGGGATAGTGGAAGGGGAAAAGGTGGAGAGGAAAAAGCATCCGTTTGGATGCTTTCTGGCGACACTGTTACCAATATGCTCGCTTCCCGCTTACGACGCGCGGGTCGGTTACACGGTTTCTTGGTCGGCGGGGTGAGAACACGTTGCGCCTGCGCAAACTGACAGTGGGAAGGAGAAGCATTAATTTGGAAGTTATTGAGAGTGAACAAGTTGCGTGAACCACCCTGTATATCAGGGATGGGAAATTTTGCCTCAATTGAGGCAAAACCGTCCATACCGTAACGCCCTCTGTCCCCTTCCACCAAGCGCGGTACAATGGGGCAACGAAGACACGAGATATCAGCATACGCAACGAACGTGCGCACTGCATAAAAGAGACGTGGTGGGAGAAGCAGGCGTTTGAGGGGCTCCACCCGTACCCACCACTGCTGTATATGTATGTGGGACATCAGGACCTCCCAGACCAAATACTGTATGGAGATTAGGAAAAGTAGGAGGTTGGGGAGTGTAGGGATGATACTGTACCAAATTACCGTACCGAATACCGCCGATTACTACGATGATAGTAACGGTAACGACGCGACGATCTGTTAAAAACAATATTATTGTTTGCTGTTTTCAGAATAGATAAAAAGTACGACGTGAATGATTCGAGACGAAAATTGTAAAATCTCAGACGGAGATTGAGACGTGATAAGTTGTGAAAAAAGTTTAATTTATTGTATCAGTTGTGATTTTTTTGTGTTAAATTATATATTTTTATATTTATCGTCTTTGATCCTACATGTATGTGGTAAGTATTGAAAGGTGAAGTTCCTTTTAACACCCACCTCCGATTGGCTCCCAACCACTGATATATATATATACTATGGTTACGGTATTGCCATAAGCCAGCTGCACAGTTTTTTGTCCCGAATTGAACAGTAGATTTGGATGCCAGCGCCGCTACCGTTCGACCGGTGTACTGTGCCCCTCGTACTCCTCTTCACCCCGTGATCCTCTATACTTCGCCATGTGTTTGCGTCCCTCTAGATGGCGTTGCTTTCCATCGAGTTGATTGGACGTCATTGACACACTACGAAATAAAAAGTGTCGATGACGTCCAATCAACTCGATTGAAAGCAGCGCCATCTAGAGGGTCGCAGACACATGGCGAAGTATAGAGGATCAACATCGGAATGGAGCTACCTTAATAGGTTGAGCACCCACAGTACTCGCTACGTTTTGGAACTATTGAAAGATACTTCGTCTTCACTCTTATTGACCAATGACTTGTTGTCGCTGTGAAAAAAAGGTAAAATTACGCTGTTAAAAAGATTGTCAAAATGTCAATAAAATTACAATTTCTCCATCGTGCGATTATCGTATTTGACTTGAGTAATCAATTGCTTCCGTTTCTAAAGAAAAGTAGATTTATATGAGCCGTACAGACCCGGAACGTGCCGTTCAGTCGTGATGACAGAAATATCCCCTCAATACATTTCTCTATGTATGTCGTAGTAGTAAAAGCACGTATTGCCATTTGCCATAGGTCCGGCTATTCAAAATTGTCGGATAATATGAATACTCACTTGTAAACGGTGGATTTTATACATTCATATAAAAAAATGAATGGCGACAAACACAAAACAGTAAAACCATCCGAGGATTTAAAAATAATCCTATGTGAATTTACACACTGTGAAAACTATATCTCCCAGAAACGATAGATGGAATTATTTGTACAGATTTAAAATTGAATGTTTGCGCTGATAGATTCAGTTTGACAACTGTGGTCAGTATCCACAAAATGCAAAACGGTTGAAAGAGTATTCAGTATCATACATCTAAACTTCTCAATTTTTTTTTTTCATTAGATTACTTTGATTGTATGGAAATGTTGAGGTTATGTTTTACTCCAGCTTGCTGTAGTTGACGTAGCAAATTTTTATTTTGCATGAAGATCCGCAGTCTAATAATTCGAGTATACGTAGTTACTGTGGTTTTATGGAATTCTCGAAGTTGTCGGATTAGCAGTTAAAGGATTAAGAAAGGATATAAATTTCTGTTTGATTTCCGTTTGTCGCGGAGGACATAGCAAATTTTTATTCTACACAGAGATCCGCAGTGTACTCGTTAGAATACCCTATCTGTTCGGACACGTTCTGCATGTCTGGGTACGATATGCAGTTTTTCATCGTTAATTATCGTGAAATTCTGAACGATAATTGTCGCAAAACAATCCCTCCTTCCGCGGGGTATACCCCATGAGGGGCCGTGAAGCTTCAAAGGCCGCGGTCGCCGAGAAGTATGACATCATACGGGTCGGGTATATTCGTGAGACCACTACTAATCCAATGACAAAACATTTTCATTTTTCATTATTTTTTGATGCAACTCCCGATTAACCCTTTGCGCTCCGAAGTATTTTAACTCCATAACCAAACTTTTTTTTTCGATCAGAAATATTTCCAATCTATATGATTTTTATCATTTTGAAGAAATGGAACTGATATAATACTTCATACAATACTTAAATGTTTGGTAACGAATTTATTGAATATCAATTTAATAATGTAAACAATATTTTGAATAATGGTATAGTAATTTTTAGTGGTGCCTCAGAGTCACCACTGGAGTGCTAAGGGTTCAAATAATACCAAACAAGATATAATTTGGATCATTAGAAAATGCCACCATTTTCAAAGAATAGTATTATCTGAACGTTAATTGTCGCCGGCCGGCACCGTGGTGGCGACGAATATCGGTAAAATACTATAAATAGTCTGTATACCCAGCGCTGATCGTTACCCACATCTAATAAAGCTACAAAAGCTGCTAAAACAGAAGAGAATTGACTTCGAAAAAATGCCGGGGTAACATTTTCGCCGACGCCTTTTAAACCAACTTTAATTCTCGACTAGCGTTAAAGTTTCACGGCAGTTCGAAAAAGTAATTCCTCCAGGCTTCCAACTTTCATCGTGAACACGTTTAATTGCATGCCCGCCCGCGAACACTTTGGAATCTGTCGATGCAGCTGCACACTTTGTACCATCGATTTACAAAATGCCGGACTACAGTGTTTCATTTTTACGCCCGTCTACGTCGACGTAGACTCCTAAGGATTAGTTTATCCCTCGGACCCCCGTCTACCAGAATTTTTCTGAATCGATTTTCTTTTATTACGAAACATTCTTCACTCGTTCGAAAATACTTGCCAGGGTCGGATAATTCCCCGCGGAATACGATCTCTTATCCCAGCGGAAGGACGAGGACGAGGGCGGGAGCGAGATGGCGAGGGAAACACATTTCCCGCGGAGGCACGTCGAACGGGATCGTTTAGAGAAGATTAAACTTTTTAAATTCCTATAAATTTCCTCGGCGATAACGAGTTGTTGCCCGGCGGGCACGGGGGATGCGTCGACTCCAGCGTCCAGCAGAGTCGCGTCATTTCACAGAAGCTGAAGCACGCTCGCGACACGGCAAATACGTAACTCCGAAGCAAAGCTTTTAAACGACATAAGCTTTGATCCGCATTTTACGGTGTTCAGAAAGTCCGACAATAACTCCGGCTTGTGAGTGGGCGACTGGGAGGGGGTGAAAGGGGGGGGGGAACTCGATGGAAATCTCACGGTGTTCCCGTGGAGCAGTGCGCTGCACCGTGCGGAGCTAGAAAATGGAGTCGCGAGCAAATTGCTCGGTCATCGTGGTAGACGCGGAAATTACCACAATACGTTTAGGCGATCCTTGTGACAAACGGGAATAACAACAGCCCGTTGTGCACTGTGTGTACGCGTCGGCTGTGAAATTCTCTCGGTGGCCACACGATCATGCGACGAATGTGCACGACGCTATGCGACGAGGCGGCGGTAGTGGTGGCGACAGCGACGGCCACCTTTGTCTACGTGCCGTTCGACATTCACGCGCACCTTCCGCGCTCCAAGATACCCACGGTCGCCTCTTTCTCGTTACTTTGTCCCGTTGCGTCCCGTTGCGCTTCGTTACCCACGTGCATACAGCAGAAACACCGGCCGCTTTTACGGTCAGGTTCTTCCGAACCGAGAAACAACAGCTGCGCCTTTCCCGCACGCGACTTAATTATCTTGCAGAACAGCGGTCCCACTCGATGCAAAATCTCGCCACGCACAGCGGTTAGAATTGTAGAATTCGGTGACGCTTTGGTAGAACTTCTTAACCACATAGAGCAGAGATGGGCAACTTTGCCTCAATTGAGGCAAAACCGTCAACACCGTAGCGCCCTCTGTCCCCTTCCAGCAAGCGCGGTAAAATGGAGCAACGAAGACACGAGACATTAGCGTACGCAACGAACGTGCGCGCTGCATGACAGAAAGGTTGGTGGGAGAAGCAAGCCTTTGAGGGGCTCCACCCGTGCCCACCACGGACATAGAGGATGTCTCCTAAATTGTGGTACCGACAGCCGAACGATAATTCTACGGGTTTCAATTAAAAGAGGTGCTTCTAAACAATCGGAATACATATTTTAATTTGTCTCAAAGTATAGTTTATGTGTATTCCAGAGATGGGCAATTTTGCCTCAATCGAGGCAAAGCCGTCAACACCGTAGCGCCCTCTGTCCCCTTCCAGCAAGCGCGGTACAATGGAAGCAACGAAGATACGAGACATCAGCGTACGCAACGAACGTGCGCGCTGCATGAAGGAGAGGTTGGTGGGAGAAGCAGACATTTGAGGGGATCCACCCGTGCCCACCACTGACATAGAGGATGTCTCCTAAATTGTGGTACCGGCAGCCGAACGATAATTCTACGGGTTTCAATTAAAAGAGGTGCTTCTAAACAATCGGAATACATATTTTAATTTGTCTCAAAGTATAGTTTATGTGTATTCCAGAGATGGGCAATTTTGCCTCAATCGAGGCAAAGCCGTCAACACCGTAGCGCCCTCTGTCCCCTTCCAGCAAGCGCGGTACATTGGAGCAACGAAGATACGAGACATCAGCGTACGCAACGAACGTGCGCGCTGCATGAAAGAGAGGTTGGTCTGGGTTAGGTCTGGGTTACGCAAAAATAAATTTGGGAAATAGTTTTTATTATACTGTCAAAATTTTACTAACAATTTTCGAAATTATCGTGCGACGCAGTGGAATATGCCTATAGGGGATACCACTGACAAAAAAATCGCATTGACCATAGTACGTCATGGGTGATGTGGAAACCTATGGGTATGAGAGTCGCCCCAAAGCGCCACACGCAATACATACCGCAAGCGGTAGGTACGAGCCTGAGGAGCTCGGTGAACTACGGCCGCCACGGGGAGCGAGACGCGCAAGTAGGCGTCTCCCTCGAAAATGCTTCGAAGTGAGCTACTTCTGGACATGCCTGATGTAGAGCAATTTTTGTATTGTTTAAATATAGAACATGACGCCAAGAAAGTTTGAAAAAGATCCGCTTTGTAATAATTAAGAAAAAAATTCCTAAAAATCAACGGTTTTCGAGCGCTCTAAAGTGTCCCCCCCCCCCTTAATATGCATTCGACGGATAGATCGAGTGGGGGAAGCTAGTGAATTCATTGGCGTGTCGGCCAGTCGATGCGTTCGAAGATGTAAATCAATCCGCCGCCTGCCGTTTGATAACCGTCTCCGCCCCGATAATATAATCTGCCTCCTTCCGGCGGGACATCGACCAGTTCGGTTCCCTTCATTCCCACGTCTCAACGTTCGCGAACTATCGGCTCTACGAATCAAATACCGCTAACACCATTATTGCCTCTGCCTCAACTTGAATACTTTCCAATATCGCAGACCCCGGTTACCCGACTTTTCTCTAGATCCTAGAGCACCGCTATCCAATAGAAATACCGGAGCTTCACGAGACCCTCCTCCACTCTAGCAGAAGTCATATAGTTACACTGCTTTCAATACTTTCGTCGCGTCGGTAATTGTATGGGTTAGAGTTCACCTCACTGCTTACAGTGACCTTGAAATATACATATAAAGATCAACGTGTTGGGAAATTTTCATCCTACAGAGCAGAGATGTGCTAATTCAATCACATTGTAATTCAATTACATAGTAATTCAACTACGTCGTAACTGAATTACATCATTCATACCTTTCAATTAATTCAATTACTAATTATTTTAATCGGATGTGTAATTGAAATACAATATAATTCAATTGTGTAATTGATGTTAGAAATTTAGAAAATGTGTAACGCAGAAGTTATTCCTGTTCAGATATTATAAATTTATAAATAAGAGAAAAGTCAATATGCATTTGTCTTTCAATGGATAACATTGAAAAATTACTGTGAAATTAATAAAAAGACAATCTCAACTATGCGCAGTGTGTTGACCTTCAAATGACCTTCAGAGCAGTAATTCTGCAAAAAGCATAAGTTAATATATATTATGCTTTTTGAAGAATTACTGCTGTGAAGGTCATTTGAAGGTCAACACACTGCGCATAGTTGAGATTGTCTTTTTATTAATTTCACAGTAATTTTTCAATGTTCCCCATAGAAAGACAAAGTAAGTATGTGTTTGTCTTTCAATGGGGAACATTGAAAAATAAACTGCGCCCCTATGCAACAGTAGCTGCTAACGATATACATATGTCAACGTATAGTGTTTGAAATATCGCCTGAGAGGTATCAAATAACGTGCAATTTTCTCTACGAAGCAGGTTGATATGCATATTGATATGAATAAGTATCTCAGCTTGCATAACTAACGCTTATACATACGTAATCATTATTTATTACATAATTGTTTTGTTATAAACTACATCTACAATAATATCAAAGAAATTTTTCATTCATAAACGAATATTGCAAACTCTGGATAACCATGTTCAGAGCATCACAATCTTTTCACTGTAATTATAATTAACCCTTTGCACTCGAAGCAATTTCATTTCCAAATGTTAGATATCTCTTTCAACCAAAAACATTTTCATTCTGAGAAATCTTTATGCCATTGTGCACATTAAATTGAATCTATTTTCTCGTTCAACATTTTTAGTAATTTATAGAATACAGAAGAATTTAATAATATGAAAACTCATTTGAGTAATGGTATGGAAATTTTTACTGGTACAGTAACCCCGCGATATAAGTCGTTTTTCGGTTCTCTGCCGGGACTTAGATCGTGTAGGGACACTATTCATAGAAGGGGCAACAAAAAATAACGTATCTGTGAGACAATACTAGTGCAATAATAAAACTTCTTTATTTTTTACTTATTTTTAATGAAATGTTAACTGGATAAATTTCGAATGCACGAAGTACCAGATTTATTTACAATTTAACTGCGACGTATTATTAAATAAAACGAACCTGAAGGCTGAGCAAAGGCCCGCTGGATTTTAATATTTCAACATGTTTTATAGGTATAAACTCAACTTTGTGTATCCTAACTATGCAATCTCGTGTCTCAAGTGGTCTGAACGGCTAGACGCTTGAACAACTCCCAAGAGATAGCCGGAATAATTTGTGAGTCTTTGTATGGGGTGGTTTGTCGAGGTTCTGGCTATGTTTCGATCGCACTATACAATATAAGACCCCCCTTCCCCCCGGTAGGCAAGGTCGATCGCGTGAAAATCGAATATCCGAAACTCGAAACGTTGATTGAAGCAGAAACGCCGAAACGAAATGTAACTCCAAAATAAACACAATCGCGCGGTATGTTTACGGTGATTGCGGCACGATCCGCGGTGCACTTTGGCAACAAGCTTGCTCCGCTAATTCAATTAATCGCCACGTCCCTCGCTTAACACGCGCTCCTCTTAATAACGGTTCTATAACGTGTCCCTTCCACCTCCACCGCAGAAACCCCCTTCTATCTTACGCGAAATCTATTTCTGCGCGCAGTTCAAAATAAAGCAAATACTACATCTGCTAATTTAATACTCTTTCATGACCCTTAATTCGCAAAGAAACAGTGGAAGTACTCCGATTTTGATGAAATTTAAATATGTTATGCAGCAACACATTTTGAACAACATTTTCCTTTTCCTATATAAGGGGGTCTTTTTGAATTTTCTTTTTTGGATTTTTCTGACATCAGACCATCTTCGCCCCCTCCACGACCTAACCACAACTCATTCCATTCACATGACTTTTCCATTACTAGATCAAATCCTTGATGACAACTAAAATGCAATGTGTTGTGGTGTGTCCCAAATGGAACAGAGAGGTTCGGCCGTTAGGCCGGCCCGACCACGCCTACGGAAATTCAGGAGTTCAAAATTGAAAAACCCACCCTATATAGAATGAAACCCTGTTTTTTCTCATCGCCACAACTTGTTTACAAAAAAAAAGTAAACAGACGCCGCAATGGAGCAGCCTCACGTTGCCGCGGAGCGTGCAACAATACAGAAAATTCAATACAGTATTAGAAATAATTTTTTTTGCGAATATCTGGAAAACCAAAAGCGACCCCCCTATATTGGTAAAAGAAAAAGTGATATTAAATTCTTCAAATGATTTCACTGTTTTACATTTCACCTAATTCGTGCTCGTAATGGATGTATAAAATCTTCAGGCGACTCATCGCATGGAATATTTCTTCTATTTTTGAATGTCTAAAGAAACGCGAGATGTAATTAGCGTTCTCGAGTTGCTGGTTGAAAAGGGAACATAAGTTTTTTGGGTTTGATCTACAGCAGCGTAGTAAGCAACGCGCCAGAACCGGAAGACGCCTCCGTTCGGTCGTGTGCTCCCTCCCGCGGAAACTTTGATTCCGACGAAGCGTGCGGCCTCGTGTCTTCCCGTGGAATAAATAAAGTCGCAGCTTGTACCGTGTTGGAATGAAAGGGTAAAAACGAGAGGATGTCCCTCGTAGTTTCAAAGGGGGAACTCGTTACTCGGCAAAAGGAACCGTGTGTGTGTCGGGCCTGTGGTGTCATAAGTGACGTCCAACGTGTTCCTTCAAACGAGGTAATTGGGAACTTGAGAGAGAAAACTTTTCCGCTTTACCTAATTACGCGACGTATGAAATAGATTGAATTCTATGCGGTCGCGCTTTCATCACCAGTCTACTTCATTAATGCCTACTCAACTATCAAGGAATCTCAGTTCCTATGACATATACTAAATGACGCTTTTCTGAGACTGTACTCATATATAGAAAAATAAATTAATTAAGCAATAATAAAAAGGGATCCTTAACTACAAATTGAATAAATTCATTTAAGTTGCTGAAATAAATTAAATTGAACTTAAGCCTCCATCGGACACGGCCGATCAGAGCGGCACAGGGTAAACATTTTACGGTAGCCTTCTGAAGCTCTTTCTCTTTCAAAAAAAATTATTTTGTAATAGCACAATCCTTTCCGAATAAAACCAAAAAAATGCAACTCAATCGGACAAACAGTTCTTTAGATAAAAATTCATAAGTGAGACCCGTGTTCGCCAAAATGGGCAAAAATTACAAATTTCGAAGGCCAGTCGTTTGTAAAAAAAATTCGAAACAGGCAAAATGATGACTTAACCCCCCACCCCCCTCCCAATTTCACATGAACTACAGTGCATGCAGAAAGTGATCCCTTTGACATGGAATGAACGATAGGTTCAACTTTAATTGCAATGGGTAAGACTTACGTTTAGATGAGGATGACCTCCGATGACCTTGACCTTGACATATGTTGTTGAGGACAACATTCTGAACAACTTTTGTCATTACAACTACCCGGTGCTCGGTCTTAGTTTTCGAGATATTTGCGAAAAACTATTGCTAGTACTGTATTGAATTTTGTATTATACTGCCGAATTTTTATTTAAAAGAACGTACAATTTTGATAAACGCATTGATGCTTTTTTCGAAATAATGAATTCTATGTATCCATTAGACCATTTAAATACAGAATAAAATTCTCAGTTTGATATAGATACTATTCGAGATACTCATAATTTCGTCTGCGTGCTCTCCGCCCCCCACCACCTAGTCCTAACCAACACACGACACCACACACACCCACCCAGTGTTTCTGAGACGATGGTTCTCACATTAAACAATGTAAAATCAACTGAAACCAATACCAATTTGTTTTGCTATCAAATGCGATAATATAATACATGTATGCTGTATTGGTCTGGGTTAGGTCTAGGTTAGGTTTTGCAATTTGTTTTACTATCAAATACGATAATATAATACATGTATGCTGTATTCGTCTCAGTTGATTTTATATTGTATAATGTGAGAGCCTTCTTTTTAGAAACACTGGGTGGGTGTGTGTGGTATTGTCGCTTCTCATCCCCACAACGTATTTACAAACAAAAAATAAACAGATGCGTCCCCGGACCAGGTTTACGTTGCCACGGAGCGTGGAAGAATACGGAAAATTGAATACACTATTAGCAATAGTTTTTCGCAAATATCTCGAAAACTGAGACCGAGCACCGGGTAGTTGTAATGACAAAAGTTGTTCAGAATGTTGTCCTCAACAACATATGCCAAGGTCAAGGTCATCGGAGCATCCTCCCCTAAAACGTAAGATTTACCTTGCAATGTTCCTTCGTCTATGTTACTGAGGCTTAAAAGCGGCACTTTGCTCAATAGTGAATAATCAATACGAAGTCGTTAGACTTTCATCAGATGACAGATCACTCCCGAAAGAAATGTTTAACGAGGTCCGGAAGGATGCACAGTCGACCAATTTTTGTTTGTGTCTACAGTTGCTCAGAGTAAACACCAATTTACCCGTTGTTTATATTTCGTTGCTACCACCTACAGAGGATGGCTTTAATTACGAAGTAACCCAATTACACGATCCTCAATGGTGGGCGACCGATCGCGAGCCCTTATCAAAGAGAGCCAATCCCGTGTTTCATTGCGCGCGGTTTTTCTCTTTGAAAACGGTCCCGAACGAGGTGAAGGGGTGGGGGGGGGGGGGGTTAACTGGCCTTGCGAATCCTGACGGCAGTTTGTCAGCGTGACAACGCGCGGCGTTGTTACACAGCTAAAGTATTGGCTGGACGTGTTTACATAGGCAGATCTCGTAAGCGTTGGATATCAGCCGTCAGGCGTCCACGTGCAAAATTGCTTCGTGACGTGTTTGCTGTTTCGTACGGTCGTGCGTCTCTGTATTGTGTTCCGGTGACGTGTGTGGATGTTTGTGCGCCCGTACAATGTGTCGAAATCACACGTCGATAGGGTACAAGTGGACAGGACAGAGCAACGTGTATTTTAAGGTGAAATGTGCTATGAAAAACGCTGCGGCAACCAATCGTCGCGTTGTCCCGGAGCCTAGAAACGTCGCACACGCGCTCAATTTTATATACTGACATTTTTACCGTCGTCTATTATGCAACGCATAAGTAGATGCTCCTACACATGTCCATTTCTCGAGCACATGACCTCATACATGGAATAGTAATACAGTGACCCCGCGAACTAAGTCCTTTTTCGGTTTTCTGCCGCGACTTATATCGTGAAGGGACACTATTCTTTTGTGACCGCGTCGACCGCGCCGAACGTAGAAAAGGACAGCATGCAAACACGGACCGCGCGGCCGAAGGCGCAACAAAATATAGCGTATCGGTGAGTCAAACTAGTGCAATAATAAAACTTCTTTATTTTTTACTTATTTTTAATGAAATGTTATCAATATATTCGTAGCATTTTTCTAATGAAAATGATACCAAATAAGATATAATTCCGATGGTATTTACTTGATTAATGGACGATGAAAGTTTCGGGCGCAAGGAAGGACAACGCGCGGGAAAGAAAGAGACGCGGAGAGTCGCTGTCGACGGCACAGTTCAAAGGTCCACTTGTCCTCACAGTGTAATGCCAATAAAAAAAAATTTTTATTATTACTTATTTTTTTATGATACTTTTTCCAATATATTTGTTGCATTTTTCTGATTAAAATAATACCAAACACGATATAATTCGGATCATATCTACAATAATTTTCCGAAACTTTCATCGTCGATTACTCAAGTAAATACCATCGGAATTATATCTTATTTGGTATCATTTTAAAATACCTCTCGAACATAAAATTTTTCCATAGTATTTTAAATTGAACACTAGCTACAGTGTTTTACAATTACAGTATTTCATCGTTAATTGTCGTGAAATTCTGAACGATAATTGTCGCAAAACAATGCCTCCTCCCCGGGGTATATCCCGTGAGGAGCCGTGAAGCTCGAGAGGCCACCGAGAAGTGTAATATAATAGGGGTCGAGTTTATCGGTGAGACCACTACTAATCCAATGACAAAACTTCCATAAAAAAATAATAAAAAACAAAGAAGTTTTGTCACTGGGTTAGGTGTTGTTTTCACACCGACATACTCGATGCGTATTATGTTACACTTCTCGGCGGCCGAGGCCTCTCGAGCTTCGCTGTCCTTTTCTACGTTCGGCACAAGTCAAAGAATAGTACAGTAAATCCTCTATAAACGCATAAAAGCTGTAACGGATAAACGCATAAAATATATCCCCTCCACTTAGTAATTTGATCTCGGCTCGGGTATATCGGTGTGAGCTACTACTAATGCGAGGCGGAGAGTCGCAGTTGTCGGCACAATCCAAAGGTCCGTGCGTCATCACAATGTAACACCAATATTTAATCTTTTTTATTATTACTTATTTTTTTATGAATCTTTCATCGATATATTCGTGGCATTTTTCTGATTGAAACAAGACCAAACACGACATGATTTCAAATGTGTAAATACTGTTGTAGTATTTAGTGGTTTAAATGGCTATGAACGTTTCGGGCGTAAAGAAGGACGGCGTATGAGAAAGAAAGAGATGCGGAGAGTCGCAGTCGCCAACTCAGTTTAAAGGCCCGCACGCGGTCTCGCTTTACACGCGCTGTCCTTCTCTACGTTCGGCTCGGCCTTTGAAGCTCGAAAAATAGCTACCCGTAACGGATAAACGCACAGCTATCCCCCCGAGGTTTAGGGTCTCTGCACACCCATCCGGGATGGGCCCCGGAGAATTTTTTTACATAGCTTTGGTATAGGCAGGGGTCTCCGGGATGTCTGATCCGGTGTGGTACCGATTCTTCCCTCGCGCGACCGTAGGGCAATAATTCTTGCACTTTCGAGCGCGCGTTGACAGTTCCCTCTGTGCGTAGCACAAAAACAATGTTTCCAGGGACTCCATACCTCCTTAAAGTAAACTATCTAAACTAACTAGCTAAATACCGGTCCGGCCCGTCCCGGATGGGCCCTTAGGGTCTCTGCACACTCATCCGGGACGCGCCCCGGAGAATTTTTTTACATAGCTTTGGTATAGGCAGGGGTCTCCGGGATGTCTGATCCGGTGTGGCACCGATTCTTCCCTCGCGCGACCGAAGGGCCATAATTCTTGCCCTTTCGAGCGCGCGTTGACAGTTCCCTCTGTGCATAGCACAAAAACAATGTTTCCAGGGACTCCACACCTCCTTAAAGTAAACTATCTAAACTAACTAGCTAAATACCGGTCCGGCCCGTCCCGGATGGGTGTGCAGAGACCCTTATGCGTTTATAGAGGATTTACTGTATTATCTGAACGTTAATTGTCGCCACCACGGATCCGGCCGGCGACGATCATGCCTATCGTGGTCTTTCAACAACTTCTGTTTTGTGAGCTGTTCCTTGACAATCCGTCACTGATATTATTTCTTTAGGGGCTGTTCCCCACAAGTCAATTTTGCTTTGGGATTGTTAACAAATGACTGAGAAGGGTGACACAGTAATCGCAGTTATTACCATAAATGGCGTAGAGAAGGGTAGCGCTAGCCAGCACGCCTGTGTCGGGAATGGTAGTTTGTCAATTCGTTTCGGCGGGAAGGTACGTGCTTTGTGGATCATCGAGCCGGCAACTTCAGCCGGGAAATTCATTACAGACGATGCAATCTACCGGTCGGGCGGTTAGGATAGATTTATACGCCGGGATGCGTATCGATTTATCACTCTACTGAAATCTCCGCTTAGGAAAATTACCGCGCGAAGGAGGGTGCTGATCGTCTTTATGGGTACGTTCGCGTCGAACCTTGCGAGACTGTCGCCGATTATGTTGTTATCCGTGGAAGGCATACGAGTCTCTGTAAGAGAGCCAGCGAATCGTATTTGTTGGTCAGGAGAAGCATATATGAAGGGAATTGATTGGCAAAGCAGATTATTATCGGCCTTGGATCGTTCTTCGAAATTGTTAGATGCGCTGAGGCTACCGGGGACATACCTAACCAAACAGGCGCGCGCGCGCGAGCGCACGTGCTCGTGCTCGTTTTCGATTATGAAACCGGAAACGAGGTCGTTCACTGTACTCGCTGCGGATTGGACGTCATTCCGCACGCGGGGCTTATTACATTGATGTCAATGCGTGCGTTAGTTCCCCACGCATCCCGTGAAACGAGCATTCGCAGCTCGTTCATTCCCGCAGCCTGCTTAAACGAGCGGAATGTTTCACTTAAATGGGTATGTCCTCCTCGGTGCTCGTGCACATTCTCCCCTCGTGTCGCATTCCTTCTTTTATGAACGTGTCCTCTGTCAGGCAGGTTTCCTGTTCCTCGCCCTTCCTCAGAAAGAAGTATGGCTCCTGTTTGGATTACACGAGCTGCGGGGATGTTTCAATTTCTTGCGCCGCGGTCTTTCAACGACTAATCAGCTGGAAGACATGACGAGACGGAGACAATTAATATTAATTTACGATCCAATTTGTACAGTGGGGTACTCTAGCCTGTAATCGCATTTTCAACAATACTAACATTCCCTTCGGAAACATTCGCATTTCTGTGGAAAGAAAGACAAAAATTCTTATTAGAGTACACGTGTCATCCATTTCCATATACAGGGTGGGGCAATAACTATGTCCACCATAAATATCTTCGTTATTTGCAATAATATGGAAAAATGAACAAGATTTGCACGGTACAGGGGGGGACATGTTGTGACACAAACATTTTCCGCGTGGGTGGGGGAATAGAGGAGATTTCAAGGTCATCTCTATTTTTCTTTTAATGTAATGCTATGTTTATTTTTATCGCGATATTATCACTGATCTCTATACTATGGATACGGGATTCGGATTCTGGAAATGTCCCGAATTATAGGAATAGGATTTGGATGCCAGCGCCGCTATCGTTCGACCGGTGTACTCACGGACTTAAGGACTGTGCATTAGGGTCTCTGCACACTCATCCGGGACGGGCTGGACCGGGATTTAGCTAGTTAGTTTAGATAGTTTACTTTAAGGAGGTGTGGAGTCCCTGGAAACATTATTTTTGTGCTATGCACAGAGGGAACTGTCCTACGGTGGGAATTATGGACCTACGGTCGCGTGAGGGAAGAATCGGTACCACACCGGATCAGACATCCCGGAGACCCCTACCTATACCAAAGCTATGTAAAAAAACTCTCCGGGTCCCGTCCCGGATGGGTGTGCAGAGACCCTTATGCTGCGGGGGTGAGGCATAATGTAAGAAAGTTTATTTTACTAGCACATTTGACCTTGCATGACCTTCGATGTCAGCTCGCTGCAGTCGTCTCAACACCGGCTATCACATCGCGACAATAAAACATAGCATTCGATTAAACAAATGGAGATGACCTTGAAATCTCCTCTATGCCCCCACCCAACCAGAAAATGTTTGCGTCACATGTCCCCCTCTGTACCGTGCAAATTTTGTTCATAAAATTTTTCCATATTATTAGAAATAACGGGGATATTCAAGATGGACATAGTTATTGCCCCACCCTGTATGTCTTATAGTTTTGGCATAGGGTGTATCATAATGCCGGAGTGAAATCAAAAGAGAAAAGTACGGAAGCAGATAGGTAGATCACTATATAGCGTCACACTGTATGGGTTGATCGAAAAGTCGACAAAACATTACGGAAGTTTGCGGCAACTAATAATTGTGAAAAAAAAAACGGATTACTTATGAGATGACTTAACGTTTCCCGTGTTTGTGCCCGTGAGAACCGAGTGAATGACACTTTCCGGATCCACGTCGCCCGGAGAGATTCGCTCGATGGGAAGCAGCGCAAGAAGGAATACAAGTTTTTTTTTTTGCGAACGTAGCTTGTTAAAGGAGGATCTTTGTGCGGAGGAGATTGTGTCCCGGGGATTACGTATAAACTGATTTTCCGAAATGGGTTGACGTCGAGCGTGTAACTGCGAACCTTGCGAACCGGATTGGTAAAAGGAAGTTTAGGCTGCTCCAGATAGCATAAGAACTAAGCGATTCGAAACGAGAATTCATCTTCCCTCCACTTTTAACGTGGTAATAAAGTCTGAGGTGATTTCGAGGATATCTTCTGGTAGATGTGAGTCGTGGACTCGGGTCTTAAACGAAGTATTCGATTCGTTCTCGGATCAAGGGATATTTTAATAGCCCGATTTCGAGCTTGATGGCGTATAAATGACAAATCGATTTCACATGGCCCATTAAAGCCGTTCTAAAAGAGAAAATAAACACCGGCCCACCGGGAGAATAAAAGCAGATCAGCCAATTAGAGTTACCCTTGAATACGGTGGGTGTAAAAAGTATTCGTGCACCTTCAGAAATCGAATAACTTTTTTAAAATTAGATCAAACGACTTCGATCATTTTGAGATGTTAGACGCATTGTTTACTAGGTAACGTGTAAATAATTTTTTCCAAAAATTCCTATTGGTTGAAATTGCGACGAAAAGATAGATGTAATTATATATGTAAGCAAAAAAATAATGTTGCCAGTAGTAAAAGAACCTATTTTAATAAATTAATATTGTTTTCCGGCCATTAAATTGTAGGGTAGTGTGGGTTAACGCGAGGTGATAAGTTAGCAGAGCCCTGAGGCAGTTATATTGGAGCAGTGCAATATTTTGTACATATATACAGATATATATATATATATATATATATACACAAATACACTTCTTATGCATTCATTTTGCAGAATCAAATCATATCAGTGTTCTAGAAACGTTATATAGATGGTAGCACTAGTTTTGCTATCCAACATGGCCGCAGTCTACCATCCCTCCCCGCTCGCAGCACGACTCCTCTCACCCATAAGCCCACTTAATGATCAGTCCTTTAAGTCCGTGGATATTATACTGAGTTACCCAAGGTGGTTCGGAGCCCATCTTTATAAAGTGTAGGTGCTTCACGGACACGTCCAAACACACACCCATCGTACACTCACCGATAACAGTACCAAATCCCAAAGTTCCACACCCGTCGCTAATAACCTTGGCAGTTGATGCGACGTTAAAAACAATAAAAAGAAAAGAATAGAGAACGTGATGAAATCAATAAGTAGAGGGTACGTATCTGCAGAGTATAAATAGCGCAACGATAAACTAATCTCTTTCGAGCTAACGGCCTCATTCGAGCTAAAGAAGCACTCATGTCAGAACTCTCTTGTCATTTTGAACGGGGGGGTCCCACTTGGACGCCATCCGATTGGACGCGTTCCTTTTGGACGCCGTGCCGATTGGACGCGTTCCTTTTGGACGCCGTGCCGATTGGACGCGTTCCTTTTGGACGCCGTGCCGATTGGACGCGTCCCTTTTGGACGACGTGCCGATTGGACTCGTCGTTTGGACGCAGTGCCGATTGGACGCGTTCCTTTTGGACGCCGTGCCGATTGGACTCGTCGTTTGGACGCCGTGCCGATTGGACGCGTTCCTTTTGGACGCCGTGCCGATTGGACGCGTTCCTTTTGGACGCCGTGCCGATTGGACGCGTTCCTTTTGGACGACGTTCCGATTGGACGCGTTCCTTTTGGACGCCGTGCCGATTGGACGCGTTCCTTTTGGACGCCGTGCCGATTGGACGCGTTCCTTTTGGACGACGTTCCGATTGGACGCGTTCCTTTTGGACGCCGTGCCGATTGGACTCGTCGTTTGGACGCCGTGCCGATTGGACGCGTTCCTTTTGGACGCCGTGCCGATTGGACGCGTTCCTTTTGGACGCCGTGCCGATTGGACGCGTTCCTTTTGGACGCCGTTCCGATTGGACTCGTCGTTTGGACGCCATGCCGTTTGGATTTGTGACAATTGGACGCCGTGCCGTTTGGATTCGTGACATTTGGGTGCCGTAAATTTTATAATCATTGCTTTTCGAATTCTACATATGGTGATATTTTATTGTGAAATATATGGTTAGTTCTGGGTTAGGTCTGGGTTAGATCTGTGTTAGGTCTGGGTTAGGTCTCCGGGGGTGTCGATGCGCCAATCGACACCTCCGCCTCGGAGGGGCAGGAGGTCCTGGGCCAGGCTCAGGACCAGGTAATAGGAGGGGGGCAATCTCTTCCCACGGCTGCACCCCCGGGTGCAAATGTGGGAAGGGGTTAGTGGGTGGCGTTACACCGGTGCAACCCACCCACCGGGGAGGGAAGGAGTTCGGTCCTTAGGTTTTGAGCCAAAGCTCCCCTAAGCAGGACCGGCCGTATGCGGACCAGTCGGATGCGTCGTTCCCCGCCGGCGAGGTGGGGGGGGGAGACGTATCCGGGAGTTGTCGGACAGGAGGGCCTGTTACCCAAATGTCCAGCGGGCGGCTCCGGGGAGGGGGGGACACGGTGTCTGCCGTCACCGAGTCCCAAATAGATTGGACGGAGGGGAGCTTCTCTCCCCACCCATTAGGTCTGGGTTAGTTCTGGGTTAGGTCTGGTTTAGGTCCAACCGGTACGGAGTCCAATCGGCACGGAGTCCAAACGGCACGGCGTTATAACGAAACGAGTCCAATCGGCACGGAGTCCAAAAGGAACGCGTCCAATCGAGATGCGTCCAATCGGATGGCGTTCAAAAGGGGGTATCCCATGTTGAACCACCATCTCGACTGTGTTCAGCCATCCCTTCACCGTTGACCATATCTGTTCACCTTTGATATTCTCTCGAACACTGTACAACCATCGTTACTCTCTTGATCATCTCCGTCTACCTTCCACACCTTCGCCGAGTCAATCATCTCCTTGCCCCTCGCTGTGGCCGTTGTCCTCTTATACAGTACGGACACCATTATTGCTTTTTTGGAAATCCCTGCCCTCCAAGTCATCTTTGACCACCTCTGTTCTCGTTGATCCCGCCATCCTTTGCGAGTGGCTCTTTAAAGGTTCTTGAAAGTCCTCTACAAGGATCCGCTCGGGAGACCTGTAAAGTACCTGGAAGGATCTTCGGATTCTCCGAAAAGCCGCAAGTGGTCCTACAGAGGGGTTCGAGAGAAGTTGCAGCCGAAGACGTCAATGGAACGGTCCAAGAAGCGTGTCTTTCCCTCTGGATTTTTTCCAGTGGCAATTCGTCGGATGAACCGAAGACGTCGCTCTAAACTGTCGTTTATTCCCCCCGGGGCGGTGCTACACTGTCTAATTACGGACGGAGACTCGGAAAACAACGGCGCCGCGTTTAGGAACCGCGAGTTCCAGTGGTTTAGCTCTCGCCGGTCGTACAGGTGGCTTGAACAGTCACGAGAAGGCCGCCTCATCCAATTAACTCGACGGAGATTATACGAGGAAAGGAGAACACTAAGTCGCAGCGGAGAAACCGCTTGGAAAAAGCAAGAAACGGTCATTCTAGCCGACCGTGCTTCCAACCAGATTACCCTGACGTGAGATGAAAAACTGAGCAGCGGACATGGCGCCCGATCCGGACGAGAGGAAGAAAGAAAGAAAGAGGAGCAGAGAGAAGACGGGAAACAAGACCGTGGCATTGCGTCGCATTGGAGCAAACGCCGACACTACAGTGAACAACGATTAAAACAGAAAATTTCAACGTCGTCGACGATCTTGACCGATCTTCGTCATTTCTCCGATGTCCCTTATTTTTCCAACCTCAAGCTTCCGAACTATGATCGCTAGCCGGGCCCAATATATGACGTGCTGCGCAAGCTGAAAACCCATGTTTGTAAAACGAACGAATGTCGGCGGATAATGACGCGACATCCGGCCAACGAACTCTTTAATCAGGAGTTCACCGAGCGGTCGGGCGGGCCATGCTCGTCAGGATTATCAAAGATTATCAAATATGAAATGGAACTCGCAGAGACGGGTGGCGCGTTAATCGGAACGCATTCACCCGGGAAACATTGTTCGATGGTCGGGGGAGAGAGAGAAAGAGACGGTAGTAGAGCGCGACCCATCAGCCAAGGAAAAAAAGAACGAGGGAATGAACGGAAAAGTCTAGATGTCAGTGGCCGGAGGGTTGAGAAGGAAGCAGGCAGATTACGGAGTCGAAATGGGACGATGTTGGTTCGCTGGAGAAGCTCGGAGATCTCGACTCGAACGCGGCTTACGTCAACAATCCGACGAGATAATAATTCTGGCGTTATTACGTATTCTCCGTTCGCGTTCGGAGTTACTTAAAATCCGGCCGGCGCGCACGTGTTCCTCCTTCTCCCCCTTCGCGGAATCGTTATCAAAAATCGAGCGCGACGCAAACGATATTAAAAACGTGCAGCGGCGCCGTTTTGAATGGATTAAGAATGTTAAAAAGCGCACGATCCAGGAACGTTACCGGTTCAAGCACGTGGAAACGTGCCAGAAGGAATATTGTCCTCGTTACGGGGACGATCTCATGGTGTGGCGCGATCGCGTAACAGGAAGCATTTGAAAGAGGAAAATCGTGTTATAGAGGAGAGAGACTGGCCAGTAGCCGAAGGTTGAGCGGTCACGGAGGAATTATAACCGCTTTACAGTTTTCTCTCCGGAGCCGGCGTTTGTTGTACTCGTAAAACTAACAACACACGATATACGAGAAAAGTCTGAAGCGGCATGTTTTCGGATTATGAAAAGATTGGAAAAGGAGAAGGAAGCATTTCGTCCTAGGCCCGTTAGAGGACTCGTCAGTACGGCTATCTAGAGGACCTCTGCCTTAGACGCGGGATGTCGTAGGACAGCTTAGGACGGTATATGTATATACAAATACAGGAAGATTCAGGTAGCAGCGGGAAAGGTGTTGTCGCACTGTCCATCTATCGGCGAACATAGGAGGTAGCCACCACAAGTCTATAACGTCGAGTCTGGATTGATCAAGTCACAAATAGAAAGAGTTGTCAACGCTTGATATCTGGGAATTATGCCTCGGCTAATTAAGGTGAAGTTGCGTACAGTTTTGACGAGCATTTATAAAGTTGTGAATCTATTTTGGAAAAATTTCCCAGTAATTAAAAATGGCCTCGTGTTCTGTGAATATTTGTATCATTATATTTTACCTGTTTGGTTCGGATAATCGAGGTTCTACTATACGGTGTTAGGTTAAATCTTGACTGAGTTATAAAATAAATCGTGATTTATATACAGGGTGTCTCACATAAATGGGAACACCTAAATATCTGTCGTATTTACAGTCCTATCAGAGAACTTCAGAGGACAAAGTGACACTATTGCAGGGGGCAAATATAATGGTAAAGAATTAAATTTTTTATGTGTTTTTTAATGAAATTTCAAGGTCACGGATGTTTTTTTTAAATGGAATAGTATATTTTTGTTACGATAGCATGATAGACAATAAAAAATTGAATTTACTGGATACCACCTTTTTGACCTTGAAATGACCTTGAGCAAGAATAATCATGTTGGAGCGGATAAAATTGTTTACGGCGGATATGGATCGTTTTAGACTGAATTATTTCTATGTAGAATGTAGAATCGAGGTTGTACTGTATTTATTGTATATGTAGTCGTCAATGGCTATGAATTAACAAAATAGAAATCATTCTTGGTTTCAAGAAAATAAATAAAATATTTAATTTACTCTATTTGAAATCTTCGTCACGAGTCCGACTCGATGTTATAGAGCAAGGGCTTAAAGAGGAGAAATTATTTTTCATGAACAATAAAAAGTTTTCGTTTTAAGACTACACAAAGGGCTGGCGCAAGTTGCAGAGCTGTTTTAAAATGGCTTAACGGTGCACATCTTGGAAAGTTTTCGCCCAAAGTCGTGAAGCCTAAATGACGGAATTTTATGCATTTTTGGCGTACTTAACTGGAATTCAGGTAATTTTAGTATAAGTCATAATGGCTCCGTGTTATTTTACGTTTATTATATTCACGAAGAGATAGGATTTTTTCATTTCAGTTTTATTGTATTTTCTATAAAAATATATTTGCGCGAAAAAGGAAGCTTCCATCGATGCGCACTACCGTTCAAAAAAGTTTAATTACTCGTTTGTTGGACGTACATATTTTACATCGAAATATCATACAGCGAAGATTGATTAATATAAATGCAAAAAAAAAATTGTAGGAATCATGTAGACAACTAAATAATATTTTAATCTACCCTTATATTTTTTGTACATTTAGAACCAATGTTACTATGAATATACAATGAAATGTTATGGATTTATTTAGTTTTACAAGTGTATAGTATAAATAGTTAATGCTTTTTTCTGCTTTTTAACAAAATCACCCAGAAAAATTTGGCAATACAGAAAAAAGTCGATAATTAATCGTTCGTCACAAATAATGCAAAATAAATTATGGAACACCTAGAAATCAACAAGAAACTTTCAAGTCGTCACTAAGTCTTCCGTAACTGTTACCTCTACTCTATCTGTGAAAACGTGAAAAGTTCCATAATTCGAGGAGCACCGGTTTGTGCGATAAGTTACGAGGTGATCCAACGACAGAGGTACGTTTGAATAGAAATCGAATAAACGAATAAATGAATTGCTAAGGGAAAGAATGTAATCCAGTTGTGCGGAAACGATTGAATGACAAAACGACCGTACGGTGTTACCTAACAGTTTTGCTAAATTGAGTACTGTAGCAACATGAATAGGTCGAGTATCGATTCTCTCTATTTATAGTCTTCTAGCCAGGAATAATGTCAATGACACGGAAATTGCCGGGACATGCGGCGCAGGGTCCCAGCACGACTTTATCATGCGAGGCACGGTGATTTGAAGCGTTGAAACGCTAGTCTGCGTTTCGTCGAGTGACAGCGCGTTGGCCGTGAACGGGTGCAAAGGTGGCGTTGCAAAGGTCACGGGCTGAATTAGTCAGCAACAAGCCCGGGCAATTCGGCTGTTATGCGACCGCTCTAAAATGCAAGAGCAAGCCCGAGTGACTAGACAAGCGTGTGCGCAGAATCAGCAGACGGCGGTAAGAGATAAACTGGTTTGCGGCACCGCTAATAAAAATATTATTTTATATCATAAAGTTTCGCCGCTGTAAACTTGTCCTTTCCCGCGAGCCGCGTTGTGGGGGGGCCAGAATGGAAACTGAAAATCCGAATCATTTGGCCCAGGCCCGGGAACGGCTGGGTAAAATTTAAAGCCAGAAACTTTCGGGTTTCCGGCAGGAAACGCCCAACAAAACCCATCTCGGTATCCGTAGTTTTCCGGTTCCGCACACCTTCGCCTGCGAAATCATAAATCCAGACTTGCTAAATGGTCGGCCGATAAAACTTTTTACCGGTAAAAGGCTCAGTTCCGCCGAATCTTTTCGCAGTCTCGTTCTTTTTCTTTCGTTTCAGCATGCTTTTCGTGTTTTCTGCCATTGAATATTTGATGGTAAGCAAGACGGCCGCGAACGAACGTGCTTCCTTCCGATCGTTTATAACATTATAAACAGCGGTACATCGGCTTATCCTGATCCGCAGACGCGATCGAGCAATGCGTACATAAAACTCTGTTCCGTTGTTATCGAAGTACGTGAGGCGACGGTTGTCCGACGGATCTCGCAAGGAAAATCATAGCTCGAAGTTTAAAGAGCACTCGTTACCTCATAAAGTTTTGTTTTCCGTTCCACGCAACCTCTAGCTGCGCGCCCCTTCCGACGGATCCCAGGGGACCTGGCCACTGTCCTCGGCAAACAAACAATGTACTTTGCCAGCAAGACGTTTTAGATATACATACGTAGCTTTTGTTCAGACTGCGCCCCATGGCGGCGCCTGATACGCTTTGTTCGAAAGTGCTATGCTTGTTCCTTGAAAGTCGTCGCCCCTTCCGCGCAACCGACTGCTTCTTCGGGAATATCTTATAAAGCTCCAGGAAGATCGAAAACTTCTTTCCGGAAATCGAGGTTTTGGTAAATCTCGGGGTTCAACGGAGTTCCGGATACCATGTGTAGCGAAATAGACGCTGCGGCAAATAAAAGTGAGGAACGGGGGTTGGTGACGGGAGTAAAGGGTATAGGCGGATAAGATGGTCAAAACTGCCCTTGAGCCGAATGATATCGCGGATGGGTCATTCGATAGGGCATCAAACAAAACCATACTGTGTAAAATTTTAACCCTGTATCTTGATCGGGAGGGTAGTTATGGGGTAAAATTGAAAAATCAGTTTTTGGCCTACTTGCCCTAGTTAACGGAGTTTAGAAATTCTGAAAAAAATCTGAGACATGTCAAACACCCGAATACATATTCTGCAATTCGTTTTAGATTTTTAAATTGAATATCCTGCTTGTAAAACATCAAAAACCTCAAAAAAATTGAAAAAATGCAGATTTCACATGGAAGTTCTATAGTGACTAACTTTATATTTTTACAGTACCGATATATTATTGTAAGTATCATATATGAATTTTTTCACATTTTTCGGTTTCTTGCGCCGTTGTTAAAAAAAATAAAAACCGATTTTTTCGCCATTTTTTCCGTGAAAAACGAAGCTAACCTTCAAATTGTAACATTTTATTCATTCTGTTAGCCTATTGGATACTGATAAACCTTGAACATTTCACAGAAATAATTAAAAAATGAAATTAACTTAATTAGTACTCTACTACGTCAGCGCATAACATCTGAAAATATTGACCATGTTTCCAACAGCTCGGTTGGGTCAGCACGTTAGGCGCTCGACTTTGAATATGCTTATACTAGGTTCGCGCTCAGCATAAGTCTACTTTTTTTTTATTTAATCAATTCCTTTCTTTTTCTTTTTTTGACTACGTAATAATCAATGATATTTTTGTAGAATTCTTTTAGAACCAATATTTAAATATTTAGAAAATATTTTAAGGTAAAATACGTCAAAAAAGCAATTGTTATTTCATCAATTTTTAATCTCTTAATCTATTCATGATTTTGTTTCATAAATTATACAGGGTGTCCCATTTAAGTTGATTCTGTAAAAAATCTCGAAGACATGTGATTTAAAACAAACAAACTCACACATGCCCTTTAGTGTTCCGAGTGGGCGTTTTCAAGGTTATTTCAAGGTCATTTTGTTTTTCTTATCATAAACCCATATTTTTTATTTCGGAATCATATTCTACGTAAAAAAATGCAAAACTTTTGTTTGAAACATCTTTAAATATAACTTAAATATAACAAGGGATGACTCCGGGCATTCATTCTGTTGAATACTCCCGCACCAGTCGGAACATTCGAACTCTGCTATCGACCATAATCTTGTTTAGCGTTCGCGCACGAAAAATATTGAGCACGCGTCTTTGCGAGGAAAATAGAGTCTCACATAAGAAACACCAATACATTGCAAAAATAAAGTGAACCTAACATTATTTCGGCCACTGTATAGATTGACCGCCTTCGGCTTGCGCGATCGGATCGGTAGCACGCTGCATAATAGTTCATCACGCAAAGTATATTAAGACAGCATCGTACTGTGTATAGTATCGTACAAAGTTGCGGCAAGTTTATCAGTGGAATTATATTTGCTTAAAGGGAAAACGTTATTACGCATCGGCGATTACCCAGCGCAAACTGATTTATAATCTCAGAACGAGTTCGGCTGTTGGGAATACGAGATGATACGGGATGCCTGGCACGCCATTAATCACAGGTGTAGACGGTAGCAAAAGTGTAGGATTTTAATCGCGATACGAGTGACAGCCTCGTAACCGTCGACTCTTTAACATCACCGATGATATCAAGGTGTTTCAGGTAAGTGAAAGCGCTCTCGTTGTCCGCATACAAACCGTGCATTCAACTTTGTAGCTAGCGTAAACAGGCTACTCGGCAAAGGAAAACGATCGGGGAACCGGTCGAGTTTGTTAATTAAAGATTCTGGGACGAACGTGAGCGTGGCGTGCCAAAGAATCGCGTAGGCACAAGGCTCTGTTTGTGGAACTCTTCTTAATCGTCCGTGTGAGTCGGTCGCCGTAATTAGACGGTGGCCTGCGATTGGTTAAGGGGCCAGGGACCTCGTCTGCAAATGAGAACCCCTAGGAACATATACGATTCACGGCACGCGGCACCTGATTCCATTACCTCTGTGCCATTCCTGGTTGTCCTATGCCCGCGACCACTCCAACCCCCGTCGTGTCCGCCCAGTATGCCCCCTTTCACCCCCTATTGCCACCATTTCCGTCAACCCCTTGCCGCCTTGACGCCCATCCGCCCTTCCGCCGGTATACGCTACACGTCCCAGCGCCCTACAGGTATACCTTGTATCTACAATCTTCCTGTATTATGTTAGCTGTATGCGCGGCGCAAATCCCATGCGAACCGAGACACTGATGTCGTGTCGCACAAAGGGCTATATTCCATTTTCTCATCCCCCGAAGACTCATCCACGGTGGCCTAAAGATTCGGGGCTTTGTGACACCGACCCTGCGACCCATCCCACCGTGCATCGTACGTCCCGCTTTTTTTTCCATATAGTTTTCTCCATCTCTGCTTGCCTTTCCTTTTGATTTTATTAATCGCTCATCCACGAACTACAGACATTCAAAGAACGCGGAATTTTCGTACAGCCAGCGACAAAGTAAACTTCTCCTCGCCGATTCCAATGAGCTTTAACCCTTTGGATGCTGTTGGCGCCTAAAAGCGCTTTTAAAATTTGGTTTCGTGGTATTGTTGCTGGCTAAACACAATTTTAATACCGAATTGAGGTATAAAAGTACAAATCAGGATTATTAAGCGAACCCCAAGCCCACTAAACCTAACCTAACCTAACCAAATAAAGTAATATCCACATATCACGCACAACTAGTTCACATTTGATGCACGTAAATCGACTGTTCCGACTGCCCATGCACGAAAAATCGTCCGTCCATGCTCGCGACCGTAGGAAGACTAGTTCAAAACAGCTCACGAAGTTAGTCATTAGAAACATGCCACGAATATGTTGGTGAAACTTCCATAAGAAAATAATAAAAAATAAAGAAGTTTTGTTATTGGATTAGTAGTGGTCTCACCGATATACCCGACCCGTCTGATGTCATACTTCTCAGCGAGCGAGGCCTCTCGAGCATCACGGTCCCTCACGGGGTATACCCCGCAGGAGTGGGGATTGTTTTGAGACACTTCTTGCTCAGAATGTTGTGACACTTATCGATTACATACAGTAATACTTTCTACTGAATTTGTAAAGAAGTGTAAAAAAAGACACTCGTCACAGTAGAAGATCTCCTCGAGATAATTGACAATGAGGGATCATCATTGTTTTGTACACGAACTTTTATTTTTGGTAAACGTGCAGAATAATGTCGGATAAAAGTTTTTATCGTTCCGGTCTAGTCATCGGTGACAATATATTCTCGCCGGTGAGCTTGACGCGGAAAGTTCATTACGATTCGTTATTTGTCCATTAAATCGGGATTGGAAGAACTGTCGGGTTCGCGAGGTGAACGTTAAAAAACGACACTTCACCGGCAGACGGCCGTATAATACGCTTACGTGTTTACTCTCTCTCTCTCTGGAATTTATAGCGCCGGGCAAATGGTTCGAGTTCTCGCTGTATCGACTGACAGGTATCTCGGAACAAACGGACTAATCAACAGCGATGATTAACTGGCACGGTCTCTGCACTGAGTACAGAGTGCAGCATCAATCCGAAATCATTTAAAAATCGTAACCTCCGCCGATGCATATCCATTCGCCACGATACAGTAGGGTAAAACGAACCCTCGACCGTCCCCGAAAATAGTCTGCTGCGCGCCGCCGATTGTGAAAGAACCGCCGGATTTAATTGGCACGACGAATTTGCTGCCCGCGATTCAAACGCAAACTAAACACGGAACAAGAAAGCACCGTTGTTTTCTCGTCCCGTGTTCTTCGATAAGATTTATCCAACGGCCCGCCGGAACAAAATGAGAGCAATCCTTGACTGGACGCGGTCCGCTTTCAAACAAACGCGAAATTCGAGCATGCCGAGTGGAATACCGAATCTGCCGGGATTAAAAACATTTTATGCATTCATGCAAAACAACTGGCATACCGACGTACACAACGGATCCCTTTTTAACTATGGGAACCGAGTAAGAGGTTCCGCGCAACGAATCGTATCTTATTGTTAGCCCCGTGTGTGCTACACGCGATCTCCAACATTTTCCCCAACAATGAATGCAATATTACTACTATTTCGTTGAACTAAACGTGTAAGAGAATCAATTTTCGACGAAATGAAAAAATATTATTGCTGCTACATTATCATTTGAAAACATACAACTTGGCTAGAGAAACAAAAATAAATGTGTAAAAATCACTGTATTCTATAAAATATATCCAAAAACATTTGAACATTTTGGTTTTCCGTGACAATTGTAACAGTGCATTTGTTGAAATTCGATGCTACTTTTATTGCAATGTGCAAGTAAATATATGGTGTGAACACTTCAACCGAACACAAAGAACGAGGAAAAACTGATGGGAGCACAGAATCCAATGAAACTAATGAGCTCAGCTTAAGGAAAATGAAAACAATAAAATAAGCACAGATTATTCGAAACTAAATCATTTTACCACATGCTGCTGCTAAGGAAACGGTATGTGTAATTTGCGTATAGAGTAATGGTAGAGACTGAATTGAATTTTCGGTTTAACTGCGTTTTGGAGAACTCTTTTTTTTCAAGTTTTTTTGTATACAATCTTATAGATTTCGGCGGGAAAACGCCGAAAATGAAAATCTTATTGTGCGGAATTCATTGGTTAAAAAGTTATAAACGCGTGTAAAGTTGAACACTTTTAAGCCTTTTTCAAAGGTTAAAGCGCCGCCATATTGATATATTTGCTAGGTGATACACATAAAATGGGCTAAATACTTTCGAACATATCCGTTAGATGGCTGCACAAACACATACGTAATAACACATTTACTAAATGCAAAACATTATACCATGGTCGAGCCGGCCTTCGCTCCCACGAAGACCTAACCTCAAATCATCTTGGACTGTTCCTTCTTTTTGAAATTCTGTATGTCATTCTGTATATTTTAATTACTGGACGCCGAAAACGACCGATTCCATGATTATTGTTATAAATTTTCATTTCGCATCATTTATGGTGATACCCATTGGCATCACCAGTTAATCATTCTGTATATGTACACGAGAAAATAGATTTCTTGAATAATTTGCTTTTACTCCATCTCTACAGTTTCAATCAATTTTTATTTAAAGTTTCAATAATGTTAGATGAGTAAAGTTTGGCGAAGATTCATGTTACAAAGAAAAGATCTAAGAAGCATGTATAATTTTATATACAGTGAATGCTCGATAATTGTCCACAACACGGGCTCGGCCAGGGACAATTATCGTACAGAAGACATTATTTTTCGACCTCTGCCGATTTTTCTAATGAAAATGGTTGCATTTTGTAATGATACAAATTATATCTCGTTTGGTATTATTTAATCAGAAAAGTGCCACGAACATGTTGGCGAAAGTCCCATAGAAAAATAATGGAAAATAAAAAAGTTTTGTTATTGGATTAGTAGTGTTCTCACACCGATATACTCGACCCGTATTGTGTTACATTTCTCGGCGACCGAGGTCTCTCGAGCGTCGTTGTCCGTCCTTATGTTCCGCAGAGGTCGAAAAATAGTATCATCTGCACGATAATTGTCCCTAGCCGTACCTGTGTTATGGACAGTTATCGAGAATCACTGCTGTGGCTAGCGGTTCTATACTCACTATACTCACGGAGTATAACCCGCGGTAGTGAGGGTAATTCATGGACAATTATAGGCAAGATATTCGGGACAGTTATCGAGCATTCACTGTATTTTAAAAAGAACTCTACGTGTTTCGTACTTGAAGAACTCCCTCTATAATAAATAAGAATAAATGCAAACATAAATGAAATTTTCAGATTTACGGATGCGTGAGAAATTTGTATAATTTTACAGGTAAAGACATGCATAACTTTCTGTATTTAAAAAAATCATATGTATTATTGAAGCCCTGCAGTTCAATTTTTCTTGTAATTTATTTTCAGGAAAGGCGCGCAGCTTTTTCTTTGCGACGATAAATCATATCTGTCGCTAATCAATATGCAACGGAGATACGTGTGTAATAATTAGAGACAAGGATGCAGGGAATAGTTGATGCGAGTACAGTGCATTATGAGCTGGTAATGTACTTGAATGACCGGTTCAATTACGTGTCGTACATGTGAATCCACAGTGTTTCCAGCTGACAGCGGCGGGACAAGCGAACCGGTAAAATTCTCTGGTTGCAAACGGCGGTCCACGGGCGAGATTTATCGAACCACGGAGCATTAGTTATCAAATTAAGCGGGACGGAAAAATAAGCAAGCCGGCCGCGCGTTAAACGATGCTGGTAAATGTCGCGGCCGGGAGCGTGCAGTTGGTCGCGGTAATTTTATAGCAAAACGTGTCTTTGTTACGGGACCGGGAATTGTTTTGTCCCGTAATTATCATCTGCTCGTTCACGCTTCGCGAGTTACGCGATTCGCGATAAAATTCGCCGACCATTACGTTTCTTCTATTTCCCTATGTTCCTAGGTTTCAATTAAAACGGGACAGAGGGGCAAACAAAAACAGGGGGAAAATGTGTCGTCGATTATAATATCTGTCCCCCTCGGAAGATATAACTCTATTCCCAAGAGGAATCGGTCGCGCCCTTAGAAACAGACATCCAGGGCGAAGAAGATTAAGTGGAAACACCCCCTCCTCCCCCCCAAAAAAAGCGGCGTGGGATTGCACGATTTATTCGTTCGGGATACACGGATCCGTGGAATTATCGAGAACGCGTCCCGAAGGATAGATCGAATAAGCGCGGATAAATTTTCGTATGGGAATACATTAGGGTCATTTCTACGAAGAGCGTCACCATCAATTCGATCGCGCGATAGCTGGCCACGTCACGGCCGGCTGCAAAGATGAAGGGGTTGAAAATCTCGACGCCGCAGAGCGTGGCACGGATAGATCATACATCATTCCTTTGCGAACGTAGCCTCCATATCCTCTCCTGCCTAACCCTATCTCTCTCTCTCTCTCCATCTGCTGGCGGTTCTCCTCCCCAATTTCTCGACCACCCCGCTGCTTCTGCCTGCTGCTTGCTGCTACTTCGCTGAAATCCCAACGCCGTCCATTTACCCTTTCGAGCATCCCAGCCCGTAACACGCCATTCTTCAACTTACCCCACACCCGGCGTCCAGGACGTGCGTGCTTTCCCGTTGATCTGCGGTCCGCCCGGAAACCTGCCGTTTACGAGATTCTTGCGAAAACTCTGTTAAGAAGCTTGCTCCGAGAGCCTCGACCACGTCGGGATCGAGAAAGCAGCCACGAGACAAGAGGAAGCTGGGGCCGTTTCCCGCGCGGCCAACTGTATAACCGGAGGGATTTTGGAGATGTGCTCGGCTAGATTGGATAAAAGAGACTTTGAACAGGATTCCGGCGAGAAATAACGCCCGGAGAACCGGCAATGATCGTAACAGCGTCAGCAATCGGGACGAAAAGTTTACCGCCAAGCACCGCGGTCGTTCCCAAGCTGTAGCCGGCGTCCTCGCGTTCTGCACTGACCGACCGGTGATAACCGAGTCAACTCACGCGAAATGGAGTAGCGAATTCATTCCGAGTCAGACCGAATATAATTATCCTTTCGCCGCGTCGCACCGGGTCGTGTATGATTGGAAACAAATATTGCGTCCCAAAGGTGTTGGACATTCACGATACCCATGTAGTCCAGGCTTTACTTTTTGCTCGTTTTGGGGGGAAAGCTTTTCCGGATAGCATTTCCTACGACTCATTAATGCATTTGCAGTAGTGCACAATATAAGCGTCCACAGCTGGGACTGAATGCTGGATTCAACTGGAGAAAGGCCATAGGGATGCGTGTGTGTGAGATATGGATACCCGGTGCGTATCAGGTTTCAATCGGCTCGCTCAAAGCTCAGTCCAAGGTCCGTTTAGTTGAAGTTGGGGGGATAGCAGCGGGTGCTTTTGTGTGCACTGTCCTTTCTAATAGTATATTATGTGTTGGAGAAATCGAAGGAAGACAGCTCGACGTCATTTCGCTTTCTCTTAAAGAGACTTTCTTATTAATCTGTGGCGGCTACTTCCTACGCTCGCCAACAGAGGGACATTACGACAACACCTTTCCCGCCACTACCCGAATCTTCCTCTGTTTGTATATATACCGTCCTAAACTGCCCTTACGACACACAGTGGGACGAAAGTACTGTTTTGCTGGACATCGTGTTTAGCACCCCTTTCAGTTTAGGCATCGCCTTGAAATTTTATATACTCACGTTTTAAATAGTGTAGAATACGAATCTGAAGTCGAAAAATTTCTTTGAATACCAAAAAATTTTTTTTCCATATGTTAGAAATAGGTTATAGTACATACGTTACAATTCATCGATTACAGAACATTATTGCCGCGATCGAGGGAATTTGCAGCGTGGCATCGGAGAGTAAAACGATTAGTCGAAAAAATAACAATCCAGCTGAGCGGGTCGAAAGCACGCCGAGTCGAAAACGCGCAATTAACAACGGTCTCGGGAGATCCGCGCAAAACACATTTCACATTCCGTTCATCCCTTTATGCATCGCATTCCAGCAACGGCACGCGGCTCCGGTTCGGTTAATCACACTACCAAAAGATTTTATTTTCGACGTGCGAACAGTTCGCGAAACGTAAATTAGGCGTGGCCGCACAATTCGCAAACACGGAGCGGCGGCAGCCATCGTAACACGCTTGCGAACGGACGAGATAGCATTCTCTCGATACGCATTCCGTAATCATTTTCCTCTTTCGGTCGGACCCTCCCTCGGGCTCATAATGGCACATGGGGAGCGCGATTATTTCCGGCGTGATTTGAATAGAAATGCTTTCTGGACGCGTAATGGCGACCGCAGGGGCTGCTGCAACGCCGGGGATGGCGACAACCGGAGCCCGATTTCGCGTAAAGCCAATCGAGCCCTGCACTGTTACGTGATTAATGGTGTTGCCACACGCAAAGGAAACGCCAAGGTGGCCGACGATTGTCCTCGGTAATTATCAGCTTTGCTCTACATACACGATATAAAATGGATCCAAAAAATATTTAAATACTGCATTTCTCAAAAAATCAGTATTTAAATTGAGACAATTGCCGATGAAATAGCGGCGCAGGGATCCGAATCTACTGTTCAATTCGGGACATTTCCAGAATCCGAATACCGTATCCATAGTGTATACAGGGTGAGTCATCTAATGTTTGTACCTCAAATATCTTTGTTGTTTCTAAAGATACGTAAAATATGGTAAGGAAAAAGTTGAATGGTACAACGGGGCTGACACGATGCCAAAAAAAAATTTTTGTTTCTGCGTCATTTTTTTTTAGAGATATCAAGGTCACCTTGACTTTTTGAAATGGAACCACCCTTTTTTAAACACATACAATGATAGTCACTTTCGTTACGAATTCAGTGACTATAATTATTCAAGGTCATTCAAGGTCGCGGACAGAGATAACGTATAAGATTTAATATCGATACATGCCTGCAAACGGTCTTTGAAGGAATGTTGAACTCTGTCTGTGACCTTGAATGACCTTGAGTAATTGTAGTCACTGAATTCGTAATGAAAGGGACTATCATTGTAGGTGTTTAAAAAAAGGGTGGTTCCATTTAAAAAAGTCAAGGTGACCTTGAAACTTTCTAAAAAGTGACAAAAACAAAAATTTTCTTGGTATCGTGTGAGCCCCTCTGAACCATTCAACTTTGTCCCTCAGACATTTGATGTATCTTTGAAGACAACAAAGATATTTGAGGTGGCAATAGTTAGTGTCTCACATTACAATTGTAGTAGCTTTCATTACGAATTTAGTGACTACAATTACTCAAGGTCATACAAGGTCGCGGGCAGAGATAACCTATAAGATTTAACACCGATACATGCCTGCAAACGGGCTTTGAAGGAATGTTGAACTCTGTCCGTGACCTTGAATGACCTTGAGTAATTGTAGTCACTGAATTCGTAATGAAAGGGACTATCATTGTAGGTGTTTAAAAAAAGGGTGGTTCCATTTAAAAAAGTCAAGGTGACCTTGATATCTCTAAAAAAAAATGACGCAAAAACAAAAATTTTTTTTTGGCATCGTGTCAGCCCCGTTGTACCATTCAACTTTGTCCTTATTTTATGTATCTTTAGAAACAACAAAGATATTTGAGGTACAAACGTTAGGTGACTCACCCTGTATATCAGTGATTTTACCATTCTCCCCCTTCTACCACATTGTCCACTCTCGCCTAACGTCAATGTTCAACCTATTTCAGCCTACTTTTCAGCGGGACCTACTGTTTTATTACGGTGGGTTCCGAACCACTATGGTCAACGACGCAGTATAATATCACATAGAACAGTGGTGGGCACGGGTGGAGCCCCTCAAACGCCTGCTTCTCTCACCAACCTCTCTTTCATGCAGCGCGCACGTTCGTTGCGCACGCTGATTTCTCGTGTCTTCTTTGCCCCATTGTACCGTGCTTGCTGGAAGGGGACAGAGGGCGCTCCGGTGTGGACGGTTTTGCCTCAATTGAGGCAAAATTGCCCATCCCTGACATAGAAGAATATTTCCTCCAGAGGTGACGACGGTGGGATTTGAACTCACGGCCACAGTGTTTGTAATCGCGCGCTCTATCCACTGAGCCACTGCGCGCCTCGATTTTAATTATAATGTATACTTCAATAACGAAGCGTGTGTGATCATTTCCAGTGGAAGCATCTGATAACTTCAATAATTGTGAAATAAAAAATCCGAAAAACGGTCCGCAAATGGTAGGTTTGGTGTTAAGTTAAAACTGTCGAACCGTTCGATCCATCGTTTGAAAACTCGAAAGACCCCAGACTGCGTGAGTTGTGCAACTTTGGGGGACATCAGCGCACATCGTCGTAACAGCCTAGCTCCGTCACTTTATGGTAACACCATCCTCCTGCCCTCCGTACCAGTTCTCCCTGGGCTGCTGCAACGCCGAGGATGACGACAACCGGAGTCTGATTTCGCGTGAAGCCAATCGAGTCCCGCACTGTTACGTGATTAACGGTATTGCTGTACGCAAAGGAAACGCCAAGGTGGCCGACGATTGTCCTTGGTAATTGTTAGCCTTGTCCTATATACGCGATATATATACACATGCGTGCAGGTATTTATTCTAGTCCCTTGCGCATGTATATGTATTTGGATATGCGTACACATAGATCCATATGTATATAAACTAGATATATATCCCAGTCTGCTCGAACAATAGAATTAATTATAAAGCTTGTTCGGATAACCGCAGAGAGCCCGCTACTTGCGGGAACTCCGACCTGTTTCCTCCTCCGTCCATCCCGCCCACGCTCGCTGCCCCGGTTTCCCCTCTTCGTTCAACTTTCCCGTCGGACGGTTTTCATCATCGGGACTCGACTATTTACACCGAATGAGAAGAGAAGCACCAGCGCAGATGGGAACTGACACGAGGATGCCTCTAGCTCCGGTGTTGAAATAATTACCGCCTCGGTTACCTTGTTCCTCGCGGGAGATAACTTTTTACGCAGTGCTCCTTCAGGAGCACACGCTCGATGCAGGTTGATTGTGAAAGTTGATTAACCGTAAGATGATGATCGCGAATGCGTCATTACAACCTCCGATTGTTTTTTCCACGGATTGAACTTTCATAGGTTCCCAATTGTGGAGGACCCTCGTGAGTTGTACGAAACTGGGCTTGACAAGCTTGCAAGTATCGAAGTTCCTGCAACTATCGAGGTAACCAATCAACTCGATGATCCTCGCTACCATAGCGAATCCCCGCTTCTCTTGCTGTAGCGTGTCAAAATCCAACTGACGAGATGAAACATATTCTTGCGAACGGCTTTGAGCAATGATAAGTTGTGAAGTATATACCGGAATAAATCGATAAGTGTCGCAAAATTCTGAACAACAAGTGTCACAAAAGAATCCCCACTTCCGTGGGGTATACAGTATTTCATCGGTAATTGTCCCAAATGTCTCCGACATAATTGTCCCTGAGATATCCCCACTAGTACGGGGGGTACCCCCTTGAAGGGCCGTGAAGCTCGAGAGGCCTCGGTCGCCGAGGAATATGACACCATGCGGCTCGGGTATATCGGTGAGACCACACTAATCCAATGAGAAAACTTCTTTATTTTTTATTATTTTTTTATGGAACTTTCTGCAACATATTCGTGACATTTTTCTAATGAAAATGATACCAAACAAGATATAATTTGGATCATTAGAAAATGCTACCATTTTCATTAGAAGAGTGCCACGAATGTGTTGGAGAAGGTTTCATAAAAAATTATGAAAAATAAAGCAGTTTTGTCACTGGGTTAGGTGTTGTTTTCACACTGACACACCTGACCCATATTATATTACACTCCTCGGCGACCGAGGCCTCTCGAGCTTCACTGTCTTTTTCTACGTTCGGCAGAAGTCAAAGAATACTATACCTGAACACGAAATGTCACTGGCCGGACACGTGGTTGCGACTTTTATCGATTAAATACCGTAATCAGAAGTAGGAAATGACTCCATTTGGCAAAATGCTGCGACTATTTACCGCTAAAAACATATTCTTTCTGAATTATTAAGAATTTTGAGGATTTTCTTCATTGCACTTAACGCGACATTTTTAATACATTATGAAAGATATACTTTTCATTTTTTAAAAAATTGGAAGGGAGATATTAAAAAGAATTTTCAGGGCATCTTAAAGAAAGAAAACAATTTTTTCCATGAAAAATGCCATCTTCTAATCTTCTAACTTTAACTGTCAATTACAGTGAGGATTTTTATTAAATTTTATTAACTCTATCATTTTAGAGGTCTCTGTGAACCTTTAAAAAGTAAATCCAATTAAAAAATATATCAATACGAAAAGGTTCATGTTTTCGCCACATGTCACTAAAATCTTCGATCAGGACCAATGTGCGGCGTTGGCATCATCAAGTAAGATGGTCTCGTCGAGAGGCCTTTAGTTCCCAACGCCAATAGCATCCGGTGCCCGACATCGAATCCTTTCATAGTGCTTGTACCTATACCTTTCACCGGGATCACTTTGAAAAATTGGATGACTGACTTTTAATTTCAGATACCGGTCACCGATATCAAATGTTACTCGAAGTGATTTTTGATCCCGATGCGATATGCCCTGCTCATAATTAGCAACGAGAGATAGAGAGAGAGAGAGAGAGAGAGAGAGAGAGAGAGAGAGAGCTAGAACTGCTGACACGGGACTCCAGTCTCGACCGCAAAGTAATCATGCGCTACGCAAAATTAAATTCTTTCAGCAGGATCGTTTCGCTCGGGTTTTTCGTCAGCGTCGAAACTGGCGTGGCAGGACCTCGCCTCGGTCGCCGAGAAGTTTAACATAATACGGGTCGAGTATGTCGGTGTGAAAACAACACCTAACCCAGTGACAAAACTTCTTTATTTATTATTTTTTTATGGAAGTTTTGTCATTGGATTAGTAGTGGTCTCACCGATATACTCGACCCGTATTATATCACACTTCTCGGCGACCTCTCGAGCTTCACGGCCCCTCACGAGGTATACCCCGGGAAGGAGGGATTGTTTTGCGACAATTATCGTTCAAACTTTCACGACAATTAACGATAAAATACTGTACAGATAAAATAAGAACTGATCCGAGAATTTAATGAAAATTAAAGGGATATTTGCCTGTCATGGGTCCTACAGACTAAATATCTGTCGTATTTACAGTCCTATCAGAAAACTTCAGCAGGGGGGCAAATATAATGGCAAGGAAAAAAATTTGTATGTCGAGTATATTTTTTTACGATAGCATGATAGACAATAAAAAACTGAATTTAATGGATACCACCTTTTTGACCTTGAAATGACCTTGAGCAAGAATAATCATGTTGGAGCGGATAAAATGTGGAAGTTTAAAACTTACGTGTTTCAGCAAAGATTACGCGTTGTTTACGGCGGGTTGACCTTTACATATCATAATAAAGTTAACCATCCTCATTTATGCAATATTGCAATCGTCATTTATGCAATATTGCAATTTTTCTGTCATGGGTCTTACAGACTTAAATATTCATTTCCAAAAATGATCATTATTGTTCGACGCTTCTAAAATTGAACTCTACAGGAATTATTTGGGAAAGGGAAAACAATTTAGATGAAAGAAACCTAAAATGAGTGAGAAGTACGCTGGTATAAATGAAATTTGATAGAAATCGATATGATAATGTAAACAGATCGCGTTTGGTTACTATACGGGGTGTCCCACATAAATGGGAACACCTAAATATCTGTCGTATTTACAGTCCTATCAGAAAACTTTAGAGGACAAAGTGACACTATTGCAGGGGACAAATACAATGGCAAAGAAAAAAATTTGTATGTCGTGTTTTTTAGGTCAAGGTCAACCCGCCGTAAACAACACGTAATCTTTGCTGAAACATGTAAGTTTTAAACTTCCACATTTTATCCGCTCCAACATGATTATTCTTGCTCAAGGTCATTTCAAGGTCAAAAAGGTGGTATCCACTAAATTCAGTTTTTAAAAAAAAGTATACTATTCCATTTAAAAAAACATCGGTGACCTTGAGATTTCATTAAAAAACACGACATAAAAAATGTTTTTCTTTACCATTATATTTACCCCCTGCAATAGTGTCACTTTGTCCAGTGAAGTTTTCTGATAGGACTGTAAATACGACAGATATTTAGGTGTTCCCATTTATGTGGGACACCCTGTATACACATTAACGGAGTATCATCATTATTTCAGGTTTATTTTTACATTAATTGTGTCCCATTATCAGGGGATAAGGTGATTTCACAGGTGAAATCACGAGTGTGTTCGCAACTTTAATAGTGACACGAAATAACGCGGATTATATGCCACAGGTTTAAATCGTCAATCGGATTCAGATGATATTCCATAGGCGATGTTCGATTCGTATAACCATTGATCATTCCCGACTGGAAAAGCGGTCGAAATAATATACGGCCGGGACACATAATATTGTTCTATTTCCCATTTACCAAATACCAGATATTATAATGACTATCATAAACCTTTCATCGTTTATTCCCTCTGTACGAAAACGGCACCGGCGTATTGATTTATTCAATGGTACGTTACATCGCCGTAATTAAATACAATCGAACAAATTCGTTTAATTAATTAAGTCGGGAAAATAGAATGTCAAGCGAACAAGTGCTGGAATGGGAAGAAACAATGGACGCGATAAAGAGAGAAAACGAGAAGTGAATAATGAGATGTCTCCGTAGCATTTTAAAAGCCGGTCGGTTCTTTCATCTCGAAAATCATAAAATATTCCATTTCATTAACTCTTTCCCGTGCAGCCATCCAATCGCACAATTCGTCGAGTATGTATATATTGTATATAAACAATTCGTTGCGCGTGTTGAGTTTACACGAAACCAAGAATGGTTTATTAATTTTATAATTGGGCTACACAACATATTGTAGGATCTCAGGAAAAAGGAAGGCACCGCGCCGGGAATCGAACCCGGGCCCTCGTGTTGGTAGCCGATCGACTAAAGCGCTCACCCACGGAACCCCCCCCCCCCCTTCTTCCTAATTTCCTACGGTATTTGTGGTCTGGGGGGGTCCTAATCCCACACTCGGCCGTCCTGCCAGTGATGCCAGAATCGTGGAACCGAGGAACTTGCCCCTCCGGTGGATCCTCCGGCTGGACCCCCCACTCTGACGTACCGTCGTCGCCTTGCGTTGTTTCTTACTGCGCACGCGCTATACACAAGCGTACCTCTAGTCTGTCCGTGTGAGCTGCCTATTCGACTCAACGGCGTCGAGGTACGCTTGTGTGTAGCGCGTGCGCAGTAAGAAACAACATAAGGCGACGACGGTACGTCAGAGTGGGGGATCCAGCCGGAGGATCCACCGGAGGGGCAAGTTCCTCGGTTCCACGATTCTGGCATCACTGCCCGGGCCCTCGTGTTGGTAGCCGATCGACTAACGCGCTCACCCATGGAACCCTCCCCACTTCTTCCTAATTTCCTACGGTATTTGTGGTCTGGGGGGTCCTAACCCCACAATATTATCCTTACAACGCAACGGTCTTATTGCAACGGGGGTGACTGCAGGCGCGCGTAAAACGCAAGCAAACAAACTTCAATTAAACACACATCACGTCACCTACATACAAATTCATTTTTACCGAATAAACCCCCCCCCCCCTCCAAATTTTTTAAATTAAAATTTTAATCTGTACGTCGAGGCCTATGGCGGGAATTACAAACGCCTCTGTGTGTCAAACATCATCCAACCGCGGTTCTCTCTGTTACATCGCGAAATAATCACAAAGTATTTGTTATTAATGTCACCGCGGGAGTATAAAATATTATTATCGCTCCATAAATATCGGCGCATGGGGCAGGCCCCACGTGCACAAAAGCCCATTCACGATTTAACCGAGTGGATTCGTAATCGTTTGTCAAGCGCGCTGGAACCGCGGTTGATGGCGGACTAAAAAGAAGAAATTCGCGGACTACACCGACGGATCCGTTGTAGAATTCTGTTAAACAAAGCGTTGACGAGGCGGGAGTGGGGGGGCAGAGGGAGGCGAAGGGGACGGCGACGACGACGACGACGACACTGTTTTCATTCATAAAGTCTCTATGAATGATACTTCCTCGACGATCTCGTGGCGGGAACAGCCTCGCGTTCACGGTCCATGGCCCGTGTTTCTCTCGTCGGTTTCTTACATTTTTCTATCGTATAAACCGATTCTCGGCGCGCCCCAGTTTTTCCATGGCAGAGAAAGCTCGCTCCGTCACAAAGGCCGTGATTGCGAAAACGTTTGTTTTGCTTTCAGAAAGCTGCCGCGCAAGAGACGAGACACGGGCCTGACACTCGCCCACCGACATCATCGTTCTCTACAAAAGTCAGTTCCACTGTTTCTGCCCCAGAAGAAATGCATATCGCGTATTCCTCGTTCAAAAATGACAAGAAAGACAAGAAGGGCCGGGCGCGGCGAGAAAAATGCTAAACACGGGAGAGAAGGGAACAAGAGGAGCAAAATGCCCGACCCGCGCGTGATTGCGCGCACAGAGAATAGAGCATCATCTTCGTGTGACCCGACCAAGCTTATACATATGTATACAGGGTGTTAATTTTAACTCGAACATCGAAATCATTTCCGTTACTGTTAAAAGTAAGACAAAATATAACTAAATAGGATGTACATGGTTTGAAGGCGTGAATCAGATGGTAATAGAAAAGATCCTTTGAAGGTCATTTGAACGGTTTTTTCAAGGTCACCGTATTTTTTTAAGTGAGGAATTTTTTGAAGAAAGAAAAATATGAAAAGTTGGAAAAGTTCTTGGATTTGCGAGAAAACTTTCCTTCTTTCGACGATTGGTTACGTTGTGTACTGTTTAAAAAAATACAGGGTGTTAATTTTAACTCGAACACCTAAATCATTTCCGCTACTATTAAAAGTAAGAAAAAATAACTAAAAAGGATGCACATGATTTTAAGGAGTGCGTATCAGATGGTAATAAAAAAAAATTCTTTGAAGGTCATTTGAACGGTTTTTTCAAGGTCACCGGAGATCTCGGACTAGATCTAATTTCTGAGAGACCTCGAATAATCCCAGATTCGAGGATTGAAATTCTGCAGATCGGGCTGCGTGTAGTACTTTTTCAATTATTTTTTCGAGAATCTTAAAGAAGTCCAATGGTGTTGGATCTGGAGACCAAGGGACCACGTGTGCGGAGGAGGTCTGCGACCTCTCCATCTTGGAAACAGAACAACTTCAAAACATATTTGAGCATTAACGTCAATTCTCAAGCGAACGGTTCGTTTTTGACCCATGGTGCCTTTCAAACTTTTCTTCCCCTTGATGGGTACTATACAACGCAATGATAAAAAAGTTTGACCTTGAAATTCAAGGTCAAGGTCAACTTTCCGCGGCAACTTTTTTTAACGAATCTCCACCGATCCAGAGATGGAGAATCACTCTAGGGTAGTCGCGACATATAATTTTGAAACACCCTGTACATACAGCCATTAAGCAAATCGCTACAATGTTCACTTGTCATGCGACCAGGACACTATCTTCGGCAAGGATCACTGAACATGTTGTATTCATGAAGACGAATCGCATGAACCACAGGTTTTACAGACCAGTTGTTTCCCGTGAAACATCATTTTTCTTCGATAGAATTGTAAATTCGACGAATGGTAACCTCTGCAGCAGCTTGCGCGTATGTACTGAGAAATGCAGTGTAGCGGTTCGTCGTTATCTTCCCTTTGTTTTTAGCTTACAATTAAGAAACTTTTATCTCCTACACCAGATTTTCTCCAAGATCGTGTGCGAGCTTAATCGTTGCCGACCTTGTACATCTGGTAACGAAACTCGTTTAGGTCTGCAACTCGAAGGCTGAAATTTTCTGGAAAGGGGTGAATGATCCTACACATCAAAATTGATCCGGAAATGTAGAATTAAATTTGTTTATGCGAGGACTGATTTGATTTCGATTTCGCGCAATTTCTATAACAGTACGTGCTTGAATGAAGAAATTTATTTAATAATTTCGAATAAATGCATCTGTGTAGGGTCAGTAATTACAAAATAAAAAATGTGAAACTAGTCATTCGACCGGTCCGGGTAAAATTAGTGTTATCTATTAGATTTAGGAAAAATGAGGGTCAATACATTTTCACGCAGAATTTGATACTCTATCGATTCGCGATACAAAAGTTAGGTTATGGTCAGGTCAACCCGCCGCAAACAACCCGTAATCTTTGCTGGAACACGTAAGTTTTAAACTTCCACATTTTATCCGCTCCAACATAATTATTCTTGCTCAAGGTCATTTCAAGGTCAAAAAGGTGGTATCCCCTAAATTCAGTTTTTTATTGTCTATCATGCTATCGTAAAAAGACCATACTATTCCATTTAAAAAAAACATCGGTGACCTTGGAATTTCATTAAAAAACTCGACATAAAAAATTTGTTTCTTATAGCGTCACTTTGTTCTCTGAAGTTTTCTGATAGGACTGTAAATACGACAGATATTTAGGTGTTCCCATTTATGTGGGACACCCTGTACATTTCTTCCACCGTATTCACACATAATTATTTTCACATAACCTCTCCACAGTAATTCCCGTTATTGTTACCGCTAAAATCCACACGTGCCATAACTAAATAACAACAAGATGGTATGAAAATCTCATACAGTCTAAACTCATTCCACAACCAACTTTTCGAGCAAGTTGCACAAGCATGGTATTCCAAGTGCATCAGCCAAACAAGCGAATACAGTGTACAACAAACGACAAGACAATCTGACGTTCAAGACAAGCTAGATCGAAGCGACCGTCAATCTCGAAACTGAAAATTCGCCGGCGGTCGTTGTTCATCGCCGTCGAAATTTCCCGGAGGCTCTAAAATAACGAATGAAAGTTTCATTTGCAAGAAAATTTCCCAGACCGACGACGTAAGAAACGCGTACGGGAAACGGGGATGTGGGCGTCGTCGTCGGCGTCGCGAGAACGGTTCTCCGCGAAGGGGGTAAAGCATGCCGCGAATTATGTTTACCCTCAAAGCGAAAAAGACCGCAAGCCTCCGCAACCGCATTCGCATCCTTCTGTATGCACAAGGCGGATCTCTCTCATTTGCGTTAGCGGGCGGTTGCGTGGATCGCAAAAACCCAGCTCCGTAAACATTCATCCATTGAACCCGACGCTTCATCCGCGAGGCGTGCCCGGCTTCAAAAACGTTGAACGAACAAATTACATAATTAATGGCAAGTTCCTTGGCTTGGTGTTAGAACTCCTTCGCAAGCAACCGGTCGGGCTTTATTAAATTAAGGAAGCATAATAATAATTTAGAATTCCCTGCGTATCTCGCAGGTTCCCTGCCTTGTGCTACGGTCGGCGCGTGTACCCATGGAATTTTTATTCGTCCGACGTCTCTTTGCGAATATTTGAACTCGCCACACTATAAAATATCCAGCGATATCTGCTCCTCTCGCTGCTCACTCTCTTCTTTCTCCAACATCTGCCTCCTCCTCGTCCTCTTTAATCTACGTTTCCTGTCTGCAACGAAGTAGATCACACTACCGAACAGTTGGCCCATGATGACGGAATCGTTTGAAACTAGAGAAGCCGATAACCTACCTACTTCGAGGATTACAGGATTGTCGCGAAGACACAGTTCAAAGAGGATCGAGTTACAACTTGGCCCGATTCAGGGGAATTCATTGATTCACTTCCATTTCATGTGAAGGGATATATGATTGGGAAATCACTATGTGTTCTTTACACAAGACTTTTTATTTCCTTCTCAGGAGACGAAGTGTCTTGTCTGAGAGTCGAGGTACAAGTGGTCTTTTCTTCTTATTGGCTAAAACGCCTCCACTAAAAAATCGTTTTTCTCAATTTTTGGTGTTATTTTTTATATTATTGTTATAATATTCTAGCGCAATCTTAGCACAGCCTAGCACAACTTAGCACAATTGAGAAAATTGAGAAAAATGAATGGTGGGGGGCTACTAAAAAAAATCGTTTTTCTCCATTTTTAGGCTTATTGTTTATATTATTGTTATAATATTCGAGAACAATATAGCACAAACCTAGCACAACTCAGCACAACTGTTGAAATTATTTATTTCAACAAGTGGTTGGCTAACTTCTAGGAGGCGGCTAAGGCCCTTTCCGAATTATCCGATAGGTGGCTCAAACGAAACAACGCGCCGACTACACGTAGATCCATGCCCCCCTCTTTCGCAAACGTTTTTCCGAGAATCTTTCGCGAAACGTCGTGTTGGCGTGAAAACTGGCAACGTAGCGGGATTTCCCAGGAGCCAGCGTCGGGAAGCTTCGCGGGCCCATCGGCCGGACCGACCGCGCGGCCCTAGTGCCGAGGCCCCTCGGAGATCCGAAGTTTATGACACCCGCGGGCGCTATTGAGACTGTCGAAACCACGGACCTAAAGGACTGTGCATGAAGTGGGTTTATGGGCGAGAGGGGGCGTACCATTAGCGGGGAGGGAAGGTACACTGCGGCCATATTGGTAGGATAAACTAGTGTTGCCATCTATATAACGGTGCGGGAACTTTGAAATGATTTGATTCTGAAAAATGAATGTATAACAAGTGTATTTGTATATATATCTGTACATACATATGAAATATTAAAATTTAATATACATTTGCAGTGTCTCACAAAAGTATTCGCTCGCCCTTTAAATCAGAATAACTTTCTTACAATTTGACCAAACCATTTGACTTTTTTTAGAAATTACAAGCATTGATTTAGTAAATCACGTGCAAGAAAGATTTTGAAAGAATTGCAATTCGTAGGAAATACATGAAGAGATAAAAATGGCACTTTTTGAAACCTCTTTATTTTAACCCATAATGAAAATTTGAAATATGCCTTTTGTAGATCTATGTTAGTTATACATAAACTGAAAATTTCATAAGCGAATATAATTCACACTTTGTTTTGAGGATGGGAAAGAGGAGTGCTACAATAACTAAGTAAAATATATAATAAAACAATAAAATATTTTATTTGGCAGAAAAAATTAAAGAATACCAACGTTTGTTGCTAGGGTAAGGAAAACTGCCAAAACCTTACCAGTATTCACAAAACAAAAGTTACATTGTATTATTACAAAATAGTTTATAACTAAAACACTTTTCTAAAAAATAAAGATAAAATAAATAAACAGTAAAAATAAACAAATCGTTGCACATTCGACTCCAATATAACTGCCTCAGGGATATATAATATATAATATAATATACTGCATCCCTTTACAATACACCTTGTCATTTTTGTAAATTAATGGGTATCAACGCACAAAACAAACAAAGCGACGACGATTCACCAACCTTGTCGCACATGTACCGGGTACCTGCGGGTACCACCGGGTACAGAGTGATCAGTGGCCGAGCGTGGGTCCGTAGCGTGGGTTACATTAGTATTTAAAGTTGCCTATAGAGCGCACCACCGATTTGTCCTACCAAGATGGCCGACAAGTTGATCCCCCTTCCGTCTTTTGGAACGCCCCCGCAGACTTATGCACAGTCCTTCAAGTCCGTGGTCGAAACGAAAATTCTAAAACACAATCTTTACTGGGCAGATGGCCGAAAATATGAAAAGACAGTTTCCTCACAAATAGCTTTACTAGAATAAGTGTCCCAAAACTTCGCTAAGCATTTGCACGCCAAATGTTTCATTGGCAGTACCGTTAGCCGCTACAAATGTTTCTTCACATTTCACTGTGTATTCCCATCGATTCGGTCCCCGGTGGCCGTTCCCGGTACGGCTTCAAACGAATAATCAAACAGGACGAATCGATTGTATCGACGACAACCTCCCGAATAGACTTCCTTCGTACGTGAACCTAGCGAAGCGAGTAAAATGTTCGCGAAATTACAGAAACGGAAGCATAAGTGCAGTAAGATGAATCCTGTCGGCAGTCTGTGCTCGGGAACACAGGCGCGTTTCATGTCGCGTTTGGTCATCCTCAGCATATTCCCAGCCGCCACCCCAGTTAATCCTTCTCTGAAGGCAGCACTAGGATTTCCATATTAAAACTTTTTTCCAGAGTAATACCTCCGGCTAGACGGATTGGCGGTTCTCGAAAGCAGGTAGTAATCCTTGTAAGAACATGAGCCGATTGAGGGTCGGGGTTGGATCCAAATCTGGACCTCGAGTCTGTCGCAAACGGGAACGACAAGGAGATGTCTCGAAAATGGGTGGTACGGTGCTTTGAGAAAGTTTTAATGTCAGGTTGCAAACAAGATTGGGACGGTGCGGCGAGGGAGCAGGCTTCGAAACCCTCCGGGATCACTTACCCTAATCGCTGACGCCTTTAACTTCGATCCAGCCAGCTCGCCACCCGCTCCCTTTTGAATCTTCTACAGCTAACCGCTACAGATTTCTTGGTTTGTGCAAGGCATTGGTAAGATCGCCGCGTTTGTGGATTTTCTTCTTACTTACTTAGTTAGTATCGAAAGAGGATAGAAAAAGGAGTGGGGGGGGGCCGGTAAGCCCCTAGCGGAGAGATCCTATTCGTCGGTTAAGAGGTACTCGATCGATTTATTCGACGACTATTTTAAAGTTGCTACGTGCTTGCCGGGCCTGCATTATTTATCCAATGGATCTTTTATGACGTCCAAGATATTCGCAAAGGAAGACGTTGGTTTATTAATCGAGCATCCCCCTCGTCGTAGTTAACTTTTCAAGAGGTCTTCAGGGAACAGGACGTTGCTTGTCGATACTCCGTTCTCGACTATGCAGATTCCATTCTCTATCCCCGGGACAGACGGAAACGTTGTTGTGTAAAGACTCGTAGAACAATAGTTACAGCGTTCTTCGAAGCTACTGAAATCAAAAATCCCTGTTTTTCTCATATTGGATAATTGGCCTGCCGCGGATTTCTTTAGTGAAGTTTTAATGCAGTTGAATACCAAATAAGTTTCGATTCTGTCGGCGAACCTGCAAACAAAATTGAGTTTCTGAGACAGCTAAACAGTATATATGTATACGGAATCATTTTTCGTATCATTCAGGCCTTTTCAAGGTCATCTCAAGGTTGAATACATAACAGAATAATTTTTCGTATCATTCAGGCCTTTCCAAGGTCATCTCAAGGTTGAATTCATAACAGAATAATTTTTCGTATCATTCAGGCCTTTCCAAGGTCATCTCAAGATTGAATACATAACAGAATAATTTTTCGTATCATTCAGGCCTTTCCAAGGTCATCTCAAGATTGAATGCATAACAGAATAATTTTTCGTATCATTCAGGCTTTTCCAAGGTCATTTCAAGGTTGAATACATAACAGAATAATTTTTCGTATCATTCAGACCTTTCCAAGGTTATTTCAAGGTTGAATTCATAACAAAATAATTTTTCGTATCATTCAGGCCTTTCCAAAGTCATCTCAAGGTTGAATTCATAACAGAATAATTTTTCGTATCATTCAGGCCATTCCAAGGTCATCTCAAGATTGAATACATAACAGAATAATTTTTCGTATCATTCAGGCCTTTCCCAGGTCATCTCAAGATTGAATACATAACAGAATAATTCTTCGTATCATTCAGGCCTTTCCAAGGTCATCTCAAGATTGAATACATAACAGAATAATTTTTCGTATCATTCAGGCCTTTCCAAGGTCATCTCAAGATTGAATGCATAACAGAATAATTTTTCGTATCATTCAGGCTTTTCCAAGGTCATTTCAACGTTGAATACATAACAGAATAATTTTTCGTATCATTCAGACCTTTCCAAGGTTATTTCAAGGTTGAATTCATAACAGAATAATTTTTCGTATCATTCTGGTTTTTCCAAGGTCATTTCAAGGTTGAATTCATAACAAAATAATTTTTCGTATCATTCAGGCCTTTCCAAAGTCATCTCAAGGTTGAATTCATAACAGAATAATTTTTCGTATCATTCAGGCCATTCCAAGGTCATCTCAAGATTGAATACATAACAGAATAATTTTTCGTATCATTCAGGCCTTTCCAATGTCATCTCAAGATTGAATGAATAACAGAATAATTTTTCCGTATCATTCAGGCTTTTCCAAGGTCATCTCAAGGTTGAATACATAACAATTTATGTAAGGAAGCAGATTTGAGAGCCAAAGAAGTATCCACCCTCCAGACAAAACAACACCCAACTCCAACCCCACTCCAAGAAATTATCAATTACGAGAACGAAAAAATTAAAGAATAATGGAATAGCATGTGGAAGTCGAAGCAAACAAAAGTACACAACAGAATCCCAAATTTTCTAGTTCTCATGAAGAAAACAGACCCCTCCGTCCGCTCGCCACTCTGCTGCGAAACTCCACTCGGAGTATACCACTATGGCTGCCAAAAATGTTCTACAGAGCGACTCAAATTCAGAATCAACTCGAACACTGCCCTCGCATCCGAAAAGCACAAAAGAAATACCATCGAGTTCCTTAAAGAAATCAACCACTTCCACAAAATCGAAAGTCATCACGGAAGTTCGTCGCTAATGATCCCTCAATCATGATTGAAAGATTTGGCAACAACATGTAAAATAATTTTACCGATCCTATGACTATAAAAACGTTGCTTCAAGTACTGTGATAACATTTCAAGTCATCATGAGTAAGATAAAATGAAGATTTCTGAGTTCATTCCACCTACATAGACAGAATATCTATTCTCTCTAGAGTGCATCGCTCGGGTCCAAACGAGACGTCTTTGATGTCAACTTTCCACCTGTTACCTTACGTGACCGCAGATTTCTCGATGCACAGAAGAAAAGGCGAAAGGGCTACAGGCGGCAGGTTTCAAGCAAAGGTTGAAAGAGGACACCAAATGGAACAGAGGAGTTCAAAGAGCTCTTTAATCAATACCGCGTGGGTCGAATACGGTTCCGCGCGTGTGTACATTCGTGTACGTGTGTGCGTGCGATCGTGTTATTCACTCGTTCACTCGGCTCGTAAATGCTGGCGTAGTCCGGTGCACGGAACATAAAATTCGCGAGGTTGCGACGCACCCACTGACCCCCAACATGTTTATGATCTGTGCCCTAATTACGTCCTCTGGTAGTGCTTCCTTTAAACCCCTTTCCTATAGACCCACTGACTCTGGTCACCGTAACCTTTCTTTCTTTTCCACTGCTCTCTAATTAACATAATAGCGGCGCGACGTGGCGACTTTAGATCGCCGATGCGTGTTCATCATCTATGATGCGTCAAACACCACGAGACAAAAATTTGAAGAGACGAATTTCTACAATTATCTCTTTTGGAAATCCTCGCAGAGAGCTAGCATCGTAGCTTTGAGAAATAAGCGAGCACGGTAGAACCCTTTATAACCTAATCAAGAAATTATTTAAAAATCTGTACACAGAGTGTCCCACTAACTCTTTTACAAGGCGATATCTCCGATATTTTTTCTGCTACGCGAAATATCGAAAGGACAAACTATATACTTGGTACGAAGGAGCGTATACTGGTTGACGGTGTTTAAAATAGTTTTTTGATAGGTGGAGGCGCCAAGGTGATACGAAGGTCAACTCTGTTTTTTTAAATGGAACTGTGGGTTCTTTTACTTACATTCTGATGGAGTATTTCAAGGCTAATACAATGACCTATTATTAAGGTCATTCAAGGTCATTCAAGGTCGCCAATTTGAACATTTGTACTAGCAATGAATACGTGAATAACACGTTGCATCTAAATCGTCGGTGTTCGAAGAGTGCTTTGAGACCATTCATTTCTCCTTGCAGTTGATCTTGGGTGACCTTGAGTCATAGGTAATTGAACTCGACTTACACACCATGACCTTGAGGTGACCTTGAAGGCGAAAAAATCTGTTTCATGTTATTGTGCAAAAAATATACGGCGACCTTGAAAAAACCGTTAGAATGACCTTCAAACGCCTTAAAACCATGTACACCCTATTTAGTTATTTTTCCTTATTTTTAATAGTAGCGGAAATAATTTAGGTGTACGAGTTAAAATTAACACCCTGTATATAAATTTTAGGTATAATCTCTAAAGAAATGTGTAAAGAAATTGCAAGGTAAGTCTAAGAATTGTCATTTGTTTAACTATACCAAAAGGCAACAAGTTATAAATAATTTTAGTATGATCTTGTTATTAACTGGTCGCTTATTGGTACATTCACCCTACCTGGCCAACGATCAGTGTCGTGTTATGGTACTTTTCTCATCTCGGGTCGTAATTCGAATTGCCAAAGCCGTGTCCAAGGTGCTAATTACTGCCTGCCTCGTGTCCCGCCGCGCCGTAGTATCCTGTCGTCGTCCCTTTCCACTTTAACAGGACTCACCTGGACGAATGGCGGCGCTTCCAGTGTTTCCAGGCTTCTGAAACGGAAATCCGAGACGAATTTTATGTCTGACGATGACCCTCGTGGTCGAGCATTAATGAACAGATATGGCTATTCGATTTGTGAAACACCAATTGAGATATCCCCTCGCCGAAAGCCAGACACTACACCCCTCACTCTCGCCCAATATTGGTTCGTTGCCGGAGTGTTCTACATCAGACTACCCGGGCTCGTTCTAAAACCAGAACAAATTTCAAACTAGCTTGCTACGGTATGTAATTACTTTCGAATTTTATTTTGTTACTGTAAACTTCCGTTTGATTGCTATCAACTATTTAAATTTTCCACAACTATGGGTGCAATCTGGTTATTTAATGTGATGGTTTAAAATATGTAGGATCTCAGGAAAAAGGAAGGCACCATGCCGGGAATCGAACCCGGGCCCTCGTGTTGGTAGCCGATCAACTAACGCGCTCACCCACGGAACCCTCCCGCCTTCTTCCTAATTTCCTACGGTATTTGTGGTCTGGGGAGTCCTAATCCCACACTCGGCCGTCCTGCAGACATTCGCCCTCGAATGTTCATTACAGCGTCATCGTCTTTTTGTGTATGTTTGGCCTCAGCGCCATCAACACAACTTCTCGCACTCGTCTCGTAACTCGTATTTTCGCAATTCGCACTTTTTTCTCGCTTCGCTTACGTGCGACCTCTTCGCTACGCTCGCTTTGTTTTCGTCTTCGTCCGTTATCGTCGCCGTTGTGCGGTGATCGGTGCTCCCCCCATCCCGGACGAGCCCCCAAGTGTAGGATCTCAGGAAAAAGGAAGGCACCGCGCCGGGAATCGAACCCGGGCCCTCGTGTTGGTAGCCGATCGACTAACGCGCTCACCCACGGAACCCTCCCGCCTTCTTCCTAGTTTCCTACGGTATTTGTGGTCTGGGGGGGTCCTAATCCAACAAATATTTACTATGACCAACAGGAAGACTATTCAATTCTTATTATTCTAATAAGACTAAGCTGTCGAGGCGACGTTCATCAATTTCCGTATCAAAGAACGGAAGAAGAGGATGTGTTTAGTCGTGCACTTTCTCAATTGAATTGAGCAGTGCAGCGTATGCAAGCGATACTCTTGTGCGCATCTACTTGTACTTTCGGTACTGACGTTATCAGCACCGAAGGATATCAAAAAACACTTGTATTTATGGAAACTGAACTACTAACGGTTGGTCGCTCGGAGGTTGACTCTTTGAACTAGTTTAGAAATGTTGTGTACTGAATGGTGAACTTGAGCAGAATGACTTTCGTCGCTTGTGTCCCTTCGCAGCTAGCCTCGCTGTGGGTGGGATGGAAGAATCTCTGTCTTATATTTTATCTTTCATTGGTTATTAGAATAATTTGCGACGCCCACCTTTGCGAAAGAGAGGGTAACCTTGTGCGCGCCTCCCCGAGCAGTCTCACCCCCTTGGGTGTGGGGGAATGTCCGAGATGGACGCTTGGTACCCTCACTCGATGGGGGCGGTAAGGTGTTGTAAACCTGGGCATGGTAAGGTGTTGTAAACCTTGGCCTGGGCCACTACCTTAATTGATATTGAAATTGGAAAAGTGGCAGGCTAAGGGCACTAAAGTCTGCCATGGAGATGTTTGCTTGCAGCGAAACAACTGTTTCGTCTTAGGACGGAACAGGATGTTTACCAAAAATAGTATGATCCTCTAAAAACTTCACGATAAGAGGAAACAGGTGTCAGGTGTCATCGCCGCGTCGCGTTGGTCACACGAACTCGACCACTGGAGAATTTGACCGCTAATCTTGGATCCTGTCGGGGAAAAAGCACGAGCGACAGAGGTTGGCACGTTCGACCGGAAAAAGAATTGGTGTGACAAACGAAGACGCGTGGTTCGGCTACATTGTGACAGAACGCAATGCGAGAGAAAGCCGAGGGTTAAGTGAAAACTTAATGGTCTCGAGAGGCAAACCATGTTACGTTATACCGCGTCTATTCCCGGCCGTATATTTAACGCGTTTAAGGTATTCCGAATCGTGAAAATAGCCCGATTTGCATACATACAGCCCCGGAATTCATGAAAAATTCATAGAGCCGAGTAGGGCGGTATACTCGGAATTATGCTTCTTTTACTATCAATTTCTTATTATTGCCGCGGACCCCGTCGGCGCCATCTCGACTTTAAGATGCTGACTGGGACGACTACGAATAGGTAAATACGAATCGTATTATACCGGTGAGAATGGTCCCCTGTGCAGCTGCAAGCAGAGTCTTCGTGTGGATGGGTTTTCGCTAAAAGGTCTATCTGCGCGACCGTCTCTACGAGCTCGACAACAAATTGCATTGTTTCCTGGCAAACAACACCATCCACTCGGATAGGAACAAATTAAATTATTGAGGGAGGGGGGAAAAAGGCGCCCGTTGAATTCCAGCCGCTCCGGTTAATAACAGTCTCACAGACGGAACTCAGAATAGAGTTTTAATCGTTCCGAGCAATTACCGGGGAAAATGTCAATTATTACGACCACTAACATTCATTGACTGTGCACCATTTGTTCACGAGACGAATTTTCATAGGAATTGAATCTCTTGAGAATTCGAACACTTCTCTTGATAAATGATTCTTTTGTGGGATCCCCCTAATGAAACCATTTTCAAACCCTTTCACGATTATTAGGAAAAATCTGTTGACAAGGTCTTTCTACAAGAGCCGTCTCCTACTTGATAGAACATTATAATACTAGAGTGTCATGTATAGGACACTGCCATAAGACGTGATCAATATCTTGTGTCTCATGTCCACGTGAGCAGCCAGGGATATTTAATATTTACCACATTGATTTTATTTTACTACCACATTTGACCTTGCATGACCTTCAATGCTAGCTCACTGAAGTCGTTTCAACACCGTCTATCACATCGCGATAAAAATGAACATAGCATTCCATTAAAAAAAAAATAGAGATGACCTTGAAATCTCCTCTATTCCCCCACCTACGCAGAAAATGTTTGTGTCACATGTCCCCCTCTCTACCATGCAAATTTTGTTCATAACATTTTTCCATATTACTACAAATGACGGAGACATTCTGGGTGGACATAGTTATTGTAGAGTCTTCCGTAAATTCGGTACCGTCAGACCCCAAGGAACTGACGCCTCGCTTAACGTGTTAAAGCGATGCTCGCGAAATCCGAAACAAGTTGATATCAAACATGGACTCAATTATGGCGGTGTGTGTCCCGGGACACCGCAAAGAGTATTGAAAAGTTTCGCGTGGCTACACACTCTGGCGAGGGAAAACCTGAAAAGCAATGCGTTACACGCGATTACATCGTTCATCGGCCATCCAATGGTACGCGGTTGCCGCGGTAACCAACCATTGCCGAAAACAAATGAGGGCGCAAATATCAGAACAAAAAAAGCGAAATGTCAAAAAAGAAAAGAAAAATAACGAAGAAACACAACATTGTTATCGTTCGAGAACGACCCCATCACGAATTTAGGATTCGCGAGACGAACGATTTTGTCGTGAATGATATTTGCAGGTGACCATCGTACAAAGCCGACCGGAAATAGGCTAGCAGTCGGATTCATTGTGAACGTGAAAGACGGCCGAACAATGAAATAAATAAAACAGGAACGAAAGGCAGTATGGGGTGTACGGCGAAATTGCTTTTGCAAGAATACGTGGACCGTGTTGTCGCGGCCCAGGCTTACAGTAGCGTGGTTTTGAGGCACGTGACTAGAAATCAATTATGAGGGACTACAAAGCTTCGGGGCCTATCGCGCGTACAATATTGTTCGACTCCGGAAACGCTGCGACGATTTCACCGAACAGGTCTTACGTGCCTGGCCACGGATACGAGCGACACAAACGCGAATTGTGCTGCGTTATTATTCTATTCCCCTGATCACTCTCTGTTCGTATTCAAACAATACGGACATTCGACTCTCTAACTCGCTAATTCAATTCATACCGCAGTTTGCTTAAAATTTCACGTAAGATCGTCGCACGTAAGGTGCAGTTCCTACGAAACGGGAATTGCTGATTCGACTGATACTGTCTGGATCCTTTTTTCTTTATTTTTTAAATTTAATCTCGCATCAACAGGAGAGTTATTAACGACAATATGACTAGTTAACACGTTCGCTGACAGCGTCGCACATATGCGACGACCACAATTTTGTATTTTACTTGAAGAAAATAAAATTGCTTCAGTGTACGATGTTGTTAAAAATTATTAAGCCAGGGTGAACTTCATTTTAGAGAACTCTTTTTTTTCAAGTTTTTTTATATAATCCTGTAGATTAGGACGAGAAAACGGAGAAAATGAAAATCTTATTGTGAGGAATTCATTGGTTCAAAAGTTATATGCGTATAAAGTTGAACACTTTTAAGCCTTTTTGACAGGTAAAAGCGCCACCATATTGATATATGTGATTAGTACGATGAGACCTTTCCATTTTTATGTGATAATATTCTTTTCAATATTTTATAAAAGCATGTGTTGCATTTAAGAAAATGTTGGCAAAATAAGTGCTGAATGAAATCCATCGTTTTATATATACTTGTATATGTATGACTAACAAAGTTTGTCTCTCAGTGCTGTTGTCAATCATACTGTTTTCGAAAAAAAGAAGCAGATAACGTTCAGATGATCAGAGTGGATTGGATAGCCATTGTATCCGTCGATGTTACTCGGATATCTTCTTTTGGAACACAATCTGTAATACTGATGTCGGCCGAATCTGATATCGGACAACTCTCGTTGGCTTTTTAGTTTCGTTGAGGGTATCGGCAAAACTTACTACATAATATACCTAGCATTTGAAAAAATATTCGACATGTATTTCCACGTACATAGTACATTAATTTTTGGAAAACAATCTCTACACATTCACTCAACAGTGGTTCAGCAGACTAATTGGCATGTCTGGTTAACAATCGTCAATCCTTGGAAAATTACGATTGAAAATGAATCAGCCTGGTGCACAGCAGCAATATTAATCCGTCAATCGATTCATCGCGACAAAGTAAAATGTCGGCGATGTCAGATGTTGAAAATTGTTAGCAGAAGGACACAACTTCGGAGATCGGAAGCCTCAGTAGCTGAGTGAAAGAGAATTTGGAAATTCGCGAGGCGTGCGAGTTGTTGATGCACAAGTGCTTAAATCAAGTGACAGGCGATTCATTAAAAGTATTGTTCACTCGGAATTTCTGCTAGTCGCGTCCGGTTTGTCCATCGATTCGTAGCGAATGAACGAGAAAAATGCATTACGATGGGAACCGGATCGGCAGATATTGCGCAACCGGCAAGTTGGGTAACCGGCGGCTCGATGGAATCAATTTTGGTGCTGGCTGGCTGGCTGCACAGAATTTTTGAAACGCCCGACACACCGCGAACGGTGCTGCTGATAAACAGCAACGCTGGATAGAAATTCGTTGCGAAAGTAACGATTTTCCAGCAGCGCAGACGACACGCAGAATGCTACACGATCATCGTTCGCGAACCAGAAATAATAATACAGTATTTCATCGGTAATTGTCCCAAATGTCTCCGACATAATTGCCCCTGAGATATCCCCACCAGTGCGGGGTGTACCCCCTTGAGGGGCCGTGAAGCTCGAGAGGCCTCGGTCGTCGAGGAATATGACACCATGCGGCTCGGGTATATCGGTGAGACCACACCAATCCGAATTTCCAACTTATTTATTATTCATTATTTTTTTATGGGACTTCGATTACCATATTTGTGACATTTTTCTAATAAAAAACATACCAAATATGATATAATTCCGATGATATTCACTTGTATAATAGACAATTAAAAATCGTCGATTACATAAGTAAATATCGTCGGAATTATATCATATTTGGTATCATTTTTATTAGAAAAATGCCACAAATATGGCCATCGAAGTCCCATAAAAAAATAATGATTAATAAAGAAGTTGGACATTCGAATTAGGTATGTTTATATTTCTCGGTGACAGAGGCCTCTCGAACTCGACTGTCCTTCTCTACGTTCGGCAAACCTCAAACAATGATATCCCTCGCGCATAATTGTCCCTCCGCAGACCCGTGTTGTGAACAATTATCGATGAAATACTGTACAGTATTTCATCGGTAATTGTCCCAAATGTCTCCGACATAATTGTCCCTGCGATATCCCCACTAGTGCGGGGTGTACCCCCTTGAGGGGCCGTGAAGCTCGAGAGGCCTCGGTCGCCGAGGAGTATGACACCATGCGGCTCGGGTATATCGGTGAGATCACACCAATCCGAATTTCCAACTTCTTTATTATTCATTATTTTTTTATGGGACTTCGATGACCATATTTGTGTCATTTTTCTAATGAAAAACATACCAAATATGATATAATTCCGATGATATTTACTTGTGTAATCGACGATTAAAGTTTCGGGCGCGAGGAAGGATGGCGTATGGGAAAGAAAGAGACGCGGAGAGTCGCAGTCGGCGGCACAGTTCAAAGGCTCGCGCGTCCTCGCAATGTCTTACCAGGGAATAACTTTTTTATTATTACTTATTTTTTTATGAGACTTTTGCTAATAGACTCATGACATTGTTCTGATTAAAATGATACCAAACACTATTTACTCTCTTTGTCTGTCATCAAAACTTACTCCATCGTCAATTAAAAAAATAGATATGTATGTATAATCAGAAATATTTTGATCAGAGAAATATTCCAAATATGATAGTAAAAGTCTCCTAAAAGATTAATTAAAAATGAAAAAGTGTCGTCATTGCATTACTGTTGCCTCGCCGATGTTATGTACCTAACCTATACATAATGACCATATACCTGTATATGATCCGAATTATATCGTGTTTGGTATCATTTTTATTAGAAAAATGCCACAAATATGGCCATCGAAGTCCCATAAAAAAATAATGATTAATAAAGAAGTTGGAAATTCGGATTAGGTATGTTTACATTTCTCGGTGATCAAGGCCAAAACATGATATAATACAATGATAACCAAACAATGATATCCCTCGCGCATAATTGTCCCACCGCAGATCCGTGTTGTGGACAATTATCGATGAAATACTGTATTCGCCCAGAGAGAGAGAGACTCGGTCGGGCGACCGGTGTACACACGTACGGGTAGGTATTAGTGTCCGACCACAAGCTGCCCACATTTTGTTCTCGCGTTCTTGAAAAACAATAATCCGGCCTATAAACGACCGCGGATATTCAACGGGAATCGCGCGCTGCTTTCGAGTGGGTCAAGAGATGCGCAAACATTCCTCCGGAGTGTCTGTTTCAACTCGTTTTTCGTTCCGGTAACTTTTTTGACTACTGAAAGCTCTCCTTTGCGATTCAGCGAACCAACGATCGCCCCTTTTCCGTTTCCATTTTTTTCGCCGCGTTTTTTTATCCTTTCCCTCTTCGTTTCTCTCTTCCTTCAGCTCTATCCTTGGCCCCCTCTCTCTCTCTCTCCACCGAACACGAAGCTAACCGCTCGAAACCGAATGTTTGTGAACGACACCAGAGCAGCGTTTACGGGCAACGTAAACCGTTGTAAATTGCGGAGGAAACAAGTGGACCCAGCGGTCTCGTTGTCGCTCGCAATCTCTTCTTAACGCAGCCTCGCGCAAACGATTTAAGCTACCGCGAGCTTAAGAGCTTGACCTCAAACGAGCATAACATGCCCCCGGGAATTACGCGAACATGATTTTACGAGCCGAAACAGCCTCAAGTATCACGGTATCTCTTCATTGAGCTACGCTGATACACGAGACCCTTGCCACTTCCCGGAGCAACAATATTACGACGGTTCCCCGTTACTTACTATTAGTCACAAATCGAATTTCGTTTGGGATTACTCACCGTGGATCGTTCTTAATTGCGTCGTTAGACCCGCCTTCCATTTTTCAAAAGCATCTTCTCCATCGGAATCGTACTGATTTCTAGTCCCGAATTTCAACTGGATGATGTTCCTTTTAGCACCCGCCTCCTATTGGCTCCCAACTTACCCGAAATATTGCCCATGCCCGGTAGAGTCATGTGGGTTGGTCACGTGACGCGGAAATGCTCTACGCATGCGCAACAAACTGTTTGCGTTAATAACTCGTATCCGCCATTTTCACTCATTAAAACACTCTAAACTGTTGTTTCTTGTCTTTTATAAGAATAATAAGAAGCCGCAAGAAGTAGCCCAACATGTTGCGCGTGGTCAATATTAAAATAGTCATATTACTTTATTTGGTTAGGTTAGGTTAGGTTAGGTCAGGTCAGGTCTGGGTTAGGTTTATTGGGCTTGGGGTTTGCTTAATAATCCTGATTTGTACTTTTATACCTCAATTCGGTATCAAAATTGTGTTTCGCCAGCAAAAAATTTATTTGATTTCCGCGCCACGGCGCCACCTTCATTTTGTCAGATAGCTCGTGGGACGTCTACAGAGTAAGTTTGAAGGAAATCGGAGATGGGTGCTAAAAGGAACTCTTACCTTTCAATTCCTCAAGTATTAGTATTACAGCAATAGGAACGTCGTTGCGGACATTCTGATTATTCCTATAATTCCTGATGATAATATAAGACGTGCAATGTTTTCTATAAACACTGAATACGAATATTTCATTTTTATTCTTCATTGGCAGCATGTGCATCCATCTTTGGTTTTGATAACCTCAAACAGTCTTTCTGACATAGATTTATGCTGTTTTTTTAATTGTTTTCTAATTTAAACACTCCCACATTTGATCGATGCAAATTATTCTACATTAAGACTCTATGGTAAATATCTAGAACAGCGGTGTCCAGCGTAGGGGCCCCTCACGCGCCTGCTTCCCCGTTACTCTTCGTTACAACTTTTAGCATTTCATTGACCTATTGTACACATTTGGTAACTAGAAGTCGAGCCATCGTCGAGTTCTTAATTTCCGCCTGCTTTGTTCGAGTCAAGGCGCTGGTTTACGGTCACGGTACCCCCTTGGGACACGCGGATTCCCCGCTCGGGGGTACAAGCGTACCTGCGAGTGACTCCCGGTTTGGGGGCGGTCATTTACTATTTCTATTCCATTTGAAAACACGGTTCCATCGAACAGTTGCTGAAATGAAAATCGGCAGTGTGCTGTTGTGAGGCCGTTAACCTCGTGAGCTGTTCTGAACTAGTCTTCCTACGGTCGCGAGCATGGGCGGACGATTTTTCGTGCATGGGCAGTCGAAACAGTCGATTTACGTGCATCAAATGTGAACTAGTTGTGCGTGATATGTGGATTTCTGTGACTCACTTGTGTGGATTTCATTCATCGTTTGTGGACTCAATGGATATGTGTGAATAATTTTACCGTGATCGTGAATAAATTAATAATGTGGGCCGGATTGTGCAGTGAATGGACATTGACCCCTTCTGCTCGATAATTTCATAGAGAGAATAATTAATATGCTCTTGTGAATTTTACGAGTAGGCAGGTTCAATGTTGTACACCGAATAATTTATGAATACAGGAATCATATTCAACTCGCTGGGGCTCTACATGAGAACCAAAGTAATCAAGGCTTTCTCAGTATTGACGGTGTTAGAGTGTGCGATGGTCGCGTATCTAACAGCTGTTCGTGCCGCGCGCCTTCTGGGCCGTTCGTGACAGTAATATCGCGGTGCAGAGTTCGCTTTAAATAATTTTAAGAAGATATATCGTAATATAT